>CM066339.1:9298757-9898757 GCA_033807585.1 Hydrophis major
TGCTCTTTTGTCTTGGTCCTTTTAAATTTTAATTTAATGTCTCTATTTATTGTTTAATGTTTTATAGGGGTGTTTTTACTGAGTGTTTGTAAGCCGCCTGGAGCTGCCCTTTCTTGAAAGACCAGCACCTTGGACAGCACCTGGCCATCTCTCTCTCTCTCTCTCTCTCTCTCCATTCTCTCTCTCTCTCTCTCCACTCTCTTTCTCCCTTTCAATCTATCTCTCTTTCTCACTCATTCACTCAATCTGTCTCTCTCCCTCTCTCTTTCTCACTCTCACTCTCAATCTCTTTCTCTATTTCTTTTTTCACTCTCAATCTCTCTCTCTCCTCCTGCTTCCAATCTCTCTCTCTTTCTCTCAGTTGCTTTCTTGCTCTCTCTCTCTCTCTATTTTTCTTTCTAGCTTATCACTCTTCCCCTCCCCTCTATTTCTGTGGGTGTCAAGGAGCTGGTCTGCCTCTCCTCTTCTCCTCTTTTCTTCCCATTTTCAAACACCTTTTTTTTTTAATTAAAAAAAAATCTCTTTCCAGATCAAGGTCAATTCCTAAAGGACCAGCTGCATTCCCCCCCCCCATGTACACAAACACACACATATATATATACACACCCTCCTTGTGTGTATGTGTGTGCCTCCCCACCACCACGGCTGCTTCTCTTTTCCTGAATCTTCGTAAATTAATCAGCAATGCTGAAGTCATGGCAAGCTGTAGAACATAAAAGGGAGTCCCTGGACACGTTAAAACCTAGGATCTATTAAAATCAAAGAGGGAGGGGAAGGCAGAAGGAGGGGGCGAGAGGGGGTGGGATTGGCTTGCAACAGGGGGAAGGAAAGGGAGGCAGGACCACTTCACCTTTTCTGCTGTGGTTGCTGCTGCGAGGAAGACTTTGTTATAAATTCCCCCGAGGCCCGACATCAAAACACCTTAAATAATTCAAATAACGCGTTGAAAGGCAAGGAATCAAAACGTTGCTCTGATCTTCCATTGGTGCAAATGCAGAATATTACCCCAAGTGAGCTGGGTGGAGAAAACAACAGTGTGAGCAATGCAACCCTTTAGGAAAATGTCAGAACCTGTAAAAATCATAATTTCCAGCAAGGTGGTTTTCTTGTTTCTTTTGGCCTCGTTGGGTAAAATGCAAGCAATTGCAGGCATTGTGTGTGTGTGTGTGTGTGTGTGTCTGCATGCATGTGTTGAAACGTGTGTGTTTGTGTGTGTGTGTGATATAAACTCAGCCAGGCTGAAATGTAGGTTTTCTGACAAGCTGTTAACAAGACAACAGTCAAGATGTCTGGTGCTTTCTAGGAGGCGCGATGCCATTTTCCCTGCTTGGAAGAAGTTCGTGACATGACAAGTGAAAGCAGGCCTTAAAAACCTCGCCATAATTTTCGTTTGCTTCCGTCACAAAAGAATTCAGGCGGAAATATGAGAGGAGGTGGAACACATACCCAGGCACGCATGGGCACACACACACACACACGTGTGGGTGTCTCTACGTGCAACAAGCAGATAGGAGCAAGGGAAGGAAGGGAAGGAAGAATGGAAAAATCATGGCTTTCCCTCACAGATCAGCAGCATAAAAACCCCAATTCAGTCAATCAATCAATCAATCAATCAATGGACTCTCTGAATATGTAACACCGGAGATCTGTCTTGAGAGAAACGCAGTTGTGTGCATACATGTGAAATTCTCCCCATACACTGAAGAGATGGACAAAGGGTTGGGGGAGACCAGGGGTCCGGCTCCCTCTTGGAACAGTTGTGGTTTATGCAGTTATGGTTGATAGAGGTAGTCATGGTTGGTTGGATTGATGGATGGATAGACAGAAAGACAGACAGACATAGATTGACAGACAAACAGATAGATGGATGCATGGATGCATAGATGGATGGATGGACGGATGATAGATGATAGCTTGATAACAGCCAGCTACCTAGACAGAGAGACAAGGCGGACAGACCGACAGAAATATACTGACTGACAGACAAATGGATGAAAGGACAAATGAATGGGTAGGTGGGTGGGTGGGTAGACAGATATTGACAGACAAGCAGATGGATGGATAGATGGATGGATGGATGGATGAGAGATAGAAATAGATTGACAAATAGATGGATGGATGGATGGATGAGAGATAGACAGGTAGAAATAGATTGACAATAGATGGGTGAATGGATGGATGATGGAAGATAGCTAGATGCCAGATAGCTAGACAGACAGATAGATACACAGAGATGGATGGATGGATGGATGGATGGATGGATGGATGGATGGAAGAAGGAAGGAAGGAAGGAAGGAAGGAAGGAAGGAAGATGATAGATGACGGATAGACAAATAGAAATACCCAGATAGATAAAAACAAATGAATATATATGTGTGTATTGAATTGCAAACCACCTTGAGTCATTGACTGAATGGTCAATCAAATGGCAACTTCAAACCTCAATTAATAAATGCTCTGTCTTACATACTGGCAAAAAAAATCAGAAAATAAAATACAAGCTAAATAGTCAAGACCTGTTGAGGATCAAAACTCTGTCAAAGACCTTGGAGTACTCATCTCTAATGATCTAAGTGCTAGAGCCCACTGTAACTACATAGCCAAAAAGGCATTAAGAGCTGTTAATCTAATCCTACATACCTTCTTCTCTGGTAATATCACACTACTAACTAGAGCATACAAAACATTTGCTAGACCTATACTTGAATGCAGCTCATCAGTTTGGAACCCACATTACGTACCTGATATCAACACAGTTGAGGAAGTCTAGAAATATTTCACAAGAGTTCTCCGCTCCTCTACTCATTGCAGAATACCTTATGCCCCTAGACTTGAAACTCTAGACTTAGAAAATCTAGAGCTACGTCGCCTTCGGTCCGATCTAAGTATAGTGTATAAAATCATACATTGCAATGTCCTACTTGTCAATGAATACCTCAGCTTCAATCATAACAATACAAGAGCACACAATAGATACAAACTCAAGGTAACCGCACCAAACTTGATTGCAGGAAATACGACCTTCAGCAACAGAGTGGTCCATGTCTGGAATACTCTACCTGACTCTGGTTTCTTCCCAAACCCCCAAAACTTTAACCTTAGACTGTCTACTATTGGCCTCACCCCTTTCCTAAGAGGCCCATGCATAAATGCACCAATTGTTCCTACCGTCCCTGTCCTATTGTTTCTTTTTATTGTACCTATCTCATGTATTCTACTATATCTATCTCATGTGTTCAAAACTATGTTTATTCTTATATCTGTATCTTGTAAGCGAATGACAAATCAAATAATAAATAAAGTATTGAAACTGGATAAATAAATAAATAAAATAAACACAAATCTATTCCTCCTCCGGGTGGAGTACATATAAATATTTCTCAGTGATCCCTGCCAATCAAACAGCTCTATTTTGGGACTTCATCAGCATGTATTATTCAATTATTCACTTTTGCTGGGTTTTTTCCTCTTCATTGCATAGATCCTGGGAACAGACCGAGGGGGGAAGAAAAACAGCTATAGCAAAAACAAACAACAGAAAAACATTTTTTGAAGCTTTTTTTGCAATCCCTTCTCACTGAGGACCCAATCCCATCTCTTCCCCTTCCAGAAATTTTATCAATCAGTAGGCAACATGAAGACATATGTTATATAAAAATATAAATATATTTTATTTTATTTTTGTGGGAATAATTTTGTGCAGCAGCATCACGACAATGATGATGCCACAGAATAACAGAGTTGGAAGGGACCTTCGAGGTCTTCTAGTCCAACCCTCTGCTCAGGCAGGAAACCCTATATCATTTCAGGACACATGGTTGTCCAATCTCTTCTTTAAAACCTCCAGTGATGAAGCACCCACAACTTCTGGTGGCAAGCTATTCCACTGGTTAATTGTCCTCACTGTCAGGAAATTTCTGCTTAATTCCAGGTTGCTTCTCTCCTTGATGAGTTTCCATCCATTTTTTCTTGTCCTGCCTTCCGGTGCTTTGGAGAATAGCTTGACTCCTCTTCTTTGGGGCAGACCTGCTCAAATATCATCACCATATCAAATGGTGAATAAGCTTGAAATTTTGGGCTTGGACAATCTGGAACTGTGCTGCCTGCGGTCTGATGTAAGCACAGTACACAAAATTGTCTGCTACGTCTTGCCTGTCAACGACTTCTTCAGCTTCCACCACAATAATACACGGGCAAACAATTGATACAAACTCAAGGTAAACTGCTTCAAACTCGATTGCAGAAAATACGACTCCAGCAACAGAGTGGTCAATGCCTGGAAGGCCCCTACCCAACTACGTGGTTACAGCCTCAACCCTCACAGCTTCAACCTCAAACTGTCTACCGTGGACCTCACTCCATTCCTAAGTGGTCCTTCAAGGGGGCCGTGCATAAGCGCACCAGCATGCCTACTGCCCCTGTCTTACTGTCCCCAATTATCTGTATTTACTAACTTTGTTCTTGTTTATGTTCATACTTATACTTGTTATCTTGCACATACTTGACAAACAAATTAAATAAATAAATACGATGATGATGATTAAAAAAAAAAACTTTGGCACTATCACAGCTATAATGTGATGACCCGGGGCGTGGCACAAAAGCAACAAAGTCACAAAAAATAGGTAAAGTCCCTTTAATACCTCCAACTTGGCCCTCAATGTCCAGTTATCCTTGGCTGGAGGTCAAACTCTTCCCAAAAACAGTTTACAAAGGAAAAAAAATTCAGATTGAACCCGAAGTACAGATAAAGTAGAAATGAAAAAAACAACACAAACCACGCTGAAGCAATTAACACGAAAGGCCAGGATAATAAATTTAGACTTCTAAAACAGAATGAAGCAACAAAAAGAATCCATGGTTTGCTTCCAGCAAGGTGCTGTGTGCAAACACCCTTCTTATATCCTGTTCTCCCAGCTGCAACTAATGAAAGGGATCAGGGCCTTTTTCTCCCCCCGTAAGCCACATTTCTCCCTTCTCCGTTCCTCCCTGCATGCCCTAGGATGAAGAGGGGGTGGCCCTGGTTCTTCCTCTGAAGGCCCAGCCGGAAATGTGCTCTTCCCCCGTTTCTTCCACAGCCACCAGAGCCACACTCCCACTCCTTGTCAGCTGCTCAATCTCTCCCTCAGAATCAGACTCCAACAAACAACATCCATTTTTTCATAGACAGAGATTCTGAAAGAATAAACTCTACTCTCAACCGTGGCTGTATTTCTGCACCCAAGTGAGGGCGGGAGGGAAACACACGCAAACATCCCTACCAATGGCAATTAAGATACTTTCACGTCCAATAAATGATACAATGGAAAATAAATCTTCCCGAGATGCACAAGGGGCCTATCTGGCTCCAGTCAGAAATATGCATTACTGGTTTTTATACATTGTACTCTAGTTGATTAATACAGGTAATCAAATTATATAGCTCTTCCGCCATGCTCTCCAATTCAAGGCCATCATGTTTTCAATGACAAAGTTCACAGAGTTGTATAAAAATGTACTTCAGGCAGCACCAAACCTTTTACGGCCGCAGTAAAACACCATTTTCAATTTAGTAATAAGTGATACAGAGCAGAGACCTCTTGACTGGCAGGATTCACTGGGATAGGGAGATGGGTTGGGAAAGGTCATTGACATACAACTACTGAACTCAAGAACCAGCCTGTTTTGACCAAGAGACCATAATTAAACACATGCTTAGCTAAAACAACTCTTGTTTTATTTCAGTGCTGGGAATTATCTTCATTCCCAGCCTGTAATGAGTTCCAAACAATTCCTTCAAGATAAGCACCCAACTTTCTTTCCTTTGAATTGCTGCCAACAACTAAAGTGCCAGATTAACTCTAAAAAAACCAACCGAAGTACAAAGTCCACAAAGAGCTTCAAGGATTAATCTGAACAGAACAAGCAACTTTGCTTCCTGCACAGGTTTCTCTACCTTTGCACCTCCTTTATACCTTCGGGGGCGGACAATCACCTCCCAGCCTTACTCCCGAGTTGCCCCTTTTGTCTCAGCTGCTCTTGCCTTCTAGCAGCTCTGTGCACATGCACACTGGGAACAGGCTCCCCTGGTTCCTCTGCCTTGCTGCTGCCAGACTCCAGAGGCTCCGTTTGGATATCGTGCCTCTCCCTTCTTGACCACATCACAAATGACACTATTCGACAACGTTTTGGTGTGGCACCAATTATAGATTTTTATTTCTAAACTACTCATCCCAAGCATCCCAGGCCCTATAATAAATTGAATCTTCTCTGTTTTTATTTTCATTGTTAGCCTGTCCATCTCTATACAATCTATTAAATTTTTTTTATAACCATGCCTTCTGGTGGAACCCTTTTTTCCTTCCAGAGTTATGCATACGAAATCCTTGCAGCTGTTAATACATGTAATATAATATATCTATCTGTTTTATTGCATTTTTGTGTTATTATACCTAATAAAAAACTTTCTAATGTATGTATATGTGTGTGTGTGTGTGTGTATGTACATTATCCCACAAATTGTGCATGCTTGCTTAGCAACTTGGCCTTTGTAAGGCTTTGTAAAGCATGTGAACACACACACACACACACACACACACACGTATATTATCCCGCAAATCATGTCTGTTTCCTTAGCAACGTGACCCTTATAAGGCTTCCAAAGGCAGCCAGGAATGTGTGTTTGTGTATGTAATTTATAATTTATACATAAATAAATTGATATATTATCCCGCAAATCATATCACAATAATCTTGTGATTAAAGAGCGTTGACAGAATGTGGCCTTGCCTCAAAACGGAGAATTAATGACTCTGTATTAAATGATCCACTGATGTTAAATCAAATTAAAGAACCCTTGGAAGAATATTTAACGCTTAATGATAGGCTCCATATCGGAGCTGGTTTAATCTGGGATGCAGATACAGATGTCATGAGAAAGAATTAATCAGCCCTGCTGCTGCGGAAACAGAAATGCAAAATTGCTGAACAGAATGAATTAGAAACAGATTAGAGAACCAGGACTTAAAACATAAAAGAAACTTAGCTGATGCCACCCTCAGAGAACTAATTTGATATACAGGAGAACTTAATTTGCCTTTAACGGTGCAATCGGACTGTTTGATGTTATTAGGAGGAGCTGGATGAGGAACCAGGAGGGGGAAAAGAAAAAGAAAAGAAAAAGAAGAAGGACAGATAGTCTTTCTTCTTGTCAAAAGAAATGAAAGAAGATCTGAAATAACCATCTGCAGGGAGGGAGAAAGTGAAAGAGAAGGAAACCAGGATGAATATTCACCGCCTAAGGGATGAGGTGGTTATCTTACCCGCGCCAAACGCTGCTGGAAACCTGGGCTGCAAGAGGTTTGATCGGCGTAAAACATCAGAGGAACATGTTTGCAGTGGCTTTACAAGCCAAAACCCTGGAGTGACAGACTGCTTAACACTAAGGGACTGCCTACAAACACAGTTGGGAAGAGGCTTGAAGCGACAGGGAGGAAATTTCCAAAGGATTCCCAGAGGTGGAAACTGCCAGCTCACCTGAAGTTCTCTTAGATCTAGTTTGGCTTGGCCTACAGTGAGCCTTTGGATATAACTTGAGGTTCAACGTGACCCTCATCCTACCAATCCCACACAGTCCCACCTACCAGTCCCACTGATTCTGGGTACTCATTTTATTGATGTCTGTAGAAGAGCAGACAGAGCTGGGAAGGGGGAATTAAGTGAGTCATTAGCTTGGAATGGTTACGTTGCCACAAACAGTCCCAATCCTTCTTGATTTTTGTTGGCCCATATCTGGTGCCAATCTAATATTGAAATTTAAATGATTAGATTCTTGTGTACAGGCTGAGTAATTAATCTTTTTTGAACTGCAACTTAACTCCTTTGAGCCTGGCAATCTCCACAAGAGAAGCTTTGAGACGCTCATCAAGATATCCAAAGACATAAAACAGGCAAGCATAAAACCCCGTAGCCCAGGAAACTTAAAAACAGATGTTCTCAGAATTTTCCCCATTAAGAATCTTTTAAAACACTTTGAAAAAAACCTGTTAGCCAATTAACATTTGAATCAATAGCTCCAATCGATCTACAGGATCGACTGATGATGTACAATGGGAAGCACCTCAGCCGAGAAGAGTAAAGTTCTTTTTTTCCATTATTTAATTATGACATTTGGTTGTCATTTCATATTTTGGATTTTATTGTTGAAGGTCTGTACTGCGTGGGGCTTTTTCTCTGTGTTCATTGTTTGTTTTTATTGTGTACAGCCTGGAGTCCCTGTCTGAGTTAGGCGGCCCTATAAATCCATTAATTAAATAAATATGGCTCCTGATGTTTATCAGAGGAAGTAAAGCTTTAATCCTTCTACATTGGGGGCAGGATTTTTTTTAAGGACACAGATATAATAAGCCTAATGGGAGCTTAACAGATGCTCTGTGTGAATTTTTGTACCTTTGTAAAAAAAACAAACATACTGCCATTTTATTTTTTTTGCACAAAACAAAACAAAAACAAATTATGACAGGTGGATTTGATGACTGGTAAAATTTAACCCTATTCATAAGAACTGCTTTCATCTACAGCAGGGGTCTCCAACCTTGGCAACTTTAAGACTTGTGGACTTCAACTCCCAGAATTCCTCAGCTAGCTTTGCTGGGAGTTGAAGTCCACAAGTTTTAAAGTTGCCAAGGTTGGACACCCCTGATCTAGAGTGTTCTTGAAAAGAAAAATGCCATGAGCTTTCAGCTCCCCTCCCCCCCCCAAAAAAAATCACAAATGTTTCCTCAGTATGATTGTCTGCAGAATAGGTTTTCTTAGTGAAAAGAAGTTGTTTATAAACCACGGGTGAAGTGTAAAAGAGAAAATGAGGGAGAGGGAGAGAGAAACGACAGAAAGAGAGAAAGGGAGACAGAGCAAAAAAAAGAATGAGAGAGAGGAGGAGAAAGAGAAAAAGAAGGAAATGAGGAAAGGAAAAAAGGGAGAGATGAAAAAGAGAGGAAGGAAGGAATGAGAGAGTGAGAAAAAAGAGAAAGGGAGAGCAAGAAAGGAAGCGAGGAGGAGAGGAAGGAAGGTGGGAGGAAGAAGGAAGGGAGGGAGAGAGAAAGAAAGAAATAAGAAAGAGAAAGAAAAAAATTGAACTATTGGTCAAAGAATTTAGAAAAAAAAAAAGACAAAATCACCCAATTGATTCCAATATGCTAAGAAAAAGATTGGAAATATTTCAAGAAGACCTTTTTATATTATGCTACTAATTTTCAAAAGACTTCCGGGTTGCTTTCAAAACCCCAGCTCTAAATGTGAAAGGTTGAAATGTATGGCATGCCACCAAGAACACACCAGTCAATCTGAAATTCAGGATGATGAATATAAAATTAGCTAATATTTGTGTAAAGCTTTGAAGATGCAAAGCCCTAATTAGAATTTCCAGATTAGCTTGGTTTATGGCCCGACAATGCAATCCAAATCAGTAAATAAAAATGTGCAGGGATTTAAACACATGATGACCTATAGATTAGTGCACCCAGGAGGTATTTTGAAGGCCTCCAATTTTCAAGAGGGCGGCAGTGGGGGAAGCGGGGGAAATGGACTTTGAAAGCAACTGGGAAGAACAACCATTCTGCAAAAACCAGCCACTCTGACCAACAAAGTCTTCTTTCTGTTTTTGGAATCTGTTCCAGGTTATCTGAACTGCTCCTGGCTTTCAGTGTTGAGTTGGACCAACATGGATGCCTGCTAACTGTTGATTACGATACAAAGATCTGAGTATTTTTGTTGTTTGCTCTTGTTGACGTGGAAAATCTGTAATGCAACATTCGTGGGACGAAAGGAGACTCAATAAAATGGCCCTCCAGGATGGAGGGCTAAGTTTTTTTTTCTTTTTCTTCACAGATCTTGGAAAGTTTAGCTCTCCTGAGATGGTAGTCAGACAGTATTTTTCCATGGGGTGATAAAAAGAATTTAATGGCTGGAAAGCACCGCTGGCATGTGGAGTGGCTGGAAAGACTGGGGAGAGGAGAAATGGCGGGGAAAACGAAAACATTTCCAGCAGTTTCTATCTGTAAAACCCCAAGGAAGTGAAGACCATTTGCGATGAGAGTAAACAAGACCAGGCTTCATCCAACACAAGGCTGAAAATGCCCCAGGCAGAGAAACCAGCAATCCAGGGCACAGTAGAAGTTTCTCCACTTTTTTTTTTTTTTTTTCAAATTATGTGTCTTTGTGCGAGTAGAAGCATTTTCGCCTCCTTTTGCTTATTACTGTGTTGAGACTATTTTAGGCTTAGCAAGCAATGGATGAAGCGCTGCACTTACTAGAGGGCATCAAAGGAGATGGCTCCAATCAGCAAGCAAAATCTCATATATTTTGGGTGGTTGGGGGCTAATGGATGAAGGACCAAAAGGGATGATGTTTTGTGAGGCAGGGAGGAGGAGGAGGAGGAGGTGGAGGAGGAGGAAGAGGAGGAAAAGAAGCAGCAGCAGCAGCACAAAGCCGAAGACACAAGCTTGAAGATGATGAATGAGACTTCATCGAAACGTCGCTTAGACACTTCCAATTTTACGCGGGAGAAAACCTGAATAACCAAAGATCCACATACAAATACCCACAAAAACCTCAGAATATATATAAATATAAATATAAATATAAATATAAATATAAATATAAATATAAATATAAATATAAATATAAATATAAATATAAATATAAATATAAATATAAATATAAATATAAAATGTAAAATTGCACACAACGCATGAATCTGTGTAATTAAAAGGAAGAAGAAGAAGAAGAAAAGCAAATCGTTGTGGTTAATGCCAAAGCAAGATCATAAATGAATACATTATTAAGTCCTACTGAATTAATGTTTAACTGGAATTGAATGAGGCAATTAATCAGAGCAAGGACGGGCGATGATAAGCATCTGTCTTGCTTTGAATATGTTGAGCAGAAACGACCTTCAAGAACGGGGCTGCCAATCAAAGTGAGCTGGCTGGTATTTTGACAGCTCTGATACCACCATAAGCGGGAAAATATTAGAGCCACGAAGATCCATGCGGCATAGGAGAGACCTCTGGGGAATTAAATTTCACCTCTCAAAAGCCTGAACCGTCAAGCCAGACGCTGAAGATTTATGTTTGCTGGAGGGAATGGTGCTTGATCAAAGACTCAAGATGACTTTTGATTTTTCATAATCACCCCCACCGTTCACACATGCTGCAAAGTGATATATTGAGGAGGAAAGACTGGAACAAGGTCAGTTTTGCGTGTTCCCATTTTGGTCATTTTGGACACCGAAGAACTGGGATGGGAAAAAATTTAAGGCCACTGAACACTGTTGATTTGAGAAAGATTCAGGCTGTGGCTGGAAACGGCTTAGTTCACTCAGGGCTAAACCAAGGGTCCACAAACCAGGGGTGGGATTCAGCTGGTTCTGACTAGTTCTGGAGAACCGGTAGTGGAAATTTTAAGTAGTTCGGAGAACCGGCTAATCCCATCTCTTCTCTGCCTCCCATTGAGTCCCAGATGATCGGCTGGGTCTTCTTTCGTTGCCCTACACAGGAGAACGGATCTGGAAAGTAGGTTAGTGGTATCAGAGTATATTCATGAACTGGAATAGAGCTTGGTAACAAGGCCAGCCAATGAATAGGCATAGCAACTAAGACAGCCAATGAGAACTGTTTGGAAACTGAAACTAGAAGCAGCCTAGTTGTGTCTCTCTATTAAGCTTTGCAGCTCTGAAGCTATGTTGAGCCCTGAGTCTGTCTATTGAAAATGAAACTGCTTCTCTGCTCTGCTGTGTGTTTTGCTTGCCTGCTGAAGCAAAAGAGAAACTGACTTGCTTGCTTGCTGAAGACTGGAGCTCTGCTCTGAACTTGTAACTGCTTCTGTTTGAGTTTGCTCCATGCTGAAGAAATCTACAACTGGTATTGTAAAATTTACTTAATATGTTTATAAAGACGTGAAATGAAGCATCAGTCATCTGTATTTATTTTTCTGGTGCTGAATTAACGCTGTGAAACTCAGAAAAATTGGGGTGGGGAGGGAATGGGATTTTGAAATATCCTTCCCCTGCCACACCTACCAAGCCATGCCCACAGAACTGGTCATAAAATTTATGGAATCCCACCACTGCCACAAACATAGCCACTTTTAATATTTGGGGACTTCAACTCCCAGAATTCCCCAGCCAGCAGGGCATGGGTCTCTTGCCTGAGTAGGCAAGAGCAGGGGGTTAGGCTAGAAGACCTCCAAGGTACCTTCCAACTCTTGTTATTCTGAAAGAACCTTACAAAGGATCTGCCGTAATGATTCGGTCTGCTAAAAGCGACGGCGTGAGATTTGTTCTTTTAGACTTGCGAGATCCTGTTGAACCCAGCCTTACAATAAAGTCTAATTAGTTCATTTGGTGGTGTTTCCTGCCTGGTTCAGCTGGGAGTTTGACACAGGCGGATAAATAACAAGAGATCAAGAAGCAGGAATTCCAGGGTTTTCAAAAGAAATCCCCCCATCCAGCTCTTACAAGACGCTACCCTTGAAACCAGTTTTCTCAGGGAAGAACAAACACAGGAGTCGGAATTACAACCGAATGTTGGGAGAAATGCGGGTCTTTGCCACGCGAAGCCCACTCCCATCAATTACCATAACATTAATCCAATTACAGGTATCACAAGCAGCTCAGGGGGCCCCGTGTCTTCCCCACTCCCCCATAATTCATGCACCAGGTGCTGGTCTCCCCTCTGCTTCGCCTGAATAATTCACCAGGCAAAGGCAGACAATGGCTAAAACCGCGTCGGAGCCAGAAAAGAGGCAATTAAAGTTAGTTCCCGAGGTGGGACTCCGCGGAGTTTCTCTCTTGCTACGCCCGCTGTGTCGAGCTGATCAAACACTCTGCCATGGCTGCACCACGTTGTATGTAAAGCTTTAATGAGGCGAAGGGGCCCAGGGCCCTTAAAGTGTTCAAATATATGCTGTTTTCTGTGCACTGTGTATCTCACGGAGAGTGACGGTGCCTTCCCACACACTCCCAGCCTTCCCACTTTTCCCGTGGTTCCTCACAGCCCCTTAGGGATGCGTCCTTGACTTACACCTAGTGACCTATTTGACTTATACCTAGCGACGTTCACCTAGCAACCATTTGAAGCTACAACGGCATGGAAAGAAGTGACTTACGGCCATTTTTTTTTTTTTTTGAAATGACCATTCGGATGCTTTTGGCAACTTGGCTCGTATTTATGACGATTGCAGTGTCTCAGGACACATGGAGCCCCTCTCGCGACCTTCTGACAAGCAAAGTCGGTGGGGAAGCTGGATTCACTGAACGACCCTGTGGCTAACACAGTGATTTGCTTAACAACCGAGGGAAGGAAGGTCATAAAATGGGGCAAAATTCACTTAACAGCAACTGCGGCGATTCGGTTAAGGACCGCGACAAGAAAGGTCTAAAATGGGCAACGCTCACTTAACTAATGTCTCGCTTGCCAACAGAAATTTTGGGGCTCAACAAATTGAGGTTCATGGAGCTTATTCCTACATGACAACTGCATGCAATTTAGGTAATCCATTTTCAGACGTGGTATCTTCTATTTGTGGTTCAGTTGTTCCAGATTCTCTTCATCATCTTTGTTTAATGACCCCATAATCCCTTGCATCAGGGTGGAGTCGGGGCAACTGAATGGAGGCAAGTGTTTGCTGGCCGGATGCCCTTCCTGTCACCAATGTGGAGTTTTGTTCAACAGATATATCCTCACTGAGCCCAGAGAGAGAAATTATCTGCCTCTCTACCTAGGATTGGACTCACAACCTCCTGATTGTGATTCCAGATTCTCTTGATGGGTACAAAATATTTTATTTTACTTATTTATTGATCAAACTTACGTGCTGCTTTGAGCAACTCTAGGTGGCTTGCCATCAATGAAGACAAGAAGATGAAAATGTTTAAGCATCAAAAACAAGAATTTATTTCAAATTGACAATAATGGGAAAGGGAGGGAGCAAGACACACACAGGGAATAAGAGGTATCCCATCTCAATCTCTGTGGTCTGGCTTAACTATATTCATTTAAGTTAAAAGTAGATTTATTTATTTTTTTAATGTTAAAAATTAAATGGTTACTCCAACTATGCAACTGGGGTAGCGTGATGACTCATAAGCAATTTAGGGATGGGAAGCTAAAACAAATATCAGATATTTTTTTTCATGATGACTTTCGCTTCAATATTTTATTTGTCAACAGCCACAAATATTTTTTTGCTTCCTGTGGGTTTTTTAAAAAACTTTCTTTCGTTCTTTTTTTTAGCTTTCATTTTTCTTTTGTTAAAGCAAATTAATAGCGACTTGACAGAGATCCAACTGTCTCCTTCCTCAGTGGGAATTGCTGGAGAAACTAGTGTGATAAAGATAATCAGAATATTCATTTCCACCAAGGGCCAGGTTCAAGGCATGCTATTAAAGATGTCTGCTCTGATATTCTTTGATGAATCAACTAATTATTATAGCTAGAGAAGAGTTTCCAGAGACTTTAAAAAAAAATTGCAAGGTTTTAAAAATGAAGCTTTTAAACACATAGCCTCAACTTACAACCACGATTGAGTCTGAAATTTTGGTTGCTAACCGGGTCAGTGAGCTGTGTCTCATTGTGCGACCTTTTTTCTGCCACAGTTGTTAAATGAATCGTGCAATCATTAAAGCAATCTGGGTTCTCCGGCCCCATTGGCTTTGCTTGTCGAAAGCTTGTCTGGGAAGATTGCAAGTAGCAATAGCCCTTAGACTTATATCCCGCTTCCCAGTGCTTTCCAGCCCTCTCTAAGTGGTTTACAGAGTCAGCCTCTTGCCCCCAAAAATCTGGGTCCTCATTTTCCTCATTTTTGGCCAGGATCAAACTGCTGACAGTCAGCAGAATTAGCCTGCAATACTTCATTCTAACCACTGCACCAACACATGACCCTGGGACAGAGTAACTCTTGTAAACACATCCAATTGCCAAACACTCCCAAATTTTGATCACGTGACGTTGCAGTGGTCAAGTGTGAAAATGGTCATAAGTTGGGGGGGGGGAGGCAGAGAGAGAGAAAGAGGGAGGGAGGGAAAGAAAGAGGGAGAGAGAGAGGGAGAGAGAGAGGGAGAGGGACAGAGAGAGGGAGAGAAGGGGAGAAAGGGAGGGAAAGAAAGAGGGAGAGAGGGAGGGAGTGAGAGAAAGAGGGAAAGCGAGAGGGAGGGAGAAAGAGAGAAAGAAAGAGAGAAGGAGAGAAGGAGGGAGGGGGAAAGAAAGAGGGAGAGAGAGAGGGAGGGAGAGAAAGAGAAAGAGGGAGAGAGGGAGAGAGGGAGAAAGGGAGAGAGAGAAGGAGAGAAAGAGGGAGAGAGAGAGAGGGAGAGGGAGGGAGAGAAAGAGGGAGAGCGGGAGGGAGAAAGAGAGAGAGAAGGAGAGAAAGAGGGAGGGAAAGAAAGAGGGAGTGAGAGAGAGAGAGGGAGAGGGACAGAGAGAGGGAGAGAAGGGGAGAAAGGGAGGGAAAGAAAGAGGGAGAAAGGGAGGGAGTGAGGGAGTGAGAGAAAGAGGGAAAGCGAGAGGGAGGGAGAAAGAGAGAAAGAAAGAGAGAAGGAGAGAAAGAGGGAGGGGGAAAGAAAGAGGGAGAGAGAGAGAGGGAGAGGGAGAGGGAGGGAGAGAAAGAGAAAGAGGGAGAGCGGGAGGGAGGGAGGGAGAAAGAGAGAGAGAAGGAGAGAAAGAGGGAGAGAGAGAGAGGGAGAGGGAGGAAGAGAAAGAGAAAGAGGGAGAGCGGGAGGGAGAAAGAGAGAGAGAAGGAGAGAAAGAGGGAGGGAAAGAAAGAGGGAGTGAGAGAGAGAGAGAGAGAGAGGGAGAGGGACAGAGAGAGGGAGAGAAGGGGAGAAAGGGAGGGAAAGAAAGAGGGAGAAAGGGAGGGAGGGAG
Source organism: Hydrophis major (assembly GCA_033807585.1). NCBI lineage: Eukaryota > Metazoa > Chordata > Lepidosauria > Squamata > Elapidae > Hydrophis > Hydrophis major. Next base: position 9,314,652 of record CM066339.1, read on the forward strand.
GGAGAGAAAGAGGGAAAGCGAGAGGGAGGGAGAAAGAGAGAAAGAAAGAGAGAAGGAGAGAAAGAGGGAGGGGGAAAGAAAGAGGGAGAGAGAAAGAGGGAGAGGGAGGGAGAGAAAGAGAAAGAGGGAGAGCGGGACGGAGGGAGAAAGAGAGAGAGAGAAGGAGAGAAAGAGGGAGGGAAAGAAAGAGGGAGAGAGAGGGAGGGAGAGGGAGGGAGAGAAAGAAAAGAGGGAGAGCGGGAGGGAGAAAGAGAGAGAGAGAAGGAGAGAAAGAGGGAGGGGGAAAGAAAGAGGGAGAGAGAGAGAGGGAGAGGGAGGAAGAGAAAGAGAAAGAGGGAGAGCGGGAGGGAGGGAGAAAGAGAGAGAAGGAGAGAAAGAGGGAGGGAAAGAAAGAGGGAGAGAGAGAGAGGGAGAGAGCGGGAGGGAGGGAGAAAGAGAGAGAGGGAGAGAAAGAGGGAGGGAAAGAAAGAGGGAGAGGGAGGGAGAGAAAGAGGGAGAGCGGGAGGGAGGGAGAAAGAGAGAGAGAGAAGGTGAGGGCAGAGAAGGATGTGGGAGCTATCTTCACCTATCTGTTAGATAAAAATCAACAAAGCAATTAAGACCCAACAAAAACAAGACAAGGTAACTCCTTGCAGCCCAAACAATCTGAATGTTAATTACTCTGCTTACAGGAAAGATAAGAGGCAGATTTCCCTACTCCTTCCTTTCCCGAGGAAAACATTTCAAACAAAGCCATGAAAAATGCATGAGCAAGGAAACCCTTTCCTGAGGTTGAGCTACAACAGTTTCCTTGTCAAATATTTCAACTCCAAGAGGTCCAGAGGAAAGTTCAAGAACAATATATATACATACATACATACATACACACATACACACGTGTGTGTATGTATGTATATTTATACAGAGAGGGGGGGGAGAGAGAGAGAGAGAGAGAGAGAAGACTGTCAGGAAAGTTGAAAAGTGATGGGTGTTTTTCCTGGGCTGCTAGTGACCCTGTCAATGTCATTCTGTCGTCCAAAAGCACCAGTTCGTGTCAGATATGAAGACCCTGAACAATTGCTCAGCCTTCAAACTCAGCCTGAACCTTATTCTAAAGAGGATACCATAAGAGCCCAAAGTTTCATGATGGACATCACACTGTCTCCAGGAGTTTGGGAGATCCAGGCCTGCCCTATAACCAGATAGTGAGGTTCTTTTGGATACCAAAAGGGAGGAGGCTGAATCTAATTTTTTTAAAGGGTGGGGAGAAGAATAGTCCATAGGGCTGGTGCCAATGCAGAGAAGGTGTACCTCTTGGGACCCCCGTATTACAGGAAGTGACGAAACAGGCCTATCATTCAGCCTGTAAAGCCTGCAGAAGCTTTTTTCAAGTCTCTGGGAGGCCAAAAAAGGCCTCAAACCAGCCAAAAAATCAGCTGTGAGGTGTATGCATGTGCAGTGAGGCAAGTTTGCCTGCGGTTCTCATGCCGGCACAAATGGCTCTGTGTGCCATAGGTTCACCGTCATGGGTCTAGGACAACTCACCATGGCCCACTTGCTGGGGCCAACTCGCTGCAGGACAATTCAACACTGGATTAATCATTTCATTCTGTTATTTTTTTTGCCCCCAAATGAAGCTTTCCCCCTTTCGACATGGGCTGCATGGGTATTATTAACCTGTAAAACATTACACTGAAAACCACGTCCCATTTTAGAATGGGACAACTCACCGTGGCCAGCCTGCCACGGCCAAATCACTGCAGGGTAAGTCCACAGATACAAAAGTTCCATTCATTTCGACAGAACCGTGGCCAACAATAACACAATCAAGTCAATCTAGAAATACAAGATAACGATTTTGCTGAAAACGCGGGTCACCCATCATTAAAAAGGGAGAGAAAGAGGCTCCAACGAAACGCTAAGCACCTCGTTTTTTCCGCCCTGGTCATTGTATCAAGCGGCGAATAAAAAACCATGGCCGTAATTAATGAAGGAAGGAACGACCCGATGAGAACAGACAGCGGTGGTGATGGAAATCCTGTTCGAGAAGGAAATCATTTGCTGGGTTTCCTTATCTTCAGCTAATGACAAAGTAAAATCCAAGGCCGTTAACCTCAACGTGTTCCTTTTCAATAGACATCTCCCCCTGCTTTTTTTTTTCTTTCCTTTTTTGCAGCTACACAACCGCACAATCCTGCCTACTACCTCCTCTGCATTTGTGCATTTTAATGCTGAGCCACTTAGGAGCTGAAGTGCCTCTTTTTAGCAATCAAGGGGCCCACTCAGACCCTTTTAATAAACCTGAATCAATCGCTTTGGCCCCTGGTCCTTTATCTTGCGGCATCCTCTGGATACTCACACTTGTAAAACCATTTCTGTCCTCCTCCTTCTCCTTCCCTCCCCAAGTGGGACCACAAGAAGATTAATCTTAGCGCTGCTTAAGACTCTCATCGGCTGCCTGTTTTCGAGACGGAGAGTCAGAAGCAATTGGGATTTCACAGGGTTTTTTTTAAGGCCTCATGATCTGCGCGGGTGGTCCTCGAGTTACAACCACAACGGAGCCCCCAAATTTATGTCGCTAAGCGAAACATTTGGTAGGTTGAGTTGGGCCCCCTCATGTTACCACTTTCCTTGCCACAGTTGTTAAGTGAATCCTTGCATTTGTCTTAAGTTAGGGACAGCGAATCTGGGTTCCCCCACTGTCTTGGCTTGTCAGAAGAGGGGGGGTCGCGTGACACTGAAAACCATCATAAATGTGAATCGGTTTGTCAAGCATCTGAATTTTTGATCACGTGATCACGGGGACACTGCAAACAGTTGCAAGGGGGAAAAGAGGTCATAAGTTGCTTTTTTCCCAGTGGCATCGTAACTTTGAACGGACACTAAATGAACCATTGTAAGTCGAGGACGTTCTGCATTCGAGACAAAGCCACAAAGCTCTATAAACAGAGAAGAATGGTCTGCCAAACAAACCTCTTTCGCAGGGGTTTTTCTTATTTATTTACTGGTTTACTTCCACAGTACAGGTAGGGCTCGACTTACGCCCATCACCGAGCCTGAAATTTCTGTCGCTGAGTGAGATGTTTGCTAAGCGGATTTTGCCCCACTTTAACGAATTTTCTTGCCCCAATTGTTAAGGGAAATCACTGCAGTTGTTAAGTTAGCAACACAGTTGTCCCATCTCCTCTTGAAAACCTCCAATGTTGGAGCATTGTTTAATTGTTTAATTCCACTGTTTAATTGTTCTCACTGTCAGAAAATTCCTCCTTAGTTCCTGGTCGTTTCTGTCCTTGATTAGTTTCCAACCATTGGTTCTTGTCCTGCCTTCTGGTGCTTTGGAGAGCAGCTTGACTCCCTCTTCTTTGGGGCAGCCCCTGAGATATTGGAAGACTGCTACCATGTCACCCTTCGTCCTTCTTTTCATTGAATGAATGAAAGAATGAATGAATGAATGAATGAATGAATTCTTTACTGGCCAAATGTGATTAGACACACAAGGAATTTGTCTTGGTCAGTGGTGGGATTCAATTTTTTTTACTACTGGTTCTGTGGATGTGGCTTGCTAGGCGTGGCAGGGGAAGGATATACTGCAAAATCCCCCTTCCCTCCCCACCCCACTAACCTGCTTTCCAGCTCCATTCTTCTGGGCAGGGCAACCCAAGAAGACCCAGCCGATCAGCTGGGACTCAATGGGAGGCAGAGAAGAGATGGGGGCGGAGCCAGTCAGAGGTGGTATTTTCTGGTTCTCAGAACTACTCAAAATCTCTGCTACTGGTTCTCCAGAACTGGCCAGAACCTGTTGAATATCACCTCTGGTCTTGGTGCATATGCTTTCAGTATATATAAAAAGAAAAGATACACTTGTCAACAGTCCCTAAGGTACTAGACCTACCCAATTCCTGCAACGTGCAACCATGGTTGATGCCCGAGACCAACATCCCCATCTTTGCGCCAACAGCTTTGGTATTGCTGACAAGGCCAGAAATTGGAAGCTTTCACGGAAGACAAAAAAAGAGGAATCATCCTTGCCACGAAGGAAGGGTTAGGCAACACCTGGACTGGGAAACATATCCTGACTTGGCTCTTTTCTCACTTTCGTGAGAACAAAACACCAGCCTCCTACTGAATCCCGGCAAACAGGAAGTGCTCCCAAGAAAACGAGGTTGCTGGCAGCTGCCTGCTGAAACTTGTTCTAAGGGAAAAAGCAGAAAAACCAGGCATGCCGCATCTAATATTGAATGCCTTCCCCGTTATCTCCTCGAAGGCCAGGTAGCCCTTGGAGAATTTGACTTATGACGACAAAGGAGCCCCGTGTTTTGGTGGCTAAGTGAGACCTTCGTTAAGTGAGTGTTGCCACAATTTAGACCTTTGTTGCTGTGGTTCTTAAGTGAAACACTGTGGTTGTTAAGTTGGGAGCACACCGTGGTTGCTAAGAACGGAGCTGAATTTTGAGGAAGGGTTGGCCTTTCAGAAATCTAAAATGAAAATAAAAATAAAAATGAGCTGTGTGTCTTACTAGCCTGCAAAAAGCTCAGAACAGACACCAGGACTCTGAACAAAAGAATTCGAGAAACTCTTATTAAAACCACCAGATATCTCGCCGTGCTTCTTCGTAACTGCTCTTACATAAAGATCTTGAGATGAATCTGCGCACCGCAAGATAATATTAGTTTCCACTTGTTCTTTGGTAATCGTCTGATCTAATATCAGATTATTGACTTTGGGGCATGTGAGAACTAACTCCCACACCATGCATCCTTGCTCAAGAGTGAGGCTAGCTGAGATCACACTAACCCTGTAGTGTAAATATAAGATACAACAAGGCAGTGACTAACAAGATAACTGAAAAGGGAATTTTGAGGAACATAAACCAGATAATGACCTGACTCAAAGGTTTAGGGCTAAGTTACCACTTGTGGAATAAGTCAAGATCTCGTGAAGTGTTGATGCCAAATTATAATGCCATGGTAAGGCCACACCTAGAGTACTGCATCCAGTTTTTGCTGCCATGATGTAAAAAAAGACGTTAAGACTCTAGAAAGAGTGCAGAGAAGAGCAACCAAGAGGATTGGGGGACTGGAGGCTAAAACCTACGATGAACGGTTGCTGGAATTGGGTATGTCTAGTCTAATGCAAAGAAGGACTAGGGGTGACATGATAGCAGTGATCCAATATCTAAGGGGCTGCCCCAAAGAAGAGGGAGTCAAGCTATTCTCCAAAGCCCCTGAAGGCAGGACAAGAAGCAACGGATGGAAGCTAATCAAGGGGAGAAGCAACCTAGAACTAAGGAGAAATTTGCTATCGGTGAGAACAATTAACCAGTGGAACAACTTGCCTCCAGAAGTTGTAAATGCCCAATGGTGGAATTCAAATGGTTTTACCACCAGTTCATGGGCACAGAAGCGTTTGTACTGGTGCAGAGGTGTTCCAACTCGCCTCCTACAAGCCTGCACTCTCCCGGTCGCTTCCGCAGCTGCCGCTTGGCACTCTGCTGTGCCACGCAAAGCAGCTTTGCTTCAAAATCATAAAATAAAGGTTGAGCATAGGAGCCCAGGTGGGCAGGTGGGCCCAACAGGAGAGCACCAGAGAGAGAACTGGTTTGGTCTCTGCTGCTCATTGCTGCTACCGGCTCTGCAGAACCGGGCCGAACCGGTAGAATACCCCCACTGTAAATGCTCCAATACTGGAAGTGTTTAAGAAGAGATAAGTATTTGCCTGAAAGGTCTCCTGCCTAAGCAGGGGGTTGGACTGGAAGACCTCCAAGGTTCCTTCCAACTCTGTTCTTCTATTCTAAGGTCGGTGGGGTTTATACATTCCTGCTAAGCTTTAAATTTTCATTTACTAGCCAAATATGGCTAAAACTGATCAAACAAGCCATCATCTTGAGAGAAGAAAATGTTTGTAGCTCAAGGTTGAATTGTGGGGTCCTTGGTGTTCTTTGAACTTTTCTTGCAGATGTTTTCATTACCAAACTAAGAAAACATCATCCATGCTACAAGGGAATGGGGTGCACGGGGAGGAGGAGAAGGGAAGGAGGAAGAGGAGGTGCAGGATTGTGGGGTTCTTGATACTCTCTGAACTTGGTTGTTTACTTGTAGATATTTCAGTGCCAAACTAGGTCTCATGAATGCTGGAAGGGAATGGAGTCTGCAGAGAGGAGGAGGAGGAGGAGGAGGAGGAGGAGGAGGAGGAGGAGGAGGAGGAGGAGGAAGAGGAGGAGGAGGAGGAGGAGGAGGAATGGTGTTGTGTCCATGGTGCTTTTTGACTTGGTGGTTCTCTTGCAGACATTTAATGACCCTTCTAGGTAATATCATCAATGCACCACTGTCTACAAACCCAAGCATGCTTTATTCAACAATACAGAAAGAGAACGATCCATTCAATCAATTCTCTGTTTATGCTGGGTTTTAATTTTTTCCCTCCAGGAAAATAAGGCCCAACCCTCTACAGGCAGGAGATATTTCACACTGCAGTCACGTTTGAAGCTTGTGGATAAGTTTCATCCCATTAAAGACCGAAAGGACACCGCGCGCCCAGCTCAACTTACGATTCTATTTAAAATCTTTCAGAAACCTCCAAAACAGTTTAAGTAATGCAATAATAAACTCTCAGTGAACCTGAGCAATAAAATCCATCAACAGGAGGAGACGGGTAATATAATCTCTTTGGGGGGGGGGAAGAGAGAGAGGGGGAGGGAAATACCTCTCTTTTCTGCCTGAATTACCTTGTGCAGTGCAAGATAGAGCACTTCAACGATAGCAATGGACGGAAATCTCTCTTTAGGGACATCCTTCTCATAATTGTGCATTCATGCTTCTCCCTCCGGTAGCAGGCTAAATACAATTTACCCTCGCACACACTTTTATGGGGTTTCTTCAAATCCCCCCCCACCCATTTTATGACCTCCCTGGTTAGAAACGGGGAGGGGTCCATCCCAGAAATCCTGGGGGCTTGCTCGCTAACTGTGCACAAAGATATTGAGTGTGAATAACAACAACAATAATAATAATAATAATAATAATAATAATAATAATAATAATAATAATAATAATAATAAAAATCCAAGGCAGGTCTCTATCTGCAATTTGTTAGTTCTCCATAAAGGACCTTCGGGAGCCATCATTTGAAGGTGAAAAAGAAAATAAGAGAGCAGATCTTAAAGTAGACAATCTCATCCTATTGATAGGGAGGGAACTTAGGTGGTGGAAGTGAATAGTTTTAAAGCGGGGGGGGGGCAGGGCTAAAAATTAAAGCATGGGTCATTTAATGACTGCTTGAGGTTACAACAGCACTGAAAAAAAAGTGACCTATGACCATTTTTCACACTTAGAATAGAATAGAATAGAATAACAAGAGTTGTAAGGGACCTTGGAGGTCTTCTAGTCCAACTCCCTGCTTAGGCAAGAAACCCTACACTATTTCAGACAAATGATTGCCCAATCTCTTCTTAAAAACTTCCAGTGTTGGATAATTTACAACTTCTGGGGGGAAGTTGTTCCACTGATTAATTGTTCTGACTGTCAGGGAATTTCTCCTTAATTCCAGGTTGCTTCCATCCTTGATGAGTTTCCATCCGTTGCTTCTTGTCCTGCCTTCAGGTGCTTTGGAGAATAGCTTGACTCCCTCTTCTTTGGGGCAGCCCCTCAAATATTGGAACCCTGCTATCATGTCTCCCCTAGTCCTCCTATTCATCCAACTGGACACACCCAATTCCAACAACCATTCTTTATGTATTTTAGCCTCCAGTCCCCTAATCACCTTGGTTGCTCTTCTCTGCATTTACGACCATTGCAGGTCATGTGATCAAAATTCGGACATTTGGCGAGTGGTTCACACTGATGACGATTTGCAGTGTCCCAGGGGCACATGATCGATCCTCTTTTGCGACCTTCTGACAAGCAAAGTCAATGAGGAAGCCAGATTCGTTTCACAACTGTGTGACTAACCCAACGACTGCGGGGATTCACTTAACGACTGCATCAAGAAAAGCCGTGGACCACCTGCATATAAGGGAGCAGAAAAGTGGATCCGTATTGATCCAGCAGGTTTGATTACAGGCCAATGCCCCAGAAATCCAAGCAAGTGAGCAATTGTTTTTAAACGAAAAGAGCGCTAGCAACGAGACTGGAATTATTCTCCAAAGCCCCCTATAAATAATCCCGTTCCAGGCATATGCACAGTAATTATCAGCAGTGGGTAATTTTCCTTCACAGGTTATTTGCAATTTTTTTTTTCAAGGAGGTGTTAAAAAAAAAATTGGGGAGGTGGAGGGGAGAGAATCACACACCATCTGACAGGCACGATAAAATTACTACTGTTGGTGCATCTCGGCAAAAATGCAGAAGGCTGATAGCGAACATGTGGGTTTGGTGTTGTTGTTTTTTTTTAACTCCTTTTTTACTCCTAGGTGTTAATACCACCCAGGGGTGATCCAGCAATGCACGATAACCGAGTGTTTTTCCCAGTTTCTTTTCATCGGGAACAGAAGGCAATTAAATAAGTGCTGATGGAAAGCACTTCCGTATAATCAGGGGTTGTCCAATTGATTTGAATGGCCTTTTATCGAAATAATCATGGGGAAGGGGAGAATGTATGTATCGCATTTAGATAGCTGCCCACCTTGTGGGAATGTGACTCGGAGCAAGAGAAAACCCATCTTAAAAAAACTAACCATAAAAAAAAAAAAGATTCCTACGATTGAAAACATCCAATAACAGAGATAGTTCTCATGGTAGGCAATGCCTATTCACTAATTATACTGAATTAGCTCTATACCTGTGCTTCGCTACAAAACTATGTGGTTGGGCTTAGTTTTGGGGGAGGAAAATAAAGGGGAAAAAAATCTGCCTCTGCCTACCAACATCATCAGTATTCATCTGGCTAGCGTCCTCTCAGTGTGTGAGAGAGTTGAGGGCTGTTTGGAAACTGAAGCAGTATTTGCCGTGTGAACAAGGAGGAGACAGCAAGGAGCCTGGGCGTGGCTTAGGTCAACTGTTCTGTACTAAAGCTACTTGGTGCAGTGAAACCGAAACTGAACCTCCTCTCCTCTGCTTGGGTTTTGCATTTGGAAGAGATTTCTTTTCAGGTGGGGAGGGGGAGTAGAACTCCTTAGCATCAGAGCGTGTTAATAATAATAATATAGGAAATTCTAATGCTCTGATGGTCATTTCGAGAAATCCTTTCTTAGTGAGCATGTAGAAGCCAAGAGGAACATAGGTGCCAAATCTCAAGTTAGTTAGTTAGTTAGTTAGTTAGTTAGTTAGTTAGTTAGTTAGTTAGATAGATAGATAGATAGATAGATAGATAGATAGATAGATAGATAGATAGATAGATAGATAGATAGATAGATAGATAGATAGATATAGATGACAGACAGACAGACAGATATAGATAGATACTGTAGATAGATAGATGATAGATTGATAGAGACAGACAGACAAACACAGACAAACATAGATAGATGATAGATAGATATAGATGATAGACAGAGATAGATAGATAGATAGATAGATAGATAGATAGATAGATAGATAGATAGATAGATATAGATGACAGACAGACAGACAGATATAGATAGATACTGTAGATAGATAGATGATAGATTGATAGAGACAGACAGACAAACACAGACAAACATAGATAGATGATAGATAGATATAGATGATAGACAGAGATAGATAGATAGATAGATAGATAGATAGATAGATAGATAGATAGATAGATTAGATAGGAAAGAGAGAGAGAGGGAGGGAGGGAGAGAGAGGGGTGGGACAGACATGATAGAAGATGGATGGATAGATGGGTGGGTGGGTGGATACCGTAAATAGATATAGTTAGACAGACAGACAGACAGACAACATAATGCATGAATCCAATCTTATCCCAGCAACCAGATTTTGTCTTAAAGGATCAACCACACTGATCAGACCACATTCCTGTGTCATGCACGGCTCAGTGCGACCCATGGAAAGTTGTGCAACTCGACTGTAGGGCCTCGCCTGATCTACAAACCGAGCTATGCCCTGAATGTCTGGGTACCTGAGGACATCAGCAAGAGAACTTCCAAGGTCAAGATGGCCTCTCCACTGGATTGGTTTTCCTTTCCTGTCTGGATCAAGTGCCTCCCTAGGAAATGAGCTGTTCTCCTGGAAGGTCAAGAGTCATGAAATGGTTTGTCGTTCTCCCTTCATCTTTACAGGGGGCTCTTGGCTTAAGAGGTTGGGCATCTCTTAATTAAACAGGAAGTGCTACAGTGAGATCCTGCAGCCCATGTGCCCTTTTGAAGCTCCTGAGTGGCAGTGGGGTGGGCGAAGTACATTGCACTGTTGATAGATGTTGACAGTTTCTTTCCGGACCATGTAAACTGCTTATATTTCCTTTTAAGCTTCTTCATGTCAACCCTGACACCAGAACTTGTGACAAGAAAAAAAAAAATCTGGGATAAATATAATGTAGAATGTGTTTACCTGCGTTGAAGGCAGGCAAACGCTTTTGTCTTAAAGGCCAAAGGTACCTTCAGCCAGGCCAGGTATCTGGACTGTTTAAATGCAGAGGTTTTTAAATGCAAATATTGTTTTGGGGCCAGACACGTGAGGCTGGTCAATTACAGCGAGTCCTCGACATACAGAAGTTTCATTTAGTGACTGTTCAAAGTTACAACAGCACTGAAAGAAGTGACTTAGGACCGTTTTTCGCACTTACGACCATTGCAGCATCACCCTGTGGTCACGTGATCAAAATTCAGCTCTTGGCCACTGATTTATATTTAGGATGGTTGCAGAGTCCAGGGATCACACGATCCCCTCATGGGATCCCCTTTTTTTTTGCAACCTTCTGACAGGAAAAGTCAACGGGGAAGCCAGATTGGCTTCCCCATTGACCTTGGGGAACTAACTCAACAACTGCAATGATTCACTTATATCAAGTGTGGCAAGAAAAGTCATCAAAGGGAGCTAAACAAATGTCTCACTTAACAACAGACATTTCGGGCTCAATTGTGGTCATAGGTTGAAGGCTAGCTGTATCTTCTCAACTTCAAAATGGAAAATCCTGACTTAGCTACCCTCGGCAGTCAGATAATTGGAGGCCTGTAGATTTCCACACACCGAGGGAGAAAAGGATGTGTTCTGACCTAACCGGGTTCCGAAAGAAAACACAAGACAAAGGCAGCAGCCCCCACCTTTTAAGGTTTAATCCATGAATTCTGTTTCTTCACAGATAAAAGGCTGCTTCCAACTAATTAACTCCGACAAGAAAGAATCTTGCCAAGTTGTTTGCAAGACTGCCAAAAACCCAGAGATAAGAACTAGTTTGCAAAAGTTTTCAAAAACTAACCATGATATCCATGAGGCTGAGCTTCAGAGTGTCTTTGCCTTCTGCCAAGAACATTTCTTCAAACCTGGCTTTTATCCTCTTGAGGGAGGGGCCATTACCTTGCAGCCTTACTCCCGAGTCACCCGTGCTGCTGTAACTGCTCTCTCCCATGAGCAATCCTGCACCCATGTGCACTTAGCACAGGCTCCTCAGGAATCTCCTCATCATTGCTGCCAACCCCCACAAACTCTGAAGGCAGCAGTCTACTCCCTAATGGTCCTGGCCCCTCACCTGAATCCTCGCTCTCCTCCGCTGTCCATACCTGCTGCCGGCTAACCATAACAGGATGAATCCCAAAAGTGAACTGAAGAAGCATCTTGGATGAGAAGCGAAATATCTTCAAAGAAAATCCAGAAAATCCAGCTGCATCTTGGAAAAAAAAGCACCTTTGGGACAACCGGTAACCTGGATGACTGAGAATCTCCATAGACAAAAGGATGAATTGCCTCCAAATGAAAAGATATAAATATCTCTGCAGGTTTATTATATATATTAAAAAACAGAGATATATCTTGCACTGTGCCTGTATATATAATGAGAGATACTTCATAAAACGGTGTTTGTCATTTGCAGTTGTAATAAGTACTTGGATGAAAATGCCATAACAGAAACTCAGTCTGCTCATCAATGGAACAGAGTGACCTTGTTATTCCACTAAGAGGTTTTAAAATGGATTAATCTAACTCATTACCTGCTTACTTGAAGAAAGGGTAACGAAACATTGAATGAAAATGGCAATTAGCAAGGAGCGCTTTTCAAATGCTTGGCACCAAGCCTTCTGCACGTAGAAGTTATGGTATCATAGATTTCAAAATTGGTTGTTAGGAATCAAAGCATCCATTCCAGTAAAAACCAAAAAAAAAACCCAAAAAGGATTAATCAGAATCACATTGGCCTAACATGAGTGTTGGGTAAGTTATGTTGCATGCCCTTTATTGTTTGATAAATAGCAGGCATGCGAAAAAGAAAACATTTCAAGCAGGCCATCCGACAATAGACTATCAAACAACAAGGAAGTGAAAAATCACATTGTTGTTTACATTTTGACATCTATGGAGCAAAAGATATAACAAAAATAAAGAGATCTTATGAGGCTTCTCAAACTACACATCCCATTCAAATACTATGCTTCCCATCAGCCACTGCTTTAAACCGTGTGACTCATGGTTTGTGTCTATGGAGAATCATCCAGGTCATGGTTGTCCCAAAGTTGTTTTTCCAAAAGGCAATTGGATTTTTGCTTTTTCCTTGAACATGTTTCACTTCTCACCCAAGAAGAAGAGAACTGAAGAAGCTTCTTGGATGAGAAGCAAAACATTTTTAAGGAAAAGAAAAAAAACAAAAGTCCAGTTACCTTTTGGGAAAGTGCCATCGGGACACCTGTAGTTTATCTCAAAGGTGCATTTTCAAGAGGCAACTGGGACTTTCTGGGGTTTTTTCTTTGAAGACATTTCGCTTCTCACCCAAGAAGCTTTTTCTGAAGAGCTGAAGAAGCTTCTTGGGTGAGAAGTGAAACATCTTCAAAGAGAAAAACCAGAAAAACCAGTTGCCTCTGGAAAAAGCACCTTTGGGACAACCATGACCTGGAGGACTGAGAATCTCCAGACTCTCGTGGTTTATGTTCTACTCTAGTTGCATGAGCTGATAAGTCAGCACCAAGGAGAGCAGCCAACAGGTAACTCATTCAAACAAAGCCAGAGGTATCTGGATACCTTGGAACAAGGGCCTTCCAACTTGGCAAGTTTGAGACTTGTGGACTTCAACTCCCAGAATCCCTGAGCTAACGTGACTGGAGGAGGAATTCTGGGAATTGAAGTCCACAAATCTTAAAACTGTCAAGTTTGGGGACCCCTGATCTAAAGTATCTATCTTCTATTTCTATCTCTATCTCTATCTCTCTGTCTGTCTGCCTGTCTGTCTGTATCTATCTATCTACCTATCTACCTACCCACCTACTTATCATCTATCTATCTACCTATCTACCTATCATCTATCTATCATCTATCTATGCCGAGGGCCTTCCAACTGGGCAAGTTTGAGACTTGTGGACTTCAACTCCCAGAATCCCTGAGCTAACGTGACTGGAGGAGGAATTCTGGGAATTGAAGTCCACAAATCTTGAAACTGTCAAGTTTGAAGACCCCTGATCTAAAGTATCTATCTTCTATCTCTATATCTATCTCTATATCTCTGTCTGTCTGCCTGTCTGTCTGTATCTATCTATCTACCTACCTACCTACCCACCTACTTATCATCTATCTATCTACCTATCTACCTATCATCTATCTATCATCTATCTATGCCGAGGGCCTTCCAACTGGGCAAGTTTGAGACTTGTGGACTTCAACTCCCAGAATTCCTGAGCTAACGTGACTGGAGGAGGAATTCTGGGAATTGAAGTCCACAAATCTTAAAACTGTCAAGTTTGGGGACCCCTGATCTGAAGTATCTATCTTCTATCTCTATCTCTATCTCTATCTCTATCTCTATCTCTATCTCTATATCTCTGTCTGTCTGCCTGCCTGTCTGTATCTATCTATCTACCTATCTACCTACCCACCTATTTATCATCTATCTATCTACCTATCTACCTATCATCTACCTATCATCTATCTATGCCGAGGGCCTTCAAACTGGGCAAGTTTGAGACTTGTGGACTTCAACTCCCAGAATCCCTGAGCTAACGTGACTGGAGGAGGAATTCTGGGAATTGAAGTCCACAAATCTTAAAACTGTCAAGTTTGGGGACCCTTGCCTTAGAACCTACAACTCCAGGCCAATTTCCTAATTTCCAGCCCTTGCTAAAATGTGAAAACTTCTAAGGCAGCTATCTTGTTGGAAACTAAATTTTGATACCCTTCCAGAGGGATGGGAGCAGTTATCACTTCTGGTGGTGGTGGCATGTCTATGAAGATTCTCAATCATCCAGGTCATGGTTGTCCCAAAGATTTTTTTTTTTTTTTTTTTTGTTCAAAAGGCAAATGGATTTTCTTGGGTTTTTTGCCCCCTTTGGAAACGTTTTCACTTCTCATTCAAGAACTGAAGAAGCTTCTTGGATGAGAAGTTAAAGATTTTCAAAAAAAGGAAAGAAAAACCAAGGAAGTCCAGTTGCCTGTTGGAAAAAACCACAGTTTGGGATTTCTGGTGGAGGTATGTCCCACCAGACTGTAGCCAGGGCGGAAAAAGCTTTTCTCCTTTATCTGTCCAGAATTTTTTGGTTGTCAGGATCTGCACTGGAGCTGGAGTGAGTGGGGTAGGCTAGTCCCATTGGGGGGGGGGGGGGCAAATGGCTCCTCAGATACCCTGGTTTGGCTTTTCACTCTTAGAGCAGAATAGAATAGAATAATAATAGAACTGGCAATTAAGAAAAGCATACAGCTAAAATTTCCCCAACATTGTCAAAGAAGCCCAGAGTATTAGCCTCACCATCTCCAGTATGTAACACCACTGTATTTCCAACCTACAGAAACTTTGGAAAACCTGATGATGAGCAATTCGACTGGTTAATTATTCCCACTATTTGGAAATTTCTCCTTAGTTCTAGGGTGCTTCTCTCCTTGGTTAGTTTCCATCCGTTGTTTCTTGTCCTGCCTTCAGGTGCTTTGGAGAATAGCTTGATTCCCTCGTCTTCGTAGGAGCCTCTCAAATATTGGAATACTGCTGTCGTTTCCCCCTTTAAAAAATTAGATCCCTTTACTGCCTTTTAAAAGGAGGCAGTAAAAGAATCCAATTTCTCCCCATCGCATCCTGCTCGGTCTTCCGTATTTTACTGCAATCCCTCAAAGCAGCACTCTTATCGCCCTACCCAGTGCTATTTCTTTGTTTTGGAACTCACAAACCCATCACAACCCATCGATAAGGCCGGCTGAGACCTGCGAGCCTCATGTTCTTCCTGGCTTAACTTTCTCCGTCTGCCTTGCCAAGAACATATATTTTTTTTCCCAGGTGCCGGAAAAGTAATGTAATTACAAGGCTGGCCTGATGTTTTGTCTGCCAGCTGTCACTGGAGAGGCCTCTGTTGGGTGTCAAACCTAGATTTCCACTTCAGCCACATCTTGCGGAGCTCTCAGCTGCTGCCAAAAACTGGAGCGAAGAGAGAAGGGGGAGGAGGAGGAGGAGGAGGAGGAGGGGGGGGGAGGGGAAGGGGAAGGAAGGGGAAGGGGAAGGGGAAGGGGAAGGGGAAGGGGAAGGGGAAGGGGAAGGGGAAGGGGAAGGGGAAGGGGAAGGGGAAGGGGAAGAAGAAGAAGAAGAAGAAGAAGAAGAAGAAGAAGAAGAAGAAGAAGAAGAAGAAGAAGAAGAAGAAGAAGAAGAAGAAGAAGAAGAAGAAGAAGAAGAAGAAGAAGAAGAAGAAGAAGAAGAAGAAGAAGAAGAAGAAGAAGAAGAAGAAGAAACCCTCTCTGTTTTATTTACCGGATGCCAAGGAACACAGTCGCTTTGAATTAATTTTGGGTAAAAGCAAGACGTCTTCAATGCAAGGGCCAGCGTGGCTCTTGTGAAAAACGGACTGCGTGAAGGTATGTCACGGAGCCGTGTCAATGCACATTTTAAATGGTCCCTGAACCAGTGCTGACATCACCAAACTGAAGAAAAGGTTGTATCAATCAGCATAGTTTAAGAGTCTGGCTTATGGGCTCACAGACTGGCCAAAAGATGAAAACGGCTTATTTCTGGATGACTGAGGTGTCTCACGGGGGGAGGAGGCGTTTGAAAGGGGAAAAAAAAAAATCAAAACTTACAAACTGTGGTTGGTTTTGTAGATGAAAACCAATGGTGGGATTCAAATTGTGTTTTTTTTTTACTTCTGGTTCTGTGGGTGTGGCATTGCTTGGTGGGAGTTGCTTGGTAGGTGTGGCAGGGGAAGAATACTGCAAAATCCTCATTCCCTCCCCACCCCACTAACCTGCTTTCCAGCTCCGTTCTCCTGGGCAGGGCAACCCAAGAAGACCCAGCTGATCTGCTGGGACTCAATGGGAGGCAGAGAAGAGATGGGGGTTGGCGGGACCAGTCAGAGGCGATATTGGCCGGTTCTCCAAACTCCTCAAAATTCATGCTAACTGGTCAGAACCAGCTGAGTACCACCTCTGGTGAAAACATTACTTTTTTTTTAGCCTGTTGGTCCCAACAGTGGGCGACGGAACCTTGTGTTCCCGCACAGGCTGTATTAATTGCTTTGGGGGGAGTGCTTGAGGGGGGACATTTCTCTGTGGACCACCAAAATTTTCTTGTGGACCACCAGTGTTCTGAGGCCTACCAGTTGGTGACCACTGGACTAGATGACCTCTGAGATCCCTCCCAGCCCTATGATTCTACAAATAATAACGATGATTGCTGTGAAGCATTCTGCAGAATACCTGGAGAAGGGGGTTGGGTGTCAAAACTCCCCTCCTGAATAAGAGACAGGGAAAACTGTGAATGGCCTCCCGATATTCTCCCCAGTTGAATTTTCCTCTCGCCGATAACCGGCACAGAGGTTCTAACCTTCATTTATGCCCCAAATGCTCAATCCAGGATGTAGAATACACACCAATTAAGCAATTCAGCTAAAATAAGAAGGCGCTGAACCAACATCAGCGGCAGCGGCGGCTGCCCCCAAAGGAATCGAGGGTGATCAGCTCGGGGAAAAGGTAATTTATTGAGCTTAATATTCTGCGAAATGTTCTCATGATAATAAGATTGTAAGATGGTTTTAATATCTGAAGTCATGTTGAAAAGGTCATTCCTCATCTTTTACGCCTACCTAAGTTATGTAAATTAAAGCTACTCAAACCGAGTTCAGGATGTGTTTGCTGGAGGATTTGAAAAAAAATCTTTTGCGGGGGACTGGGTGGGAGGAGAAGGAATAGAGGGAGGAAGGACAACTCAAGGTTGCCGGCTTTGAGTCCAATCAAGCTGCCCCAAACTTGAGTAGGTCTACAAGCCTTCCTACAGGAATAACAGAAGAAACAGAGTTGGAAGGGACCCTGGAGGTCTTCTAGTCCAACTCCCTGCTGGTGCGGGAGACCCTACACCATTTCAGTTAATTGGTTGTCCAATCTCTTCTTTAAAACCTCCAGTGTTGGAGCACCCATAATTCCTCAGCCAGCTATGAGTTGAGGTCCACAAGTCTTAAAGTTGCCAAGTTTGGAGACCTCTGCTCTAGAAAGAGTGCAGAGAACAGCAACCAAGAGGATTAGGGGACTGGAGGCTAAAACATACGAAGAACGGTTGCTGAAACTGGGGATGTCTAGTCTGATGAAAAGAAGGGCTAATGGGGGACATGAGAGCAGTCTTCCAGTATCTCAGGGGCTGCCCCAAAGAAGAGGGAGTCAAGCTCTTCTCCAAAGCACCTGAGGGCAGGACAAGAAGCAACGGATGGAAACTAATGAAGGAGGGAAGCAGCTTTCCTGACTGTGAGAACAATTGGTTGTTAGAACAACTTGCCTCCAAAAGTTGTAAATACTCCAACACTGGAAGTTTTTAAGAAGAGATTGGATAACCATTTGTCTGGCATGATATAGGGTTTCCTGCCTAAGCAGGGGGTTGGACTAGAAGGCCTCCAAGGTCCCTTCCAACTCTGTTCTGTTCTATTCTAAAATTCAAAAGGTTTCACACATTTTCCAGCACCACTGTACTACCCAAGGAGCTGGGAACTGAATTTGGATGAAGCTGCCAAGGGAGAATCGCCCCTCCTTTAGTGATGAACCTTTGACTATCTGGCCAACCAGTTTTGCTGTTTTCTACCTTCCCTGAGAAACCCGATCCAAAGATTCTGCAGGTCTGCTGCTTCCTAGATAACACCCATCCTATTTCCAAGCTTTCCAACATGCTAAAAAAAAAGGAGATTCAGATCTTCTCAGGTTGCTCAGCCGTTCCCATGAGCTTAAGTTATCTCAAGGCAACCACCAGGAACAACAACTGATGATCTGAGATTATCCAAGTGCAACAATACTACTTAGCAGGAGCAAGGCCATCTGTTCAGGTTCAGCGGATCAGGGCTGGACTAGCGAACTGGTTAGCGTTCAGCTAGGAACGTGGAATGCCAGTGTCCTGACCTCATCAACCACAGCTTGTTATCTAGTTTATGACGGTGATAAATCCATCCGGCTAACTTTGCCAGCTGTAAATCCAGTCTTAGCTCAGAAAATAAAAGCAGGCACACTGAAGAATGCCCCCCCCCCAAAAAAGGAGTAAACAAACTAAGATTAATCAAGTCAAAATGCTAGGGACTTCCATGGAACTAGGAGCTCAAGGTTGGCCTTCACAGATTAATGTTCTCCAGCTTGCTTCTTCGAATATATCAGCACTATCACAAGTGTGTTGTTGTGGTTCACCGGCAGCCAGAGCAGATGGCAGCACAATCGGATAGTGGAGAAGAACGAAGGCCAGTCAGGGAGTCTGGAGAGGACTCAGATGAGGGTCCTGCATCCGATACAGAGATGGGGGCAGGACCATCTGGGAGTTGGGTGCTGCCTCCGGAGCCTTTGGAGTCTGGCAGCAGCGAGGCAGAGGACCTAGGGGAGCCTGTTTCCAGTGCGCAAATGCACAGAGCTGCCAGAAGGCAAGAGAAGCTGAAACAAAAGGGGCAACTCGGGAGTAAGGCTGGGAGGTGATTGCCCCTCCCATGAGGAATAAAGGTCAGGCCAAGATGATGATACCTTTGCAGGAAGCAAAGTAGTTCGATCGGCTCAGAGTCATCCTTGAAGCTCTTTGGACTTTGGTTGGGTTTTTTTGTACAGTTTGGTTTCTTTTCTACTTCATTTGATACTTCTTTTTTTGGCAGCACTGCACAGAACTAAAAGGTGTGTCCTTATCTCGGGGGACTGTTTGAGATTAATCCCGGCTGGGAATGAAAACAATTCCCAGTGTTGCAATAAAATAAGTCTTGTTTTTAAAAGACGTGTGTGCGTAATTACAGTTTGGAAGCCTTGGTCAGAACACATGTATCAGAGTACTTCTGGCCCTGATAAATCTGGTTTCCCTCAGTAGGTTACTCGCAATTAGCCAATGCTTGGTTTGTCACATTTCTGCTTTCCCATCCTCTGATATTCTAGTACCAGGTGTCTATGTTCTTAAGAACGTGGTAGAATATACTCCAGACTCAGGTCAGTCCTGGTTGACTGTAGAGGAGAACAATGGGACTGTTGTTAGCATGGCACAATTGCTAGAGCCTGGAAGAATGGAATCTGGTTCTTGAGGTGCCTCCAAGTCATTCAAATAGGACCATGACACCAAGGTACGAATTCCCTATCCATTATAAAGTTCACTATGCATTGTTAGGTTACTCGAGTTTGGACCAAGACATAGTTCCCAGAACAAACTGCAACTGGCTGAGTTAACTCAAAGTGCTAAACCGTAAACCACAATTGTTGGAGGAACAGCAAGTTGTACATTTAACAAATAAGTCATAAATTGTGTTTCAGTTTCCATCCAGGTCCTAAAGCTATGCCTTCTTGCTCAAGATCTCTACAGAGGTTGCTCCAAGCTTTTAGAAGTAAGAAGGAATATAAACCTGATGAGAAATGATTGAAGAAAAGGCACAAGATTTCTGGAACCTTTATTTAATTTATGGATCTCACAGAGCAAGAGATAGAATCCCAGATAGTAAGTAAAACAATAGTAAGCAAAGCAAACTCTGGTATCACCCCCAAGTTTTGGAAGTGTCCAAATTCAGCCTCCTCCCCACTGACAAAAGACCTGTCTTTCGGGTTTTAAAGACTTCTCAGAAAAACCTTGAGAAAAGCTGCTGTAAGATGAGGGTGAGGTATGTTCCCACTCCTCGACAATGACACGAACACGCAAACCACAAATGTCAGAGACAAATTTATCAAGATCTCACCTTACTGTGGTGTGTTTTTTTTTTCAGAAGCTGCAGCCCTCAAAAAGTCTTTGTTAGCTCAACTTGGATGGTTTTAAGATAATAACGTTCAACATTTCACGAAGGGCGATGAGTTTGGGGTGCATGAAAGGAATGAGATCAAGCTGTTGTGGGGTCAAACTGTAGCCCCACTGCAGCTGCAGAAAGGACAGCTTCCAATGACCTGCTGTTTGGATGATATATTTTGCGAAGAATTATCTGGCTGACAATGAGCAAATCTAAAGCAATGGGACACATTTGAAGTGCACATTTGAAGTGCAACCAGGTTTTTGATGTCTCCAGACTTGTTCCCATAGGTAGTCTTTGACTTACGACCATTTGTTGAATGATTGAAACAAGTAACTTAATGACTAGTTTTGGACCTTAACACTTTTCAATTTGCCAACGAACCAGAGGGGAGGGAAGGGGGAAACACAGTGCTAAGAAGGTTTGCGTGGACTGTGGGAGCCTGGCAACCACCAAGGTCATCACTGCAGGTGCTTGAAAAAAAGATGGACTGTTCCCATAACAAAAGGAGGTCTCCTCATTGGACGATGTGATAACCCAGGGGTGGGGAGAAAGGGAAGCTCTTGTTTAACTAGGCAAGCATTAGCACGGGAAAACCAGAGCTGGTTTCGATTCTTCAGTGCCAAAATGGTGTATCCAATAAAGTATCACTTTGGGGAATTCAAAGCTCCCGAGAGTGTTTCCTTATTTTGGGTTCATTAATCGGACAGCTGACATTAGACTTCTCAAAGTGTCCCTACAGTCGCATGATCGAAATGCAAGCATGCATTTATGATGACCCCAGCATCTGAGGCTCACATGATCAATGCTTGTGACCTTCTGATCCAACCAAATCAACGGGGAAGGCTGCATTGGTTCAGCGACCTCATGACTCACTCAATACTGCAGCAGTTCACTTAACCATGGCAAAAAAAAAGCTCATAAAATCCTGTGCGTCTCACTCAGCTGCCTGGCTTAGCAACAGAATATCTGATCTTGGTGATGGTTGTAAGTCGAGGATTACCTGTTGCATTAATTTCTGTTTCAAATGACAGCAAATACAAACCCTGGATTGTTCCGTCCTCATTCTACATGTGGAGTTTAAGGGACCGATGTACCAGATGGAGTTCTCCCAAAGGTGCTTTTTTTTTTTTTTTCAGGAGTCAACTGGACTTACTTATTTTTTTCTTTCAAGGCATTTCTCTTCTCATCCAAGAAGCTCGGATAGGATGGTGGGGAATGAAAGGATTGGAGTTGATTGCCTGCTATATGTCATGCAACTCATGTCAGAATGATCCAACCTTGTTCTACAGCTTTCTGCAAAACACCCAGTAAGACCAAGATATTCCACCCACTCCTGTTCCTGGCATATGGGGTGCCATGCTTGAGTCAAATAATACAAAAATGTTGCCTTGTTTTTGAAGGGTGCAAGGAGATGGGAGGACATGGTTGAACTCTGAAGATTCCTCAAAGTCTCTTTTAACATACCCACCTTTCTAACCTGCCTACCTGAAGTGTGAGAGGGAGGGGGAGGGGGGAGGGGGGGAAGAGAGAGAGAGAAAGAAAGAGAGAGAGAGATGTTTAGAGAAATTGAAAGAGAGAGAAAAATTATAATAAAAGGTTGATTAATTATGTGCAATAACCTGGATAGCATATCATGAAAATTCCATTCTTGTTTACTCAGCTAATTCACTTTTTATGAGTGTTTAGGCTTTAAAGCAAAACAAAGCACTAATTACCCAATTAACGAGCAATTAAGTTACTGCAGCCTAATAGCCTGTACAGTGACTGCCTTTATGAGTCTGATGGTGAGTTAAGAGACCCATTAAACAAATTTATACACAGCTGTAGCAAACACAACATTTCTGGAGATGTTACATTACATGCTAATATATACTATATTCTCCAGTCGTTCTTGAAAGCTGCCTGTTTTTTTCCAAAGAGGAAATAGAAGAGCCGGGTTTGATCAAAAGGAGTGTTGCTGCTAACAGTTTGGGTAAAAGTGACCATCAAAAATGAAGGATGATGGGTACATGAAGGAGGAGACGTATCGGATGGCCTGTCACAAACCCCAGCTGTTTTCACACAGCTGCACAACATTTATCATTGCATGGAAGGAAGGAACAGCTATGTGTTACTTTATATGTTCCAAAGAACAATGGATTGTCATTAATCCTTGAACATTTCTCATTTGGGCCATCTGCTCTTGGGTTTGCTTGCTTGTTTGTTTGTTTGCAAAGATTCAAATTCCTTGACTCTGGTCACAGGGGCACCAAAATGTACACTATTGGTCAGGCATCCTATGGGTTATGAAAAAAGGAAGAGCAACATGTAGTACAGACAGTTTTTAGAATAGAGTAGAGTAGAGTAGAGTAGAGTAGAGTAGAGTAGAGTAGAGTAGAGTAGAGTAGAGTAGAGTAGAGTAGAGTAGAGTAGAATAGCAGAGTTGGAAGGGACCTTGGAGGTGTTCTAGTCCAAGCCCCTGCTCAGACCCTACACCAGTTTAGAAAAATGGTTATCCAATCTCTTCTTAAAAACTTCCAGTGATGGAGCATTTACAACTTCTGAAGGCAAGCTCTTCCACTGATTAATTATTCCAATTGTCAGGAAAATTCTCTTTAATTCTAGGTTGGATCTCTTTTTGATAAGCTTCCACCCGTTGCTTCCGGCCTTGCCTTGTGGTGCTTTGGAGAATAGCTTGACTCCCTCTTCTTTGGGGCAACCCCTGAGATATTTGATCACTGTTATCATGTCATCCTTAGGAAGAGCAAGAAGCAACGGATGGAAACTAATCAAGGAGAGAAGCAACCTGGAATTAAGGAGAAACTTCCTAACGGTGAGAACAATTAATCTGTGGAACTCCTTGCCTCCACAAGTTGTCGATGCTCCAACACTGGAAGTTTTTAAGAAGAGCCTGGACAGCCATTTGTCTCAAATGGTCGGGTCTCCTGCTTGTGCAGCAGGTTGGACTAGAAGACTTCCAAGATCCCTTCTAACTCCCTTATTCTGTTATTCTATTCTGTTATTCAGCTGAGAAGGTTACAAATGGCGATCACATGACCCAGTGACATTGCAACTGTCCTAAAGACAATTTATGGGCTGCCAAGAACCCGAATTTCAGTCACTTGACTTTAGGGGTGCTGCACCAGTTGTACGTTTAAGGACCAGTCTCGAATTTACTTTTGAGTCCCGGTGCCATTCTAACTAAACGAATACAACAAGTTGAGGACTACCTGAAGCCCCTTCCACAATCAGAGCATAGTTGGTCACCATTGAACTTCCTCCTCCTCCTTCTCCTCCTCCCCCTTCCCCGAAGTTAGGGAGAGATGGTCCTGAGGAGAATCTATCTGCATGATCATTGAGAGTCACCACCACCATGATATGTTCCTTTGAGGTGCTTCCACCCACTGCTTCTTGTCATCATTGAACTTTCTTCTTCTTCTTCTTCTTCTTCTTCTTCTTCTTCTTCTTCTTCTTCTTCTTCTTCTTCTTCTTCTTCTTCTTCCTCTTCCTCTTCCTCTTCCTCTTCCTCTTCCTCTTCCTCTCCTTCTCCTTCTCCTTCTTCTTCTTCTTCTCCTCCTCCTCCTTCTCCTTCTTCTTGTCTTCTTCCTCCTCTTCCTCTTCCTCTTCTTCTTCTTCCTCTTCTTCTTCTTCCTCCTCCCTCTTTCCTCCTCCTCCTCCTCTCTTATCAATGCAGGTTCATCGACTGCCATCCCTGGCTGTGGGCATCCTCTCCACACCCCCACACCCCATTTTCCAGCATGGAGGGGGTGGGCTGACATCAAACCCCGTCTCCTTTTTCTCATTAGTGCTTTCTTCCCAAGCAGAGCTTCAAAGGTGGTAATAATTAATGAGACCGTGTCAGAAAATGAATAAAAGATGCCTCAGAAGCTTCTCCTGTTCGGGGCTGACCTTTTGCTGAGTTGACTGTATTAATATATTCTCGTGTTGTCGGACTCGGGATGAAAAGGGAGAGCGAGAAGAAAGGACAAGAGAGAAAGAGAGAGAGAGAGAAAGAGAGAGAGAGAGAGAGCGCTAACTGCCTTATGAATTATTTATCAACACAAAAAGTCTTAACCAGAAACAGTGTTAACATTAATTCCTAACCTTCCGTGTCACTGCAGAGTCCTGCATAATTGAATTTTTGTTCACTCGCCAAGCAGTCGGCACAGCACGCCCCGTGGTCTTTGGAGGGCAGGATGGACAGGGCTGCACACCTGGAGTTCACTTTGTTGTTGTTTTTTGGAAAAGCTGGTGCCACGAGGCGATGCCAAGGAGGTGGCCAAAGATCAGAGGAAGATAGATGGGAGGCTACCATCCCTAAGGAGCTCACCTTGCCAAGAGAAAGGAAGGAAACCTAAAATCATAGGGCTGGGAAAGGGCCCTGGGAGGTGTTCTTCCCAAGGCAGGAGACTTTATCCCATCCTGGACAGATGGTTGTCCAATATTTTCTTGAAGACCTCCAAGAGGAACACCCTCATCTCCAGAAGGGTATTCTGACCCAGGCTTCCTGAGACTGTAATTGAGCACATGCTTAGTTCAAACAACTCTTGTTTTATTTCAATGCTGGGAAATTGTGTTCATTCCCAGCCTGTAATGAGTCCCAAACAGTCCCTCAAGATAAGCACCCACCTTTATCTCCTTTGAACTGCTGCCAACAACTTAAGTGCCAAATTAATTGTAAAAAACCGACCGAAGTGCGAAGTCCACACGGAGCTTCAAGGTTTAATCCTAACAGAATGAACGACATTGCTTCCTGCAAAGGTTTCTCTACCTTTGCACTTCCTTTACACCTTATGGGAGGGGCAATCACCTCCCAGCCTTATTCCCAAGTTGCCCCTTTTGTTTCAGCCACTCTCGCCTTCTAGCAGGTCTGTGCATACACGTACTGGGAACAGGCTCCCCTTGTTCTTCTGCCTCGCTGCTGCCAGACTCTGGAGGCTCCGGAGGCAGCACCCAACTCCCAGATGGTCCTGCCCCCACCTCTGCATCAGATGCAGGACCCTCGTCCGAGTCCTCTCCAGGCTCCCAGACTGGTCCCTGTTCTTCCCCACTGTCCGATTCCACTGCCATCTGCACAGGCTGTCGGTGAACTACAACAAAGGGGAACTATTCCATTGATTGTTCTCACTGTCAAGGAAATTCCTCCTTAGTTCCACCCTTTTGAGGTGCTTCCTCCCATTGCTTCTTGTCCTGCCCTCAGGT
The DNA here is from genome assembly GCA_033807585.1 of Hydrophis major. Lineage (NCBI taxonomy): Eukaryota > Metazoa > Chordata > Lepidosauria > Squamata > Elapidae > Hydrophis > Hydrophis major. Next base: position 9,340,048 of record CM066339.1, read on the forward strand.
ACTTTGGAGAGTAAATTGATCCCCTCGTTGCTGTGATAGCCCTCCAAGTATTGGAAGATGGCTAACATGCCCCCACCTTCATTAGACTAAACATACCTATTTCTCACAACTGTTCATCATACAGTTTAGCTTCCAAATCTCTTTGGGACTCTCCCCTGCAATCTTTCTAGGGTCTCAGTGTCTTTTCTGTATCATCTTTTCTGCATCTGGGTGCAGTATTCAAAACACTGCAGGGTGCAGTGGAAAGGGACATTACTGATGTAGTGCTGACATCAAACTGGTTTCTTCACTGTGAAACCACAAGGGGAAGAAGAGTTAAGAGAGACAGCTAGAGCCACGAAACTTCAAGGATTGCCTTCATGTTTACATCTCACCCTTCAAGGATGAAATCAGGATTCTGGAGAACTCAAAATGGGTTCAAAGAAGGGCAGTGAAGATGACTGAGGGATTGGAAAATGGAGTCTCACAAAGAAGAGCTTGAAAGAGTCACAGAGGTGTAGCTTTGACAAAGTCAGACTAGTAAAGTGGGATGGAAGAAGGCAATAGTCTGCTACTGCTGTGTTTCCCAACCTTGGCCATTCCCAGGTGTGTGGACTTCAAGTCCCAGAATTCCATAGCCAGCATGGCTAGTGAAGGAAGGTTCTGAGACCTTTGAAGTCCACAAACCGGGAAATCACACTGCATGACAGGAATCTAAAGACCAGACCTCTGCAATCTTAGAGTTCAATCAAATAATTGGAACTTCTGGCTCCATCTTGCAGAACTCAATAAAATGTTCTTGAGATGGTCCAACCTTCCACTGTTTTGATTACTCCAGTCAGTTGCTGAATTTGGATGGAAGGGATCCATGTTTTCCAAACTGGGCAACTTGAAGATGTGTGGATTTCAACTCCCAATGTGCTGGCTGAGAAATTCTGGGAGCTGAAGTCCCTCCATCTCAAAGGTGCCAAGTTTGGGAGGGGGAAAAAAAAGACTACCATGAAGAATTCCACAACTGAAGGGAATACAACGTCAGCAAAATGAAAAAGAAGAGAAAATCCCTCTGTGTTCTTTTAAAGTAACAAATCATCAGATTCTGGCAGTTATAACATAACCTAGGCAATTTTTCTTGTTATTCTGCTGTTTTAAGGGCCTCTCCTCCATGTGAATCTAATTATCCCAAACCTTTGTTTTCTCTAACAAAAGGCCTGTGTTTTGAGGGACTTGAGCTTCATCTGGCTTTAATCCGTTCGCAGCAGGGGAGCCTCGTAGGAACTCTCCTGGGGGCTGGGGGCCATGTTTCATGAGGATGGCACAAAGGCCGGGTGATTGGAAGGGTGAGAGAGCTGCACAATTGCCTAACTATCCACCCCAACCCCTGTGGGAGGAGAGAATACAAAACCTTGAGGTCTTATGACAGATAGAAATTCCCCATGCTAACTACGGGTTGTGAAAGTTTAGAGCTTAATAAAAGCAAGACAGGAAGAATAGCAACTCGTTTGAGCTGTGCTGGAGAAGGCTTCTGGACATTCCTCAGATAGCAAAGGTGACTAACCAAGCAAGGACTGGAGTACATAACACAAGACGTGTCACTGGTGTCAACTCGTAAAGCATTCCTGGCTTGCTCTCGAGTTGCCATAAGAAGGAAGGAGTGTGTGTGGGGGGGAGATCTGATGGAGCAGATTGGTTGCTATGACCAGAAGCACATTCCACACATACCTTTCTCTAGATTGTGTCCCAGGTTACCAGAGCCAGCCGGAGAGGCGTATTTTCTACAGCCCGAGAAAGTGCTCTGTTGGAGAATGTGATTTATGACATACCCTGGGAAGAGGGGGAAAATAGGGTCGGAAAATAGATGGGCAGTAAATTATATAGGGCAGAGCCAACTGCACTTGGGAAAAGTGCCCAACATGTTGCCCCTAATAAATGAATTTCTTTTGAAACTTGGCTCAAAGGAGAGAGAAAGAAAGGGAGGGGGGGGGAGAGAGAGAGAGAAATACATCTTGGCTGCCTTCTCAAATGATCAAGTGAAACCCTATCAGACAGTTCTTTGTGTTTCATTCTTTGTGCTTCATGAAAACACACACCTAACACGGCCAGCTCTGATTCCCGTCCTTCTCTGTCAGTAACTGAAGTCCTAGACATCTGGAAGAGAACTCTGAACAACTTTTCCATTCTGCAGAAATGCGACTTGGCGGCTTTGTTTTTTTTTTTTTTTTACTTCCTAGTGACAACAAAAAGGTCATTTTATTTTTATTTGCTGGTGGGATATATATTCAAGTCGGCCCCATTTTTTTTCTTCTTGAGAAATCAGAAGAAGTGATTCACTGAAGATATACAGAGTTATTCCTGCCCTCCCCAGAATTTCCCCCTCTTGAGGCTCACATGTCAGCCAGCCAAACGCCAGAGGGAAGGACAGAAAGGTCTCGATCTAATTTAGACTAATAGGATGACAAATTGCAAAATAACAGAAAATTACCAGGAATCTTAAACAACAGTATAAGCTGTGGTTGAAGCAATGATTCTGTCCTCGTGTCCTGAGCTCTATTTATATAAAAAAGTTGGCCTCTCATCCCGTTCTGGTTTTGCATTTTGTAAGCCCTTAATCCCCAAGAAGACACAGTTTAAGTCTTCTCGTTTTGAATTCAGTTGGAAGTTGGCTAGGCAGAAGTAGATTGACTGGTCTAAGAGCAAGTTGCCTTCGCCGATGGATTTTTCAAGAAGGTAGCTATACCGTATAAATAAAACACTATCAGAGAAAGAGAGAAAAAGAAGAATGGAGAAGAGAAGGAAGAAAATGTACACACATTTAACTGAAAACAATCAGATGGGAAGGAAGAAAGGAAGGAGAGAAAGAGAGAGAGAGAGAGAGAAAGAAAGGAAGGGATGGGAAGGATAAGAGGGAAGATAGGTACATAGGTAGGTAGGTAGGTAAGAAGGAAGGAATTGAGGAAGGGATATTAATATTGAATATTAACCAATGAAAGTTTTTGCCAACTTTTTTTAGTTTACAAAGTGCTACTCGATCTTGTGAACCTTGTCATTTCTTGTGCCATTCCTTCCCTCCCAGTTAATGAAGGAGGAAAATGCTTCTTCTGTGTCACCACCACTTCCATAGTTCCCAGAAAGCTACAGTCATCTGGAAAAGGTTTTTTTTTTCCCTGAAGGAAGATGAAACATTGCCCAGTCTCTAAGGCACGGAATCCCTGCAAAGGATCGCAGCATCAATGGCTTATTCTGAGCGGCTTGTTTGCAAATTATTATTACTTAATTCAGAGCAAACATCTGGAGCTAGATTCTTCCACTCTTAAGAAAGAAAGAAAAGCCATTAAAGTGTGTGAATGATTAACAAGCTTGTTTCCCTGGTCTAGTGGGAAAACTATTAATGAACTCAGGAAAAATATTCATTAAACATATATGAAGTTTATGCAGATAGTTCTCCTATATTAGAACTCAACTGACATGGTCAGTTTTATTATCCTTAAACACATGGAGGCCTCAGGTTGGAGAAACCTTGAAGAGATGATCTCAAATGCACAAACCAGGTAAGGTACAAAGGTAAAGATTCCCCTTGCACCTGCGTGCTAGTCGTTTCCGGCTCTAGGGAGCACTGCTCAACTCCATTACAAAAGCCAAAAAGCCAATGCTGTCCGAAGACGTCTCCATGGTCATGTGGCTGGCATGACTAAACACTGAAGTTGCATAGAACACTGTTCCCACCAAAGGGGCCCCTGTTTTTCTACTTGCATTTTTACATGCTTTCGAACTGCTAGGCTGGCAGAAGCTGGGACAAGAAACAGGAGCTCACTCTGTTACGCGGCGCTAGGGATTCGAACTGCTGAACTGCCAAGCTTTCTGATCGACAAGCTCAGCATCTTAGCCACTGAGCCACCGCGTCCCTGGTAAGAAGCAAAAAATCAATCCCAACAGGAGCAAATAGAAAATATGGATTTATACAGTGTAAAAGAAGAGGCAAAGCCAGAAGGTGGAGTCAAGAAAGTCGTCAGCTTAGAGTCGCTACGTTGACACAAATGGTCTTATGCTCAACCCCTCTTGAATTCCATGGAGTCTTATCTAGTGCCCATTTAGAATTGAACATTGGTTGACTAGATTCTTGTTTCAGCAATAAATCTTCTGAACGACAACTTATCCTTTGTGCCTTTCATACAAGTGAGAAGTGGGAAGGAAGGACTTCAAGGCCCCTTTTCAGAAAATGAGGAATTGTATCTGAGATGAGAAGACCCTGGAATTGACCTTCTTCGTGGTTTTCCAAGAAAGAAGAAGAAGAAGACATCGTTGGGTCATCAAAGATGGCTGCATTAATCCTCCCTTCCTAAGAAAGCCAGCCAAAGCACTACTTGGTCCCATCTGGATATCGGCGTGAAGACTGGAAAGCAAATTACTGAAAGCATCCAAAAGGGATAATCCTCCATCGAACAGGTGTTTTCCTCGCCCCACCCCTCCCGGTCCTCCTCTTTCTCTCTGCCAAATTACCAGTTGCCAGGAAAAAGACAGGGGCTCGGCTCGGGTTTTATTTCACTCCCAGCTCCTTCCATTAAAATAATAACAGGCTTGATGTGCCTGAAGCTGTAATTAAACATGTGCTTTGGGAGGAAGCCCTGAAGGTTGTTGTACTAGAAATAAAGAGGAACTGAAGCAGCCGCTTCAATTGATTGGTTGGGCCTGAATCGATTCCACTTTTGCCATTTATCCCCCTGGCCCTTCTCAGCAGCTAATAGAGTTGGAAGGGAGGACCCTGAAGGTCTTCTAGTCCAACCCCCTGCTCAAGCCTTAGACCCTATACCATTCCAGACCAATTTCTGTCCAGACTCTTCTTGAAAAACCTCCAGTGATGAAACAGAGCCGGCTGTGTTCATTGCAAAAGGGTAGTTCTTAACTATGGTTTTCAAAGAAGCCACAAGGCGATCACGTCTGGAACAGGTTCCTTTAGACAAGCTACATGCTGTGGTTAAGATGCTGCAGGCTTTAATGGTGCACATTGATTATCCTTCTGGGTCTCACTGGTACCAATTACAGGAGATATTGATCTTGGGCCTCCATGTGGTAAAGATTCACTCTTGGTCTAGACCAGAGAACTCCAAACTCAGCAACTTTAAGACTTGTGGACTTCAGCTCCCAGAATTCCAGAGTCAGGTCTCCAAACATGGCAACTTTAAGCCTTGTGGACTTCAACTCCCAGAATTCCAGAGTCAGGCCTCCAAACATGGCAATTTTAAACTTTGTGGACTTCAACTCCCATAGCCTGGCTGGGGAATTCTGGGAGTTGAAAGCCACAAGTCTTAAAAAGTGTCCAAATTTGGAGACCCCCCTGGTCTCGAAGAAGCCAGTCTAGTGACCTGCTCCATGGAAAGTACGGTCCTATTTGGATCACGCTTGTGTGCAACAATGAACTTTCCTGGCTTTCTTGTTTTTATATTGGTGAACTACCCAGAAATGATCTGGAGTTGGGCAGTGCCTACCCTAAATAGAATGAATGAAAAATAAAAGGTTTATTTATTAAGAAGATTTCTTGATTTAAAAATATTTATTTATCCATTATTCCTTGTCTGGCCTTCGGGTGCCTTGAAAAATAGCTTGACCGCCTCCTCCTCTCTGTGGCAGTGCCTCAAGTATTGGAAGACTGCTCTCATGTCTCCCCTGCTCCTTCTCTTCACTGGACTAGCCAGGCCCAGTTCCTGCAGTTGTTCATCATGTGTTTTAGTCTATGTTTTAGCTATGTCTTTCTTATTTGATTTTTCCCTTCGAGTGTGTCTCTCCTTTTAATGACATCTACAACAGCTCAACTCAGATGCTTTCTCCCCGTGAAGGCGTGTAGTGGATCATCTAAATAAGACCCGTCACTGTGCAAGCCAACCGCACCCAGGATGTGGCCCTAAACTGACAGGCACAACATGTGCCGTCCTAGCCCTCCCTCTCCTTCGCTCCGGCGATTATCCAGCTGTTTTGACATCGCGCAGTATGGCGCTTCGATGCACTGGAGTCATTTTCATAATCGGATGGAGAAGTGAGCAGCTCCTTCCGACACTTCCCTCCCCTCCAATTTCATTTTAAGTTGTGTGTTGATGTTTGAGGCAACACTTTCCCGAAAGGCAGGAACATTCCTAATTGGAAAAAGAAATTTGTTTCTTGTGTGGCTGAGCTCGTGGACTGGGAAGTTTAAGTACAGGCAATCGACTGCAACGGAACAGCCCAAAATTCACGTCTCTAAGGGAGACATTTGTGAAGTGAGTTTTGCCTCATTTCTAGCCACCGCTGTTCAGTGAATCATTGCAGTTGTTCAGTTGGTCACACGGTTGTTGAGTGAACCTGGCTTCCCTGTTGTTGTGGTTCGCCGGCTGCAGGTGTGGTTGGCTGAGGTCTCAGAGAGCAAGGAGTCAGATGCAGAGATGGGGCCAGGACCATCAGGGAGTGGAATGCTGCCTACAGAGATGGTGGAGGCTGGCAGCAGTGATGAAGAGGAGTCTGAGGAGCCTGTGCCCAGGCCCGCGTGTGCACAGGGCTGCTTGAAGGAAAGAGCAGCGGTTGCAGCACCAGCGACTCAGGAGTAAGGCCGCAAGGAAATGGCCCCTCCTTGAGAAGAGAAAAGCCAGCTGAGAAACCGGAGTACTTTGCAGAAGGCAAAGAAGTTTTGTACTCGAACCTGGTGGATGTTAGACTATCTGAGTTGGTATTTGGAGACTCTTTGATTTATTGTTTAGGAATTTTATCTGTTCTTGGCAGCCTTGCAAAGGCGCTTTCTTGTTGGAGCTAATTAGTTGGAAGCAGCCTTTTATCTGTGAAGAAACAGGATTCCTAAATGAAACATTAAAAGGTTGTGCTGCTGCCTTTGTCTCGTGTTTGCTCTCTTGGAACCAGGTTTGGGTCAGAACACCTGTTGACTTTGTCAGAAGGTTGCAAAAGGGGAATCATGTGACCTCCAGGGACCCTGTGACCGTCATAATTATGAGCCAGTTGCCAAGCGCCTGAATTTTGACCATGTGGCCATGGGGAGGCTGAAACTTTCGTTTGAAAAATATTCATAAGTTACTTTTTTCGGAGCCGCTGTAACCACGGACAGTCACTAAATGAACTGTTGTAAGTAGAGGACTAACTTAACACCCCAAGACCCTAATTTTATGTTTCAGCCTGTACTGCTTTAGCTCAGCTTTCCTCATCCTGGTTTCCTCCAGATGTGGGTCACTGTAAATGCCAGCTTCCCAGATGTTCTGAGGCTCTTCAAAAAAAATCATAGTTGCAACGTGAAATCATGTTTTTATATGAACATGGAATAATTTTTATCAGTGGTTGCATAGAAGAAGGCAAGGTCGTAACATTCTAATATGATGATTAGAATAATGAGTTAAAAATGTATCAAAAAAAGAGGATTGTAAACGGTGAAGTAAATTTATATAACAATTGTAATGCCGGAATGACTACACCGTATGGTATTCTTATAATTAAAAAAAAAAAATAAGTAGAAAAAAAAATCGTTGCAAGATTGGGGAGGAATGATCTGCAAGCAGTGTTTCTCAACTCCACTGACCTTAAACTGGCTGGAGTTCAATTTCCACAGCCAACCTTTTTATTTTTTCAACTCCCAGAATTCCCTAGAATTCCCCCACCAGCCGGAGTTTATGACTGCTGACTTATTTCAGCAGTCTGGACCAAAAGGAAGAGGACAAACCAAGGAAGATGGCGTTGGTAGAAAGGCAGGAGGAAATTTGCAAAAGAGCTTCCTGAACTATGCATTGCACCGCAAGACCAGCTTAAACCATTTTAGACAGAGATGAAGCCGAGATGAGCAACGAAGGAGGCAGGGAGTGTCCATAATCCACCAGAAAACACAAATCAGTGGGAAAGAAATGGCCATTTTTTTTCCCCCGGGGCCCAGCCGCTGACAAACCCGGTTATGATACCCATTTGGTAAAAGCACGGGAAGCTAATCGAGCTAGGCTCGTACGGAGTTTAAACAATTTCCAGCAGAATTGTGATTAATCCTCGGCCAACCGCCGAAAGGTCAAACACAGTCCCTCTCTTGACGGCCGAGGAAGGTCTGACTTATTTTTTATCTCTCTTTTTAAAAATTACAGCAAGCCATGAAGTGGCTCACCGAGCTGAATAATGAACGCCATAAACCTGCCTCATAAAAATGGCATTCGTGCAGCCCTATAGCAGGTCAGATGAGCGGGGAACATTTCATTAAAATTTCCCCCTCTTGCTTCCCCAGGAGAGGCTTAAAACTAATCATATAAAATGGCTGAGTGACACCATTAACGAGCATTAATATTTTAAAGCTTTAATAGTACAACAGAGCGGGGCTGTTATAGCAAAATTATACAGCCTTATTAGATGGGCCACTCTGCCTGTATTACATTTCAAATATCAGAGTTCTCGTGCTGGAAATATTAAGAGTCCAAGGTCCACTGCATAAATATTTTAAAGTTTGGGAGTTCTTTGGGTGGCTTGTTCTGGCTTAAGAGGTGAAGTCTCATGTTGACGGGTTCTTGAGTTATGATCATTAATTTAATGGGAGGGAGGGAAGGGGAGACAGGGAGGGAGGGAAGGAAGGGGGGAAGGAAAGAGAAAGAGGTGGGAGGGAGGGAAGGAAGGAGGGAGGGAGGGAGGGAAGGAAGGAAAGAAGGAAGTAGAAAAAGATAGGATGGAGGGAGGGAGAGAGGAAGGAAGGAAGGAGAAAGAGAGGGGAGGAAGGGAAAGAAGGAAGGTGGAAGGGAAGGGAAGAAGGAAGGAAGGAGAAAGACATGGGAGGGATGGAGGGAAGGAAGGAAGGAGAAAGAGATGGGAAGGAGGGTGGAAGGATGGAAGTAGAAAGAGATGAAGGAGGGAGGGAGGCTTTGTGATGAAGATTGATTAAATCCTCATTTGATCCTTGACTTAGAACCCCAACTGGGGCCAGAATAGCTATTGCTGACCTCCCTTATTTAATCCCTTCATCCAATCCCACCATCATGTTAATTTCATTGCTCAGGCGTAATGCATAATCTAGATTCTAGGCTTTTTTAAAAAAACGTCCTGGTCTATGAGAGGGAAATGTTTGCCACATTTTAAGCCATGTATCATAGATTAAAAGAAAAAAGAAAGGAAAACTCACCCACTGACATGGTTAAAGAAGAAGAAAATCTCAAGACTTGCACAATGACTCATTCACACCCCCCCCCAAATGATTCATTTAACAGCCTGGTTCACTTAACAGCCTGGTGACTAACCGAACAACTGGAGTGATTTGCTTAACGACCATGGCAAGAAAGGTCATAGAATAAGGCAAAGCACAACGAACATCAGGCATTTCACTCAGCAACAGAAATGTTGGGCTCCACTGCAGTTGTAAGTCAAGGACTATCTGTTTAGGACTCCTAAATGTAAATCTCAGCTTGTCCTTTTACAGTGAAGAGTTCAGTTGGCATGAATATTACCGGTAATATTACTAAGGGAAGTTATTAATAACATTATGAGCTTCTCCTGGGTTAAAATTATTATTATTATTGTTGGTTAATCTTTGGTAAGATTCACAGCCTTTGGGGGCTGGTTGGTAGCTCAACAGCTCGAGTCCTAACCAAGGACCTAGGAACTGTTCAGGTAGCATCAGAGGATATAAGCTGTTCCAAGTAGGGTAGTTTTTTTTTATAGAATCAGGGTATTCAAATCTGATAAATTCAGGATTTCCAAATTGCGAAGCAGCCCTTTAGGTATTGCTCCAAGGGCTCCAATTACAATGGGGAGAACACACAATTTCTTTTTCCAAAGTCGCTCAACTTCAATTTGTAAGTCCTGATACTTGGTGATTTTTTCTTCTTCTTGCGTATCTACAATTCATGCATAACCAGGCATTGCAATGTCAATGAACCACAAACCCCTTTTCTTCTATTTCATAACTATTGTTATGTCAGGCGTGTTGTGGGCCAAGTGCCTGTCCGTCTGAATTCTGAAGTCCCACAAAATCTTGACTTTTTCATTCTCCAGAACCTTCTCAACCTGATGTTCCCAGTAGTTATTACTATACTCAAATCCAAACTTTTGGCATTATTATTATTATTAGTATTATTTGTATATGGTAGCATTTAGCCTAGGCTGATAACATGTTTACAGCATTTCCCTCCATAAGCAAACACCCTCCTTATGCTCAGATCACTTAAGAAACACCTCTTAATTACTCTGGCATTATAAAGGAGGCTCTTCTCAAAGACATCCAGCTGTTTTGTTTTGTCTTGAGTGCAGGGGGGAAAAAAAACTACACAGTAACATCAAAATAAAAAGTGGAGACATATTCTACAGCTATCTCTCTCTCTCTTTATGGTTAAGACACTAGGATCCCATTAAAAGACAAATGGGGATAAGTTTATATCCTCCTCCTCAATTTCTCTCCCTCAAAAATAGAATTTATTAGCCAGCAATTTAAAAGTTCTGAGAACGCAGTTGGTGAAAATCAGCAATCAATCCACTGGCATGGCTGCTTGGGTGCTTCTTAGCCGTCAGAAACATGGTTTTATATATTTAGAGCAAGGGTCTTCAAACTTGGCAAGCTTGAGACTTGTGTGGACTTCAACTCCCAAAATTCCCGAGCTAACATGAATGGAGGAGAAATTCTGGGAGTTGAAGTCCACAAATCTTCAAGCTGTCAAGTTTGAAGATTTCTGATTTACAGGAACACCTGAGATTTCTGTTGTTAGAGTGAGATGTTTGCCAAGCAGGTCTTGCCTTGTTTTACAACCCTTCTTGCCACTGTCATTAAGGGAATCACTTGCAGGGTCTGGATTTTGATCACGTGATCATTGGGGATGTGGCAAAGGTTGTAACCAGGACACCGTGGCCATCGTAAGTGTGAGTCAATTGCCAAATGCTTGAATTATGATTGTGTGACCGTGGGGGGATGCTACAACAGCTGTAAGTGTGAAAAACAGTCATGAGTGATGGTTTTTCAGGGCCATTGTGACTTTGAATGGTCACTAAATGAACTGTTGTAAGTCGAGGACTACTTGTGCCTTGTAGGCTTCAGATGAGCAAGCCACATCAGATAGGTATGAAAGCAGACATCTGTACCACAGATAGGTAGATAGGTAGATAGATCGATAGATGATACCTAGATGGATGGATGGATGGATGGATGGATGGATGGATAGGTAGGTAGGTAGGTAGGTAGATGATACCTAGATGGATGGGTGGATGGATAGCTAGAAAGGAAGGTAGATAGATAGATCAGTATGTAGATAGGTAGGTAGATAGCAAAGCTAGATAGATAGCTAGATAGATAGGTAGGTAGATTGATTGATCAATTAATAGATAGATAAGTAGAAGATAGATGATACCTAGATGGATGGATGGATAGGAAGATAGGTAGATAGATAGATCAATAGATGATACCTAGATGGATGGATGGATGGATAGGTAGGTAGGTAAGTAGATAGATGATACCTAGATGGATGAGTGGATGGATAGCTAGATAGGAAGGTAGATAGATGTATGTAGATAGGTAGGTAGATAGCTAAGCTAGATAGATAGCTAGATAGATACATACGTAGGTAGGTAGGTAGGTAGGTAGGTAGATCGATTGATTGATCAATCGATAGATAGATAAGTAGAAGATAGATGATACCTAGATGGGTGGATGGATGGATGGATAGATAGGAAGATAGATAGGTGGGTAGGTAGGTAGGAAGATAGGTGGGTAGGTATATAGGTAGGCAGGCAGGCAGGTAGGTAGGTAGATAGATGATACCTAGATGGATGGATAGATAGATAGGAAGGTAGGTAGGTAGGAAGGAAGATAGGTAGGTATATAGGTAGGCAGGCAGGCAGGCAGGTAGGTTGGTAGGTAGATAGATAGATGATACCTAGATGATGGATAGATAGGAAGATAGGTAGGTAGATATCTATAGGAAGATAGGTAGATAGGTATATAGGTAGGCAGGTAAGTAGGCAGATAGATAGATAGATAGATAGATAGATAGATAGATAGATAGATAGATAGATAGATAGATGGCAGAAAGGAAGGAAGAAAGAAAGAAAGAAAAAGAGACTCTGCTTTCTGTTCTCCACCTTCAGATGTAGGAATTGAAAATGGTTCACAGGAGAAGTATTTGGTGGCACACAAGAGGAGAAAGTGGCATTCTATTCTTGGAGGTGTAGGTCTGGTGGGAAGGAATTGCAAAGACGAAACAGCCTGCTGCTAAGAGAGATGGGGTGTCTCTGTTCCTCTGACATCTGCTTGTTCAGAGATAAAATGCCACCCTTTGGGATTTCTTCTCCTGGTGAAGCCAGAGGCAGCTTTGAAGCAGCTGCCTTCCTCAAGGGGACTGTTTTCTTTTTATTCTGCCTGCCTTTCATCCACTTCAGTCAATCAGGATACAGCTGGAAAGAGGCCTTGGAGGTCTTCTAGCCCAACCCCTTCTGAAGCGGGGAACCCTACGCCATTTCAGACAAACAGCTGTCCAGTCTCTTCTTAAAACCTTCCAGTGATGGAGAAGGAAGGAAAGCAGGAGAGAGGGAGGGAGGATAGCAGAATAATAGCATTGGAAGGCACCTTGGAGGTCTTCTAGTCCATCCCCCTGCTCAAGCAGGAGAACCTATACCATCTCAGACAGGTGGCTGCCACTCTCTTCTTAAAAACCTCCAATGATGGAGGCTCTTACAACTTCTGGTGGCAAGCTGTTCCTCTGCTTTAATTGTCCTCGATGCTAGGAAATCCCTCCTGAGTTCTAGGTTGCTTCTCTCCTTGATGAGTTTCCATCTGTTGTTTCTTGTCCTGCCTTCAGATGCTTTGGAGAATAGCTTGACTCCCTCTTCTTTGGGGCAGCCCCTCAAATCCTGGAAGACTGCTATCATATCTCCCCTAGTCCTTCTTTTCTCCAGACTGGCTGTCCCCGGTTCCTGCAACCGTTCTTCGTATGTTTTGGTCTCCAGGCCTTTAACAATTTCTCTTGTCTTCTCTATTTCTAACGCAAGCAGATGATTAAACCAGGAGAGAGCTGGGTTGCACCAGACAGCCGAGTGGAGAAGGTTTTTTCTTCTTCTCCTTGATAGCTAATAGCTGTTTATTTTTCTTGGACCACCCGTGAATTCTTGGAGAACTTTGGTGCCAAAGGAACTTGGTTGGCTTTTGGAAATTGTGTTTGGACTAAGACAGAGGATAACAAATTGACTGCTCTGTTCCAAACCAAGAAAGGTGGATCAGGGACTTCTACAGGATGAGTTAGCCAGGAAAAAATTAAATGTGGTCATTTTGAAGGTTCTCAAAAGCTGACGAGAAGCAACACATCTAGGAACATACTTCCTCCTTTTTCCAGCTTGACAAAGAAATGGACTCCTTCTCCATTCAACAGACCCCATCTATCCCTGATGAAGTTACCTAGTTGGGTCATGAAACATCTGAATGGAAGCCACCAAACTCAGAGAGCACCAAGGACTCCACAGTTCAACCCTGAGCTACAAATACACTTTTTCAGCCCAAGGAGCGAATGACTGAATAACGGAGTTGGAAGGGATCTTGGAGGTCTTCTAGTCCAACCCTCTGCAGACCCCTATACCTTACGGGACAAAAATGGCTGTCCAATTTCTCCTTGAAAGCCTCCAGTAATGGAGCACCCACTCTTGGAGGCAATTTGTTCCACAGGTCGATTGTCCTCACTGTTAGGAAATTTCTCCTTGGTTCTGGGTTGCTTCTCTCCTTGGTTAGTTTCCATCTGTTTCTTCTTGTCCTGCCTTCAGGTGGTTTGGAGAATAGCTTGACTCCCTCTTCTTTGGGGCAGCCCCTCAAATGTTGGAGCGCTGCTATCACGTCACCCCTAGTCCTTATTTTCATCAGACCAGATGTACCCAATTCCTGCAACCGTTCTTTGCATGTTTTAGCCTCCGTCCCCCTAATCATCTCTTCCTCCTGACCAGACTTGTCTAAACTTCGCTGTCTCTTGGTCCTCTGGAATGCAGCCCCTCCCTGCTGGGAATCCAGACTACATTCTACTGCAATTCATTCTCAAAACATGTTAACATGAAAGGCATCTTGAAAATCAACAGCCGTTATAGGTGACCATATTTTGCTCTGGAGGGAGGGAGGGAGGGATGGAGGGAGATAAGGAAGGAAGGAAGGAAGGAAGGAAGGAAGGAAGGAAGGAAGGAAGGAAGGAAGGAAGGAAGGAAGGAAGGCTTAGTTTAAACAAAGGCAGGAAGCAGCAGCATGGAGCAAAATGGTGATTATGCTTTATGGAAATATCTAGTTAATTGCTAAGGCATGTGGAGGAGGAGGGATGATTTAAAATCCAAATGTCAATTGGCAGGTAATTTAGGCCCTGCCAACCTAATCGCTATTTACAAATCACAGAGTGAAGAGGGGGAGCTTTGATCAAAAGCTGCAGCTGGCAGTTCTGGAGTGGATCAATACACTAGGCACACAGCAAAAATGGCATTGCATGTTGAGGACAGAGAGAAACAGAGCCAAAGCTTTAACATGAGGACTAGAAACTTAACCGGAATGAACTAAGCTCTAACAAAATCAGAAAAGTGGCTGATCCTTTCTTGTGGTTTCTCCTGCCTGGGAGAAGCAGAAATATGTCTCGGTGCTTTGAGGTGCAAATCTCCAATCCCATAAATGGATGTTTCTAAAAAAAAAAATCATCTGAGAACTTATAGTTGATAAGCCCTTCCCTTGTTAATATTCCTCTCTGGCTGCTGTCTTTGTTTTATAGATTATCATTTCTCTTTAATAAAAGGGGAGGAAAAAAACCCCAAGTCCCCCCGGCTTTGGCTAGTGATGGATCTTTCATTTATTTTTGGTTGCAAGGAACCAAATTAAGGAAATTACTTTCAAACTAATTTTGCAATGTTAGAGGACGACCCAATGAGATGCTAGGCAGAAGCTTCCAGCTTTTCCAGATGAAGCTGTTAAGGAGAGAAGTAATAACTGGAAATTGACTGTGAATAAATCACAGCGAAATTAAACTGCGTTTTAAGTTGCACACACACACACACAAAGGTGAAATTACACAGAGCTAACAGTTCAAATACCTGAAACTATTTAAGGATGCAGAGATTTGGGGGGGGGGTGTTGGGTTTCTACAGCAAAAGGAGGAGGAAGAAGGAAAAGGATTAAAAACAAGAATGCAACCTGGGGTGATTATGCATCTATCGAAGTATGGCTTACCAAAAAGTAGTCTGATACATAGAAACTCAGCTACAAACATGATCCATCCCAAGGGGATGACAGAATAACAGAAGTCCAATCCCTGTTGCCAATCACCTCTCTTTGGTCTTATTTATTCTTGAGCAGGGTAGTGGGATATAGAGCCCATCTGCCAAATGAATGCCGGAAAATACAATAAGATTGTAAGAACATAAGCAAGTCATTAGAAGGGGAAACCCAGACTCATTGGTAGCCTCAACACTGCAGCGAACAAGGACATGCACTCAATATCATAGCTATTGCCATTGTTGGCTGAGTAGGGACAAAAACAGCTGGAAAAATGGTTCAAGCTTGGGAAACAGGCCCCTTCTCAGTCAACAGGAGCGCTGATTGATTTACCACTAGTTTATCAGTTACTTAGGAATCAAGGTGAAGGAGCACAAGGAAAAAACAGTTTAATAGCCAGGCATCAACACCTGGATTAACAACTAAAAACTATACACAACTAGGCACCACATAAATACAATGCGCAGAACAGCCCAGTGCAGAGAGAGAGAGGGAGAGAGAAAGAGAGAGAGAAATTCCCTGATGATGGGAACAAGACTTTGATCCTGGTGACTGACTCGGATTGGATCCTATAATAAGCCAGCTGGGTAAACCACTTCTGAAAAACCTTTCCAAGAAAACTCCAGGGTCGGGTCCAGGCAGTCTCTGAGAATCAGACACGACCGAACAGAAGAAAAAAAAAAAACCTTTCATATCTAAAGTTTGAGAGGGCCAAAGAAGGTCTCCAAGGTAAAGGTAATGGTTCCCCTCGCACCTATGTGCTAGTTGTTTCTGGATCTAGGTGCTGGTGCTCATCTCCATTCCAAAGCCGAAGGAGAGCCAGCGCAGTCCGAAGATATCTCCGTGGTCATGTGACCGGCATGACTAAATGCTGAAGGCGCATGGAACGCTGTGACCTTCCCAACAAAGGGGTCCCTATTTTTCCACTTGCATTTTTTAACGGGCTTTCGAACTGCTAGGTTGGCAGAAGCTGGGACAAGGAACGGGAGCTCACCCCATGACACGGCGGTAGGGATTCAAACCGCCGAACTGCCGACCTTTCTGATCAACAAGCTCAGCGTCTTAACCCCTGAGCCACTGCGTCCCCTAAGGCAATCAGAAACTGCACGCTTGGAACCTCAAGTTGACTCCACCATGCCTTGTGTAGCTTCCAAAGGAACATTTAAAAACCAACACATCTAAACAATCACAAGCTGGAAGAGGACAACAGTTGCCAGCCATGCCAATATCTGTTCATGTCATAAGCTGGGGACAATCTGCCATGTATGAACTGAGAACAAATATGGCAATCCATCACAGCCAATTTCACTCTGGGGCCCAAGCTGAAGTTGGAAGAACATCAGAGCTGGCTCTGCTCACTTCAAACGAGCTTGAGGATGATGCGTGGGGAAAAAAATAACAGGCGCCATAAGGCATGAAGAAGAGATGAATATATTATTGTTTAAGCAAGAAAAGGAAGCAAATTTCTCAGGGGGGGGGAGAAGAACAACAGTGTGGTTTCTTTAAAAGCTGAAGGAAGTAGATCACACTGCGTTCTGTTTGTGTGGGTGAGGATCTGGAAAGGTTGAGCAGATGTAAAAAAGAAAAATCCAAGAGATAGAAGCTTCTTTGGTAGCTTCTCCCATCAATGGCCAAGTGGACCAGGTAGAAAGAAACATTTAAACAATTCCATCTTAACAAACTGTCCCAAAAAGTGTATTTTTCAACTAGACTGTCTTGGTTTTTCTTGGAGATGTTGTGGTCTTCAAGGAATCAAGAATGTCTAGTTGCTGTTTGAAAAAGAGCACCTTTTGGGACAACCATGATCTGGATGACTGAAAACCTCCATAAACATCTTAACAAAAACTTGTTTTACGTGAAAGAGGGAAATTTCCCTTCCTTGAAAAGCAAATTTCAGGTCTCAAGAGATCCTTCATGGAGACACCATTCTCTGGCTGACCACTGTCCCACTGTCTTAACTTTACAGTATTTTAAGCTTCCAGCTCAGAATTGTAGCCATTTTCTAGAATTTGAAGTTGACTCTGTAATGAAGACATTCCTGGGAAAGGTGCATTCTATTGTCAGATACATCTTACATTCTTAGCTGCAAAAGCAAAATAACAGAAACACAACACTGCACCTTGTTTTGACAAGCCAGCCGAAATTTCTGCTCCTTGCTTTAACAGCAACATTTTAAAACTGTCAGTCTAGCAGAGTGTAAAATACTCGAAAGTTCAACAAACACAATGGAGCTAGGGGAAGGATTTGGATAGACTCTGGGTGCTGTTTACATACTAAAAAAAATAATAAAGACACCACACAGAATGCACAATTAATTCCGCACTTTACCTTTCTCATTCAAGAGAAAGGAAGAATAATTCACAGCCTTGTCTCCTGGGGAAATATTATCAGGTTTAAGTGCAGTGTTTTGCTTTTATTGAACTTGCTGTTGAAAACCCATTTAAAACAATATGCTACATTTTAAAGGGTTATTAGTTAGGGTTACTTAGGAGAGACGGCATGACCAGTCCCCAGTTCTGATTATACAAAAAAAGACACGCTCAAGATGCAGAAGGATCTTGACAAGAGTTGAACACTGGGCCCAAGCCAACAGAACGAAGTTTTATGTAGAGAAAAGGAAGGTTTTCCATTTAGGCATGAAAAACCAAATGCGCAGGGATAGCATAGGTGGTACCTGGCTTGATAGTAGTATCAACAGTGAGAGGGATCTTGGAGTCCTAGTGGACAATCACTTAACTATGAGCAGCAGTATGCAGCACCTGCCAAAAAAGCCAGTACAGTCCCAGGGATAGTATCAAGACCATGTGAAGTGTTAATACCACCCTATAATTCCTTGGTAAGACCACAACTAGAATACTGCATCCAGTTGGCTGAGACTCAAGGAAGAGTGCAGAGAAGAGCAATAAAAAAGATTAGGGGACTGGAGGTTAAAACATATAAAGAACAGCTGCTGGAATTAGGTATGTCTAGTTTGATGAAAAGAAAGACTAGGGGGGACATGATAGCTGTCTTCCAATATCTGAGGGGCTGCCCCAAAGAAGAGGGAGTCAAGCTATTCTTCAAAGCACCTGAAGGCAGGATGGGAAGCAACAAATGGAAACTAATCAAAGAGAGAAGCGATCTGGAATTAAGGAGAAATTCCCTGACAGTGAGAACAATTAACCAGTGGAACAACTTGCCTCCAGAAGTTGTGGATGCTCCAACACTGGAGGCCTTTTAGGCTGGACAGCCATTTGTCTGAAATGATATATTTCCTTCCTTGAGCAGGAGGTTGGATAAAAG
Source organism: Hydrophis major (assembly GCA_033807585.1). NCBI lineage: Eukaryota > Metazoa > Chordata > Lepidosauria > Squamata > Elapidae > Hydrophis > Hydrophis major. The sequence goes on from CM066339.1 coordinate 9,358,502, forward strand.
ACCTCCAAAATCCCTTCCCACTATGTTATTCCGTCAACACTACATTGGTCGTGTTATGATCACAAAGTTGAGTTCATCAAAAGGTCAGTGCGCTATCACATAACCCTGAGTAGCCTTACTCGCAAGTAACTATCACTGCCCATTCATTTCCTTCTGATTTTGCTGGATCCAACCGCCAGGTTGAGTAGATATTAAGCAGAAAGTGTCTTGGAACGGAAGTACGAAGGGCTGATGGATGGGTTTCATCCATCCTCCATCAACCAAGCAAGGAAGTCCACCAATTAATCAAGCACAAAGAGAAAAACAGTCACACAGCTCAACCTGACCTTGACATGAATGCTGCTTGCTCTCCCCTGTGGATCCTCTGAATTTTAAATGTCTAAACTTGAAAGAACTTTTTTTTTCCAGTCATACCTAGGAACTTATGAGTTGTGGTGCTGTAGTGGCTAGAATGTAGTATTGCAGGCTAATTGTGCTGACTGCTAACTGCCAGCAGTTTGATTCTGACCGGCTCAAGCTTGATGCACATTTCCCTCCTTCTGAGGTGGGTAAAATGAGGACCCAGATTGTTGGCGGCAAGAGGCTGACTCTGTAAACCGCTTAGAGGGGGCTGGAAAGCACTGTGAAGTGGTCTATAAGTCTAAGGGCTATTGCTACTGTGACTATAATGGGCAGGCTCCATTTCTGTCATAACTCGAACACTTCCTGCACATAGTTTAGTACTGTACTTATCATCTCAAATAAGCACATGCCCAAAATAAGCAAACATGATCCTTCAAAAGAAAATTTCACAATGCTATATTTTTTAGGGAATAAATGGACGAGAAGTTCATTGCAAAATGAAATTTTCTTTCATTCATCCACCAGCCTGCTAATGGAACATTGTCCAACCAGACTAAAAAAAAGAGAGAGAGAGATCTGCCAACTATAATTAATGCAGTAACCTTCTTCGTTTCTCTTCCTCCTTTTTTGGGGTGGGTGGAGAGAGGGAAACATAATGCAATTTTCCCTTGGCCCAAAGGGGATAATATTCAATCCGTATTAGTGCTTTTCTTTGTAAATTAATCTCAACCATCTAGCATACAATTACAGCCTTTTCTTCCAAATCTTACATTTCAGCAGATGGATGGCTTGGGGGCACATTTTATTCCAGGTATGGAGTTAATTGAGGGATTCTTAGGTTGTGAACAGAGAAGTTTGCATTATTGCTGAGAAAAAGGTTCCCCCTCCCCTTCTGCTTCTGTATTTGGGTTAGAAAATGATTGGCAAACAATGAACATTGAGTAACAGGGTTGGAAGGGACCTTGGAGGTCTTCTAGTCCAACCCCCTGCCTAGGCAGGAAACTTCATACCATTTCAGACAAATGGTTATCCAATCTCTTCTTAAAATTTTCCAGTGTTGGAGCATTGACAACTTCTGGAGACAAGTTGTTCCACTGATTAATTTGTTCTCACTGTCAGGAAATTTCTTAGTTCTAAATTGCTTCTCTGCTTGATTAGTTTCCCCCCCCCCCCCCCCGTTGCTTCTTGTCCTGCGCTCAGGTGTTTTGGAGAATAGCTTGACTCCCTCTTCTTTGGGGCAGCCCCTGAGATATTGGAAGACTGCTATCATGTCCCCCCTAGTCCTTCTTTTCACGAGACTAGACATACCCACAGTGGTGGGATACAACTGGTGTTACTACCGGTTCGCTGAATTACGTTTTGCATTGTGCACGCCTGTACAGAAACCTTTCGCTGTGCCTCCCAGACAGCCGAAAAGCACTGCGCGCTGGGGTGCAGAATCAGAAAAAGCACCATTTTCCTGCTTTTTCAACCTCAGCTGGGCCGCGTAAGCAGCTAAGATTGAAAAAGCAGAAAATAAAAGACAGGTAAGAGCCCAGGCAGGTGGGTGGGCCAAACAGTAGCAAACACGGAATGGGTTGGGTTTCTGCTGCTCTTCAGAGCTACCGGTTCTTGAGAGCCCGGCAGAAGTGGTAGCATCCCACCCCTGCATTCCCAGCTCCTGTAACCGTTCTTCATATGTTTTAGCCTCCAGTCCCCGAACCATCTTGGTTGCCCTTCTCTTTCTAGAATCTCAGGGTAACCAGAGGTGGAGGCAATACTCCAAGTGTGGACCTCCCAATGGACATTTAATGGTTTGAGGGGAAAAATAAACAACCTTGTTTGGAAATGGCCTGGTCCTTTCCACGAAATTAAAACACTGTAGTTTACTGAGTAACACCTGGTTCTTAAGCAATGTGCTAAGCCAACATCCAATAAGGGTATTATAATTTAGCAACAAAATGCCCAAACCTAATCTGTAAAGGTAGTTCTTTGTCCTGTTAACCAAGAAAGAACATCATTGTCCATCAAGAACTTCTGCACAAGGAATATCAAATCAATATTGTTGTTAGCCATGATTTGCTGAAGAAGCCAGGGTCAACCTTGAACGCTGGCAAAATGCTTTTTTCCCCCCCCCCTCCAGAAATAAATCAAGCACAATTGAAAAGTCCTGAGGGGAAGCAATAAAACATAAGTTCACCCCTCCCCCCACAAACCCTGAAAAACTATGTTAACATATGCTGAGCGAAACACAAACCACGTTTTTATTTACTAGCTGCATTTTTCCTCGAAACTTCAGCAGCTGTCGAGCTTTGAATAGCCCTGGAGGAAAAGGAAAGAAGTTGGAAGAAAACTGGCACCAAGCTCAGGTTGGAGCTAGATAAGTTCACTTTTGTTTTTTTGAGGGGGACAAATCCCATTCTCTCTCAAGCACCAGAGGCTGCAGAATGCGCAACCGCAAAATAAAATTAAATGAAAGCAAAATGACCCGTCCTGAAATATAATAGTTGGGGATAAAGGACAGGTGTTTTTGTTTGCTTGTTTGTTTTTTGTTTTGCAAGGGGAGGGCATTTAAATATTTATTAATTTATTCTAAAGGAAAGTCTGCTGTCTTCAAGGGTCAGGAGAGTGATTTTCCCTTTTCTTAAGAAAAGGGAGAATAGATGATTTAAGATATAGGGGGAGATAATGGGTGGAAGCATATCAAGGAGAGATCTAAGGTAGAACTAAGGAGAAACTTCCTGATAGTGAGTATAATTAACCAGGGGAACGGCTTGCCTCCAGATCACTGGAGGTTGTCAAGAAGAGACTGGTAGCCATTTGTCTGGGATGGTGTCAGGTCTCCTGCTTAAGCAGGGGGTTGGACTAGAGGACCTTCAAGGTCCCTTCCAACTCTGTTTTTCTGCATTCGGTAAGTCTCCAAGAAGCTTAGAACAGCTTTTTCAAAAGAATTTAAACAAAGAAAAGAATATGCTGTCAACCTTGGTAAACCATACCTGTGGCTAATATTTACTCCTCTGAAAACAAAATTTAAAGTCAGGGGGAGGAGTAGATATCCAAAATCCAGGTATGGTTCTAAATTAGGTTACCCCATGCGACAAACTCTGCATACATACATGAGGGTGCTGTGTGTGTGTGTGTGTGTGTGTATGTGTGTTGTGTGTGCATGTGTGCAGATATATATTTATATATCTGCAGAAATGCTATTTTTCTCAAAAACTGCACTTTCCATTCTTGAGGTGGGGAATAAAATAACATCCTGGGCTTCATCAATCAAAAGGCCGTAAACTCATCCAGAATTTTTTCCACTATTATTTTGCTTTATAACTTCCCCTTCTGGAATCCATTCCTGATTTATCATATACAAAGGAGAAATATCTCCAAAGCATCCAACGGATGTGTCTTTGTGTGTAGGGGTGTGTGTGTGTGTGTGTCTCACACACACAACCCTTCGCTGCAGGCGAAGAGAAAGAAAACCGAAAATCCAACATCGACTTTCTCCTGCCTGAATTAAAGCCGGATGATCTGTTATCAATTTATAACAACTTTGGCGCCGATAAAAGCTTTCCTGGGGCTCGCTGTCAATATGCTGCAAAGAGATTCTACGTTCTGGGGCCCGAGGCTCACATCCTGGAGTTGCCATCAGATGCTTCGCCGTTGCTCTTGGCAAATCAATACCGAGAAAACACAACTCGGCAGGTCAGTTAAATTGGCCATGGTGAGAAACACAAAACGCTCTGGTTCGGCTTTTAAATTCCCGTGCAACAGCTCTCTGCAAGAAGCGTGGACGGAAGAGGTTTACAGCATCCTGAAGGACCCCGTTATTTAACAAAATGAAATTCAATGTAGAGAAAAGTAAAGTCCTACACTTAGGCAAGAAAAACCAAAAGTTCACATATAGGCTGGGTGAAACCAGGCTCAATAGCAGTAACTGTGAGAGGGATCTTGGAGTCTTAGCGGACAACCAGCTAAATAGGTGCCAGCATTGTGCAGCAGCAGCCAAAAAAGCCAATGCAATCCTAAATTGTATCAACAGAGGGATACAATCAAGATCAAGGGAGGTACTAATACCACTCTATAAAGCCTTAGTAAAACCAGAGGTGGTATTCAGCAGGTTCTGACCAGTTCTGGAGAACTGGTAATGGAAATTTTGAGCAGTTTGGAGAACCGGCAAATCCCACCTCTGACTGGAGATTTTACAATATCCTTTCCTGCCATGCCCACCAAGCCACGCCCACAGAACCGGTAGTAAAAAAATTGGAATCCCACTACTGAGTAAGACCACACCTAGAGTACTGCATCTAATTTTGGTCACCACACTATAAAAAAGATGTTGAGACTCTAGAAAGAGTACAGAGAAGAGCAACCAGGATGTTGAGGGGACTGGAGACTAAAAGATATGATGAACGGTTGCAGGAATTGGGCTTGGCTAGTCCAGGGAAGAGAAGGACCAGGGGAGACAGGAGAGCAGTCTTCCAATATTTGAGGGGCTGCTACAGAGAGGAGGAAGGGGGGTCAAGCTGTTTTCCAAGGCACCCAAAGGCCAGACAAGAAATAATGGATGGAAACTGACCAAGGAGAGATTCAACCTGGAAATAAGGAGGAATTTTCTGACAGTGAGAACATTCAATCAATGGAACAGAAGTTGCCTTCAGAAGTTGTGGGAGCTTCATCCCTGGAGGCTTTCAAGAAGAGACTGGACTGGCTTCTGTCAGAAATGGTGTAGGGTCTCCTGCTTGGGTGGAAGGTTGGACTAGATGACCCACAAGGTCCCTTCCAACTCTGATTATCTGTTTTCTGACCCCTTGCTGCCTTCTTGTAGGCTCAGGCTATTCTGCATGGATTTTTTTTTTTTTTATTACCAGAATATTGTATTTTTTTCTAGCCTTAGGAGAAAATTTCCCAGAGCTGTTATTTTGCAATGGGGAGTTGCTCCCGCGAACAGAGCAGGTCTGGCCACCGCAGTGTGTTGTTACACGGCTGCAACGCGGCAATAGAAAAATCCACTGCTGCCTTCCTGGATGCATAATATACCATTTGCCTCTTCCAAAGAGGCTTCGCAGCACCCTGGCGATAAAAATAAGAGCGGGCCTGCGGCTGTTTCAGATCTCAATTGGACACCAACCGCCACAGTGTTGTTCCCAGTCGCCAGCCTGAAAAGCCGACTTTGCTGCAAGGTCTTATTTCCTGCGCACGTGGATCCAATAAAGATATTCCACAACTTATGAATCGTTCATTTAGGGACTGTTTCAACTTGCAACGGTGCTGGGAAAAATACAATTTGTGACCATTTTTCACACTGAACAACCGTTGAAGCATCCCTGTGGTCACATAATCAAAATGTGGACACTTGGCAACTGGCATGGCCTTTATGACAGTTGCAGTGTCCTGCGGGAGGGGTCACCTTATCTCCTCTTGCAACCTTCTGATAAGCCAAACCAATGGGGAAGCCCAATCCACTTAACAACCGTGTGACTAATTTAACAACGCAGTTTAATCAGCAGTGATTTCCCTTTTTTAAAAAAATAAATATTTTTATTGTTTTGTATCACAAATTCCATTTTTATATTGAACAGTGTGCTTTCTCGGTGTCTAAAGTGTTAAAATATAAACATCATCACAATCATTATAATCATATACATACAAACAGATATATAGACGAGATGGATACCCGGGCTTCGCTATGAAACTATGTGATTGGGCTTAGTTTTTGGGGAGGAAAATAAGGGGGGGGGGGAAATTCTGCCTCTGCCTACCAACATCCATCAGGATTCATCTGGCTAGTGTCCTGTCAGTGTGTGAGAGAGCTGAGAGCTGTTTGGAAACTGAAACAGTATTTGCTGTGTGAGCAAGAAAGAGACAACAAGGAGCCTGGATGTGGCTTAGCTCAACTGTTCTGTACTAAAGCTGCTTGATGCTGTAAAACTGAAATTGAACCTCCTCTCCTCTGCTTGTGTTTTGCATTTGGAACAGATTTCTTTTCAGGTGGGGAGGGGGAGTAGAACTCCTTAGCATCAGAGCGTGTTCATAATAATCATCATATAGGAAATCCTAATGCTCTGATGGTTATTTCGAAAAATCCTTTCTTAGTGAGCACCTAGAAGCCAAGAGGAACATACAGGCCAAATTTCAAGTTTGTAGGCTTTACGGTTCTGGAGATTTTGTAATGATGCATGAGGGGTATTTCGCTTTTATATATATAGAAGATAATATCAATTGTTACTAGAAAGTATACTATCTTCCACATCGATATCAGTTATAGAACCATTAAAATATTTACTGGTCTTTCCCATGTAGTCCGTATTTTTACATAAATCCACTCCTCTAATCTCTGTTTCTATCAAACATGGCATGGAAAGTCGTAAAATGGGGCAAAACTCACATGTCTCACTTAACAATGGAAATTTGGGGGCTGCATTGGAGTTACAGCACCTTTGGCAAGGCCCGATTTACTTAGCAATTTTGTCACCAGCGAGTCACAACTACAGCCACTCACTTAAGAACCACGGCAAGAACCAGCGTAAAATCAGGCAAAAGTCACTAACCGCTCTCTTGCTTCGCGATGCAACTTTTGGGCTCAAATGCGATCTACCCATAGGGTAGGTCTCTTTGGTAGTGAAAGATAGACCGGGGGCAACAGGTGGGTGGATGATGGACCTGGGACACTCACAACTCAAATCATACCGGAGCAGCTGCACAGCAGGAAATCACAAAGCCACAAAATGTGTGATCGTTTGGCATCTCAGTTGTTTCCCTTAGGTGTGAACTTCAGCTTTCAGAATTCTAAGCAGTGACCACAGTGGCTTGTCACATGAAGTGTGTAAAGTTGAGGGGAAGGCTGCCAAGATGGTGAGAAGTGTAAAAACCAAGCTCTGAGAAGAAGTTTGTTGAACGTATGTATTCTCCAAAGTATAGTTGAGTTGAGTTTAGTTTGGTTTAGGTTAGGTTAGGTTAGGTTGAGTTGAGTTTAAAAAAGGAAAGGTCAAGGTTCCCCTTGCACATCTGTGCTAGTCATTTCCAGCTCTAGGGGTTGCTCCATTGCAAGAGCCAGCGCTGTCCGAAGACGTCTCCATGGTCATGTGGCCGGCATGACTAAACCCGGAAGGCACACAGAATGCTGTTCCCTTCCCACCAAAGGGGTCCCTATTTTTCCACTTGCATTTTTAACGTGCTTTCGAACTGCTCGGTTGGCAGAAGCTGGGACAAGGAACGGGCGCTCACTCCATGATGCTGCACTAGGGATTCGAACCACCGACCTTTCTGATCAACAAGCTCAGCTTCTTAGCCGCTGAGCCACCGCATCTCTTAGTTTACTTTAGTTTATTGTCATTGCACCTCGTACAACAAAATTAAATATCATCTTTGGTGTACATTATGACTATGAAAATAAACACAAACACACATTCTTCACATTCTATACACTGAATTGAAAACCCCCTGATATTGCATGAATATTGCACTATACAGTAGAATTCAAAAGAGCTACTGCCCTGGGATAGAAGCTGTTTTTCAGCCTATTTGTCCTTGTTTTTATTGTCCTGTACTGACTGCCAGAGGGTAATAGTTCAAAAAAAAAAAAAATAGGTTGCCCAGGATGAGATGGATCTTTAAGGATGTTTTGAAAGCGGCTGATGGCAGGAGAAGAAGCAAGCAAAGTCAAGGAGGATGCCTTATTCACTTAACAACTGTGTTACTCATTTAATGACCACGGTGATTCACTTCACAAACAAGATGGGGCAAGAAAAGACATCACATTTGTTAAGTAGGCAAGACCTACTTAACAAATTTTTAGCCACCTCAATCCAGGGCTCCATCGTGGTCGTAAATGGAGCAACACCTGTGCTGGTGTCCTCTCCCCAGACATATAATCGAGAGATAATTGATAAACTGATTGAATTCATTGATAGAAAGGCCCCGGGGCCTCAAAAATGAAAGCGTTCTTCAGAATATAAAGCAGGGTGTTTTTTTTTTTTTTAAATGTCCAATCTCTGAAAAAGTCACCCCGTTGTACATTAATGCAATGATTAAAGGGTTAATTACATGGGCCATAAAAATAAAGCTCTGTAATTTATGGTGCACACCCACTCCCTATAATCTAGCCATAAATTAAAAAGGGGGGATCCGGAGATAAGGAAAAGCTGCAGGCCAGAAAAAACCCAACTCGCCCTCTTTAACGGGTAGCTATATGACAGGCTTCTAGTCCGCTGGCAGTAAATCAGCAGAGACATCTTTTATAGAGTTCTGGGTTTTATGATGTCATTAACTTTCCTCCTTATATTTAAGGGATAATGAAATAAAAGTCAGGTCGTGGTGAGGGGGAAGCAGGAGCAAAGGATGAGTCTGCTGCTGAGGAAGGTTGAGGCCAACCCAAGACAGTTCTCTTCGTCCTGCTCTCTTCTGCGATAACAGGGGCAGAAAATTAGAATTGGGGATGGAAGTGAAGGAAGGGAGAAAGAAAAAAGGGGATTATTTAATTCATTTAAAAAGCCACCGGCTACTGGCCAGTGCTCTTAACGTTGTAGGTGGTCTTTGACTTACCACCATTCGTTTTTAAGCGACCATTCAAAGTTACAAGGGCACTGAGAAAAGTGACTTTATGACCAGTCCTTACGCTTAGGACTGTCCCAGCATCGCTGAGGCCTGGGAAGATTGCAAAAAGTGATCGCTTGACCCTGGGATGCTGCAACCCTACATGACGAATTCCATGCAGAGAATTGCAGGCAGAACATCGATGGTTTTAACCCCTCAGCGCAGTCAGCCGCAAGGGAAAAATCTGCCAAACTCCAAACTACCTGCAACCAATTATGGGTGAGAAAATAGCAACAGCCCTTAGACTTATATACTGCTTCACAGTGGCTTTTACAGCCTGTGTGGTTTACAGCGTCAGTCTCTTGCCCCACAACAATCTGGGTCCACCTTATACCCACCTCAGAAGGACAGAAGGTTGAGTCAACCTTGAGCCGGTCAGGATCGAATGGCTGACAGCGGGCAGAGTCAGCCTGCAATGCTGCATTCTAACTACTGTACACCAAGGAAGGAAGGAAGGAAGGAAGGAAGGAAGGAAGGAAGGAAGGAAGGAAGGAAGGAAGGAAGGAAGGAAGGAAGGAAGGAAGGAAGGAAGGAAGGAAGGAAGGAAGGAAGGGCAATAGCCCTTAGACTTATATACTGCTTCACAATGCTTTTACAGTCCTCTCTAAGCAGTTTGCAGAGTTAGCCTCTTGCCCTCAAAAATCTGGCTCCTAATATTACTAACCTCAGAAGGATGGAAGGCAAACCAATCTTGATCATCTCAGAATTGAACTCCTGGCAGTGGGCAGAGTTAACTTGCAATAATTATACCCACCTCAGAAGGATGGAAGGCTGAGTCAGCCTGCAATGCTGCATTCTAACCACTGTACACCAAGGAAGGAAGGAAGGAAGGAAGGAAGGAAGGAAGGAAGGAAGGAAGGAAGGAAGGAAGGAAGGAAGGAAGGAAGGAAGGAAGGAAGGAAGGAAGGAAGGAAGGAAGGAAGGAAGGAACAGCACTCACTCTTAGATTTATACACCGCTTCACAGTGCTTTATAAGCCTCTCTAAGTGGTTTACAGTCAGCCTTTTGCCCCCAACAATCCGGGTCCTCGTTTTTCCGACCTCGGAAGGAAGGCTGAATCCAAGTCTGTGGCTCAAAGCCAGGGATTTCATCCTGTCCCTATGCTGCTTCTCACACCATTCCCCGCAATCTGAATTTCCCTGAGCTGACAGGTGCAGTGGGAAAAGCTCACAACCTCCGTCTCCCTTTGAATGGTCATGGCATAAATCCAATGGGATCATTTACCATTCAAGCATCACTTTGGTAGAAGGACTTCCAGCGGGATAGAGAGGAAAGGAAGACAGGCTTAGTGATGTTACTGAAAAAGTGGGAGGCAGGAGAGGAGAGGTGATACCCGGAGATGCTGCAAAAAAGAAGGAAACTTGTTTAGGGTCGGCCTTCTTTATGCATTCAAACACGGCTCAATGAAAGGCGGCTTGTATGCACGGAACATAACCATCAAGATGATTGTCTACCATTACCGAGAATTGAACGGCGCCCGAACAACCTTCCAATTTCTCACAGGAAATGGGTTTCTTGGCAGTTTATTCGCATAATGAATGGAGATATAAAGTTGATGGAGAAGAAGATGGGAGCCCCTCTGGGTTGTTTAGCTCCAGCCTTTTCAGTGATGCTTTGAGTCGTATTTTTTAAAAATGAAAGGGTGGGGAAATTAAGCAGGCAAGAGTGCGGGAGGAGAGGGAGAAGGGGAAGCCACAGAAATGGAAGACTGATTCTTTGAGTGAGTTGCCACTAAATAATTGTCACGCAGGAAGGAAAAGGGGAAGGGAAGAAAAAGGGAAGGAGAAGAGAAGGGGATGGAAGGAAGGGAAAAAAGAAGGGAGGGTGGGAGGGACGGAACAGAAAGAAAGAGAGAGAGAGAGAGAGAGAGAGAGAAAGAGAAAAAATTAAGAAAGAAAGAAAGAAAGAAAGAAAGAAAGAAAGAAAGAAAGAAAGAAAGAAAGAAAAGAAAGGAAAGATGGACAAAAGGAAGGAAAGAAAGAAAGAATGAAAGAAAAAAGAGAAAGAAAGAAAGAAAGAAAGAAAGAAAGAAAGAAAGAAAGAAAGAAAGAAAGAAAGAAAGAAAGAAAGAAAGAAAGAAAGAAAGAAAGAAAGAAAGTTAATACCACTTTATAATGCCTTGGTAAGACCAAACTTGGAATAGTATGTCCAGTTTTGGTCAATGATGTTGAGACTCTAGAAAGAGCAACAGAAGTGAAGAGGGGTGACATGAGAGCAGTCTTCCAATATCTCAGGGGCTGCCACAAAGAAGAGGGGGTCAAACTATTCTCCAAAGCGCCTGAAGGCAGGACAAGAAGCAACGGGTGGAAACTAATCAAGGAGAGAAGCAACTTGGAACTAAGGAGGAATATTCTGACAATGAGAACAATTAATCAGTGGATTTTCTTCCCTTCCCCTTCCCTCCAGAATTTGTGAATGCTCCAACACTGGAAGTTTTAAAGAAGAGATGGGACAATCACTCATCTGAAATAGTATAGAGTTTCCTGCTTGAGTAGGGGTTGGACTGGATGACCTCCAAGCAGGGGTGGGATTCAAATTTTTTTAACAACCAGTTCTGTGGGTGTGACTTAGGTGGTGGGCATGGTTTGGTGGTCATGTGATTGGCTGGGCGTGGCCAACTCAATATCACTCAAATCGAGGCACATATCTCCTTGCTTGGCCTCTCGTGACTGGGGATGCTGCAATAGCCGTAAGTGTGAAAAATGGTCATGTCACTTTTTTCAGTGCCATTGTAGCTTTGAATGGTCACTCCACACAAGCAAAGTACCAGCAAAGGAGGGGAAAAAAACCCCAGAGACATTTCTGAGGTAGGAAGTCTAGTCCTGCCAAGAATGTAAAAAGGGTTAACAGAGAGGCAGTTTCTGTAAGCAACACCAGAATGTTTCCTTCCTGCCTTCCTTACAGGATTAGGCCAATAATTTCTTCTAACAACTGGTTCTCCGAAATGCTTAGAATGTTAACAACCGGTTCTAGCAAATAGGTGCGAACCTGTAGAACACCCCTGCCTCCAAGGTCCCTTCTATTCTGATTGATTGATGACAAAGCAATGCCATTATTTCCACATTGCTTAGATAGTAGATAATTGGACTAAAACTACATTCACACATCAAAGGAAAACCAAGGCATATATGAAGTCCCCTGTGCATAATGCCGGCCACATTCATTGGACAGACCAATAGAAGAATAAGTACCCGCCTAGATGAACACAAAAATGCAATCAAAAAGCTGGAACACACTTCCTCATTGGTCCAACACATGGAAGCCACAGGTCATAGCATCAACTTCAATGGCACCAAAACCCTAGCCACTATAGAAAACCCCAGCTACAGAATTATCAGAGATTAAAAAAAGACCTGAAAGCATGAATAGAAGAGATGACTCCACCAGACTGTCAATTATTTGGAAGCCTGCATTCACAAACAAAAAAATCTCCACACTACTAGCCAGGCAAACACCTGGGCACAAACAGATTCCCCCCCCCGATATCTCCAGCTCAAACACACCCCAACCAGGCACCCAGTTGAAACCTAGCTTCCTAATGAATGATGGCTATCCATTTACTCGGAGCCAAGCTGCACTAAAAGCCTCCAATACAGGAACACAATGTTGCCAGCCAATCAAGACACGAAAAAAGCCACGAAACAGACAGAAGATATTAGAAACACCAATCAAGCAGAACACAGCAAACTCCAAGACAAATAAACACAGACCAAGACTCCCAACCAATCAGGATGAAGAAAAAACCATTCTGGCACAGCAATAGGCTGCCCCAAATTTAAAATTGAAAAAAACTGTAAAAGTTTGACTCAAAGACGAACACAATACAGAAGCCTGATGATGGCAGATGAGATTCTGCCGAAACGTTGCTACAACTTTAAAAGCACAACTATTATGACGTGGGAAAATACCCGAACAAAGCTGAATACCATACATGTAAGTACCCATGAAAACTTAACATACATACATACATATAAAAATATCTCATGGTCTCTGGTTGCAAACCTTTCTAATCAAGTTAGGATGGAGTGGAGGTTATTTTTATGTTATTAGGGAGATTCAGCCTTATTTTAATTAATAGAAGTCCAGGTTTTTAAATTAGCGATTGGGCTGGAGGGGTTGACCTGTATGTAGAAATAAGAGTTTATTTCAAAAGGGTTTCTCCCCTCCCCTCCCCAGCCCTGCCTTCCTTCTTTTAAATCATCTGATTATTTGTAAAAATCTGAATTTGCATCAAGAATTTTAATTCTCCAAAACGAGGATGGGAAACTTGCCTTGCTGGCTTTTAGTTTAGTTTAGTTTACTTTACTTTATTGTCATTGCAGCTTGTACAACAAACAAACATCATCTTCAGGGCACATCATGAGCATGAAAATAAACACAAACACACCACTTTCAAACTCCACACATTGAATTGAAAACCTCCAACCCTGCAGCAGCCCTGCACTCGACAGTAGAATTCAGTAGAGTTACTGCTCTGGGATAGAAGCTGTTTTTCAGCCTATTTGTCCTTTTAACCCATTGAAGTTTATTTATGACGCTTGTCCTCAACTTTGCAGCGAGGGTCTTTTCACGGATTAAACTCCTCTTTTGAGGGCTTCATTGGAAGATGGGTTTTTTAAAAAAACAAAACAAAACAGAAAAGCCTTTCTCTCTTTTTTATTCTTTTGTGAAAAATGACGCAAAAAATGACACACACCCCCCCGAAAAAGAAGGAAAGCATCAAAAAGGAACCATTCCTGCCTGCACCTCGGCCGTCCATCTCGTCTTCCCTGCCCTGAAAAAAGATGTAAGGGTTTTTTTTTTGTCGTTTCCCCCCCCTCCCCAACCGGAGTGCATGAAGTGGAGGGTGGGGGCACCCCATTGCCTTGTTCATCCACTGGAAATTATTTCGGAAGGGTTGGGAACACGCACACATAAAAAGGGGGCCGCTGCTATGGTCTTTATCTCCTGCTACAAGATGGATGCGCCATGGGGCCTGCTGCGGTGAAGAGCATTTGAAACCCGTTGCTAGCGGCAACGGGTCCTGGACGCAGCATGGGGGCCGAATGGCGGGTTTGGTTGCTGCAAAGAAGAAGCTCTCATATGGAGGCGGGGGAAGAAATAAATAGACTTTTCAGCCCGGATAGGTCTCGCCGGAGGATTTTGACATAAAGGGGCCTTTGGGGGGGGGGGGAGAAAAAAAAAGCTGGAATTGTCAGTCCTTTGATAGCCTCCTGTGGAGCTATTAGCTTCTGTTGCTAATTTGCGGTGCATGCAAAGGGACAGGTGTGCCTGCAGCCTCCTCCTTAGATGCACCGTGGGGGGGGGGTATTATTATTGTTATTATTACTTTTTTAAAATTAAAAATAAATAAATAAAAAGGAGGGGAAGGGGAGAAATAAGAAGGAAGGAAAGAGGAGGCCTGGCCCCATCCACAGAAAAAGGGGAAGATGACCTCAGGCTATTATCATTAAAAGGAAATAATAAGTCAACGGTTTGATTTTTTTTTTAAAAAAAGTTTGATTTCTCAAAAAGAAAATCTCAAAAAGACGAGAAACAGTGAAGGGAAACTAATGAAGGAGAGAGAAGCAATTTGGAATTAAGGAGAAACTTCCTAACAGTGAGGACAATTAACCAGAAGTGGTGGATTATCATCCCCATCACTGGGGATTTTTTAAGAAAAGATGGGACAGCCGCTTGTCTGAAATGGTCTAGGGCTCCAGGCCTTTCTGCTCAGGCAGGGGGCTGGACTAGAAGACCTCCAAGGTCCTTCCCAGCTCTACTCTGACTCTGAAGTACCAAGGAGGGCTCGCCCATAAACTGGAATTAATAGTTACTAATGCTACTACTAACGTCAATCAGGGAAGAAGAGGATGAAAAATTGTTCGGGTAACAGTAAGAAGTCGAGATGGATGGGATACGAGTCTAATAAATAAATAAATGAAGAATAAATAAATAAAGAACCAGGGCATCCGCTTTAACTCAAGAGTATAGGTAGTTCTCGGCTCACAACATTCGCTTAATGTCCATCGGACATTACAACGGCTCTGAAGAAAGTGATTTTCACGCTTACGACCATAGCAGCCTTCCCCAAGGTCACGTGATCAAAATTCTTGGCAACTGGCGTGTACTTATGACGGTTTCAGGTCACATGATTCCCTTTGGCAACTTCCTGACCAGTAAAGTCAAGGGGGAAGCTGGATTCACTTAACATCCCGGTTACTAACTTAAGAACTGCAGGGATTCCCATAAGAACGGCAGAAAGAAAAGCTGTAAAATGGGACAAAATTGACTTAAATTTTGAGCTCAATCCAATTTCAGTTTACTGCAGTCATCATAGACCAGAGACCAGAACAAATAAAAAACACTCAGTAAATATGCAATTAATAATTCTATAATAAAATAATAAATAACAGATTTAAATCTATGATAAAATCCAGTTAGCTGTTATTTATTATTTTATTCTAGATATTTTTATTAATCAATTTTCCTCATTTTATAACACCATTTTCATTCTTTGCAACTTTTCAGTATCGGTATATATGTGCTTTACATACATTTAAATTAATGTTAAAGAGAGAGAGAGAGGGAGAGAGAGAGAGATAAAGATATTACAGTGGGGAGATAAATATAGATATATACAGTATATCCACTGTAATATCTTTATATCTACTATTTAACCAATTATACCAGAGATAGATAGATAGATAGATAGATAGATAGATAGATAGATAGATAATTGATCCTCTATATCTTTATATCTACTATAACCAATTATACCATATATCTATATTTGTATCTGTATATCTATCTATCTGCCTGCCTGCCTGCCTGCCTGTCTGTCTGTCTGTCTGTGTATCCATCTCCATCTCCATTGTAATATATTTATATCTACTATTTAATCAATTATACCATGCGTTTAATTGTATATTTATTGAGTGTTTTTATTTGTTCTGGTCTCTGACTGTAATAAACTGAAATTGGATTGAATTGATTACGAAAGTTAATAAACGGTTTGAAGGAAAGATGCTCAGTTGTGGTCATAAGTCGAGGAACTACCTGTAATCGGCTGGATGAGGTTTTGTTTTAATTTTTTAAAATCCTCTCTGGCCTCAAAGAGCAGAAGCAACATTTTTGATGTGCTGAAATGTTTGGCTAGAGTTGAGTTTACTAGGAACAGGATTTTTAAATTAAAGTTCAACCTCTATGCTTAACTTTTCTTTCTTTCTTTTTTTTAAAAGCTTCTCTTAATTCCCCATCTGGAAACAATATTAATCTGGAGCTGAAGTTTTAAGTTGTTTTTGCTAAACACAAAAGAAGAAAATGAGAAAAAAAGTTGGTAGGCAGAACTTATTTTTTTTAATTACTTGCTTTTTTTTTTAAACAAAAAAAGAAATACACACCACAAATTCTGGAAAGGGTGATGACAGGTTTTTTTTTGCTCTTGCAAGAACGGTAAAAAATAATGATGCTCTAGCTATTTAGGGGAAGAAATTCCTAACAAATTGCATATTAAAGTGGCTAGGCCTTGCAGGGCCGTTCAAAATAGTTCTTTTGTGCCTGCTGGCTGGGATAATTTTACATATTGGAGCTATGGAGAGACATGCAGGCAAGGAGTCCAAGTTGTTTTCTGTATTTATGTTATTTTATTTATTCATTTAGTTAGTTTAGTTTGTCAAGCATATATGAGAAAACAAGTATAAGTATGAAGATAACATATAAACATATAAGTATATGAGTACGAATGAATGGGGACAGTAGGACAAGGACGGTAGACATGCTGGTGCGCTTATGCATGGCCCCCTATAAGGATCTCTTAGGAATGGGGTGAGGTCCATGGTAGACAGTTTGAGGTTGAAGCTGTGAGGGGTTGAGGCTGCAACCATGTAGTTGGATAGGGCCTTCCAGGCATTGACCACTCTGTTGCTGGAGTCGTATTTACTGCAACTGAGTTTGGAGCGGTTTACTTTGACCTTGTTTGCCCGTGTGTTATTGTGGTTGAAGCTGAAATAGCCTTTAAAAAGTAGCACTTTATGAAGTATAAAGGACTACTTCATAAAGTAGTATTTTATACAGTTTTTAAAATAAGTTCTGTGGGGCTGGCCTGATGGGCGTGGCTTGGTGGGCGTGGCAGGGGAAGGACACACTGCAAAATCCCCCTTCCCTCCCCACCCACTAACCTGCTTTCCAGCTCCGTTCTCCTGTGTAGGGCAACCAAAGAAGACCCAGCCTATCAGCTGGGACTCAATGGGAGTCAGAGAATAGATGGGGAGCAGGGCCAGTCAGAGGTGGGATTTGCCGGTTCTCCAAACTACTCAAAATTTCCGCTACCGGTTCTCCAGAACCGGTCAGAACCTGCTGAATACCACCTCTATTTCAGAGATATTAATTCTTCTGGAAAGATCTAGAATCAGACAGACAGATTAACAGAGTTGTAAGGGACCTTGTAGGTCATCTAATCCAACCCCCTGCCCAAACAGGAGACCCTACATCATTTCTGTCAAGTCTTTGAGGATGCACCCACATAATGGAGCTATTCAATATTCTTCGTTCTCCCAGGAGCCATTCAAAAATAGCAGCTCAGCTACAGCAGAGAACCTCTGTTGAAGCCCAGAACAAGAGATGCATTTTGGATTCATGCAATGTAAAACTAATAAAGACATTAGAATGTAGAAGAATCAGGAACAGATGCCAAGTAACCCTTATGAATCCTACTCACATAGCTAAACTATACTTGTAGGCAAAGGACCGCTAAATATCAAACACATTTTAATTTCCCCATTGCTGAGATGACTTTTTTTTGGGGGGGGGTTTTGGTGCTCTCTGAGCTTGGTGGTTTTCTTGCAGACGTTTCATTAGCCAAACTAGGTAACATCATCAGTGCTCTGATGATGTTAATTAGTTGGATAATAAAACATATGCAAGGAAAACCACCAAGCTCAGAGAGCACCACAATACTTTCTCCCCCTCCCATCTTCCTCCTCCTCCTCCTCTTCTCTGCAAACTCCACATCCTTCTAACACTGATATTGTTACCTAGTTGGGTCATGAAACGTCCACAAGAAAAGCACCAAGCTCAGAGAGCACCAAGGACCCCACAATACTCCTCCTCCTCCTCCTCCTCCTCCTCCTCCTCCTCCTCCTCCTCCTCCTCCTCCTCCTCCTCCTCCTCCTCTTCTTCTTCTTCTTCTTCTTCTTCTTCTTCTTCTTCTTCTTCTTCTTCTTCTTCTTCTTCTTCTTCCTCTTCCTCTTCCTCTTCCTCTTCCTCTTCTTCTCAAAACCCCACTCCCTTCTCATATAGTTATTGTTACCTAACTGAGTCATGAAACGTCTGCAAGAAAAGTACCAAGCTCAGAGAGTACCCAGGACCCCACACTTCAACTCGGAGCTACAAAATATTATCTTCTATTCAGATGCTGAATGTATCCAAAACCTACCAAAGATCTTATCTGGGTTCCTCAGGTCAACTTGTGGAACACCTTGAGGGACTGATGGATGGATGGATGGATTGAAATACCAGCATTCCACAGAGCATAATTGAAGAATTTTTCTAACGAACGAGAATCCCTTGAGCTATGTCTGGGCCAAGCTTTATAATTGGAGGAAAATATTTGACAAATACTCACACATGCCGCAACAGCAGTTGCCACTCATTTGGAAGAGATAAGCAGAGGGAAGAGACTCTGCAAAGATGCCAGCCCAAGCACACAACAAGCACACGGAAACCCATCTCGTCTCAGGAGACATTTGGGAAAAGCTGTTGATAGAACCAATCAGAAAGATCACCACAAAGAGAGGGAGGCTGCACTTCAGTCTGGAAGAGAGACAGATGGCCTTTATGGAACCCTGGCAGCATTTGATATTTGTGGATTACGCTCGTTCAAGATGTCGGCTGGCAGAAGCCAAAAGCAGGGAACCCTCTTTAAAAGCCATTTATTAGAGGAAGACAGAGGAAGAAGAGTGCCAGAGACCCTGGGAAGAAGGCACCACTCTAAAATTCAAGAGGATTTTTGCTCAGGTGACCTACAAGGGTTCCTGTGCTCCTTCAAAAGATCTATAGCATCTCCTTATTTCTGGATTCCCCAATTTTTTTTTCACTCTCTTACTTTGCATCCACGCTGAGAAAGAGGACAGAGGTTCTTCTCCTTCCAGGTAAAGGGTCCAAGGAAAACCTTATGATGTTCTTTAGTTAGGTCATGAAATATCTGCAAAATAGGTACCAAGCTCAGAGAGCACCAAGGACTCCACAATACTCTTCCACCTCTTCCACCTCCTCCATTCTATCACTGAAGATGTTATCTAGTTTTGTCATGAAATGTTTGCAAGAAACAACTAAGTTCAGAGAACATCAAAGACCCAATAGTCCTCCTCGCCCCCTTCTAATATTGAAGATGTTACCTAGTTGTGTAATGAAACATCTGTAACAAAACAAACAAACTCAGAGTGCACCAAAGACCATGGAGTCCAGCTCCTTCTCCTCCTCCTTCTCCTCCCCCTTTTAACACTGAAGATGTTACCCAGTTGAGTAATGAAACATCTGCAAAGAAACAACCAAGCTCAGAGGCCACCAAAGACCTCACACTCCTCCTCCTGCTCCTCCTTCTCCATTCCTCCTCCTTCTTCTTCCAACCCCACTCCCTTCTAGCACTGATGATGTTCCCTAATTGGGTCAAGAAAGGTCTGCAATAAAATAACCCAGCTGAAAGGATCCCATAGTCATTGTCCTCCTCCTCCTCTCCCCTCTAACACTGAAGATGTTATCAAGTTTTGTCATGAAACATCTGCAAAGAAAGAACCAAGCTCAGAGGCCACCAAGGACCCCACAGTTCAGTCCCGAGCTGCAAATATTCTCTTCTATCAAAATCCCACTGGAAACAGCCAATCGTTTTTCTAGCTCTGGGTGACATTAACCAGCCATGAACACTTGGATTCTGTCAAGCATGGATAGGAGCTCTAAAAGTTGATCCTCAACAACTGATGTTTGAAGGGCACAACTATGATTCAAGAGACAAATGCAGTCATCTACTTGTCAGGTGCGGTGACTTGGAAAAGTATTTGTGTAGAGGGCCATGTTCCAAGAGCTTCAACTGAAGGGGTTTAGCTTTTCTCAAAAATGGGGGGAAAAACAAGCGAAAGAGACAAGTCCAGGTAAACGGAACACAAGTACAACTTAGCCACTCTTGATAAGGAAGGAACATGAGTTGAATGATGAAAGATTGTGAGAGACCTGCAGAAAAAAATACCCTTCATTTTGGGGTCCGGAGATGCAGTAAGAAGCATCAAGAAAGTCTGGAAGGAATTAAATACTTTTCTACTATGTATAGAATACAGAATATAGAATAACAAAATTGGAAGGGACCTTGGAGGTCTTCTAGTCCAACCCCCTGCTCAGGCAAGGAAGCCCTATACCATTTCAGACAAATGATTGTCCCCAAAAAAACCCCTTCCAGTTCTGGAGCACCTACAACTTCTAGAGGCAAATTGTTCCACTGATTAATTATTCTGTCAGGAAATTTCTCCTTAATTCTAAGTTGCTTCTCTCCTTGTTTAGTTTCCAACCATTTCTTCTTGTCCTGCCCTCAGGTGATTTGGAGAATAGCTTGACTCCCTCTTCTTTGGGGCAGCCCCTCACAAATTGGAAGACTGCTATCATGTCACCCTTAGTCCTTCTTTCCATTAAACTAAATCTAGCCAATTCCAGCAATCATTCTTTGTAAATTTTAGTCCCCTAATTATTTTATTGCTTTTCTCTGTGTTCAGAATCTCAACAACTTTTTTATAATATGGTGACCAAAACTGGATGCCGTATTCCAAGTGTGCCCTTAGCAAGGCATTATAGGATGGTATTAACACTTCCCGTGATCTTGATTCTATCCCTCTGTTTACACAGCCTAGAACTGTGTTGGCTTTTTTGGCAGCACATGGCTGGTCCCTATTTAAGGGATTGTCCATGAGGACTCCAACATCCCTGTTGTAGTTACTACTATTGAGGCAGGTACCACCTATGCTATCCGTATGCATTTGGTTTCTCTTGCCTAAATGTAGAACCGTACTTTTTTTTCACCACTGAGTTTCCTTTTGTTAGATGGGGCCCAATGTTCAAAGCTGTCAAAATCCATTTTTATATCTCGAGCCTATCCTCCAGAGTGTCGGCTACTCCTGCCAGCTTGGTGTTGTCTGCAAATCTAATGAGTTCACCCATCTATAATAAATAATTTTATTATTTAAAACAAACAAACCAAGCATCAGTCACAGACTAAGTGCCAGCTGAGTGCCAGCTCCCAGGCATTTTATTACAAAATCTATGCATGGGGAAGATATCTCCAGGAATTGTATTTCAATATTAAGGAGGAAGATCCATAAATATTTCAGAGTTTTAAACGGATGCTTAGAAGCAACCTATCTGCACCATGGCTGGAGGGAACCCAATCAAAAACGCTTTGGGAGCACAACATTTTCCTGTAAAACTTTAATTGGGAAACTGACACTATATAATCTAAATTTTCTCATTTGGCACCCAGCTCATTCCTCATTCCGTCTTAATGCTTGGAAGTCGTTGCCTCTGAGCTGTTTTTAAATATAAATAAGTAAAAGTACCACTGTCAAAAGTTGCGGCTTGGTTCAATTAACACACGTGGCCTATTCCAGGGTGCACTCGTGCTCGCACCATCGAAGGAAATTGCTCGGAACCGTAAACACATTGAGGGCAAGGCCTGGCAGGCATGCTGTTAGAAGCACAAAAATCATAAGCTGGTTGAAAGCCGCACATCTCAAAGACACCTTTGTCCACAGGTGAGTAGATACAGGGGTGGTGTTTTTTTTTTGTTGGCAGAGAGAATGAGCATTCATTTTAAGATGGAAAGCTGACAGAGGCAAAGAAGCTGCACTCACAAGCAGTTTCCCAAAACTCCATCCTTTTCTCTACTATGAAGTCACTTGACGGAAACTTTCTACTTGAATTCGTCACACAAGGCAACATTAAGTGTGTCCATTCAGAGGTAGGTTCCACGGGCTTCAATTGGTCTCTGTGCCAGATAAAGGAGAACAAATTTACCCAAATGCACCCCTGATTCCCACGTTTTAAATCTCACAAGGAACCGTTTCTGTTCTGGTGGACTAAATCAGAGAGGCAGAGATGGCATCACCAGGAAAATTTTGGTGTGCATCAAGAGTGGGCTTCCCAGAAGAACATTTCAGAGGTCCATCCTTCATTCCAAAACCAACCCAGGAAAGAAGCACCCTAGAACGAAGAAAAAAATTCTTGACCGTGAGAAAAATTAATTAGTAGAACAACTTGCCTTCAGATATTGTGAGTGCTCCATCCAACCCTGGAGGTTTTCAAGAAGAGACTGACAACCATTTGTCTGAAATGTTGTAGGGTCTCCTGCTTGAGCATGGGGTTGGGCTAGAAGACCTCCAAGGTCCCTTCCATCTCTGTTATTCTGTTACTTTGTTACATGGATTTAATTCAAAGGACGAGAAATGATAGGATAGTAGTCTTCCAGTACTTGAGGGGCTGTCACGGAGAAGAAAGGGTAATCTGAGGGCAAGGAAGAAGTAACAGATGGAAACTTATGAAAGAGAAATCCAACAAGGAGACATTTCTTGAAACAGAGAACAATTAATCAGGGGAAGGGCTTGCCTCCAGAAGTGGCAGTAACATCCAAGAAGCTTCTTCTTGGAGCTCAAGAACCTTCTTGGATGAGAAGCAAAACTTCTTCAAATAAAAAAAGAAAGAAAGTTGCCTCTTGAAAAAAGCACCTTTCGGACAACCATGACCTGGAGGACTGAGAATCTCCATCGTCCAGGGGTCTTCAAACTTGACAGCTTTAGGACTTGTGGACTTCAACTCCCAGAATTCCTCCCCCAGTCATGTTAGCTCAAGAATTCTGGGAGTTGGAAGGCCACAAGTTTCAAACTTAAAGACTTTTGACCTGGATGGTTGAGAATCTACATAGACAACCAGCCGGGACAAAACTTTTAAAGTGTTTGGTTGCCACATCTCTTCCTCCTCCTTCCAGAGGCATTGGGAAGCTGCAGCTTCCACGGTGCTTAGAGCAGGGGTCGTCAACCTTTTGTACCTCAGGGACCACCGAACTCATCATTTTAAATCACGAGGACCAGAGACCCTAGAAAAATCCCCCAAAAAGTCTGCAGGAAAATTCCCCACCCTGTTTTGCTACCGATCAATCATTCTTTATTTGGGATCGCAGGATACCGTCTCCAGCTACATTCTCAGGAGGAGAGAGAAAGAGAGAGAGAGAGAGACTTTGGGCTTCATGCAAGGAAAACAGCAGAAGCAGCAGAAGTCTTTCTTTCTCTCTCCCAAACTCCACCAGAAATGAGCCTTTGTGAGACTTGTCGCACCGACACACCCTCTTGGAGCAGGAGGCCTTGCAGGGTCCCAAAGACTCATTTCTGGCAGAGTTTGGGGGAGAGAAAGAAAGACTTTGGCTGATTTCCTTGTGTGCAGCGAAAAGCAGAAGAAGAAAGAAGTGGAAAGAAGCAACCCAGTGGCCAGGTGATGCGCGTGGGGCAAGTTTCCCTCCTTCGCCCTTTCCCCTCTCCCCTCACTACCTCATGTTGTTTGCAATACAAGCGACGCAAGCCTTGTGTTCCCGCGCAGCCTGGATTAATTGCTGTGGGGGGAACATTTATCTGTGGACCATCAAAATTTTCTCACGGACCATCAGTCGTCCCTGGCGTAGAAAAGGGATGAACATTTTTTCACCCACCGGTTAGGAAGAAGCGTTCAAAACACATTCCGTTTTCTGGTGCTTCCTCTACTTTTCAAGGACCTGCCAATAACCGGTCTATCTGCGGCCGAGTCTATTCTGCAGGGGCGTCGCTGGGAATCCGCCAAGTGACCAGAAATATGTTGTTGTTTTTTTTAAGTCAACAGCACATCTTAATTGGTTATGCAGGTGGGAACCGATGCTAAATCAGCAGAAAAAAAGGCGCTCTCGCTCAACCAGAAAACGGCCGCAAACCATGTCAGGGGACTGACCTGACCACAGATATTATGCTGATAGCTGAAGATGCTGAAACTTACAACTTCCTGTTTCAGCCTTCTAACGCTTGCTTGCAAGCAATGCCAGAAGGGAAATGAAAGCATCAAGAGAGACATGAGCCTTTGCATGATGGATACCAGGGCAATTCACTCACTGTGTTCTTCAAACACATCAGTCATCTCTCTCTCTCTCCTTCTCTCTCTCTCTTTTCTCTCTTTCTATTTCTCTCTCCCCCTCTTCTTCTCCCTCTCCTTCTCTCTCTCCCTCCTGCTCTTTCTCCTTCCCTCTTTCTTTCTCTCTCTCCCCTTCTCTTTTTCTTTTTCTTTTCCCTCCCTCCCTCTTTTCTCCTTCCCTCTCTTTTCTCTCTTTCTTTTCTCTCTCCCTCTCCCTCTTCTTCTCCCTCTCCTTCTCTCTCCCCCTCCCTCTCTCTTTCTCCTTCCCTCTTTCTCTCCCCCCTCTTTCTTTGCTTTTTTCCCCCTCCCTCTCTTTTCTCTCTCTCTTTTTCTTTCTCTCTCTCCCCCTTCTCTCTCCCCCTCCCTCTCTTTCTCCCTCCCTCCCTCTCTTTCTTTCTCTTTCTTTTCCCTCTCTTTTCTCTCTTTCTTTTCTCTCTCTCCTTCTCTTTCTCTCTCTCCCCCTCTTCTTCTCCCTCTCCTTCTCTCTCCCCCTTCCTCTCTCTTTCTCGCCCCTCTCTCTTTCTCTCTCTCTCCCCTTCTCTTTCTTTTCTCTCTTTCTTTTCCCTCCCTCCCTCTCTTTTCCATCTCTTTTCTCTCTTTCTTTCTTTTCTCTCTCTCCTTCTCTTTCTTTTCTCTCTTTCTTTTCCCTCCCTCCCTCTCTTTTCCATCTCTTTTCTCTCTTTCTTTCTTTTCTCTCTCTCCTTCTCTTTCTCTCTTAATTTCTTTCTTGTTCATGGTGCCAGGTTTTTTTCCTTTTTCTTTTTAAACCTTAGAGGTTCACAAGCCCTGATTTGGCTATTCTTTGGGTTCTGCTGGAGAACTCATCACTCTAAAAAAAGTTGGAGAAGAATGCAGAATGGGGTGAAGAGTTGTCTCCTTTGCTACAGACCAATGGGGAGTGGGAGGGGGGAGCAATAGATGAAATATGCATCTCACAAACATTTTATAGGTTAGCAAATAAACTTCAAGCACAGTTTAGATGGAGACGGTTCCAATATTTGAGGGGCTGTCACAAAGAGGAGGCGGTGAACCTATTCTCCAAAACACCTGAAGGCAGAGCAGGAAGCAACGGATGGAAATTAATCCAGGAGAGAAGCAACCTAGAATGAAGGTGGAATTTCCGGACAGTGAGAACAATTAATCCGTGGAATCGCTTGCTTTCAGAAGTTCAGAATTACAGATGATGCTTCATCACTGGAGTCTTTTAAGAAGAGCCTGGACAGTCATTTGTCCAGAATTGAATAGGGTCTCCTGCTTGCCCAGGGGGGTCAGACTAGAAGCCTTCCAAGGTCCCTTCCAAATCTGTAATTCTGTTAATCAGTGGGACAGCTTGCCTCCTGGAGTTGTGGGTGCCCCATAATTGGAGGAGGTTTTTAAGAAGAGATTGGACAGTCATTTCTCCAGCATGGTATAGGGTTGCCTGCTTGAGCAGGAGGATGGACTTGAAGACCTCTGAGGTGCCTTCCAATTCTGCTGTTCTATGTTCTCCTCCTTTCTCACCTCCTCTGGTCAAAATGAAGTTGTTCAGAACACAACAAAGGAAACCCTAGGAAGGGAATAAGATGACCTCGCTTGTCTTGTGGGTTTTCAAAGTAGAAGATAATGACCGAAGCCAGGAGAACATGTAAGTTTATGGAAATCAATAGCATTCAATTATGTTCTTGTAAACAAAGCAATGGGGGGAAATCAGGGCTGGGATTCTACCAGTTCTCACCTATTCGCTAGAACCAACTGTTAACATTCTGAGCAGTTCGGAGAACCGGTTGTTAGAAGAAATTACTGGTCTAATCCTGTAAGGAAGGCAGGAAGGAAACATTCTGGTGTTGCTTACAGAAACTGCCTCTCCGTTAACCCTTATTACATTCTTGGCAGGACTAGACTTCCTATCTCAGGAACTTCTGTGGAGTCTTTTTTCCCTCCTTTGCTGGTACTTTGCTTGTGTGGAGGGACCATTCAAAGTTACAATGGCACTGAAAAAAGTGACTTATGACCATTTTTCACACTTATGACTGTTGCAGCATCCCCACAGTCATGACAGGCCAGGCGAGGAGATGCGTGCCTTGATGTTGAGTTGGCCACACCCAGCCAATAACATGACCACCAAGCCATGTCCACCCAGTCCCATGACCACCAAGCCACGCCCACCACCTAAGCCACACCCAAAGAACCCGTCGTTAAAAATTTGAATCCCACCCGTGGGGGAAATGCTGTGTTTCCCTTCGTAACAACAACGCAAACCTCAGACCCAGCCCTTTGGAAACCAAGACAACCACATCTGGTGCACTCTGTGTGTGTTTTGTGTGTGTGTGTATGTGCACGCACACATATGTGCACACTCATTTTATGGCTTTGAGGATGAGTGAAAATTTACGGGACATTTGATTGTAATTAAAAGCAGGACTGCGGCTTAATTGGAAGCAGAGGGGGGGGGCATTTTGCAAGCAAATTAAGGGAACCGTAAAAACCAAAAATATATTTTATGAGACACGACACTCGCTGGGTGACTTGCATAAATGCAGGAGATACACACCCCGGTGCCCTTAGGCCATTTGGACCCCAAGCTGCTCTGCTTTATTTCATTTTTAGTTTTTGCCCACTGTGCCCAGTGCTAGTCATGGTTTTGCAGGATATCTGGAACAGGATCAAGGGAGGGCTGATAACTTGAAAGCCATTATTGAGGAATCAAAAGATGGCAGCCTGGTGCCTTTTCCTGGGTCGTTCTCCTTTCTTTTTTAAAAAACATTAGAGTTGGAAGGGACCTTGTAGGTCATCTAGTCCAACCCCCACCCACCCAAGAAGGAGACCCTACACCATTTCTGACCGATGGCAGCCCAGTCTCTTCTTGAAAGCCTCCAGGGATGAAGCTCCCACAACTTCCGAAGGCAACTTCTGTTCCGTTAGTTGATGGATCTCACTGTCAGAAAATTCCTCCTTATTTCCAGGTTGAATCTCTCCTTGGTCAGTTTCCATCCATTATTCCTTGCCTGGCCTTCGGGTGCTTTGGAAAACAGCTTGACCCCTTCCACCTCTCTGTGGCAGCCTCTGAGATATTGGAAGATTCCTCTCCTGTCTCCCCTGGTCCTCCCCTTCCCTAGACCAGCCAGGCCCAGTTCCTGCAACCGTTCATCCTATCTTTTAGCCTCCAGTCCCCTAATCATCCTGGTTGCTCTTCTCTGCACTCTTTCCAGAGTCTCAACATCTTTTTTATAGTGTGGTGACCAAAACTGGATGCAGTATTCTAGGTGTGGTCTTACTAAGGCTTTATAGAGTGGTCTTAGTATACCTCCCTTGATCTTGGTTGTATGTTAATGCAACTCTGTATAACAACTATGTGACTAGCTTAATAACTGCAGTTTTTCACTTTATCAACTATGGCAAGTGAGGTCGTAGAATGGGGCAAAACTCGTTTAACAACTGTCCTGTCCAGCAACCGAAATTTTGGGCTCAGCGTGGTCGTAAGTCAAGGAATTTTCTGTACTTTGATCTTAAGGGAGAAAGGCTTGGATTAGACCATCTCCCCAGTCCTTAAAATCTGCCACTTTCAATTTCCTGAGTTGGAAACATTTTTTTTTTAAAAAAAGATGTTATTTTCACCGTAGCTGCTCCCAAGTTCTTCACTTCCAACATAAATTCACAGGGAAATATGTTTGTGTTGGTTTCCGTAGGCTAAGAAAAACTGGTAGGAAGTAACCTACCAGGAAATTTATACACTAAAGGAAAGGAAAGGAAAATTTATACACTAAAGTTGAAAGGAAATTTACACACTAAAGTTGATGGATCACATCGATGGCATTGGCTGGCCCAGCCCCCAGATTTATGCTGCTATAGCCACGTGGCTGTTGATTTATTTAAAACACAATTTGGGGACCAAATATAGCAGAAGGATGCAATTTTTGGTATGCTTTGTTCCAACGGATGTCCACAGTCAACATGGTCCTCGCTGAATCTGTATCTGTGCTACTAAAAGCACAGATAACTCCAACTGGAATTTAATTGAAAATCTACAGTGGAATCCACCCTTAAGGGATACAGATAGATCTCAACTTATAACAGTCCGTTTAGTGACTGATACAATGATACTGGGGGGGGGGGGGGGAAAGACTTATGACTTTCACATTTACCACCGTTGCAGCATCAAAATTCATACAGTTGGCGACTGATTCATATTTATGATGGTCACAGTGTTCCCCGTTGTGACCTTCTGAGAAGGAAAGTCGATGGGGGAAGCCAGGTTCACTTAACAACCGCGTTACTAATTTAACCGTAGCAGTGATTAGCTTAACAACGTTGGCAGGAAAAGGTTGTAAAATAGCAATAGCACTTAGACTTATATACCTCTTCACAGCCCTCTCTAAGCGGTTTACAGGGTCAGCCTCTTGCCCCCAATAATCTGGGTCCTCATTTTACCGACCTCGGAAGGACAGAAGGCTGAGTCCACCTTGAGCCAGTCAGGATCGAACTGCTGGCAGTGGGCAGAGTTAGCTTGCAATACTGCATTCTTACCACTGTGCACCAAGGAAAGAAGGAAGGAAGGAAGGAAGAGCAATAGCACTTAGACTTATATACCTCGTCACAGTGCTTTCCAGCCCTCTCGAAGCGGTTTGCAGAGTCAGCGTATTGCTCCCAACAATCCAGGTCCTCATTTTACCAACCTCGGAAGGATGGAAGGCTGAGTCAACCTTGAGCTGGTCAGGACTGAACACCTGGAAGTTAGCAGAATTAGCTGCAATACTGCATTTTAACAGGAAGGAAGGAAGGAAGGAAGGAAGGAAGGAAGGAAGGAAGGAAGGAAGGAAGGAAGGAAGGAAGGAAGGAAGGAAGGAAGGAAGGAAGGAAGGAAGGAAGGAAGGAAGGAACTTAGACTTATATGACGCGTCACAGCGCTTTTACAGCCCTCTCTAAGCGGTTTACAGAGTCAGCTTCTTGCCCCCAACAATTTGGGTCTTCATTTTACCGACCTTGGAAGGAGGGAAGGTTGAGTCAACCTTGAGTTTGGTGAGATTTGAACTGCCAAATTGCAGTCAGCTGGCAATCAGCAAAAATACTGCAGTACTGCACTCTAACCACTGCACCACTGTGGCTCAAATGGGGCAAAACTCACTAAACAGCTGTCTCACCTGGCACTGGAAATTTGAGGCTCGATCGTGGTTGTAAGTCGAGGTCTACCTGTGGTCTACCTAAGGTTTTTTAGTTGTAAGGAAGAAATGAGCTGGGTTTTTTTTGAGTTCTCTGATCATTGTTCGATGCTGGGAGACGCTTTCAAAGGTTTCCTCCCCTACAAACAACTGAAATGATAACAACATGCATTCAAGGACATCCCTTGTTGGAAAAGAAGCCATCATGGATGGCTATTGTGCTCATTCATTAAGAATGGCCCCATGATAACGTCTGATTAAAATTCTCTGTCAGTTACTTCTTTGATATTTTGCTTATTTTGTCTCCTCTGCTATTTTTTCCCATTTATTCTAGTTTGCAGTGTCAGAGGAATGCCATTAAGTCTAAATATAATGCATTAAAAAGATGTCGGTTTCGGAAGGGGTAAAGATGGTTTGGTGGGTTGCTTCGGTAGGAAGGCAGAACTCAAGTGAATTATAAAGCATCTATAAAACAATTCTACAGACACCTTGGTATTTCCCCCGCCTTTCTTCTTTTGATTCGTGGAACAGGAAAGCAAACCAATCATATCGAAAGTGCACACAGGTGAAAGACATTAAAACTATCCACTCGGTTCTATATTTGGCCTCCTGATTGTTTCGCTTCAGAAAAAAATAATATTAAGGAAGCTCACAGCACCCATGATGCCTATGAGAGTAGTAATCCCAAATCACAGCAGCAATATTTTAATAGCCCAGATAACAACAAACTGGTTGGAAGCTTTTGTATTTTAAAGGTCTCTTCCAAAGGAAGGAAGGAAGGAAGGAAGGAAGGAAGGAAGGAAGGAAGGAAGGAAGGAAGGAAGGAAGGAAGGAAGGAAGGAAGGAAGGAAGGAAGGAAGGATATAATGAGAGTGTCAACTCATAAAATATTTCTACGGTCTTTTTAGAGTTGCCAACAGAAAGGGAGGGGGGAAAGGGGTTTGAAAGAGCAGTGTGGCAGCTTGGAAATTGAAAGTGCATTCCACAAATGTTTTCAAAGATAGCAACTAGGTGGCTGAAGTTTCTGCCATGCAAAATTCTAACTGGAGAGCACGATCGATGACTCTTGGCTATGGAGGTGTCCTATTGGAGAATAGGAATTACGATAAACCCAGAGTGGTGGGTTGGAAAACCAGGGTCAAGGGTGACAATGAATGATGTGTCTCAGACTTGGCTACACCCAGGCAGTGCCGGGCATGTTAACTCCCAGTAAATCCTTTTGAAGTTTCGCTTGAGACTCATGATTTAATTGGGGTAACTACCAGAAACCTGACAGGGTCTGAGGGAAGTCCTGTCTTAGCACTTGGTCATCACAGGTGCCCCCAACACAAGTGACGTCGAGCTGGGCACGCCCACCTGTCCAGGCCTACCCTGGTCAAACACAGTGCTGATGCGGCCCTCAATGAAATCAGGTTTTGACACCCCTGACCTAGCTGTACAAAGTATTACCAAGCCAGGGGAACAGCCATCAAGTGAGCAAAATCCAGTGAAAACAGAACATCTCGCCGGTTTTCCTCTCACGCAGCACAACGATTTCCCCCAGGTCAGTGAGAGGAGAGAGTCTCTGTTTAAGGACACAGGAACTCAAAATCCTCCCTCGTTGGGAGGTCTCCAGAAATCATGGCTGGGTCCTTGATCCCTGCAAGACCCAGCAATTAAAACAAACCCAAAAGACGTATCAGGACTTTGGCAGCTTTGAGATAAACAATCCTGGCCTTGCATGCTCATTTGGTTGAGCTGATCAAAAGGAAAGGCTTGGGACAACCAGATAAAATGTCTCCTCTGTGATTTATTAGTACCAGTGTGGTGGCAATCGCCTCCTCCTCCCCCATTAAGGAATAAAAGCCAGAACCAAATCTGTTCCACCACACCCACCCTCACTTGTTAGCAGAACTCCCAGGTAAGAAAAAATTGACTCTATAATTAAACCTGATAAGAAGACAAAAATGGGTCTTTTTCCACAGATCTTTACAGTTTACAAATAGTGGGACTGAGTGAGATGCTCCACTGCAAGCCAAAAATTATTGAGTCTGTCATCTGCACTTCAGTGATGGTCTAGTTTGGCTCTGCAGCCTAACAGGACAGACACAGACTTCAGAGGATAATTAGGACTGCAGAAAAAACAATTACCACTCACCTGCCTTCAGTTGAGGACCTGTACACTGCACGAGTCAAAAAGAGGGCTGTGAAAATATTTGCAGTCCCCTCACATCCCGGACATGAACTGTTTCAACTCCTACCCTCAAAACGATGCTACAGAGCCCTGCACACCAGAACAACTAGACACAAGGAGAGTTTTTTCCCAAACGCCATCACTCTGCTAAACAAATTATTCCCTCAACACTGTCCAACTATTTACTAAGACTGCACTACGATTATTCTTCTCATCTTTCCTATTACCTATCTCTTCCCACTTATGACTATAACCGTGTTGTATCTTTACAATTTATATTGTTTTATTTGTTCCCTAGTATGATTTGATTGCTTATAGTAACCTATGACTGTTGTATCTTATGATTCTTGATGAATATATTTTATTTTTTCTTTATGTACACTGAGACCACATGCACCCAAGACAAATTCCTTGTGTGTCCAATCACACTTGGCCAATAAAGAATTCTATTCTGTTCTGTTCTGTTCTATTTTCTATTCCATTCTTTATTCTAATTCTATTTCTATTTTTATTTCTATTCTATTCTATTTTCGTTATTCTCTATTTTCTCTTTTCTTCTAATTCTAATTCTATTCTATTCTCTATTTTCTCTTCTCTTCTCCTCTCCGTTTAGTTCTATTCTATTCTATTCTATTCTAAAACCCAATTTGTAGATTTCAACAGCCAATCAAAGCTGCCTACTAACCTAGCCAAAGTGTTGCTAAGCTACCATTTCCAGAAGTTCTGGTTAGTACAGGTAATCCTCAGTTCATTTAGGGGCTGTTCGGTGACAACGCCACTGAAAAAAAGTGACTTATGACCGTTTTTCACACTTACGACCATGGCAGCATCCCCATGGTCACATGATCAGAATTCAGACACTTGACAACTGACTCATCTTCATGATGGTTAGATGGTTAGATTGTAACTTTGAATGGCCACTAAATGAACTGTTGTAAGTTGAGGGCTACCTGTATACATTTTTTCCCTGAACTGATTACGACTCTTAGATTAGACCTAGAGCATCTACAATGAGCTACTGAATTGTGCTACAATGGGCGACCGAAGGAGTAGTGCGGTGGCCTAGAGGTGGAGCTCTCACCTCACAATCAGGAGGCTGTTGCGTTCAATCCTAGGTAGAGGCAGATATTCATCTCTCTGGGTATACTGAGAATTTATCTGCCGAACAAAACTCCGCATCAGTGACAGGAAGGGCATCTGGCCAGTAAACACTCTGCTAGCTCCATTCAGTTGCCCACACTCTACCCCGCAAGGGATTATGGGCTCGTTAAAAGAAGATGAGGATGATCTACAATGTGCTACTGAAGCATCCAATGCGCTATCCAAAATAGTCTGCTTTCTTCAAATCCAAGGAATCCTATAATATTACATCCGTCCGTGAGCTCAGGATCAATGCTAGAAAATGTACATATGTTCAACAAGACAACTCCAGAGTGGGAAGGTGCAAAAAAACGTTTCCTTGTCTGTTTTCTCTCGTTTAGTGAACATGTTTCACATTCGCTCCTCTGAAGAGAGGTGCAATAAACATGAGTGGGAGAATTTATCTTCCCAAACCTATTTTTAGGACTCTGCTTCGCGTCAGGGCCCGAGAAAATGCAACAGATGGTCCAACTCTTTTCCAGCCAAGAAATAACGGAAGAAACATAGAAGCCGCGCAAAATGACTTACCGAATAACCTTTTCCTGACAACGACTGAGCAGAACTCTGCGGAAAAAGAGAAAATGGATGTTAAGTCGTAAAAATAGTTGCAAAGGATGCTAAAAAAAAATATGGAGGTCTTATCCACGCACTGCTTTGGCCAATGGATAAACAGGTCGTCTTTAACTTTTAACCACAACTGAGCCCCAAATTTATGTTGCTAAGTGAGTTTTGCCCTTTCTTGCCAGCGTTAAGTGAACCCCTGCAGTTATTAAAGTTAGTAACATGTTTGTGAAGTGAACCTGGCATCCCATTTAGAAGAGAAGAGAATAATAATCAGAATAGAATAGAATAGTTAGAATAGAATAGAATAGATAATAGAATAGTTAGAATAGAATAGAATAGTTAGAATAGAATAGAATAGAAAATAGAGAGAATAGAATAGAATAGTTAGAATAGAATAGAATAGAATAGAATAGAATAGAATAGAATAGAATAGAATAGAATAGAATCTGGAAGGGACCTTGGAGGTCTTCTAGTCCAGCCCCCTGCTCAAGCAGGAGAACCTATATCATCTCAGACAAGTGACTGTCTAGTGTCTCTTCTTAAAAACCTCCAGTGATGGAGAGCCCACGATTTCTGCTTGTCAGAAGGTCACAAAAGCGGATCATAGGATCCAAGGATGCTGCGACTGTCATAAATATGAATCACTTGCCAAGCGTCTGAACTTGGATCAAGGAGCCTGGGCACGACTTACCTCAACAGTTCTGGACTAAAGCTGCTTGGTGGTCTGAAACTAAAACTGAAACTAAAACTGAAACTCCTCTCCTCTGTTTTGTGTTTTGCCTTTGGAAGAGATTTCTTTTCAGGTGGGGAAGGGGAGTAGAACTCCTTAGCATCAGAGCGTGTTAATAATTACAACAATATAGGAAATACTCGAAATGGTCTGATGGTCATTTCGAAAAATCCTTTCTTAGTGAGCCCCTAGAAGCCAAGAGGAACATAAGTGCCAAATTTCAATTTTGTAGGCTTGACGGTGCTGGAGATTTTGTGATGATGCGTGAATGGCATTTTGCTTTTATAGATGGATGAATGGATGGATGGATAGGTAGATATTATAGATAGATAGATAGATAGATAGATAGATAGATAGATAGATAGATAGATAGATAGAGATAGAGATTAGAGATAGATTTATTTCTTCATTCATTTATTTGTGTCAGACGAACACAATTAAAAGAAGCTTCCCAATTAAAATAATAATTATTTTAGAATGAAAAAAATTGCAAAGGTTCTTCCTTTTGCTCCGGACTTTTTGTTGTTGTTGTAAAAATATTTATTTTGATTTGAAGCATACAGGCTCTAAACCAGGAAAAAAAAATTATTTTTTTTTGAAAAAATGATATACACTCTGGACTTTCTCTAAAAATAAAAATAAAAGTCATTACCCAGCCTTTCGAAGCAGGATGCAGGAGCAAAGTAATGAAAAAGACAACAGGAGACCTGGAAATTACAAATCTCTTTTTTTTTTCCCGGAGAAGGCGCGTAAAGAATCGCCAACGAGGCTCAGCTTGATCTAAACACAACAGGGGGCTGTTTCTCATTGGTGTTTCCCCTTTTCCTCTGTTGACATTTATTCATTTCTCCACAGGCAAGAAAAGCCCACTCTGTTCTAACAGCTGGAAGGAGCAACAGAAACATCTAACACTAACTCAGAAGCTGACACAATTCTTTTGAGGGGCAGTAGGATAAGTAGGGAGAGCGTGGAGGAGAAGAATAGGTCGAGCCTGAAGGCGGAGTCAAGAAAGGAATCAGCCTGGAGTCCTTACATTGCCATAAACAGCCGAGGTCCAACGCCTCTTGAATTCCTTTTTTTTTTTTAAATGTTCTTTTAATTTTCTATTAATTACATAAGGGACGCGGTGGCTCAGGGGCTAAGAGGCTGAGCTTGTCGATCAGAAAGGTCGGTAGTTCAGGGGTTCGAATCCCTACCGCCGTATAATGGAGGGAGCTCCAGTTTCCTGTCCCAGCTTCTGCCAACCTAGCAGTTGGAAAGCATGTAAAAATGGAAGTAGAAAATTAGGGACCGTTTTGGTGGGAACAGCGTTCCATGCACCTTCAGTGTTTAGTCCTGCTGGCCACATGACCACAGAGACGTCTTCGGACAGCGCTGGCTCTTCTTTGCTTTGTAACGGAGATGAGCACCGCGCCCTAGACCCAGAAACGACTAACACGTATTATGTGAGAAGGGAACCTTTGCCTTTACCTTATTAATTACATTTCTTAGTGCCTAATAAACATTGTGTTGTCTGGGCATTTAATGTGCTTAACAATACTGATTACATTCTTTTGATTCCATTATCTCTTATCTAGGGCCAATTTAGTGCTGACCGTTGGTTGACTGGATTCTTATGTACAGTTACTCCTTGACTTCATTTAGTGACTGTTTAGTTACAACAGCCCTGGAAAAAAGTGAGTTAGGACCACTTTTCACACTTACGACCACCGCCCTATCCACAGGGTTCCGTGATCAAAATTCTGACAGCTTGCAATGTCCCGGGATCACATGATCCCCATTCTTTACAACTGCAGTGATCCACTTAACACCTGGTGACAAGAAGGATCATAAAACGGGGGTGGAAATTCCCTTAACAGCTGTCTCGCTTAGCGACAAAAATCTGGGGCTCAATTGTGGCCATAAGTTGAGGACCAGCTGTACGGGGGGGGGGTGTTAAACCAATACATTAATTTAACTGGAATTTCATGTGTGGCCCTGATCCTTGGCCCCTTGGTAGAGAAATATGAAATCACCTCTGTATGCACACACACCAACACACCAACACACCAACACGTGCCCACTTCTCCATGCCACCTACTCTGAGGTGGCCATCGCTTCTCGCAAGCTCTTTCCTAACCAGCTGCTATTTATGGCTGATATTTCATGTTTCTAATTTCCACCTTGGGGCTCCCAGGTGGCAGCCAACCAACCTGCCTCTAATTGCCAATTTGCTCCCTGCTTTGGTCTATCAGTCCATTAAGCTCTTGCTGTGCGGCCCCTCATCCCAACTCCATCCATCCAGGGATGCCGCTGAGAACCCAAAGGTTAGCTTCCTCTAACGACAGGAGCCGGCTTCCTTTAACTGGGGAGCAGCCCCTTTCAAACCCCCGCAGCACCAAATGGTGATCCCTCCCAGCCAGCCTTCTTCCCTACGTTTCCAATTCATACAGCTTTCAAATATTTGCTGTTTCTTGTGGGCAGATCAGGGCTCTGTTTTAAATGATAATAAAGCAGCAATCCATTCCATTTAGCAACGGAGAAAATCCATTAATAAAACACTGGGCTCTCCATAAGCGGATGGGTTAAGAAAAGATACCCCCCCACACTTTTGTTTTAAAAAAAGCCATTATATAAAGTGCCATGTGGCTTCTTCTCTTTTTTTTTAACACGGGGGGCGGAGGGTGGGGGGAAAATTAGTACAATTATAGAAGGAAGGACAGAAGGGGAAAGGGAAGCCACAGAATGAGATAGGGCCTCCTGCTTGAGCTTGAGTTGGACTAGACGATCTCCAAGGTCCCTTCCAACTCGGTTGTTCTTTTGGGATGACCCCCCAAACGGTCATCAGGGGTTTGTCTCTTTAATTCTTTTAAAATTTTTCTCATGCCCATCCGATTGTCAGCTCTTCTGAGTCAACCAGACAAGAAAGTCGACTACATGGGCTAATTCTACTTTAATATAAGGCCACATGAACAGAAACTTGCAAGTTTGAAAGTACAAACTTCTCAGGACTACTTTTAACTGCCTGAGTAATGAGAAGGATCTTTTCTAAGTTTCTTTCTCTGACTGTTAAACAACCGAGGGCTCCTCCCACTCTTATCTGATTTTTTCTTAGGTCTGATTATTTCCTAAGGCACCTTCCTTCCTTCCTCCCCTCCTCCTCCCTCCCTCCCTTTTCTTCCATCCATCTCCTTACATCTTCAGACTCCACTCCTCCTTCCTTCCTTCCTTCCTTCCTTCCTTCCTTCTTTCCTTCCTTCCTTCCTTCCTTCCTTCCTTCCCTCCTTCCTTCATCCTTCCTCCTTCCCTTCCTCCCCTCCTCCTCCCTCCCTCCCTTTTCTTCCATCCATCTCCTTACATCTTCAGACTCCACTCCATCCCTCCCTCCCTTTGCTTCCATACATCTCCTTACATCTTCACTCCACTCTCCCTTTTCCTTCCTTCCTTCCTTCCCTTCTTTTCATCTCCTTATGTCTTCAGAATCCACTCTCCCTCCCTCCCTCCCTCCCTCCCTTCTTCCTTCCTCCCTCCCTCCCTCCCCCCCCCACAAGATCATCCACACATTCCATTACAGATAGTTCAGCAGGCAGGACCCACTCCCCAATTTTTTTAGGGAACTAGATGGTGCAAACATGACAAAAATGCTAGCGAGGGCATGCCTTCTAAGATAAACATTTTTTTGAAGGATTCAAGGTTGCCTCACCTTTGTTGACATGATATTCCTGCTTCTGCTAAAGGTTCCCAAGCCAGCGCTGCTGATCTAAATCTTGGCAGTCAAGTATTTGGATCGTGTCGTTTTTTATCATCAAGTCTACAAAGGTTTCTTCTCTGACATGTGAACAGCCTGTGGCCCAGACTTTCACTCTGACTCACCGGAGCACGGTGGGAGATTCGCTATTTAATAGCATGGTTTGCAAAACAGCTTATATCTCAAGTGCATCTGAGGGTAGAGTTGAGAACAGGCATGGAAGCCGAGGTCTGTTTTGGTTAAAGAGGCTTTGATTTGTTTATTTAAAACAAACAAACTTCTGGTTCTTTCTCGTAACACCAATGCGGTCGTAGATGAAACAAACTCCGATGGAAGAGAATATTGTAGTTCAGGGCTGGAACTGGGGTCCTTGGCACCCCCAGAAGTCAAGAACTTATTCAGGGAGCACTTAGGAACCCCACAGAATGGAATTATCTCTGTGATGGGGAGTTCTGCTTCACCCATTCTCCACCTGTGTGTCACCTTGGAAAATAGTTCCACTTTGTTGGAGGTCTCAAAACATGTCGGTTTCCACCGATAGTCACTCAAATCGTTTTGCTACACCTTACAATGGAGTCTTACTAGGTACTTATGGATAAGGAGGTACAAATTCTTCAAAAGAGGTGGCTGCCATTGGCCAAGAACTCAAGTCTCCAGAAATGGAGTAGCATCTACGTTGCAGCAATGGATGGACGGGATAGGGTGGGGTGGATGGATGGATGGATGAATGGATAGATGGGATGGGTGGAAGATGGATGAGCTAGCTAGCAAGCAAGGGAGGAGAAATGCATAGGAAGCATCTTTCTTTCAGTCTTATGCAATAGATTGGAAGCTATACGTATGGGGTAAGAAAGATGATCTTGATGGAAATACTCAGGATCTTTTAGCCAGGCAAGTCCAGAAGAGCAAGAATGCCAACCCGTCTTAAATCTAAGATTTACAAGAGAAGCCTCTGCCCTGTTGCATTGCATGACACTGAATGCTGAGTAGCAACAACAGGGACCGAAAGCTCCTTCCATGCCATGGAAATGCAAAGGCTCCAATATCGGGCATCTCCCTTCTTGACCACATCACAAGTGACACCATTCGACAACATTTTGGTGTGGCACCAATTATAGAGAAGATGAGAGAAAGGCCGGCTCTGCTGGGATGTCCTGAGAACAGCACCTTCCACAGTGGCCAAGGCTGCCTACCAACTAGAAGTTCATGGCCAGCGTCCTTGCAGGCGTGCAAAACAGAGATGGCAAGACGCCGTCCACAAAGATATGCAAACCATGGGCCTGAGCCCTGGAGATGCAGCTGACCATGCAAAGTGGCATTCAATCATCTGAAAAGCAGACCCTGCATTTGTGGGAATACAGCAGGAGGAGGAGGAGAGGAGGAGGAGGAGGAGGAGGAGGAGGAGGAGGAGGAGGAGGAGGAGGAGGAGGAGGAGGAGGAGGAGGAAGAGGAGGAGGAGGAGGAGGAGGAAATAGGAATATAATAGTATAGAAGAGGAGGAGTGGGAAGGAGGAGGAGGGGAGAAATAGAAGAAGTAGGAGGAGGAGGAGGAAGAAGAAAAAGAAGAGGAGGAGCAGGAGGAGGAAATAGGAATATAATAGTATAGAAGAGGAGGAGTGGGAAGGAGGAGGAGGACGAGAAGTAGAAGAAGTAGGAGGAGGAAGAGGAGGAGGGGGAGGAAGAGGAAGAAGAAGAAGAAGAGGAGGAGGAGGAAGAGGAAGAGGAGGAGGAGGAGGAGGAAGGAAGAAGAAGAAGAAGAAGAAGAAGAAGAAGAAGAAGAAGAAGAAGAAGAAGAAGAAGAAGAAGAAGAAGGAAGAAGAAGAAGAAGAAGAAGAAGAAGAAGAAGAAGAAGAAGAAGAAGAAGAAGAAGAAGAAGAAGAAGAAGAAGAAGAAGGAAGAAGAAGAAGAAGAAGAAGAAGAAGAAGAAGAAGAAGAAGAAGAAGAAGAAGAAGAAGAAGAAGAAGAAGAAGGTTGCCCAGAAGAGCAAGAGAACATTTGCAAGCAGCTCAGGAAGACACATCCCTAATTCACTATATTCCTGAAGATCTATGTGGGCCAGGGTGGAAAAGAACAAGACGGACCAAGACACTCTGAGGTGTATCTATGTACATGAGACAGAGAGAACCTCTCAAGGCCTGCAAGAGATGGGAAGCGCTCCAAAAGCTACAACCACAAAGAAAACTATGGAAGCGGCAAGGAAACACCCGGCCACAACCTCACATCGAACATGTTTGAGTTGCCTATAGCGAGAGTTTCCCAGGTCCTTTCTCCACCTCCCGTTTTCCTTTTCCGGCTCCCCAGTTTTTGTTTCCATCCTTGGAAGCAAGGAGGTGTGTTCTCCCTCCTCCCTCCTCCCTCCCTACCACACACCCTCGATCCACGTAAGCCCAAATTTTAGTCCTTCCTTCCTTCCATCGTGTTCTGCCATTGCACTCAGCTGTCAAGAGTCGTCAAGCTGAATCCCGTTTTAATCTGCCAAAAGCACTTTTCAGCTGACATTTTTAATAAATACTTTCAGCTTTTAAACACATTTGTGGGAGCTGTTTTACCCCCCCCCCCCGTCCCCAGTCCTTTTCCCTCTCCCTTCTTCTTCAGGGGTGTAAAGCTCTGAGCGCCTTAATAGCAAATACATTAGGCTTATCAAAGGCTGTTTTTTTCTTTCCCTTGCATCCACAGAAACAGAGGTAGTGTTTTCAATTTTAAAGCTAAATTAACTGTCCAATTGAATTTAGTTGGCATGAGCTGTTTTCCCTGTGACAGGTTTTACTTATGAACCATATTTCACATTAATAGAACTCAACATGAAAACTTACTCTCCCTGGGACACCAGCATGGCTCGCCACTGAAATGTTAAATTTAATATTTCAGACATGCCTGGTGCCAGCGTTGGATTATTGTTCGTCATTTAAATCTCTCCTAACGGGGAAGGGCCTAATTAGCAAAAAATCATGCTTTAATGAAGGCAAAATGCTAATTGCTAACAGCACACACATACACACAAAAAAGGCTTCACATAAAATTATCTCAGCACTTTCATTGATTTCTTGGCTATTGAAAGGGACTTTTTTTTTTAAAAAAAAAAGGGGGGGGTGGAGATGGTGGGGGACGGGAGTGGGAAAGGACCCATTTGGGTGTTTATACACAAAGCCACAGTCTGGTTTTTGTTTGATCATAACATTTCACTCGAAGGCAGCAATTGGGAACTTCAAAAGGAAGCAATGAACCTCTTTCCACCCTTCAAATCCCAACCCTTATGAAGCTCACAGGCAGAGGAATTAAAACCGGTCCATCAATGGAATAGCAATCGCTATAGCCCCTAGACTTATATACCGCTTCACCGTGCTTTGACTGCGTGACTGTAACTTTGTCGCTTGTAATCCTTACGATTTATATTGACTGTTTCCAAGTATGACTGGATTGCTTATTGTTCCCTATGGTTATCACTAAGTGTTGTACTTTATGATTCTTGATGAATGTATTTATTTTTTTCTTTATTTACACTGACAGCATGTGCACCAAAGATAAATTCCTTGTGCGTCCAATCACACTTGACCAATAAAGAATTCTGTTCTGTTCTATTCTGTTCTGTTCTGTTCTGTTCTGTTCTGATTCTATTCTTTGCCGCCCTCTCTAAACAATTTACAGAGTCAGCCTCTTGCCCCCCCCCCCCAAACAATCTGGGTCCTCATTTTACCCTCCTGGGAAGGATGGAAGCATGAGTCAACTTTGAGCCAGTCAGGATTGAACTGCCGGCAGTCAGCAGAGTTAGCCTGCAATACTAACCAACTTAAATTCGTGCTACTAACTTAGTAACAGCAGTGATTCACTTAACAACTGTGGCAAGGAAGGCTGTAAAATTGGGCAAAACTCACTTCACTAATGCCTCACTTAACAGAAATTTGGAGCTCAATTGCAGTCGTAAGTCAAGGACTACCTGTCTGCCCAGACTGATTGCCTTCCCCTGGAAACAACCAAATATGGCTTCATGGACCTTAGGAGATGGGTTAGGATTATGCCTCTTGCAGCTGTGTAAGGACTCGAGGCTAGTTCCCTGCTTGACCCTTCCTTCCAGCCCGGCTGGTAGTTTCCCCAACATAGGAACCACTGTCCCATTCTGTGGTTTTCCCCCTTTCTGATCTTTCCTTTATCATCCTATTTGCAGGGGTGGATTATAGCATTTGCAAGAGAGCTCAGCCACTTTGCCTTAAACACTCCACTACAACAGAAGGGATGGGGAGAGAAAATTATTACAGGTTGACCTCCGAACGCCAACTTTTGTTCACACAAGGTTGGTGACACGGCAGCCCTGGAGTTTCTCATAAGGTACTTGTCCGGTTCCGAGTAATCCCAAATAGATTGTGGATTGGGGTCTATCCAGAAGTGGGCTTCAAAAGTTTTAGCATGGGGTTCTCTGCCCAGTTGCTGAATGGGCGTAGCCATGATGGGCACGGCTAAGTCAGCCTCCTGCACCATGGGAGGAAGAGGGGGTGTTTTTGCCTTCCCCGGGCTCCGGAGGCTTTGCTCGAGCCTCCAGGAGGGCAAAAATGACATCATCTGTACTCCGGAGGCTTCCCGGAAGCCGGAAACGGGCTCATTTCCGGTCTTCCTGAACTTCCGGGGGGGGGGGGCATTTTTTGCCCTCCCCGAGCCTCTGTGTGCACCTTGCACTTACCTATATCCAAAACGAGCCACATAGGGACTCCTGGGAAGAGAGGGGCAAGGTGGGCGGGGCCAGCCAGGAGTGGGATTTGGGGGTTCTCCAAACTACACAGAATTTTAGCGAGGGAGCTTTCCCGAACCCCTGCGAACCCCCAGAAGCCCAGCCCTGGTTCTATCTGGGTTATTCTTCTGAATTCAGTTTTGATGGTACTCACATCGCTGAGGCAGTCTCTCGAGCTGCTGAGCTGGGAGCTGGTGGCTTCCCGGATGCTGTCATCTTCACTGTTCCTGCCACCCCGTCTCGCTGGGACCTTCATCTGTAAAGGAGCAAAAAAAAAAAAAAAAAAACCCGCACCGTCTTTAGTAAAGAGTCCAAAGGAAGTCCATTTAGGCCCAAAAGCTCGGGCATCTCTCCGAAAACAGGGTTGAGCTGGAAACGTACTTGGGAAACATCTGAATTTAAACACATGGACATTTCAGGTCTTCTTCATACCCCAAGGTGGCAAGATGGCCTCGAGATGCAGACAAACATCTGTTCTTTCATTGCGCATTGATAACTCCGGCAAGATGCAGCTCTTTGGACTTGCTGTACTTATTCCAAGACAATTTTAGCATCAGGAAATCAATTTGCCAAGGAGGTTGCAAATTTTTCTAGAACACAGAACAAACAACCCAAAGCCAAGGTGCTGGGTACAATTTTACGCTTTATTGTCAGCTTTTAAAAGGTAAAAGTTTCCCCCGTCCAGTCCTGTCGGACTCTAGGGTGCAGTGCTCAACTCTGTCCTTAGCCAAGGGAGCCAGCGTTGTCTGAAGACGATTTCCATGGTCTTGGGGCCAGCATGGCTATACACCAAGGGCTCTTCCAACTTGACAGCTTTAAAACTTGTGGACTTCAACTCCCAGAATTCCTCCTCGAGTTATGTTAGCTCAGGAATTCTGGGAGTTGAAGTCCACAAGTCTTAAACTTGCCAAGTTGGAAGACCCTTGCTGTACACCAAAGGCACAGAATGCTGCTACCTTCCCACCAAAATGGTACATATTTATCGACTTGCATTTGGATGCTTTGGAACTGCAGGAGCTAGAGCAAAAAAGCATGAGCTCATCCCGTTGCGCAGAGCTCGAGTCTCAAATCCGGGCGATGAACTCTTCAAGCTGACAAGCTCAGTGTCTTTAACCACTGAGCCATCCCTTATCAGCCTTTTAATGAAGGTTAAATGGGCATTTTAGCCTGGGATTTGTGCCTTCTGTGGAAGTTTAGGAAACCCTGGATGCACTGCCATGTTTCACTGACATGTTTAGAAAAAACACGTTCTTGCTTTGAGCCAAAGCTATTTCCTTTGGTATTAAAAAAAAAAAAAAAAAAAGTATTCTGGCATCTTTAAAGTATTTCCAAAACAACAACTTTATAAGGAACAAGGAACACTGGTTTTCAATTGTTTGAACTGGCACCTCAATTTATGCTTATCTGACCTGCAAATTTAAAGTTTGATTCCAACATGATGCTTCAACTTAACCACACTTATTTAATTTGGGGTTTTTCCCCTCCTCTCTTTGATCAAAGTAGAGTTAATATCAATATGGCCCTATGCAATATATTTTTTTCCTGTGGGTTTGGGAGCTGGGAATTGTCAGCTCTACAGAAAGAACAATAATACATGGATAAGAATGCCAAATCCAGTCTAAACATCTTGTGCTTGTGCACCCAAGCATCATCACAATTGTAAATCTCAATCACTTCATTTGATCACATTATACACAATGGCAATCGTCTTTATTATCTTCCAATTTTTTCCTTCTCTTCCAAAGTTACACATGACAAAAACTCCACGTTTCCCAACCGAGCCTTCTCTATCGTGGCAGGCAGAAATGGAATAAAACAACAAGTCGCATACCGCAACACACACAAAGAGGAATCTGACTGAATCAGAGCTTCAATGGGCAAGCAAATTAGGGGTACCGGCATCGCCATTAACCTCTCCAAGTAAACGTGAATTATGAAACTTCTGTCCCTCGTTTGCTCCTGTGAATTAAGGAGATCATCCACCTTTCTGGCAGATCTTGTCCATTTACAACTGCCGATTGCCAGCGGGAATGTTCACCCCCCCCCTGCCCTCCCCTGTTGCTAGAACAGTCAGACAACCTGCTTTAATTCTCTGGTAATTACCTTAATGAGACTCACGCAGGTCTGATCTGGGAGAACAACCCGTTTGGTTTTTTTTTTTTTTGCACAATGCAAGCTATTGGTTTGGTGGGTGGGGGGTGGGGGTTCTTTGGCAGGACCAATCTAGAAATGGACTTGCCAAGAGGAATGGAGCTTGAAGCTGCTCCTTGGGCCATTAGCTGATTTTGCCAGTTTTAATTGTGCCAGAAGAGACACAGAAACACAGCCGCCGATATTCTTTTGACCCAGTTCGGTACTTTAATTCTTTCTTTTTTTTCCCCCTCAACCTTTAAAATGCATAAACCTCCTGAAAAATGAGTCAGCGGAGACCAGTGTCTTTTAAACTTGGAGACTTTAAGAAGTGAGGACTTCAACGCCC
The DNA here is from genome assembly GCA_033807585.1 of Hydrophis major. Lineage (NCBI taxonomy): Eukaryota > Metazoa > Chordata > Lepidosauria > Squamata > Elapidae > Hydrophis > Hydrophis major. The sequence continues at coordinate 9,403,242 of CM066339.1, forward strand.
AGAATTCCCAGCCAATTTGGTTTTTTTTGTCCCCTGTCCAAACTTGCCAAACTTTAAAACATATGGACTTCACTTCCCAAAATTCCCCAGCCAGCCTGGAACAGAGTCCATTATTCTTTAAAAACAAACTAGTCATCCATCATAAGGTTGATGAATATCTTAAAATTGATGCATACAGACTAAATCACCCAGCCACTCATCCCCGGGTCAGTGAGAGTTGCAGAATCATGTCCATTCCTGCTACTTTCTGGATTTTGCATGAAATGATACCAAGGAATGATTTCAGGAGGCGGCAGAGAGCAGAGAACTAATTAGGAAAAATGCATTTACCAATTCCAGTTACTTCTGGGGGAGGGGGGGGTCCCAAAAAGCAAGCTAGCTAAGATGTTGAGACATGTGGAAAGAGTGCAGAGAAGAGCAACCAGGTCGATGAGGGGACAGGAGGATAAAACATACGATGAACAGTTACAGGAACTGGCTAGTCTAGGGAAGAGAAGGAGCAGGGGAGACAGGAGAGCAGTCTTCCAATATTTGAGGGGCTGCCCCAGAGAGGAGGAAGGGATGAAGCTATTCTCCAAGGCACCCGAAGGCCAGACAAGGAACAATGGAGGGAAAACGATCAAGGAGAGATTCAACCTGGAAATAAGGAGAGATTTTCTGACAGGGAGAACAATCCATCCATGGAACAGAAGTTGTGGGAGCTTCATCCCTGGAGGCTTTCAAGAAGAGACTAGACTGCCATCCCTTAGAAATGGTGCAGGGTCTCCTGGTTAGACAGGAGTTGGTCTAGATCACCTACATGGTCCCTTCCAACTCTGTTAATCTGTAAGCTCTGTAACTCATTCCTTTGGAGGGCATAAACACCTCTATTCTCCGTTCCTAAGCAGCCTGGCTGTTGTCCTGCTCATTATTAATAAACAGGCTTCGATTTCTCCAAAGTTGCCTTCCCTTTGGAGGGGCCGCTGGGACTTTCGGGGCAAAAGGAGACAAATTCTTTCCTTAAGTTGTTCTGAAGGGTGTTGTGCACGCTGACCCTCACCCCCATTAACCCATCAGAGCCGCTTTGCTCCTAAAACGGGAGCTTCAAGGGTGCCTGGGAAGGAGTCCCTTCGGTCTGATCTCTTGGCTGCATCCGTGAATTTGTTTGTTCTCCTGCATGCAATTCAGAGAAGCCTTTTGCAAACAAAAATGTGGGTCAGGATCCAAATGGAATCGTCTCCCTTCGTGTTTTGGCCCCCTCTGAAGCCACAGCTGCTCCGACAGGCGGTGTGATTCCCTCCTCCCCCCCCCCCGACAATTTTTAAAGATTTTTTAAAAAAATTAAAATTAATTAAATAAATAAATAAAAGCTCTTCCTTAAGGCGACGGCCATCTGCTCGAGTTTTCTTTCCTTTCAGGGGGTTCTAATTTTAGGCTCCACGTTGTTTCTGTTAAAGAAACGCTCGCGATGGGAACTCGGAGGAACCTGCTGGTTTTTTGTTTTTTTTGGCAAACCAAACGAAGACAGGAAGCAGCTCCAGACGAGTTGGGGAGTGAAAACGGGGTATCGCGGCAACCGGGCAACTTCGATTCTCACATACGCAACTACTCTGCAGCGCCCAACCCGATGAAATAGAAAGGGGGCCCTTTTCACACAGCGTGCTAAATCATCTCGAGGAAGTCCTTGACTTACAGTTACAGTGGAGCCCCCAATTTCCCCGGCTAAGCGACACAGCGGTTCAGTGGGTTTTGCCCCCTATTACACAAAATGCCACAGCGCCTGAAGGGCCAAATGAGGAACAATGGATGGAAACTGAACAAGGAGAGATTCAACTTGGAAATAAGTAGGAATTTTCTGGCAGTGAGAGCAACCAACCGGTGGAACAGAAGTTGCCTTCGGAAGTGGTGGGAGCTTCATCACTGGAGGCTTTCAAGAAGAGACTAAACTGCCATCTGTCGGAAATGATGTAGGGTCTCCTGCTTGTGCAGGGGGTTGGACTAGATGACCTACAAGGTCCCTTGCAACTCTGTTAATCTGAATCTATCTAAGATGATCAAAGGCCTGGAGGCTAAAAGATACAATGAACTGTTCGTTTCAGGAACTGGGCCTGGCTAGTCTAGTCAAGAGAAGGACCAGGGGAGACAGGAGAGCAGTCTTCCAAATATTTAAGGGGCTGCCACAGAGAGGAGGAAGGGGGTCAAGCTATTTTCCAAGGCACCTGAAGGCCAGACAAGGAATAATGGATGGAAGCTGATCAAGGAGAGATTCAACCTGGAAATAAGGAGAAACTTTCTAACAGTGAGAATAATCAACCAATGGAACAGATTGCCCTTGGAAGTTGTGGGGGCATCATCACTGGAGACTTTCAAGAAGAGACTGGACTGCCATCTGTCAGAAATGGTGTAGGGTCTTCTGCTTGGGTTTGATTAGATGACCAACAAGGTCCCTTCCAACTCTGTTAATCTGTTAAATCTGGTTAAATGAATCACTGCAGTTCTTAGTCACATGGTTGTTAAGTGACTCTGGCTTCTCTGTTGACGTTGCTTGTCAGAAGGTTGCAAAAGGGGGAATGTGTGAACACGGGACACTGCAACCAAATATGAGTTGGTTGCCAGGTCTCTGAAGCACGTGACCAAGGGGGGGGGGATGCTGCAAAGGTTATAAGTGTGAAAAACAGTCATAAATCTCGGACTACCTGTAGTAGACGCAACTGTGGTCTAGCATACTGAGCTTTGCCACTGTGGTTTGAGAAGTTGGGGTTTATGGCGGAGCATTTTGTGGAAATGCAACTGTGCTTCACTCAACAAAGTGCGATCAGCTGCAAATGTTGGAAGTGTGTTAGGGCTCATCTAGGCTTTCTGAGCAGGCCAGCCATGTTGCTGAATGCCTATCAATCAACCGTTATCAGGCTGACGGTGGTAATATTAGAAATATAACCCTGATTCACGTAGTTATTATTTATGTATTGTTTTTCTTTGTTTTTAACTTAGGAAAGAAGAGAAGGAGTTATTCTTTCCAGAATGTGGGAAATCGTTCTAATTTTCCAGCTTGAAAGCAAAGCAAACGGTTTGCCTTTGTAGATGCATTTCTTTGAGGGAGGAGATGGGAAGGAAGGAAGGAAGGAAGGAAGGAAGGAAGGAAAAGGAAGGAAGGAAAAGGAGAGGAAGGAAGGAAGGAAGGAGAAAAGGAATAGCAATAGCATTTAGACTTATATTCCTCTTCACAGTGCTTTGCAGCCCTCTCTAAGTGGTTTACAGAGTCAGCCTCTTGTCCTCAACAATCTGGGTCCTCATTTTATCCACCTCGGAAGGATGGAAGGCTGAATCACCTTGAGTCGGTCAGGATTGAACTCCTGGTAGGGGGCAGAATTAGCCTGCAATACTGCCATCTAACCACTGTGTACCACAGAAGGAAGGAAGGAAGGAAGGAAGGAAGGAAGGAAGGAAGGAAGGAAGGAAGGAAGGAAGGAAGGAAGGAAGGAAGGAAGGAAGGAAGGAAGGAAGGAAGGAAGGGCCCATATATCAAAACAAGATGGAATCAGTTATACGTATTACACCTGACTTGTTTCCCTGAAAATCCAGCACTAATGTTTCCTAACAGAATTTATCTATCCCAAGCATACCCCATAATGAGATCAACTGAGAAAAATATCAAGCTTGTTTGTATATTTTATACGTGCTCTAACTTGGCAGTTTGCAGATTATATATTCCCCAGTTCCCTCCTTAAATCGTTTCACACACTGCAATTTGATTTTCTTTGCTTGCCCTTTGCCACCATTTCCCTCCCGTACATTTTATTGAGTTGTGACTCACAAAGCAACATTCCCTTTGAATTAAGGATGTAATCTTTTATCTTTTTCCCCTCCTTTTCTCTAAAGGATGGGGGGAGGGGGAAGAGGAAGAAGAGGAGGAGGAGAGAAGAAGAAAAAGGAGGAGGAGGAAGAAGAGGAGGAGGAGGGGAATTGAATTAAGGATGTAATCTTTTTTCTTTTCCCCCTTTTGTCTAAAGGATGGGTGAGGAGGAGAAGGAGGAGGAGGGGAAGAAAAAGGGGAAGGAGGATTGTGGAGTCCTTGGAGCTCGCTGAAGTTGGTTGCTTCCTTGCAGACATTTCATGACCCAGCTAGGTCACATCATCAGTGTTACAAGGGAGTGGGGATTTGTGAAATGGAGGAGGAGATGATTTTATACCTAATTGTCTCTTGAGGTTCTAGCAGAGGCTACAGATGGAATGATTCACTCCTCAGGCATCAACCACCACACTTCGCTAAAGAGAGACTGACAAAGGTTTAAAGGCTGTTTTAATTTCAATTTTGCAATTAATTCATTTCCCGAATGTGAATGCATAATAATTGATTAGTGCTGAAAGGAAAACATGCTGATTTGGAGCTCAAGTATTTATCACCTTCAGTTAACCAATAATGCAAAATATGAAATCAAAAGCCTCATCAAAGCCACAATAAAAGGCAACAAACTAAGAACCAATTATAGCAACAGCCAGTGAAATAGGAGAGGTTTCAACATATGGCCACCTGCTCAGTGAGATAAATAAAAGAAAATAAAAATATTCAAGAGCTAACCTGGCCTGCTTTGGACTACAATACCTGTAACTAGCAGTGGGATTTGGGTTTCAACATATCTGGAGGTTCAGCATAAGGCTGATTTCTAAAACAATGCAGAAATAGACTTAATGAACATACACAGTTTTGCTCTCATTAACCAATACAATAAAAGATTGCTTGGCTAACCAATACCATCTTGTAAAGGTAATATTTGAAAGTGTTTTTGTTTTGTTTTCCTTGATACTCCATCAACATTTTATCAGCTTTAACCTATCGGCCCAACTGCTCTATGCAATGCACAGGCACTTGGTATTATGGAGAGAGGGGAAATTTTGCCCCTGATATTGACAAATATTTGGACTCGCTCCACTGTAAACCTTCATTCGGCATATTCCAGCACAGGTTATAACGAAATGTCAGACAAATGCTGAAATTAGAAAGTTGACATTTTGAACGGAATGGTACTATTAAGTCCAGGCAGTCCCCAATTCTACTTAAGTGTCAGTGGAATTATTTAGAAGTAGAACAGAATAGAGCTGGAAGGGATCTTGGAGGTCTTCTAGTCCAGCCCCCTGCTCAATCCAGCCCCCCTATACTATTTCAGACTGATGGGCAGTCCAGTCTCTTCTTAAAAACCTTCAGTGATGGAGCACCCTTCTGAAGGGAAGCTGTTCCACTGGTTAATTGTCCTCACTGTTAGGGAGTTTCTCCTTAATTCCAGGTTGCTTCTTTCTTTGTTAATTTCCAACCATTATTTCTTGTCCTGCCCTCAGGTGCTTTGGAGAATAATTTGACCCACTCTTCTTTGGGGCAGCCCTTCAAATACTAAAATACTGCTATCATGCCACCCCTAATTCTTTTTTCCCTTAGACTAGACAAACCCTGCAACCATTCTTCATACGTTTTAGTCTCCAGGCCTTTGATCTTCTTAGTTGCTCTTCTCTGAACTTTTTCCAAAGTCTCAACATCTTTTTTTGTAGTGTGGTAACCAAGATTGGTTGCAGTATTCCAGGGGTGGTCTAACTAGGGTTTTGTAAAGCGGCACCAATACTTCACGTGATCATGATTCTATGCCTCTGTTTATACAACCCAGGATTATATTAGATTTTTTTTGGCTGCTGCTGCACACAGCTGGCTCATATTCAAGTGATCGTCCACTAAGACTCCACAGTTACTGTTTTTGAGGCTATAGATGTCAGCATAAATGGATGAAAGGATTAATTTCTGGACCACATTGCCCTGCAGTATAGACCATAGTGTTTGTGATAAATCAGTCTAGACCAGGAGTCCCAAAATTTGGCAACTTTAAGACTTGTGGGCTTGAACTCTGTTAGGGATAACATTGGTTTACCCTAACTGGTTTAGGTAAATAATAATATGTAATCATAGTTTGTATGTTAAAGTGTCTGCAACTTTAACTGTGGGATAGTAATTAAGGGAGTGGTTGTGAAAGCACTTTAAAAGAAGCAAGACGACAGCTTACTCTCTCTCTGGCTTTGATGATCCCTGATTACTGCAAGGAAACAAGTCTGCATTGCTCGAACGGGAGAGAAAACAAAGGACAGACTTGTAAGTGAATTGACATAGGATATTTCTACACGGACTTTGCTAACTGAATATCCCTGAATGGACTGACTAAATGATACATGACTATTGGACTGTTATTTTGACTATGCTATGAACTCATAATGGAATAAACTATATTTTTGATAGCACAAGCGTATCTGTTATTTTTACTGTATGTTAATAAACATACAAACTTAGCTCACTCATTTATCTGTGTGCCTATCTGACTAAGCTGCACATTCTGTTTAGCTTGTCTCCCTAACCCTGGTTGGGGAAACCAGGCTTAACAAACTCCCAGAATTCTCCAGCCAGGAGTTCAAGTCCTTGGTCTTAAAGTTGCCAAGTTTGGAGACCTCTGCTCTAGACGATGGTTGCAAGGCAGTGTGTAACCTCCTGTTTGTTTGTTTTTTCTTCCCTTTTTACATGTGAAGTAAAAAGCTGAGCTAGCTAGATATCTTGTCCCCAATGTCCAGTTGGTTACGTGAAAGAATGAGCTCATTAAAGTAAGACCTTGATTCTGCAGGCCATCTGGGAGAAGAAGTGTCCATCAAAGCCCAATGTCTGTCCAATTTGAATATATTTTCACAAATGCAAATTTTGTGCACTGTGTCTAGATAAAAAGGAGGGACTGTAAAGTTACTGTATTTTGCTATACACACACACACACACACACATAAAATCACTGGGTTGCTGTATTTACCGGGTGTACAAAAACAATTATTAAAACTCCTGCAGTCCTACCGGGTCCAATATTTCTATTTCAAATCGAGACCTCTCAGATTGAGGGTTGCTTAGCCTCCACTTGTAACAAATCCAGGGAAAGGGAGCTCGCCACCTCTCTGGTTCCAGTGCTGAGCTGGTGTGGCCATTAAGAAACCCCTCCTGATATTTACAGAGTTGGAAGGGACCAGAGTAGGGAGGTCCATGAACTGACACCAATCCACAGCATGCCAGAAATCGGTTCCCGTAAACAAGCGAAGCCCCATCTGTGAGATGTGAGCAGCACACAAAACCACAACCCCTCCGGTCCACGGAAAAACCTCTCCCCATGGAACCGGTCCCTGGTGCCCAAAAGGTTGGGGGCTGCTGTTCTAGTCCAACCTCCCTGCCCCCCAGCAGGAAACCAGTGATGGCTTAACCATTTTGGCACCAAATGCCCAAAGCACATGCATGCATGTGCATACCCAAAATGCAATACATGTACGTTCCCCCAGCACATGCCTCCTGCCCCCACATGCATGTGCAACTCCATGCATGTGTGCATGTCCCTTGAGAATGCACCCCACCCCCTGTGCATGCCCACATGCCCCCCCCCCATGAAGGCACAGCAGAGACACAAAAACTAGGTGGTCGGCGAGAGGCGCACACACGCATGCGTGGTGGAGCTGAGCTCGGGTGATGGTTCTGCGTGCCACTGCTGGCCCTACACCATTCCTGGAGAGAACCCCGGTGGTGCAGTGGTCAGGATGCAGTATTGCAGGCCAACTTTGCCCATAGTCTGCAGTTTGATCCTAACGGGCTCAAGGTTGACTCACGCCTTCCATCCTTCCGAGGTCAGTAAAATGAGGATCAGGATTTGTTGTGGGTAACACACTGATGTTTGTAAATTGCTCAGAGAGTGTTGTAAGCGGTATATAAAAGTCTAAGTGCTATTGCTGTTCTGGGCAAATAGCTGCCCCAGGTTCTTCTTGAGAACCTCCAGTGAACCTCCAGTGAGAACCTCCAGTGACCCACAACTTCTGTTCCACTGCTTAACTGTCCTCACTGTTAGGAAATTGCTCCTTAATTCTAAGTAGGATCTCTCTTTGATAAACGCCCATTTACCTCTCCCTGTGGTTCATATTATGACTGGCTCCAAGGATGGAGGAGAACGTGCTGTGGTTCACTGTCCAAGTTGTTTGGGCCATGACTATAAAGATATCTATGGAGAATCCAGGTCGTGGTTGTCCCAAAGGTGCTTTTATAAAACACAACTGGACTTGGTTTTTCCCCTGAAGACGTTTCGCTTCTCATCCAAGAAGCATCTCAAGAAGAACCAAAGAGGCTTCTGGAATGAGAAGTGAAACATCTTCAGGGAAAAACGAAGTCTAGTTGCCTTTGGGAAAAAAACACCTTTTGGGACTGTAAAAAGATAGAAAACAGGAGCAAATGTTCCAAAATCCTTTGGGGAGAACCTCTCTTTTCTTTATTCTTTAGGGAACCTCCATCTTCAGGGGGTTTGAATGGCCTCCCATTTCCAAGCCAAGTCACTTAGTAATGCTCTGCCTGGAGTACAAAGCAGGGCAACAATTATTCCTGTTAATTATCACTGTGTTTTTGCTCGGTGATTAACATTCACGGCGGAGGCATGTGGAAGCACATTTCTTTTCTCCCCCCTCTGAAGTCACACTGTGATAAGGACAAACACAGGGCCCTGTGGAATTGTTGTTTATCACTTAATATAGAAAATGGATAAGCTGAATTAGCCAAAGAGCCAGGGGACAAAACAGAAGCTGTGAATCGCAACGGCTGCGGTGCTACGCTTGGACAATGACCAAGGCCAGGAGGAATCCCTCTTGCGTTTTGGCTGTGGAGTCCTTAGCCTTCCTACCAAAATGTGGAGAACGATGGGTTTTATTTCGCCAGGAAGCTGGATTCGTTTAGCCCAATTTGTTCTCCTCTTCCAGATGTGCTAGGATTTCATATGTATATTTTTCCCCCCAAACGCCCCAGTCATGGGGGAAAGGTTTCTCTCCATAACACAGTGAAGCGCGCTGGTGGGATTTTTGCCTAAAAGTAGCAAAAAGATGGATTTCCACCAGAAGCTCAGGATGCTGCTCAAAAGATGTTGGTGTCGGTGTGAAGTGCGGTCGGGTTGCTCCGCCTGGGTGCTGCCGTTTTCATTAAGAAAGCCTTGCTCGGTAGACATCGCTCTTGGGAAACAGCAGGCAGTGTTTGAGCTGCCATCTTGGCATGAATTATAAAAAGGTTTAACCCACTGAGGCTCATGTGCAAATAAACACAGTGGGGGAGGAAGACTGCCGTCCCAAACTACAAACTTGGGTTCTGTTTAGACAGGTTTAGGAGTAGCGTTTTAGCAGGTCGTATTTGTTGCCGTGGGATTTAGCGTACCAAAAGTATTTTGATACGGATGTCAACAAGAGAGGGGGCGCTGGAAGCTAAAACGCACGAAGAACAGTTGCAGGGATTGGGTGTGTGTCTAGTCCAGGGGTCCCCAACCTGTGGATCGTGAGAGGTTTGCAACAGAGCCGTGGAAACAGCCGGTGAGTGCGTAAGGGTATGCGCGCATGCTCCATTTCTGCGAGCAGCAGTGCATGCCACTTGTGGAAATGGAGCTGCACGGGCATGCTTGCTGGCCGCCTGCGCGAACCATCCCTTCCCTCCCCTGCCAGACTGCAAAGCCTGAAAGGTGAAGGAACTCTGGTCTAGTCTACTGAAATGAAGGACTTTGGGTGTCATGAAAGCAGTGTTCCAATATCTCAGGGGCTGCCACAAAGAAAAGCGAGTCGAATTATTCTCCAACACATCTGAGGGTGGGACAAGAAGCAACGGATGGAAATTAATCAAGGAGAGAAGCAATTTAGAACTAAGGAAGAATTTCCTGGCAATGAGAACATCCAGCTTGCCTCTAGAACAGGGGTCTCCAACCTTGGCTCCTGGAAGCCTGGTGGACTTCAACTCCCAGAATTCCACAGCCAGCTTTGCTGGCTGTGGAACTCTGGGAGTTGAAGTCCGCCAGGCTTCCAGGAGCCAAGGTTGGAGACCCCTGCTCTAGAACTTGAGGTTTTCCAAAACTGGAGGTTTTCAACAAGAGATTGGACATCCATTTGTTTGAAATGGTGTAGGGTCTCCTGCTTGGGCTAGGGTTGGACTAAGTGGCCTCCAAGGTCCCTTCCAACTCTGTTAATCTGTTAAAGCAGGGGTCACCAACCTTTTGGACCTCAGGGACCATCAAACTCATAATTTTAGATCCCAGGGACTACCAACCGGTTCTGTGGGCGTGGCCTAATTTGTGGGTGTGGCTTGATGGTCATGTGACTGGCTGGGCTTGGCTTGTATGTAAATATTATAAATATGTATATAAATATTGAATTTTTTTTTATTTTAAAAAGAGCAACGTTTTACCCAAAATCAGGCAAAGCAGGTAGGCAGATTGAGTTGCTCACAGAATCACAGATTCATTCAGAGATCTATCTATCTGCTATTGGCTAGCTCAGTCTGTCACATAAAATTTGCTTGCGGTGAGTCTGCACTGAATTTGCTTGCAAGCAAACCTTCAGTCCTAAGGGAGGTTCGGCTGTTCTGAGCCGAAGATCTAAAGACTAGCTAGAAAGCAAGAAATCCAACCATTTCCTGCTTTCTAGCTAATCTAATTCTCCCGGCACAGCAGAACAGATGATGGTCGGGAAGAAAAAAAAGGAAAAATAGCAACTTAGCAGGCAAGGAGTGAGTAGGCGGGGAAGGTTCCCGCAGGCCATGTAGGCAGCACAGCCTTGTGTTTCTGAGCATCCTGGATTCATTGCTTTGGGGAGGGGTGCTCTGGGGTGACATTTCTCTGCAGCCCACCAAAATTTTCTCGAGGCCCACCAGTGGGACGCAGCCCATTGGTTGGCGACCACTGGACTAGAAGACCTTGAAGGTCCGCCCTTTCCAATTCTGTTCTGTTATTCATCTTTTTTTCTGATGAGAATTCCCGAGTTCTTAAGAACTTCTGACTCACCTCTACTTGGTAGGCCTGGCATTGCTTGCCAAAGCTATGCCAGGCAGAAGCACCTGGCACGAAGCGGGCGTGGTTGGGAGCAGAAGCTAATGACTAAATAAGCCAGATGCTTCTCGCGTGATTCAGATCGCTTTGATCCAGTATTAAGTTGTCATTACAGGGGATTTTAATACAGAGATCTCTTCTCATCTTGCACAGCCTAAATCTCAGCTGAACATCAGCTGGGCCGGTTAGCTGGCACACCTCCTCCTGCAGCGCATTCATGTTCCCTCTCTCTCTCTCTCTCTCTCTCTCTGTCTTTGCTAACCGCTTTGTAGATTAAGTGCCGCCCACATTACACCTGCAAATTTGCAAATCAAAGCTACATCGAGGCGTCCAAGGAAACCATTAAGTGCAGGGAGAAGAGGAACAGCCAGCCAAGTGGGATACCTCGGCAAAACAAAGCAATTAACATCTGAATTTACAGGGAAATACGTTCGTGCAACAGATGTGCATGCAATTTCTCTTTGGGCCCTTTGGTAAAAGACTGTTTAGGGACCAGATGTTTTCATTCATGTCAAAGACGAATCCAGCTGCGTCAAGCTGTGAGAATTCCTTCTGATCTGTCAAAGCCTGCCATGAGCTTAAAAAAAAAAAAAATTGGAGGAGGGGGAGAGGGAAGGATAGAAGGGGAGGGGGAGGGAGGAGAAAGAAAAGCTAGGTTTGGAAGAGAAGCTGGCTTTCCACTGGGACTTCGTTCACCATCTGTATTTAAAAGCTTTTGACTACTTGAAGCTTTCTCCGCAGCATTTGGAAGGCATTCAGTGAGAAACGCAGACATATTAAAAGATTTTTTTTTTAAAAAAAACAGAAATACAGCAGGGCTGCGAGGCTTCAGGAAGACTTGGAGGAGAGGCAGGCGTGGGCTTAGCTTTGAAAACCGATTTGTGAAACTCGGTGGGAATTGCACAGAAATTAGAATACCTGATTCTCAAAGAAAGAGCCACCGGCCAGGCGATGAAGCTTCACGTTTGTAGCCTGCCCAATTTAAATGTAATTCAGGACCAGACTAAATCAGGTGGGTGGGTGAGTGGATGGATAGATAGATAGGTAATAGATAGATAGGTAAGACTGACAGATGACAGATGATAGATGAGAGAGAGAGAGAGAGAGAGAGAGAGAGAGAGAGAGAGAGAGAGAGAGAGAGAGAGAGAGAGAGAGGGGCAAGCAGATGGATGGATTGATGGAGAAACATAACATAGAGTAGGAAGGTGTGTTGATCGATGGATGGTGATAGATAAGACAGACTAAACTAGACTACAGAGACAGATAGGTAGATGTAGGTGGGTGGGTGGATGAATTGGATGGGGAGGCAGACAAATAATTGCTGGGTAACATAGATGGATAGCAATAAGATTGTTGAATGGTAGAGATCGATGGACAGATGCCTCCACAAGCATGCTGAAGGCAGAAAAGAGGAGTGCACAATGTCAAGTTTAATAGATTAAGCCATTATTTATTACATGCTGGCTTTGGGAATTCTGGGAGTTTGAAGACCACAAGTCTTAAATTTGCCAAGTTTGGAGATTCCTGGTCTAGAATGTAGATTTAGAGAGCATCTCAAATGGGCAATTAGCGTGCTTCTAGGAAGACCTTTAAAACAATTCATTAGCTAATAGTACAACAAGTGCCAAACACATGTCATTGGGGCCACCTATAATACGCCCTGGTTAAATGTGGATATTGGAACTGGGTTTAGAGACAAAAAGATTCCGTGTGCACAAGCATTATTTATTGGCAAACAGGAGTGTTGTATCTTCTCCCTGGGAAGGAAAGGAGTGGATGAAGAGGGAAGAGTCATACACACAGCTACTGCCCTTTGACACTCAATTGCAAAACACCCAAAGTGTTTACTTTTCCCAGGATGACAATTGCTGTTTCGCAGGTTTCAGCAGGAAATGAAGAATTTAATTATAATAACCACTTTTGCACAATGCAAGCGCTTGCTAATCACACATAATCATACACTGAGTGCCACCGTTCACATCAGGCTACCTTTAAATATCATTTTAGTTGACCTATCCAGTTAATGTGCCCCTAGGAAAATCTGCAGGGTAACACTTACAAATCAACACCTGGGAAAGAGGGAAACAGACAAGATGTTTGCAGTGGTTAGCGAGGGGGATGCAAGCCCTCTCTTGGTCTTAAAAAACAGAAATTAATGTTTCACGTCAACTACTCAGCATTCAAAAGGATTGGCCTCTGATTGGAGGTATTTCAAAACCAAGGTACCACAGCTAAGATGCTGATAGAAGAGAGTATGTGTAGCTCAGGTTTGAACTGTGGGGTCCTTGATGCTCCCTGTCCTGATGATGTTACCTTGAAAGGTCTGCAAGAAAACTATCAAGAGAACGCAAGGATCCCCACAGTTGAGAAGGTTCTCACTCATGATTTTAGACAATACATCCCCCACCCAAATGTGGGGTTCAAATAAGGACTTCCTTATTAGATCTGGAAACACAGGAACAGAAGAGGAGCTTCAAAGCTGGATCAAGGCAAGGGTTCCTTTAGTCCAATATTTTATGAAGAACATCTACATCCCGGACCTTCTCCAAGCATGGACCTAGAAGATAGCTCTCTTCCCAACCCTCCAGGGGCTGTTAGTTTAAATCTGATTTAGAAGATAGTAAGTAGCAATGGAGTTTAATCCTTCAGGCAATCATCTAGTCTTTAACTTTGGCACTTGTATAATATGATTTATATTGACAGTTTCCTAGTATGATTTGATTGCTTATTTGTACCCTATGACTATCATTAAGAGTTGTACCTTACGATTCTTGACGAAGGTATCTTTTCTTTTTATATATACTGAGAGTACATGCACCAAGACAAATTCCTTGTGTGTCTAATCACACGGCCAATAAAGCATTCATTCATTCATTCATTCATTCATTCATTCATCCACCCATCTCTTCTCATTCCTCTCCTCTACGGTCCCCTCCCCTCTCCTCTGTTCCATCCATCCAGTCTTCTTGAAAACCATTTGAGTAGACATTGGTCTACTTATTCTTTGAAGAGAAGACTAAGGATACCAAGACTGTAGGGCTAGATTAGGAAGTCAAAAAAACATCACAAATAAGGCAACAATAAATTCCACATTACTGCCAAGAAAAACAAACCCATCCAGGCAGAATATCATCTTCCATTGCACTTAAAGGTATCAACCTAACTTTCTTTGTTGTTTCTGTACCATATTTATAAACTAGCCTGCAGCATCTAGCAATATATAACCGAAGGAACCCACGACTAGCCGCCTCTTGCACACAAGACACTCCTTTAAGTTCTGGCTGGCATCTCTGGAACTGGCTGCCTAGGGCAACTGACTCATTTAGATTCAGCTCCAGCTCTGTTACTTCTCCTTCTTTAAACTGAGTTGACTTCCAGGCCACCAAGGTCTTCAAACAGAGGTCAAGACAGTTCAAAAAATATATCTCCTCAAGGAGATCTTGAGGAGATGGTCCACAGCTTGTGGTACCTGGAAAGCTAATAAAGGAGAAGGAACATTTGCAGCTCAGGGTTGAATGGTGATGTCCTCGGTGCAACTTTGAGCTTGGTTGTTTTCTTGCAGTTGTTACTAACTAGGTAATCAGTGTTAGAAGGGAGGGGGGTTTGATTGAGCACTCAAGAGGTTACCTAGTTGGGTAATGAAACATCTGCAAGCTCAGAGACAACCAAGGACCTCTCATTTCAAGAAAGCTACCAAGGCAGGAAGAAGCTCTCCTCATTATAACGCAGCCTGAATGTGCTGCTGTTACAACCGCAGATCATTCTCCCTGAACATACCTGTCTTCCATTCCACCTTCATTGTTTTCTGAATCCCATTTTTGGAAGTGCCTGGGTGGTGCTCCTTGGCATCTCCATCGCTTCATAGACAAACACGTGTGTCCTTTGGTGCTTGGAGGGACCATCTCTGCATACACTATCAGAGCAATTTGAGTAGCGTGTGCAGCAAAAGCTTTCAAGGTGAGTGGGGTTTGTGGAAGATGAATACAGAAAAATGGGCCTTTTGTATTAATAGACATAACTGGGGAGAAAGAGGAGGAAAATGACACAGTGCAATTTGAGCACGTTTCCTATAATCGTCTCAAACGGCCGAGGTGCTTTGCACAAAAAGACTAAGCAGTTGAGCTCACTTTCTCCTGATTTCACTAAATTGGCTCAGACGTGCCCTTTTCCCAGTCTCACCGCTGGCAATTATTATTTCTCCTTCTCCTCTGCTAAACTCTTTTAGAACTGATAATGTAACCCTAGTTGGGTAATGAAATGTCTGCAAAAAAATAACCAGGTTCAGAGAACAGAATCCTCCTCTTCCTCCCCCCTCCTCTCCTCCCCAAGCAATAACTACTAATAATTGCAATAATAAGTTTTGTTTTACAGTTGACTCTACAGCAGTGTGTGCAAAGTGCCTAGAAAGCTATGTCAATTCTCTTTTATTAACTATTGCCTTGGAGGAGTTGACTAAGACAAATAGAAGAGGGAGGACAATCCTACCTCACAATATGTAACAATAAATGCTTTCCATGAGTTGGATTTGACAGGGATGTTACACAGAAAGACAGTTTTTCCCAGGAAGTGGCCATGCAAGGAAACACAAGATACGTAAATACCTTCCTCAAGCTCATCTGAATGGAATGAAGGATACTGATTAGGAATTAGACTTTAATATAGATCAGGCTAGACTTTAATCCTATTGCCACCGCCAGACCCGTATTTCACTGGTTTATCAGAGAAGCAAAGCAGTCTCTTTCCTAAATCCACTTAAAACACAATTTTTGAGTGCATTTCTGGCCTTGGTTCCGCATGGTTTTTAAGGGTGTTCGTGGATCATGTTTACACGATTGGGGAGGTGGAATTATTGGATGACCAAAAGGACTTTTATGTATGCATGTGGCAGAAAATAAAATCATCCTTGGTGATGTTTACCGAAGTCTATTTCTTGATTAGGTAACTCTGGAGTGAATGGGGTGGGTATAAGGGTTGGACTACATGACCTCCAAGGTCTCTTCCAGCCCTATGATTCTATGTTCTATGTGGGAGGTGAAGGGCTGTTTCTTGAGCGTAGGGTAGTAAGAAGCCCAGGACAGAAAGTGATGTTTAAAATGGCCTTTCCGAGGGGTTTTGGGGGGGATTAAAGAAACAACAGAAGAATGATGTAAGGACTTCCTTCTGGGCTCATCCCAAGGCTGGAGGTGAAAGGAGAACGGAAGGCATGTTGTTCAGCACAAGGCAGAGCTCCAAACTTTTAATGCTTAATATATATATAAAAAAAAGACTTCCAGCTAAGAAATCATGACCTTGGAAGGCAAACCCTACTTTCTAGCTTTATCCACCTTTAATATTGCAGCTTAAGCTAAATCAACAGCGCATTTTAAAATCTACCTTGTATCCTTCCAAGTTTACTGGGGAATACTGAAAGGTTTCACAAAGTCACCTCTAGAAGAAGGAAGCTTATGACGGGTCAAAACTCTGGCATGCCTTTTAAACTGCTGGCAAATGTCATTTTAAACTTTTAAGCATTTCTAGGCCAGCCAACTAATTTAGCCTGAGAAACGATGCCTTTGAAGAAACTTGGGGCTATAATAGAGTTATCAGACACTAAATTTGAGGGCAGAGCAGGGGGGCAGTTAATTTTATGACCATTGCTTGTTGAAAGGTGTTCATTGACAAGAAACAATGGGTAGAGAGATATACGGGTATATCAAGGATAGAAGCAATCTGGAATTAAAAAGAAACTTCCTGACAGTGAGAACAATTAACCAGTGGAACATCACTGGAGAGAAGAGACTGGACAGCCACTGATCTGGAACAGTATAGGGCCTCCTGCTTGAATAGAGGGATGGACTAGAAGACCGCCAAGGTCCCTTCCAGCTCTATTATGATCGAAATGACCAGCAAAGGCACCAAAGGCTAACAAACCATGAACACTTGGCATTGTTGCCAGCTGTTGAGCAGCCTCTCATAGCCAACATGACTATCCCAATGGTGCTTTTTCATCAGGCAACTGGCCTTTGTTTTTCTTTGAAGATGTTTCGCTTCTCATCCAAGAAGCTTCTCCAGCTCTTCTCAGAGCTGAAAGTCCAGAATATCCAGTTGCCTCTTGGAAAAGCACCTTTGGGACAAGCATGACCTGGATGACTGAGAATCTCCAGAGACATCCAGCATGACAAAGTTGAGGAGTTCAGGAACATCTGGAGGACCTGGGTTGATCATTCTGCCTTATGTATAAACAACCATTTCAGGATCAAGCAGAAGATGAACACCAAGGTGGAAAAGTGAACCGTGGTTCCTTCCACATGTGTGGCACTCTACTCTCTCAGTCCTGCAAGCCAGGAAAGATGGACCATCCAAATCAACCAGAGGAGACTGCAACAGCTGTGGACCAAGGGATCCAATTTACTGAAAGCAAGGCATGGCTTTGTAATATTTAGTTGGCAACCCACCCCAAAATGCAAAACCAAAGCTTGGAGCTCAGCAATCCAATCCAAATTCTTTTCTTTCTCTCTCTCTCTCTCTCTCTGTATATGTATATATTTTGTGATGAGATTTTGTGATGATGCGTGAGTGGCATTTTGCTTTCATATATATATATATACATAGATACATAGATACATAGATACATAGATACATACATACATACATACATATATATGTATGAAAGCAAAATGTCACTCATACATCATCACAAAATCTCCAGAACCGTAAAGCCTACAAACTTGAAATTTGGCCCATATGTTCCTCTTGGCTTCTAGGTGCTCACTAAAAAAGGATTTTTCAAAATGACCATCAGAGCATTAGAATTTCCTATATTGTTATTAACATGCTCTGATACTCAGGAGTTCTACTCTGCCTCCCCACCTGAAAAGAAATCTGTTCCAAATGTAAAACACAAGCAGAGGAGACGAGTTTCAGTTTTAGTTTCACAGCACCAAGCAGCTTTAGTACAGAACAGTAGAGCTAAGCCACACCCAGGCTCCTTGCTGTCTCCTTCTTACTCACACAGCAAATACTGCTGGAGTTTCCAAACAGCCCTCCACTCTCACACACTGACAGGACACTAGCCGGATGAATACCGATGGATATAGGCAGAATTTCCCCCCCCTTATTTTCCTCCCTCAAAACTAAGCCTGACCATATAGTTTCATAGCGAAACATGGGTATCGAGCTAGTTCCTCAATAATTCACTCAATGCCAAGATATCTGGCAGGGTTTTCTGTCCATCTGCAATGGAGAAGTTGTCCAGGAAATAAATAGAAGCCAGAAGTTACAAATGAGCCTGGCTTTTCTGATATTCTGAAGCTGTCTCGAGTTTGGTGGTAAAATGGTTCAAGACTTGATAATAGGATAAATGAATGGGAAGAATAATCTCAGGAATAAGATGGAACCTTCCAAAGATATTATTAGCAGGAAAAAGCTCTCCTTGGAGAACTGAAGCTCCTCTCTAACCCAAGAAGGCCTTCTGGCTAGAAACAACTGCCCATCTGAAATTCAGATACCTACCCGGGAAAGATCCTTGTTACAAGCAATTTAGCAAAAAGTCCAGTCGACTCACAACAATCACAAACACTGACAGCCTGTCTGATCACATTAGTGTCAGCAGTCGTGTATGCTTTATGTCCAGGAGAGGAACAGAATGAAGGAGATACGTTATCTTCTGGTTGCATGCGGCAGAGAGAATTGGGAGCTAGGCAGATGCCAGGCTGGGTTACCACGATTGCCAGCCAGGTTGGGGTTTTGCTCAAGCGGGGAGGGGATTCATACGTGGCTATTTCTCCAGGTGCTTTTATTGGTGGAAGGATGGAAGGGGGATCCAGAAGCTATTTTCCAAGGCACCTGAAGGGCAGACAAGGAATGTTTGAAGGCTAAGGATCTAGGGCAATATCCAGTGAAGAACTTATCCTGCCTTTCTCCAGAAGAAAGACCTGGATCTTCTGGAGAACAAAGAGGAAGAATAAATGTCCCTGTAAATAACTCTTTAAGTGTGGAGTCAAACATTAGACGATTTGGGGCATGGCACCCTATTAGCCTTCTAGTCCCTGATAAATAGGGACACTTTTAATTAACATCTGAGGGGGCTCCTGTTTTGTAATCACCCCATTACTGATTAAATAGCAAGATCCAGAGTCCAATCATGATCCGATTTGGGAAGATGCTAAGTTGCAGAGGTGTTACCTTTCTGAATTTGCCTGTGAATTGATTTCTTTTATTGAATTAATAAGTGTTATCGTGCTGTACAGAAGGCAAAATTGCTGCTGAATGCAAGTGATAACATATAATTACGGAAAATCAAATCCTAATCTGCAGAGCTGAACCAGGTGTCAACATTTTTAATTGTAGTCAGGGGGATGCATTTAGCACCGAGGAGAAGGGGAGGAAAGAAAGAATGAATCTCGTGGGTGCAAAAAGGAGGGGAAAATCTAGAGAAACTGGTACTTTCAAAATAGTCTGGAAATGGGATGGTTTATAACCGGGAAGTGAGTGTTAATAATCCGTAGGAACTTTTATTTCTTTAGCAGGTAACACAAAGAAAGGAAGGAAAAGAAATATGCATATAGGTAGCCCTTGGCTTACGGCCACTATGCATTTCTGTTGCGAACCAAGGCAATTGCTCAGCTGAGTCTCTTCTGAGTCAAGGCAGTGGACGCCTGTTATTATCACCTTTTTTTTTTTTTGCCATGGTTGTTAAATGAATCCATGCAGTTGTTAAGTGCCTCATGCACAGTCATGAAGCGAGTCCAACTTCCCCCCCGTTGACTTGGCTTGTCAAAAGCCAGCTGGGAAGATCATGTTGCGGTTCACCGACAGCCTGTGCAGATGGCAGAGGAATCGGACAGTGGGGAAGAACGGGGACCAGTCCGGAAGTCTGGGGAGGACTCGGACGAAGGTCCTGCGTCTGATACAGAGATGGGGCCAGGGCCATCTGGAAGTGGGGTGCTGACTCTGGAGCCTCTGGAGTCTGGCAGCAGCGAGGCAGAGGAACCAGGGGAGCCTGTTCCCAGTGTGTGTATGCACAGACCTGCTAGAAGGCAAGAACAGTTAAGACAATAGGGGCGACATGAGAGTAAGGCTCCCTTAAGGTATAAAGGAAGTGTCCCAGGTTGCTGACACCCAGTCTCGAACAGCAGTCCCCAACCTTTTGGGCACCAGGGACTGGTTCTATGGAGAAATGTTTTTTTCATGGACCGGAAGGCATGCTGCCTGCATCCCATGGACAGGGCTTTGCTTGTTTGCATGGGCCGGTTTCTGGCATGCCATGGACCGGTGCTGGTGCATGGACTGGAGATTGGGGACCCCTAGTTTAAAAGGACTAGGAGGGATATGACAGCAGTGTTCCAATATTTGAGTGGCTGCCACAAAGAGGAAGGGGGTCAATTTGTTTTCCAAAGCCCCAGAAAGTAGGAGAAGCAGCAATGGATGGAAATCCCAGGGGTGGGATTCAAATATGTTTACTACTGGTTCTGTGGGAGTGCCCAGGTGGACTGGGTGGACATGGCTCCTTCTTTTTTTGCCAACACCCCCCTCCTGGGCCTCAGGGAAGCCTCCTGGGTGAAAGCAGTAAGACAGTGAGGGGGATCCTGGCACAGCTGATTGTTGGAACAGCTGGTCATTGGAACAGCTGATCGTTGGAACAGCTGATCGTTGGAACAGCTGATCGTCGGAACAGCTGACCGTCGGAACAGCTGATCGTCGGAACAGCTGACCGTCAGAACAGCTGATCGTCGGAACAGCTGATCGTTGGAACAGCTGATCGTCTGGAGGGTAAAAAAACCTTAAGGAGGGACTGGTAGTGAGAATGCAGTCAGGAATGCTGGTCATGCGCGCGATGTCACACATGCGTGATAAGGACTGACTGGGCAGGGAGGGGTGGGGTGGATGGAGAGAGGTGGGGCCAGCCAGGGCCATGATTTGTCAGTTCTCAGAACTGCACAGAATCGTAACAAGCGGTTCTGTAGAACTGGTCTAAACCGGTAGAATCCCACCCTGGAGGGAAACTAATCAAGGAGAGAAGCAACTTGGAACCAAGGAGAAACTGGAGGTTTTTAAGAAGAGACTGGAAAAGCCGTCTGTCTGAAATGGTATGGGGTCTCCTGCTTGAGCAAGAAGCTCAACAAGATGACCTCCAAGGTCCCCTTGCAGCTCTATGCTGATGGATCTGTCCCAATTGCCCTGTCTCCTGCCATCCAGAGTCTTCAGTTATTTTTTTTTAAAAAAAAACGCCTCTCTTTAGGAATGACAGCCTTGTTGACAGGAGGGAGATAGCAAAGTCAAGCACACGAAAGGCAGCTGTTCTCGAAGCCCAGAACACCAATTGATTTAATAACTAACTTAACTAAATCGCTGTTGCTAAATTGGCGCAATTAGTAGCTGAACTTCTTTTGTGGACGCTCAAATCAGTTTAAAGGGGGTCAGGAGAGATATTGATTTTCTTTTCTTTTTCTTTTTTTGCTTGCTCTGGATGATACAATCGGTGATTGTGGATCTCGTGGAAAAGATGGGTAGGGAAAGTCCGCCGAGAACTGAATTTGGGGTTCATGACTTCACGGACAGGTACGCAAATGGTGGCATTCCCCGTTTGGCCTGTAGCCCTGGGATTTCCTGGCCATTGGTCATTTCAAATGGTCATTAAATGAACTGATGTAAGTCAAAGGCTACCTGTGATTCCATTCTGGTGCTCTCCCCAAGTGTGTTGCAGAAAAAGGACTGCTTGCAATGGAAAATCTGGAATCTTTCCCCGGTGCAAAATGCATCTTCATTCCCCTTTTTAGTGCATTTCGGGAGATAGCAAAAGTGCTCTGTTTTTATAAAGTCTTTTGCAGACAACAAAGCCTTTGACAGTTCTAATAACAGACCGATATGGTTTCCTGGCGCTACAGTGGGATGATAATTGTACCAGTTTTTCTATTTCCCGTGGCCGTAGATTAAAGTTTATTTCCCCGTTTTATCTCTTGCATGGAAGAGCTGGAATTTTCGGTGCTTTCATTGTTTTATTAAGCGATGGGGTTTGCCACCTTGAGAGTACTTTTAAGGAAGATACCTGGGCGACAAAAGTTTTAGGGAATCGCTTGTAAAAACGCCCCTGTTAATGTTTACACCCCCTTGAAAACTTGAAACTGGCATAGATTTCCATGTAACTCCAACTCCCCCTAGTTTCCCCAGGTATTAATGTCGATCCTTCAGGAGAATAAATGTATATAGGTTGTCCTCGACTTACAACTGCTGTTGAGACTGGAAGTGAAGTGGCCGTTCAGTGAATTTTCTACGTATAGAATAGCACAAAGCACACATTCTGGTAGAGAGAAATTCCCCAAGGATAGGCTCCATCACAACTCCTAAAGCTCGGAAAACTAACTCTGGTCCTGGTGACAAAACCCAGTTTGGATCCTAAATGAGTGATGTCTGATTTTACAACCTCCCCCCCCCCTCCACACACACACAATTGAATCATTACAATCATTAAGCGAATCTGGCTACCCCGCACCGACTTTGCTTGTTGAAAGCCCTCTGTGCAAGTTTTAAGGGTCAATCACGTTGCCATTGCTAGTGAATCCAGATTCTGGGTTTGGCTCCTATGAAACCTAATTTAAACAGGGCTGTCTAGAAAACAACCAGAAAAAAAAAAAAAAACAATTTTCAGTGATAGGATAAACAGAGGCTTGTCACTAGATAGGAAAAGAGGATGGCCAAATTCAGGGTTTATTAGGTCCAATGGTTCCCGGCTGAAAAGAGAGACTGTTAAATTATATATCTCGTGGCAGCAAAGTGTGGAGCTCTGACCTGCTGCATGTATAGTTTTCCTTACAAGAGGAGTTTACAACTGAACTTCAAATATTCTACTGGACTGCAGTTCAATTGGGTGAGTGCTTTAATGCAACATATATAGGTAAAGGTTCCGCTCGCACATAATACGTCCTAGTCATTTCCAGCTCAAGGGGCCGGTGCTCCTCTCTGTTACAAAGCCGAAGAGCCAGCACTGTCCGAAGACGTCTCCGTGGCCATGTGGCCAGCAGGACTAAATGGCAAAAACGCACGGAATACAGTTCCCTTCCCACCAAAGGTGGTCCCTATTTTTCCACTTGCATTTTTTATATGCTTTCGAACTGCTAGGTTGGCAGAAGCTGGGACAAGGAAACGGGAGCTCACGCAGCGCTAGGGATTCGAACCACCGAACCGCCGACCTTTCTGATCGACAAGCTCAGCGTCTTAGCCACTGAGCCACCGCATCCCCCAATATAACATATACATGTGCCTCTATAATGCTCAAGTGAACATGCCATTTTCTGAATCGTGTGGAAGCGTGATGGAATCAGTGGATGGTAGAATGAGACAATTGACCATTGAACTGATCCAAGATCACTGCCGTCCAATAGGAAGACAGAGGCCTATTCTTCGGCATGTGGATTGGCTGATGAGTAGTTGTCCCACACTGTGAATCAGTCAGGGATAAATGTCCTGTGGCCACGTGCCAGGGGCGTGGAGGATGGGGGGAGGGGGAATGGCAGGGAAGGAGCACTGGTGGAGGGCCAGCTGAGAATTAATGTCCGTAATAGGTCAGCTGTGATGGGTGGCTCCAGGGAGGAGTGGATGTGGCAATGTCGCTGCAGTCAATTGTCCTAGACCCAGTGGATGGCATGGAACATGTATCACTCAATGGGAAGCTTTCCCCACAGGTACATCTGCGTATTAAAGGATGCTAACTGATGCTAATTGAAGGGAGTGGGTTCAGTCTAAACCAATTTCTTTTCTATTCTAAATCAAATCCTAAGAGGTATCTCCGTAGCTTTGAACATTCCGATGGACGTGGATTGATTTCCTGTAATTAATTCGAAAGTTCAACTCCAATTGATTCCAGGACCAGGATTATTACTGGTCCCAAATCCTATTCGTGGGAAGAACATCGATAGATAATTGCATCCTATATTTGGTTCTCTCCTGAGGAAGTTAGTCATCTTAATTTGACTCCTGGGCCTTAAGTGATGGGGTTGGAAGGAAAGAAGAAACTCAACTTCCCCTTTACTCAAATACTGCAAAGTTATTCTTAGAAGAGCTGCCCTGGTGGGTCATTCAGTGATAGCCAAAGGTATGTTTTCCTTGCAACGGTGTGACATAATTTCCAGCATGAGTCAGGGTGCTCCTGAGAAAGGAATGTAGCTGCAGCGTGTTCACGAAGGAACTGTGAACTTCACCCAGGAGCTGCCAAAAAAGCCAACACAGTCCCAGACTGCATTCATGGAGAACCAAGATGACCAGGGTTAGGGCCACTTTATAAAGCCTTGGTAAGATGTTTAGACTCTGGGAAGAGTGCAGAGAAGAGCAATGAAGGTTATTAGGGGGCTGGAGTCTAAAACATGTGAGGGACGGTTGCTGGAACTGTGTAGGTCTAGTTTAACAAAAAGAAGGAATGGGAGGTGACCATGATAGCAGTGTTTCAATATTTGAGGGGCTGACACAAAGAAAGGCAGAGGTCAACTATTCTCCAAAGCACCTGAAGGCAGGACAAGAAGCAATGGATGGAAACCAATCAAGGAGAGAAGCAACTTGGAACTAAGGAGGAATTGTTTGATAGTGAGAACAAATAACCGGCGGAATGCTTGCCTCTAGAAGTTGTGGGGGCTCCATCACTGGAGGTTTTTAACAAGAGATTGGACAAGCATTTGTCTGGAGTGGGATAGGGTTTCCTGCCTGAGCAGGTGGTTGGACTAGAACAGGGGTCGCCAACCTTTTGGACCTCAGGGACCACCAAACTCATCATTTTAAATCCCGCGGACCAGAGACCCTGGGAAAATCCCCAAAAAAGTCTGCAGGAAAATTCCCCACTCCATTTTCCTACTGATCGATCGTTCTTTATTTAGGATCGCAGGATACCATCCCCAGCTCTGTTCTCAGCGGGGAGAAAGGGAGAGACTTTTGGCTTCATGCAAGGAAATCAGCAGAAGCAGCAGAAGTCTTTCTTTCTCTCCCCCAAATTCCTCCAGAAATGAGTCTTTTTGAGACTTGCTGTGCCAGCACAGCCTCTTGGAGCAGGAGGCCTTGCAGGGTCCCAAAGACTCATTTTCTGGCGGAGTTTGGGGGAGAAAGAAAGACTTTGGCTGCTTTCCTTGCATGCAGCCAAAAGCAGAAGAAGAAAGAAGCAGAAAAAAGCAGCCCAGTGGCCAAGTGAGGCGAGTGGGCAAGTTCCCCCCTTTCCCCCCTCCCCTCACTACCTCATGTTTGCAATGCAAGTGACGCAAGCCTTGTGTTCCCACAGGCCATGTGGGCAGCGCAGCCTTGTGTTCCCGTGCAGCCTGGATTAATTGCTTTGGGGGTGACATTTCTCTGTGGACCACCAGTGGTCCCCGGCCCACTGGTTGGCGACCACTGGACTAGAAGACCTCGGAGGTCCCCCGCAACTCTGCTGTTCTGTTTATCCTGATCCTCAACTAACAGGAACTGGCTAAGGAGACCCAGATGAGAGGCATCTACCAAGACTAACTTGATATCTCTCTTGAAGCCCTCAGCCCATTGGCCCCTCCAGCACTTCTTATGCATTAAACAACCAAGCTGTCAAAATGCGTACTCTTTTTCTCGCCTCTCTTTTCTTGAGGTAGAGGGGAGTGTGAGCCTGCCTGTTTGTGTATTCCTGCTGACTGCAGCGATTTGCCCAAAACACAGCAATAAAATATAAGTGTACTTTCTTCGTAGGGCAGGCTGGGGTCAAGAGTTTCCTCCCCGAGGAAAAGATTCTTCTCTCGTTTCATGCAACAGAAAATATATATATATATATATGGGTGGGCGGAGGCATCTGTACATCCTGCTTTTAAAAAGTCCTTCATTACATCTTGTGCCTTCAGGCAAGGCATAAAGATGCAAACATGGGGAAACGTTTTGCCCTTGAAGCAAGAATAAATGTTGGTTTTGCGTTGCCTCTGGTGCTTCGAGTTATATAGCAAATATGCACTGTGGAGCCCTTCTCTTTTCATCCTTCGTTCCACTGGTTAAATAGACTTGGCATCCTTGAGCAGCTGCTAGGTTCAAACAATGTCAGGAAAGCCAACCCACCATCGCACATGAACACGAACTTCCTCCTGTGGCCTGAAACGCTCAAAACAACATCTCACTCAGGGACTCTGGAGGGGAGAGGGTCAGAGAAAGGGGATACCAGCTTTAAACGGTAGCTCTGCAGAGGCAGTGGATTGGTTGGAGGGCCTGTGCCTTGGTATGGCACCCAAAGATCTCTCGAGGGAGGGAGAATTGTGCAACTAGCAGTGGTACCAATAAAGGAGAATCTGGGTAGCTCAAGGGTGAAAAGAAGGGTCTTTGGTGCTCCCTGAGAGGGATTTGCAAGGAGGGGGAGAAGGAGGAGGAGGAAAGAAGTGGAGAGGAAGAGGAAGAGGAAGAGGAAGAGGAGGAAGAGGAGGAGGAGGAGGAGAAGAAGAAGAAGAAGAAAAAGAGGAGGAGGAGGAGGAGGAGGAAGAGGGAGAAGAAGCAGAAGAAGAAGGAAGAAGTAGTTTTGTTTCTCGTCCAAGAAGTTTTAACCAGTTGCAACTTTTTGCATTTACTGTTTCTCTTCCCTCTAGTACCTGTGGCAGGAGTCAATGACATTTTCTGGCACGTCACATCCTCATGCCATGGGTCTGAGTGCATCTATCCCGCCATAGCATAGAGCCCATCGTTTCACCTGATTATCAACTCCTGCAAGCTTTTGCCAAGGTTTGATTATTTCTATTTGTTGTCCACTCTTTGGGCACCAGTTCGGGGTAGCAGGGGGTCTGTCCCGGTACCATCCTGCCATCCTGATTGAAAGCCTCGCGAGAGCCTTCAACAGTTTGCACTAAAACCGAAGGATAGTTTCCTTTCCCAGCCACCATTTCTTCCTGCACTCCTGCTTCCAAAACTCTGAGATCAGATTTTCGCTAAAGCCTCCAGAGGACAATTCTGAAGGTTGATTATTAGTCTCGTCATTTACATAATAATCCCTTTTGAAAGGCCACTTCCTGCACTGTGTATTTTTTTTTCCCCCCTCCGTCCGTTCCAAGCTTTCTGGATCCCCGATTTGCTTTTAGCAAATGCTTTTTGAGACATTTCCTGGTTTTGGAAAACAGATGGCGGCCAAAAGGGGAGGAAAGAAGGGAGAAAAATCTAAAAAAAAAAAAAAATAGTCATAAATCGACTTGACATTGGAAAAAGTCCAGGGTGTTTAGCTGGGGCTGCTCCTGTTTGAAAATACTTCATAGCCTTTGTTTTTTCTTCTCTCTCTCTCTCTCTCTCTCCTCTTTAATCTAGTGAAAAGAAAAGCGGGGGGAGGAGGCAATCCTAAATCACTAAGGGGCTGGCATGAAAAATTGCCTTGGAATTTGCTCTCCAACGGCCTTCCTCTTGAAGTCTTTGCTTGCTCTCATTTAGCCTGGAGAGCTCTTAAGGGGGCTGTGGAAAGAGGCAATAGACAGACAATAAGATTCGAGGAAGAGGGGGTTTGCAAGTGGTGTCTGGGGTGACATCATCCTTTCTTATTCCCTTTGTTTTGCCCCCTCCTCTCCCTCCCAAACTTGGACCGAGGTTATGACAAGAGATGAAATGCTGTCCAGGAGGCTTATTTCCTCTCCCTGGACAGGAAGAGAGTTCAGACATCAGAAGAGGGGTTTTTTTTATTATTATTATTAAAAAAAAAAGGAAAACGACAGAGAATGATTCATTGGAGAGAGAGAGAGAGAGAGAGAGAGAGGAGTGCATCTGCCTCGCATTAAAAGATGAAATCCTTCATATAAAGGAGGTATCTGTGTGTTTCTTTCCTATTTTGGCACCCAGGCAACCGTATTTCACACTGGAAAGCCACCAGAAGAACAGAGAGCTTGCGGGTTGAACCCTACCCCAGGCCCTTTCTCACTTCGGCATCAATTCTTCAAGGTGTCTGATGGCACCCAAAAGCAACTGTCTGCAAGACAGTGGTTGATTTGGGGGCGGAAGGCTAAACCTTATAGAGAACGGTTGCTGGATTTGGGTAGGTCTAGTCTGATGAAAAGAAGGACTAGGGGAGACTTGATAGCAGTCTTCCAATATCTCAGGGGCTGCCCCAAAGAAGAGGGAGTCAAGCTATTCTCCAAAGCACCAGAAGGCAGAACAAGAGTAAAAAAAAAATCAAGTACAAATTCAAGGTAAACCACTCCAAACTCGATTGCAGGAAGTACGACTTCAGCAACAGAGGGGTCAATTTCTGGAATATGAAAGAGAAATTTATCTAAAGATTAGTCGAAGGGATCATCATTTGAAGCGCTATTAATTAAGAAAGTTGAAAGTGTAACTAGGACTATGTATAAATATTGTAATCTGGAATCACATTGCTGACGTGAAGAGATGTGTAAAAAAAAATAAAAAAACCTTTGAATTAAAAATAAAATAAATAAATGCAAGTCAGTTGCTAACAATCTGGATTCTGATCACGCGACGCTGGGGGTGCTGCAATGGTCGTAAGTGTGAAAAAAACAGTCATCGTTCTCTTTTTTTTTTTCCAGTGCCGTTGTACCTTCGAACAGTCACTAAGTGATCTTTCGTAAGTTGAAGACTTCCTGCAGGGGAAGAATCTGGACTCTTACCCAGAGAGATGGGCCTCCCAATAGTTATTTTAAGAATCCAAATAAACTCAGCCCAAGTCGATAAATAAACTCAACCCAACCCCTGCTAGAGAGCCGGTCTCTCGGCTTGCTTTGTAAACCCTGTCATACCTGACTTTTATTTTTATTTTTAGCAGCAGAGCGAGTGGGATGTTAACAACAAATTAGAACCAATTAGGCGTTTTCAGTTTTCATACATCAGTTCTGATTAGCTCTGGCCTCTCTTCCTCCCCCTCCTCTTTCCAAGATGCATTAGGCCTGTCAGAAGCAAATTGGGGGCAGCCAGAGGGGCAGCCGGGGAGGGCTGGCCATTGCCAAAGAACAAATTGCCGGTGCCTCTTCCCCAGTTCCAGGGGCAGGAAATGTAAATGATATTCGGGCAGGCAGACATTTTCCTTGGCTTATTTAGCGTTGATCATCAGCAGGGAGGTTAAGGATCTAAGCTGGCCAGTTTGGCACAGAGGGAAAAGAAAAATTCAGCAAGGGAACTTCCAGGTTTCATTAAAAATAAATAAATAAATGTAGGAATGGTGGAACCCAGCAGAAAACCCTGTGTAAGAAAGGAAGGAAGGAAGGAAGGCAGAGTTTTCTTTAGGGGAGACGCTGGAAACCTGGGAGAGGCGTGGAAGGAAGTGGATGCTTTGTTCATCTGTAAGAGAATATTTGTAGCTCAGGGTTGAATTTTGGGGTCCTTGGTGATCTCTGAGCATGGCGGTTTTCTTGCAGATGTTTCATGACCCAACTAGGTAACATCATCAGTGCTAGAAGGACGTGGGGTTTGATGAGTGGGAGGAGGAGGAGGAGGAGGAGAATGACTCTGGGGTCCTTGGTGCTTTCTGAGCTTGGTGGAGGTTTTTTGCAGATGTTTCATGACCCAACTAGCTAACATCATCAGTGCTGGACAGATGTGGGGTTTAAGGAGGAGGAAGAGGTGGAGGTCTCTGCATTTGATGGTTTTCTTGCAGATCTTTCATTACCCAACTATGTAACATCATCAGGGCAATGGTGCTAATTACAATCTCCCTCTAATTCTCCCCACCCCCATTGCCCTTGGACCAAACAGAGTCACACCCAAAGCAATAATTGCTGGATGTGACCGACTTCTACATCCTGAAAAGCAGTAGTGATGAAATTATTCTGCAACGATTCCAGTTCACTATCTCTGAAAGTATAATGGTTCAGTCACCAGTTGCACCACATGCAGGAAAGATGAGTGAAAACATCCCAAAGGCGTTTTCCCAAAAGGAAACTTAAATTTTTTTTGTTTTTTCCCCCCCCCCATGACAACGTTTCGCTTCTCATCCAAGGAGCTTCTTCAGTTCGAAAAGGATAGCAAGTCAACTAGGGCTGGTATTCAGCCGGTTTTGACCGGTCCTTGCGGATCGGTAGGGAAAATTTTGAGTGGTTCGGAGAACTGGTTAGGAAAATTTTTGACTGGGACCACCCACCAGCCTCTGCTCTTACCTCTCACCTCTCCTATGTTCTGTTGTTTATTAGCTCAGCTGATTCGCATGGCAGAGCAGATTTCCGTGCCTCAGCTGAGCTAAAAAACAGCACACACACAATGCACAGCACACCAACTTTGACGCAAAGTGAGCTGTTCTCAGAACCAGTAGGAACATTTTTTGAAACCCACCACTGAAGTCAACCAACACATTTCAAGGAAGCCTTGATGAGATTGGGAGGATCCAGCTGTCTTCCTCTACTCCCTTACAGGACAGATGATCGCCCATCATAGTAGATTCAACCTAGTGTGAAAGTGAAGATCAGAGGAAGTGACGTAGCTAGCCGGACCAAAGAAATACCTGCTTGTTTGCACTGCTGTTTTCCGCTTGGACACACTTTTCAGATGACAGCTGTCACAAGGCAAATCTCAGCAGATGGGAGGCTGGTGAAGATCCCAGGTGGGTTAAAACTCAAGAGAGGCTTTAGGTCTCTCTCCTCAAACCAACAGATTAAAAAAAAATATGTTCCAAAAATGATTTCTGAAGAACTGCTTTAAATATGCAGATACTGGGTAGAGTTTCTTTCCTTGGGACAACCACCATGTACATATTTGGTTAATAAAATGTGAAGATAGGCCTGTAGAAACAGGATTCGACCCAGCACTCTAAACACAGCCTAATCCCTCTACTTTCATCTACTGTCTCTCAAAGTTTCTGTTCAACCTATAATCTGCATTACCATCTTCTTCTTTCTTTTACTTATACAATAATTATTTATACAATTTATACAACCCTTCCCTACAGAGTGACTTGGAAGGGACCATAGTCCAGACCCTGAACCATTTCAGACAAATGGCTGTCCAGTCTCTTTTTTAAACCCCCCAGTGATGAAGCACCTACAACTTCTGAAGGCAACTTCTGCTCCACTGCTTAATTGTCCTTCCGGTTAGGAAGTTTCTCCTTAGTTCCAAATTGCTTCTCTCCTTGATGAGTTTCCATCTGTTGTTTCTTGTCCTGCCCTCTGGTGCTCTGGAGAATAATTGGACCCTGTCTTCTTTGTAGTAGCCTCTCAAATACTGGAATACTGCTATCATCTCCCACTTTCTCTTTCTTTTATCTAGAATTTTGCAACTATTCCTCATATGTTTTTATCTCCAGGCCTTTAATCATCTTAGTTGCTCTTTTTTGCACTTTTTCCAAAGTCTCAACATCTTTTTTGTAATGTGGTGACCAAAACTGGATGCAGTATTCCCGGTGTGGGCCTTACTAAGGCTTTATAAAGTGGTACTAATACTTCATATGATTTTGATTATATATTCTACAATTCAATTGATTAATTGTGCTCACTGTTAGGAAATTTCTCTTTAATTCTAGGTTGGATCTTTCTTTGGTAGGTTTCCAACTACTCCTTCCTGTGTTTCATATTACTTTGAATTTCTAAAGCTTTCTGCTATAACTGAATACTTGCCTTAATTGACATCTGGAATACCAGTGGGGTTTTTCTGGGCATGTGACATCTGGAATACCAGTGGGTTTTTTCTGGGCATGTGACATCTGGAATACCAGTGGGGGTTTTCTGGGCATGTGGGGCTCCTCAAGTTATGTCAACGTTCCCACACTAGGAATTAATGTGAAGACATCTCATCTTCTTGACTCCAATATAAATTCTCAAAGCAGATTTGTCAACTTTTCTTTCTTCCTTCCTTCCTTCCTTCCTTCCTTCCTTTCCTTTTCTTTCTCTCTTCCCTCTCTCTCCCTCCTTCTTTCTCTCTCTCTCTCTCTTTCTTTCTTTCTCTTACTCTCTCTTCCCTCTTTCTTTTTCTTTCTTTCTTCCTTTTTTCTCTTACTCTCTCTTCCCTCTTTCTTTCTTTCTTTCTTTCACTCTCTCTTCCCTCTTTTTCTTTTCTTTCTTTCTCTTCCTTCCTTCCTTTTTTCTCTTACTCTCTCTTCCCTCTTTTTTCTTTTCTTTCTTTCTCTTTCTTTCTTCCTCTTTTTTCTTTCTTTCTTTCTTTCTTTCTTTCTTTCTTTCTTTCTTTCTTTCTTTCTTTCTCTCTCTCTCTCTCCCTCTCTCTCTCTCTCTTTCTTCTTTTTCTCTTACTCTCTCTTCTTTCTTTCTTTCTTTCTTTCTTTCTTTCTTTCTTTCTCTCTCTCTCTCTCTCTCTCTCCCTCTCTCTCTCTCTCTTTCTTCCTTTTTTTCTCTTACTCTCTCTTCTTTCTTTCTTTCTTTCTTTCTTTCTTTCTTTCTTTCTTTCTTTCTTTCTCTCTCTCTCTCTCTCTCTCTCTCTCTCTCTTTTCTTTCTTTCTTTCTCTTACTCTCCCTTCCCTCCCTCCCTCCCTCTTGCATATACACAGATGCACAAAAAGAATAGCATTAAAGGAGAATAAAGATGACAGCACAGTTGAACAAGGCAGCCATAAAACAGTGATCATAATAAAGAATAAAAATGCTATCTCATGTTGCCAAGGGAACAAGTATTCAAGGACTCCAGGTAACGCTGTAAAACATGCTACTGAGCATAACGCACGAAAGCAGGTTAAGGGGTTATTTATTATGTTAGAACATGCCACGTAGTGCCCTCTGGTGTGTGCCAAAGACAGAAATGTCTGGCAGTTTTAATTAAAAAAGGCAACAACACCCCTCTCCTATAAGCCCTTAGAGGGAATTAGCAAGAACTAAACTGTTTGCTTTCCTGCCACAAAACAAAGAGGCATTTTGAGGCTCTGAGTCCAAGCAGCATCCTTCACCTCTTTCCCTTTTCTTAACATAAAATAAAACAAACAATAAAATAAGATATTCCGTCAGAAGAAAGGGAATTTACACATGATAAATTAAAAGCAGAAGCCTGAGCTGATAGTTCCCCAGTGAAAATACTGTTCTTTTTTTTTTTTTAAAGGAAGAAAAGAAAAAAATATTTGCTTTGGAAATAACCACTAGGAGCGGGGGGGGGGGGGAGTCAAAATAATATTAAAGGGGAAAGATCCATCTGTGCCGAGTCAGCAACTTCCATATACACTACTCGTTCCAAATACAGTAAGATGGACGGCAACTGAGCTGGCTATGAATCAAACCTGGGTGTAAACTTTCTTTGAAACTAGCCCTGAATCTTAGCTTGGACGTCTCTGGACAATTGGCATCTTCTCTCGAATCCTCGCTGAGCTCCTTTGATGGGAGTTTGACCTACGGAGGTACCTTCCACTCTCCGCCTGCCATACGACCACTTTTATTTTATGCTTTATCTTTTTTTTTTTTATTTATTTATTTTTAAGCCACAATTTTACTCGTCCCTTGTAATCTGGAAAGACGAGTGGCATAAAAGAAGGTTTTAACGACTTCGCCTCCAGAAGTTGGGTGCTCCAACACTTGGAGGTTTTATTTTTTTTTTAAAAAAAGGCTGGACAACTGTTGGTATGAAATGGCATATGGTTTCTTGCTTCAGCAGGGAGGATTGGACTAGAAGACCCCCAAGGTCCCTTGCGACTCTGTCACTCTGTTAAAGTTGCAGAAGTTTTCCGAGTAACCAAAAACAGATGTTGGGTGATTTGATGCCCATTGGCTGTTTCTCTGGAGAATGCAGTGGACCTTCTGATCTAGTTGCTTAGTTAGCAGCCTTCTGCCTGTCTTAAAATGAAATTCAATGGTGAAGGTTCTACATTTAGGCAAGAAAACCCAAAGGCAGAGATCTTGGGGTCCAAGTGGACAAACATTTAAATAGGAGCCAGCCGTATGCTGCAGCTGTCAAAAAAAGCCAACACAGTTCTAGGCTGCATTAAGAAAGGGATAGAATCAAGATCACGTGAAGTGTTAATCCCGGTTTATAAGGCCACACCTGAAATATGGCATCTCACCATATTATAAAAAAGATGTTGAGGCTCTAGAAAGAGTGCAGAGAAGAACAACTAAGATGATTAGGGGACTGGAGGCTAAAACATACAAAGAACGGTTGCAGAATTGGGTCATGCCTAGTTTAATGAAAAGAAGGATTAGAGGTGACATGATAGCAGTCTTCCAATATCTCAGGGGCTGCCAGAGAGAGGAGGAGGTCAAACTATTTTCCAAGGCACCTGAAGGCCAGACAAGGAATAATGGATGGAAACTGATCAAGGAGAGATTCAACTTAGAAATAAGAAGAAACTTCGTAACAGTGAGAACAATTAATCAGCGGAACAACTTGCCTCCAGAAGTTGTAAATGCTTCCAACACTGGAAGTTTTTAAAGAAGAGATTGGATAACCATTTCTCTGAAATAGTATAGGGTTTCCTGACTAAGCAGGGGGTTGGACCAGAAGGCCTCCAAGGTCCCTTCCAACTCTGTTATTCTATATCTAAACGTTTAATTATAATCCTCTACCCGTAGGTCTTAGCTATTGATTTTCACTTATATTACAGTGACAGCATGGAAGTAGGGGTGGAAGAGGGAGGCTGGGGGAAGATCTTTCCTGGTTGCTGATATTTGGGAAGCAGAGATCACCCCCAAACGATGCCACCTCTCTCTCTCTCTCTCTCTCTCCCTGGAAGATTTCACCCATTTTAAGAAGTTTCAGTTCAGTTCTTCCCCCACTAAGTGGCAGCAATGCACTGCAAACTACAGAGAAAGAAAAGAAATGGAATGGTGAGGTTTCATCTCTCTCTCTGTGTGTGAAAAGCTGAGTTGGTTGCCCCCATGAGGGAAACAAGGCTTGCATTATGCGAAGAACCGCAGTTTGTGGACTTCAGCAAGCAGAGGCAGAAGCTGAATTCCACCCTTTGTAAGAGGAGGGGAGATCAAAGAAAGGTTTGTTTTCCCATCCAGGATCCAGAAAGATTTCAAAGATCAGCTCTTGTGCAAGCAACACGGTCGGGTGAGTCGGTCCACGTGGCCATTATTTGGCCGCCAGGCTATTTGGAAATCCCAGAAGCCCAGACTAGGGGAGGGGAGGATGGGGAAGGGTGAGTGTGAGGTGGGCAAGGCATGCTGAATGAAGTCGATAGGAAGCCGCCTTTATTTGCCTCTGTTTGTTGATTATTTCTACAGCTGCCCAACCAACAGGCAACTCAGGGTCGAGTGCGCCATTCAACAAGAGCAAACAACAATAATCATAAAATGGATTGCACCAGAGGCCATTTCAAACAACCCTTATCAGTAAAAAACAGCTGAGGCTGTTGTAAAACTCCTGACCCAGAGCCTGAAAAGGGAGGGAGAGATAGAGGGGAGAACCACGTTTTCAAGGACTCCTGAAAGCAGAATGGGACAATTCGCCACAAGCCAACTCGCAGTGGGAGAACTCACCAAGGCCAACTCAAGCTGTGGGACACTTTAAAGCAGGGGTGTCCCACCTTGGCAACTTTAAGACTTGTGGACTTCAACTCCCAGAATTCCTCAGCCAGTCTTAAAGTTGCCAAGGTGGGACACCCCTGCTTTAATCAATTCAATTTAATTATTTAAATTAAACCAAAAAAAATATTTTATATTTTTTGTCGTTCAGATTCTATTCTGATCCTCCTTTGGCCTCTTTAATGATTCTATTCCTCCCCCCACCTTTTTAAAATGTTTTTTATTGTTCTTTTTCACATTTTACAAATCTTAATCTTAACATTAACAGTATAGTGACATCATTATTTCATATCCTAATCTCAAATACACACACACACACATTCATATACCTTTGTGTATGATTTTCTTATCTCTATTATTGTTATTTCTATTTTTTAACCAATTGTACCAACTGTCCCAAACTTCGTAATACTCTGATTCTATTCCACCGTTTCTTTGACATCAGTGTAACTCTTGTCCCTTGATGGGCAAGTTGATGGGGGCGAACTGTCATAGACCCTCCTGAAAGATAGGTAGAGTTGGGCCACCTGAACCTTGGAAGGGAAGGCAGTTCCATAAGTCAGGTATAATGGACAAGCAACGTACTTCTGCCAAGAAAATTACATGAACATGCCTTGGAAGCCCTCCAATTGAAGTGTAGAGGTAGTTCTTGATTTATGACCACCATTTGAGACCGGAATTTCCATTCTTAAGCAAAGCGGGTGTTAATGAGTTGACTTTATAAACATTGCTGTTGCCCTGATTGTCAACACTGTTTTGGACAGCAGAGGCAATTAATGTAGAGTTGTGATTTTTAGATATCCTATTATATATATGTATATGTATATGTAGGTCTAGGTGTGTTTGGGTCTTTTCCCGTGTAAGATTAAGAGTATCTTGGTGACGTTTCGGCGAGGTCCCACTCGCCATCCTCAGGCTGGTGCTTTCGGCTTCATGCCAGTGCAAGCAGTGTGTGATCGGAGCTGCCGTCTCTCTATAAATACTGGTGGTGGGGGCTGGTGTGTTGGGCTGATTGGCTGCGCTGCTGCCTCTTGATTGGTTGATGGAGTTGATGTTGGTATAATGGGCTGTGTGATGGCCTTGTGAGTTTTGTTGTGGAGATATCCTGGATCTTGTGCTGTAATCTCCTGGGTCATTTGTTTTGTAGTGATCTTTTTTCCATTAGCCTCTCGTGTTTAAAGGTCTTGGGTAATGGATTGTGTGATGGGCTTGCAAGAAAACAGACCATGGCTGCTTTGCCAGCTGTCGCACCCCCCGGTCCGAAAACCAAACAAGCTGACACACACCAAGAACAACAGACCCAGACCCCAAACTCGAAGCCAGACTAAAACCCAGAATGCTACATCACAGCCATCCGCTCAGGATATCACATCAGAAAACAGGAAATTACACCACAAGAACTCAAGAAGTTGCGACACAGCAAATGACTCAGGATATCACAGCACAAGACCAAGGATACCACAGCAATAAGTCTCACAAGGTCATCACACAACCCATTACCCAAGCTGTTACTACACAGGAGGCTAATGGAAAAGAGATTAAAACACAAACGACCCAGGAGATTACAACACAGGACCCAGGATACCACAACAAAAGAACTCGCAAGCCCATCACACATAAACAATAACAAAGTATTTAACAGAATGGCCAATCAATCCGCTACTCCACCCTACCTGAAGGAGGAAGTCAGCACTTGCTGGAAAGCATAATATGGGGTTCCAATTTCCTCCAAAATTTGAGGAAGGGCTGCACCCAGCTCGTGTGACTACATTGAATGGGGGAAAGTAGACTTAAGAGCCAACTTGAGGATTAGAATACAGGATCATGGGGCTGGAAGGGACCTTGGAGGTCTTCTAGTCCAACCCTTTGCTCAAACAGGAGACCTGATACCATCCCAGTCAAATGGGTGTCCAGTCTTTTCTTGAAAACCTCCAGTGATGGAGCATCCCCAACTTCTGGAGTGAAGCTGTTCCATGGATTGTTCTGAGAGTCAGAAAAGTTCTCCTTATTTCTAGCTTTGGATCTCTCTCTGATGAGCTTCCACCCATTGCTTCTTATCCTGCCCTCTGGTGCCTTAGACAATACGTCAATCCCCTCTTCTCTGTGACAGGCCCTCAGGTGCTGGAAGACAGTTATCCTGCCCTCCTAATCCTTCTCTTCAATAGGATAGACATAATTTCCTAGCTGCCTCAACTGTTCAACATACAATTTAGTTCCAGTCCCCTAATTATCTTTGATGCTCTGTGTACTTTCCAGGATCTCAACATCTTTTTTGGATTGTGGTGACTAGAACTGGATGCGGTATTTCAACTGTGGATCGGGCTGACATCACCCTATGCCCTATGCCTTTCAAAACCTGCGGCCCAAATTTGCCCTGAGTTTTTCAAAACATGCTTCCACAATTTCAAAGAGCGTAATTATTTAGGCGGCATCCCGCCCCCACGCATCTGCTGGATTGAGTCTTTCCAGCTTTCTAGTCCTCCTCACCCCACAGCACTCTGTCCAACAGCTGATTGTGGTGGTGTTGGCAGTCAGCTGCGGTAATTGACCTTAAGCTTGGTGGGAGGGGAGTCCTGCAGAAGGTTAGAGAACCAGGGACCTGGCCGACTGCTATTTATATAGCTGATTAAGCGCCATTCATCTCCACTGAAACGTTGCAGAAAATGGAAGGGTTCCCACCACACATCTGTGTGCGATCACAGGCACCAGCTGTTTATGGACTCCCTTTCCTGCTTTCAGCCTAGCTAAACAAACCAAGATGGCGTTTAGCTGCAGCTCACCGGGCAAAGAACCAGGCCTTTCGTGACGGGGAATGGATGCCAGGTGAAATTAAACCCTCTTTTGGGTGGGGATGGAGTCCAGAGAGATGGCCAGAGGCATCCTGTGCTGTGTTTTCTGATTTATTGGCTGTGTGCAGATGGTTTTGGAACTTGCCTGCCTGGCGTTACTCAAAGCTCGTCAGGAACAAGCAAGCAAAGGATCAAGCAGAACGAGGAAGAATGGCCAGGCATCCTGGAAAGTTTGGAGGCTCTGGGAGAAAATCTTGGAGGTGGGGGGTGGGGGAACCTCCTTTTATCCTGGCAAAAGCACATCTGTCTTTCCTTCTACCTCATCGGCCAACAGACGGATTTGTGTTTTCCACGGTAATCCAGTTTGAGTGGAATGCCGTTATGTTTATGTCAAACTTTTCTTCCCAGCTAGGAGTTATCTGGCTGTAGTCTATCAGCTTTCCACACATCACCAGAGGAGAGCAAAATAATAATAATACCGGTATGTGTAGACGTACAAAAGAGAGACTAACTTTGCTTATCCTTTTTTCGAATTCCCTCTTCCACTTTGGGCAAACATTCTTTCTTTAATTCTTGTAAATCATTCTGCTGTGATTCTGGGATTAAGGTGATATTTAAGACCAAGGTCTTTTGGTGACTGTGCTTGTTTAAGAATCTGGGGGAATTTAACAACCCATCCTCCTTACACACCTATTTTAAAGCTTTTTGTGGGCGTGTTCTTCTTACTTGATAGCTGAAGTAAAATACGGAAAGCAATAACGAGAAAGGCTACAGCACATTAATTAGTCAGATTTCCCAAATCTGGTGCTTTCTATATGGTGAGCTTCAAACTCCTATCATTCTGAGAATTGTAGGCGCTAAATTACTACAACTGGGCTGCAGAAATCCGTACAACAGTTCTGCGGTACCAAAGAGATACAGGATAATTTCTCAGCTGCCATCTTGTCCTCTGGGGGTTTGCAATGCAGATATATAACAGAATGACAGAGTTGAAAGAGACCCAAATGGCTGTCCAGTCTCTCCTTCAAAATCTCCAACGATGGAGCATACAGGCAAACCATTGCACTGGTTAATTGTCAGGCAACGTCTTATTTCTAGGATGGTTCCCTCCTCGATTAGTTTCCATCCACCGCTTCTTCTCCTGCCTGTCCTGAGACCACGCAGAAGGAAGTTGGCTTAGAAAGCAAACGGTTGTTTCCCAAAAACCAAAGCAAAGTTCAAACACCATCAAATCAAGTCTTTCTTCTCCACTTACCTTGCTGTTGATAACAACAGGAATTTTGATAGCTACCAGCTACGTGCACTCCAAACCGACTCACATTATTTTAAGCTCTTTTGTAAGAATCCTGCTGCTCCTTTTATGCTCTCTTGATGAAATTGCTCTCAATCCAGCAGTCCAACTCCATAAAGAACAGCATAACAACTGTTTACGTTCCTGGCTATTTGAAATAAATCCTCCTCCCTCTACTCTTCCCTACCTTGGGTCAGCAGCCCAGAGGCCATCAGAGAAACGTATGAGAATGAAGGTGAACAGCAGTACTACAACGAGAGAGAGAGAGAGAGAGAGAGAGAGAGAGACAGAGAGACAGACAGAGAGACAGAGACAGAGACAGACAGAGAGACAGACAAGAGAGACACAGAGGGACAGACAGACAGAGAAAGAGAGGGGGGGAGACCTTTATCTGGATGCCTAATATCTTAATTGTTAATTTTTCAGACCCTGCCATTGTCCCTCAGTGCTACTTCAGTCAAATCAGGGCAGTAACATACTCCCAAGGAAGAAAACCTCAACGGTCTTGAAGCCTACTTCCCCTTCCCATTGGCATTTCTGTAAAGGTCATTCAATCTTGTCCACCCTGACTAACGTTCCCACCCTCCAAATAACTAAATCCAGATGTGGAAGGGAGGGTTTCAGAAGGTTTAGAAAAAATACATTTCAAGAAAGGTCACCAAGATTGGACTTACGTGAAGGGAGTGGAGGACGGGATTGAGCAGAGGGGGGAAAAAGCCAAAGAGAAGATCACGTCAAGGTTGTCCCTTTTGCACACACAAAAAAACCCCCGACTTCTGTTCCCAGGAAGCGGAAACAGCCTTCAACCCAGTCACTTATCATCAGCAGAATGGTTATCAAGGGTTTATCACATTTCAAAGGCTTATCTAAACCAAACAATCCGTAGAATGGTGGCTGATAAGGCCAGCCTGACAAGGTAATTTCAGCAATTAGAAACCCTACTATGTCACACCGGGTTGATATGAGCGGCCCTACCACTTTAGAATGTGAAATCTCTTTTTTTTTCCCCACCCTTCTCTCTCCAGAGCGGCTTTGCAACCATTCTCCTTCTCGACATTCATGGCTTGTCAGCCTATCCACGGCTGCCCTTTGAGCTCTCTCTGTAATTCTTTTTTTTTTTTTTAGTAGAGACAATTTTATCTCCAAGACTTTTCTTCAAAACCTTATGCTTTTCCTCACTGAACATCTAAAGGGTTGGTTCTACCTTCTCCTGAGATCTTGTTAGAAAGAAGAACACCTGGTCAAATCAAGTGGCCCTTCTCCCTGAAGAAGAAAAGATCAACCGAGGGCAGGCAGTCCTTGAAGGCAGCAAGATGACCCTTCAAAGGGTTCTTTAGCTAAGAGCAGACTTAGGCGCTAGGGAGACTCCTGCTGAATCTGTCATCTCTAGTTATTCAAAGATCAAGGAGGTAGTGCTGGGAATGACTTTACTTTGTCCTAGAGAGCTACTTACTGCTTGTCGAGGAACAGAATACTGACTGTATGGGTTGGTCTCGTCAGCAACAAGCAATCAGAGCCACTTGTGAATAGCAGAAGTAATTTTATTGTCTGTCACCTATATTACAAGAATCTATCTAGACTGCTTGCCTCCCCTAGGAATGACCAGGTAAGACTCCAGGGATCTTGGGGAAGGTTAAACTTATGCTACTTATGGCTGTGCAAGGACTCCAAGCTAGGCCCTCATTTGACTCTTCCTTCCAGCCTAGATGGAAGTTTTCCAACAGGCATAAAGTCATTCTTGTGCTCTCAGTAAAACAGGAAAGAAGTCGTTCCTTTTAAAATGGCCTATATCTTCCCCCAAAAGGCACCTTTGAGATTTGGCAAAATATCCTCACTGACTGGCCTTCCCAATGGGTAGACTTCCAAAAGTCTTGGGATCAATTTTTTTCCGGTTTTCCTACCTACCCTCCCTATTGGTTGGGAGATGGAAGATCATGTTGACCTCAACAACCCATCTAGAAGGATTTGGGTTTGGGAAGGCTTCGTGTTATCAAAGAAGTTATAAACAATCATCGGGTAAGCGAAATGGACCCTCCCACTATTATTTGATCTATTGCTTTAATAAAAAGAACTTGGATACGCAGTGAGTAAGGCATAGGAGCATGCCTTAGAATTGTACTTTAAGGTTCTAAATTGTCGTGACTTCTAAACAGCAGTACTTCTAGACTTCTAAACAGCAGTACTTCTAGACTTCTAAACAGCAGTACTTCTAGACTTATAAACGTCTCAGAGAACACACAACCATTTCTGTTTATTATTGGTCATCTATCCTCAACTAAACCTTCATTCTTTTGCAAAATCTTTAGGAAAAAGCTTCGCAACTGGAAGCACTGCAGCAGCTACCAACTCTTTAAAGTTTTTAATATGGAAGGTTTATTGTCCTTTGGCTTGTATTTGCACAGCTATGCCCAGCTTCAGAATTATGCAGGGCTTAATTTAGCTAATTTGTTTATCTTGTTTTCTGCAGCCTTGAGCAGAATGAACTTTCAATCTTGCCATGTCCAGACGTGCTGGGCACCAAAACAGAAATGACCAGAGTACTAGATGCTTTGGACGGATTTAATCTGCTCAGTTTTTCCAAAGCTTGTTTGCTATCTGACGGCAGGATTGAAACTGGCTTGAATTTTAGAAGCTGAGGAATCCTAGAGTTTTACATACTGTCGCTAAACAGAATAGAGTGGGGTGGGAGGAAGAATCCCCAACAGGTCCCAGCAATGGAAAAGCAATCACTCTAGCTGATAGAGTGTCATGGGATTTTTCAACAACTTTTTTTTTTCAATCAAAATTTAATGAATCAAGAAACAAATCCAGATGTGGAAGGCTGTTTCCCTTAATAAATCATGATGCATGCATTTGGCATGCAAAACGCAAACTAATCTGTTTA
The DNA here is from genome assembly GCA_033807585.1 of Hydrophis major. Lineage (NCBI taxonomy): Eukaryota > Metazoa > Chordata > Lepidosauria > Squamata > Elapidae > Hydrophis > Hydrophis major. The sequence goes on from CM066339.1 coordinate 9,445,409, forward strand.
AATTACAAGAGTTAATGTGCTTATAAAAATATAATAGGCTGCCTTCATGGTTTTAATCACAAATATACATCTTGAATTTCAGAACAGATTACCTAGCTCAAGTCTCAGATTTTACAGTTGAACACTCGTCAAAGTAAGTTCCGTAAACATCCACTGAGCAAATCTATTTCTTCCCTTCACGAACTAAATCATTTATGTATATCTGCACCAGTTTGGAATCATAATCACAACACGCCATGGAACATAATTGAATTATCTATCTATCTATCTATCTATCTATCTATCTATCTATCTATCTATCTATCTATCAACTATCCATCTGTCATCCACCCATCTATCTCATATATCTATATTTTGATCTTTCTCCCCCCCCTCCCTCTCTCCTTGGTATTTTGCTTTCTAGTCTACATTCATTAAAATAGACTCTGTGTTCCAACATTCCATAAATTTATTCATACTATAAAAGTGTGCTCATCCAATGACTACAGGGCTAAAAACCTACAATGCCATCCAATTGTGCTGCAAACAAACAGCAAAACTGATCTTAGGGTGGAAGGAAACATAGAATTGGAGGAGGGAGGGAGGGAGGGAAGGAGGGGGAGAGGGGGGGGACTTTAAGGACTTGTTTAATTACAAATAAAAATTCACTGTTTATTTCTAGGTAACATGGAATCCTGAAAAAGACAGAACCCTTTCAGGACAAACACAGAAGTCTCCAGCACCTCTTCAAATCATTTTTAGACACATGTACTGCCACCCAAGTCATACTTTTTACAACTAACAGGAAAACCCACAGCCTGACAATCCTTTGAAAACAACCTCCTATTTGGCACTTCTTATCCAGTGCACTCAATCTATTGGCTATAAATCGTCATTTTGAATGTTTATAGGGGGCCATAAACCACTTTTTATCGCTAGGTGTTTGCATCCTGAGACCCAACTAACGTGCAAGGCCAACTATCACATAGAAAGCTTAGCCAAGAAAAAACAAATACAGTTAAACACTTTGCCATTTCATCTCTACAGCTTGTGATATACTGTAAGCTTTGAAGATGCAGCGGGGAAACTTTTTGGGGGGATGGAAGAGTGACAGATGCTGGATCTCCAAGTGGTAAACTTGGAGTGATAGGAGATGGGATAGGAGATGGGACAGAAGCTGAAATTGGCCATCTCTTTCCTTTCTTCTCTGCCTCAGTGTGATGGATTATAATTGCTGCGCTGGAAAGCTGAACTGAATATTTCAGAAGGCTTCTGAAACCAGGCTAAAAGCTACAGCTTGTCAAGGTCTGCTCAAAAGCTTGGGAATGACCATAGTTTCGTGGTTAAGCATCATCTCCTATGTGTGAAGAAGATCAGATCAGATTAACAGAGATGGAAGAGACCTTGTAGGCCATCTAGTCCAAACCCCCCCTGCCCAAGCAGTGACCCTACACCATTTCTGACAGTCCAATCTCTTCTTGAAAGCCTCCAGTGATGAAGCTCCCACAACTTCCGAGGGCAACTTCTGTTCCATGGGTTGATTGTTCTCACTGTCAGAAAATTTCTCCTTATTTCCAATTTGAATCTCTCCTTGTTCAGTTTCCATCCGTTACTGATTATTAGTGGTTTCAGTTTCCATTAGTTACTGATCCCATGTTCAATCTCTTGTGTCTCCTGAGGTTCTCCATGATGATCTGTCCCTCACCTGGCTTTTCAGCTCTTCCAACAATCTACCCATCACCTGAATACATCCATCCTCTTCTTCTCTATCCTTCCCAACCTTACAGTCATTCTCCAGAAAATTATACCTTCACGTAATATGTTTGAAACAGGGTAATTTGAGCCTGGTCTGTTGTGTATTCTGAGTTGATTGATTTAGTGATCCATTTTCTTGGCTGCCCATGGTCTTCTCTGGAGTCTTCCATGATACCCAAGTTTAAAAGCATCCCTCCCTCACTATTTCTTCACTTCCATAAAGTGTCTTGGAGAACACCATTGCTTGCACAGCCTGAGGTCTTCTGAAGCAATAAATGTGAAAGAAATCCCGTTTGCCTCAGGCAAAATTTTCTTAGCATCAGTTTATTCTAGCCTAGTTCTCACTTCCACTAAAGATTCTGAGGAACAGACAGCAGATAGAATGGAGTGTGTTTTTTTCTTGCTGTGGCTCACTTGGTGTTTTTTTTTTTTTTTAAAAGCCAGATATTTACAGGAAGACCTTGTCATTTTTTTTTCTAAATAAACAATGCACAGAGCTTAATTATGTTTGCTGGTGCTATCAGCACCGAGTTAAATTTAGCTTGGATAAAAGAAACGGTAGCTCCGAAGCCATTAAAAACAAAACGCCCCATGGAAGTAGAGCAATTAAAATTTGAGTTTTAATGAAATAAAAGTGTGCTGAAAACACAATGCACACGTGTGAAGAGGCTGGGAGTTTAAGAAAAAGATGTGGAACAAAAGTAACATTAACAGAGGGATACAATCAAGATCATGGGAGGTACTAGTACCACTCTATAAAGCCTTGGTAAGACCACACCTAGAGTACTGCATCCAGTTTTGGTCACCACACTATAAAAAAGAGGTTGAGATTCTAGAAAGAGTGCAGAGAAGATCAGCCAGGATGATTAGGGGACTGGAGGATAAAACATATGATGAAGAGTTGCAGGGACTGGGCATAGGCTGGTCTAGCAAAGAGAAGGATCAGAGGAGACAGGAGAGCAGCCTTCCAATATTTGAGGGGTTGACACAGGGAAGAAGGAGTCAAGCTATTTTCTAAAGCGTCAGTAAGCCAGACAAGGAATAATGGATGGACACTGAACAAGGAGAGATTCAACCAGGAAATAAGGAGAAATTTTCTGACAGTGAGAACAATCAATCAATGGAACAGAAGTTGTCTTTGGAAGTTGTGGGAGGTTTTATTACTGGAAGAGTTCAAGAAGAGACTGGGCTGTCAAAAATGGTGCAGGGTCTGTTTGGCTGAGGGGTTGGGCTAGATGACCTACAAGCACCCTTCCAACTCTGTTAATCAAGCGTCTACTCATTTGAACTGACTGAATCTCTGATTTCCCTGGTGCTTGACAATTCCACACAGAGCTGAAGAGGAATCGAAAGGGGAGAGAGAAAGAGAGGGAGGGGCGGGGGGGGGAGACCACCGAATAAGTATGTCCTATTTATATAAAGCTTAACATTTCTAGGGCTTGCCACAACTAATTACTGCCCCAGCAATGACCCATATTTCCTCTAATCTTTGCAATAAACTACGTTTTTAACAGCAAGGATGCCATCCCCGAAGGAGCAGAGGATCTGGAAATGCAACACCACTTCTCCCTCCCCCTTTTCCTTCACAGGGGGTTGGGAGCGCTGTATTACAGCAGAGTAATATTTCCTTGGGGACACAGACAGTTAACTCGTTCATTTCAATTCTGCAGCCCAATTCAGCCAGGCAGTGCTACCAGTTTATGGTGCTGTTAATGAGATGCTGAAATACAGCACCACTTGTCATTTTATTTTTTATATTTTTTTTTTGCAAATAGGGAAACGTAGTCCCGCCTGCAACCTGGTGCAATTGAAATATTTTGTTAGATTTTTAACCCACTTTATATATAACTCGAGGCAGAGCAGAGAACCAATGCTTTTCTACGGAGACTTCCCCACTCGTCAGTTGGAACCGAAGAAGCGTCTCGGATGAGAAGCGAAATGTTTTTCAAAGAAAAAGCAACATAAAACAAGAAAGGCCTGTTGCCTTTTTGGAAAAGAACCTCCTCTCTCCACTTGCGGGAAAATTCAAGCCTCGCAAAATGGGATCATTTGCAGATTCTCCTCTTTCGTCCTGGTGTATAACTTGTACTTTGTTCGAGGAACTGTTACGTTTATAGACAAGGCAGTTCAAATAAGAATCTGTTACACTGAACAGAATGGGGTATCGTATAAAGGTGGTGTATTTAATGGAACATCAAGTGTTTGTAATTAGCACAAATGTATTTTATTACTGTATTTTCTTTTACCTATTTTATCCTGGGAATAGATCTTGCATCTTAGCTTTATTTTCTTTGATATGGCTGTAAGACTAATCTATCAATAATCTATATCTGTTTGTCTGTCTATCAATATGTCTATCAATATGGCGGTAAAACTAGTCTGTCTATCAAACTATCTGTCTATCAATATAGTTGTAAGACTAATCTATCAATAATAGATAAAGAGAGAGAGAGAGACAGACAGACAGACAGACAGATAGATAATGGTTGTAAACCTAATCTATCAATAATCTATATCTGTCACTATCTATCTACCTACCTACCTACCTACCTACCTATCTATCTATCTATCTATCTATCTATCTATCTATCTATCTATCTTGCTGTCTGTCCGTCTCTCTCTCTCTCTCTCTGTATCTATATCCATCTACAATATCTATCTATATCTATCATCTATTGATCTATTTATCTTGCTACCTATCTTGCTGTCTGTCTGTCTGTCTCTCTCTCTCTCTGTCTATCTGTATCTATATCCATCCACAGTATCTATCTATATTTATCATCTATCTATCTATCTATCTATCTATCTATCTATCTATCTATCTATCTATCATTAAACAGGATCAATGGTTAGCTGTATGAAGTGGAAGTTATAAACTTTCTGACAGGGAGAACAATCAATCCATGGAACTGGAGTTGCCCTCAGAAGTTGTGGGACCAGCATCACTTGAGACTTTCAAGAAGAGATTGGACTGCCATTTGTCAGAAATGGTGTAGGGTCTGCCGCTTGGGCTAGATGGCCTACAAGGTCCCTTCCAACTCTGATTATCTGTTAAATCTGTTATAAATATAAGTATTTTTAGTACTACTATTGTAATTTTTTAAAAAGTAGGCAGATTATTTCCACCATAAAAGGAACTCTGTGTGTGTGTGTGTGTCTGTGTCTGTGTGTGTGTGTTTAAAAAGCTCGGAGTATCAAATACATCATGCCTGCTGATATAAAGAGACTTACAGGTTGTTTAATTCAATGTTTTAAGAAAGTTGACGGAGGGAGGGAGGGAAGGGAAAAGAAGAAAGAAAGAAAGAAAGAAAGTAAGTCTCCCAAGGCCATTTCGATGGTCTAATCTTATCACTGCTGGTGAAATATTAACTAATCAGTTCCAATATAAATCAGTCCTGCTTTTGCAACAGAATGGTGAGTGAGAATAACAAACTTTCGTTAATCCTAGCTCTTTGGCAGGGCCATCTTAGCTTTAATCAAGCTCCATTGTGAAAACACTCTCTTCTCTCTCTTCTCATCTATGTGTGTATGTATGTACGTATGTATGTATGTATGTTTTTTAAAAATCCCTGTTCATACAGAGGAGACATCTGAAAGCTGGGTCTTCTAAGATAAAAGCATAAGCAAGCTCTCATTACACAGGAGACACTTTGGCCTGGTGCTTTCTACGATAATAAATTGGGCACTTTTTAGTCATTCTTTTCAAGAGAAATTGGAAGGGGTCCAAAACAGCAAGCCATGCTGGCTCTTTTGAAGGGATGATTATCTTCGTCAATAAGGCCATTTAACACATTACAGGTGTAAATATCAAAAGCAATCCAGCGATATTTTAAACTGTTTCCTGGTGGGCTCCTTAAAGGCTGTCAGAATTAACACCTACTCCATTTCCAAAATTGGCTGTTACAAATGTCTAAATTCCCTTTTAGTGATCTGAACACCATCCAGAAACTGTTGATGACCAATTAAGAGGCATAATAGAGATCTCTTTGCTCTGCCACTTTAATCCTGATGCTAGTTCTTCCTCCTGGTTAATCATAGTTAGCCTTTGGAAACCTTCAAGTTAAAGCTAAGTACCTGGCCAGAACTTGAACTCAACAGTAGAAAAGGTTTAAAGCACATAAATTTAATAAATAACAACTGGAGCACAGTTTGAACACCATCAGCACTAACAAATTTGCTGTCGGTCAATTGCGAAAGGCAACTTTACTTTAGAGCTTACATTCCTGTGACACCACCTTGAAAACCATCACACGGCAGCATCTACCTATCCCAGATCTTTGGGAAAGCCTCGATAGGTCGATTAAAAAATGCCAAATCCAGTCTAAACATCTGGCTGACTTGTGCGAATAACCACAATAATGCCACTCAAATGGATGAAAGCAATAATTTCTGTGCTTACAGACCCCAAAGCTTACTGAACCAGTTTTACAACTGCCTGTTTAACTGAATCTCACCTTAAAACCATTTTTTGTTTGTTTGTTTAAAATGAAAGCTTATGAAAATGAAAAAAAGACGAGAAGGAAGAATTAGGCTCACAGTTTGGCTTCCATAAACTGGAAATTGGAAGTTGTTATTTTAGTTAGCTATTGTAACAACATTTGGTAAAAGACAATAAATGAGGCAGATGGTCAAAAGTAGCCTCTCTCTTTCCCATCATGTATTAATAGACAGCTAGACTGAACAAATACTCTGACTCCCAGCTGCTAAGGACCAAAATTCTCCCTGGTTTGAAATTAAGCTGAGCACAACCTCTTTAAAAAAAAAAAAGCTTTTATGGATTTTAATGACATAAATGCAACAGACTGTTTCCCCTTTGTTTGATGAAGATATGGAAGTGAGATGTGAAATTGTAATGCACTTTCTGTAGACACCTTGAAGATCAAGATGTTGGAAACTGTTCTACCAAAGAACCATTCTGAAAAATTCCAGTTCTCAGAGACTTGAATATCGCAATCTTGACTGTGTCATTTAAGTGAAGGTGTAGATCTTCCTCGATTAGCTCAGCTGGCTTACACATAATTCTGAAGTCTCCCTTCATTAGTAAGCAATTCTCTGTATTATAAAAGTGCTTGTTTCAAGAGACAACAGGACCTTGTGGCTTTTCTTTGAAGACATTTCTCTTCTCATCCAAGAAGCTTCTTCAACTCTTCAAAGAAAAAACAAAAACAAAGCCCAGTTGCCTTTTGAAAAAGCACCTTTGGGACAACCATGATCTGGATGACTGAGAATCTCCATAAATCTCTGTATTCTTCCCCATTTGAATACAGACTTATTTAATTCAGACAACCGTGATCATATGCCTTCACGCACAGTAAGATTACTGCATTCTATCTATCTTTGCTTAAAGTTTGGAAACTGAAACGAATGGATTTTCCAGGTTATTCTTTATATGTCAGATGCAAAGAATTAGGATAGTAGGAAAAGCTGCAGTCAACAAGCCTAGACAAATCTAGTCATACTAAATTGGCACCAGGGCAATGGAATTCAAGAAGGATTTGACTTAAGACTATTTGCAGGAATGTAATGATTCTAGACTGATTACTTACTTAACTCCACCCTCCAGCTCTGTCTGCTCTTCTTCTACATAATGCTTTTTTGTTCTAAGCAGTTAAGATAAAAGATCAAGAAGACATCCTCAAGGAAGTCTCTTTCATATATATTGGGCTGCAACTACCCATCCTTCTTATTCTTTACAGATGTTCAGAAGACAAAATGAGTGGCCCAGAGATATTCCTTGAAATAAGGGTAATGTTCAAGGTTGATGCTTACATCGTGCCAATTCTCTGTCTCAGTTTTTAATTAAATTTTAATTGAAAGTGTCTTAATGAAAATTAGAGGCATCTATCAGGCCCCACGGAAGGAATTCATCAGCACCCCAAGGATGCTATTCCTACAGTAAGATGCCTATAAATTGTGAGCATCTTCAGGAGTTTATTAGATGTCCATCAACCACACTTGCACAAGAAATATAGCAGGTTCAATCATGTTGGGCCCTACTTAAAAGGGGGCCTGCATACATCTGAAGAGCCACAACATGTGGGAAGCCACTCCCTCCCAGAAGAATGAAATATTTTTGAAATATTAAAAAGGTAGAATATTATATTTCCCTGAAGAAGAAATAGAGAAGCAAGCTCTTGGAGACAGAAAGCAGCCCCCAAGTCTTTCTTAATAGCCTCCAGCAGATATTTTGTGCCCATTGAGAAAGAGTGGGCCACACTATCTACAAAAAAAAAAAAAAAGACCTCCATCTCCAGGATGATGGGATCAGGACATAATAGAATTAACCCTCTACCATCTAGCAGCAGAGCTCACCACACTGCACAATCTCCTGGAGACATTGCATCACCCTCCAGGCTTCAACCAAACTTAGCTCAAACAACCTACAGAGCCAACTATGACCCCTACAACAGCCAATAGGATACATGACCTTGCACAGGAACAGGAAGCTCAAGTGCAAAGCCCAAGAGAAGGTATAAATGCCCCTCATTCTCAATTCCATGTAGTCAGCTACCTAGAATCACATTTGCTTGGTGCTTCTGTTCATCATTAAACCATCTTTCCAACCAGCCTCCATGTTTCCAGTGTCTTTCTCCTGGCTTGGAACTGGACCTGGATATTTCTTCCAATGAAAGCAACTTCTGAACACAGAGAAGAAACATGATGCAACATAGCAGAAGCGTTCAAGCTCCATTACCTGCATTTAACTCTCCAGGAAACTACCAAGAAGGCTGTCCACTTGACGGCAAAGGTCTCCAGTTGCCATTTTCAGGAGCAGTGGTCTTTATAGGAAGGCATAAACTGTTAAGGCTGGGTAAATGGGAAGGGGCAGCTTTCCAAAGAAACAAAAACCCGAAGGGAAGCAACATGAGGTCTGGAAGCGGAATCCAAAATGAGGTTACTCTAACAGCAGGAAAGTCTTCAAGAAGAGGAGATGAAAAAGCCATAAAAAGCCCTTCTGATGCTCCTTAGCAGAGGCTGATTTTTTTTAAAAAAAATGTATTTGCATCAGAATTAAGCTCGAGAGCAACAGGGCTTACTTAGCATATTAATAGTTTTGCTTGCAGGAGAGGCAGCCACCTTCGAATAAACATCATCAGCCCATGGAAGGGCTTAAGTGACTTGTTTTAACTGCCTGCTAAGTAGTCTTGACAAGGAAAACCTTCCCATTAAAAATGTGCTTAAACACTTCACTATCCAGCTGCAGATAGTGAGGGCCCTGAGGAGAAAAGAGAGAGAGAAAGATTTGCATTTCGGAAGCGGGATATTAGCGAGCCTGCGAGGGATGAAAGCAGGGAAGGTGTCTTCAGCAGCATTTCAGAATTAAAAAGCCAAGTTTCTCCTTTTTGGGGGGGGTGTCTCCAAAATCTCAACAAGGGGCTTCAACTGGCAGATGTGGACTGAGTTGGGAAGAGAAGTTGGATTTGACCTGGTCGATCATTGGGTGGGAAATGCCCAAGGGAATTCTGGGGCTTTGGGCCAGACGGGGAAATCGAAAGCGCAAGTTGGAGGGTTGAGCTCAAAAGAAGCTCGGAGCTCTCAGTCCAGAAGAATGCAAAGTTAGGAGCAGCGAAGATACTGTGAAGTAACCCTCAAACCTATTTGTGGAGGACTCGGGGTTGAAGAAGACATCGCATCCACCGGGGTGGGAAAGGAGGGAGGGAGGGAGTGTGGGAGGAAGCAGGAAATGATAGAAGATAGAAAAAGACAAGGAAGGAAGGAAGGAAGGAAGGAAGGAAGGAAGGAAGGAAGGAAGGAAGGAAGGAAGGAAGGAAGGAAGGAAGGAAGGAAGGAAAGGAAGAGAGAGGAGGGAAGAAGAAAGGGAAAGGGAAAGAAAAAGAAGAGGAAGAGGAAGAGAGGGAAAGAAAAAGAAGAGGAAGAGAGGGAAAGAAAGAATGGAAGAGACAGAAAGAGAGGAAGAAAAAGGAACGGAAGGAAGAAAGGGATAGGTGGGTGGGTGGGTGGGTGGATAGCTGGGTAGGAGAGAGAGAGAGAGAAAATGATTGATTGAATGAATGAATGATTGATTGATTGATTGATTGAATGAATGAACAATCTGGATAGCCCATTCTATTGTAGCTACGTAACTGAGTACATTGGAGTGATTTTTATCAGGCTGTTCTCAGCCTGGTGTGAAACCTTATAATTCTCTGATGGTTTGCCATCTGCCATTCAAATATTACCTTGTGCGAAGCCTGCTTAGCTTCTGGCACCAGAGAGATGCTTGCATTTGCTTAGTCATTCTCAGTCTGGTGCCCTCCGATTTTCAGGAGCTCCAGCCAACATCTGGAGAACCGTAGGTTGGGGACCACTCCAAAGAGACAGGAGGACCTTCAGTTTCCTATCTTGTAGGACTAGAGGGTAGAGCAAAGTCAGAACATTGGAAATAAAGCCAGGCTTCCGGGGGGGGGGGATCATGGAACTATGATGGAACTTCTGGAGGTGGGTAAATTAACAAGCGGAAAAAGGAGGAGTGGAAAAAAAACTATATCTATGGTTGACTGGAGACCCCTTATAGCAGGGGTGAGATTCTACCGGTTTGGACCGGTTCTATCGAACTGGTTATTATGATTCTGCGCAGTTCGGAGAACCGGCAAATCGTGCCCCTGGCTGGCCCCGCCCCTCTCTGCCCACCCCTCCACTCCCATCCCAGTCGGTCCTTATCACGCATGCATGACATCGTTGACTGCATTCTCCCATGCCCAATCATTCCTTTAAGGTATTTCTTTTTTTTTTCTCCCTCCCGACAATCAGCTGTTCCGGGATCCCCCTCGCTGTCTTACTGCTTTGCCCAGGAGGAAGGAAGGAACGAAGGAGAGGAGGAAGGAAGGAAGGAAGGAAGGAAGGAAGGAAGGAAGGAAGGAAGGAAGGAAGGAAGGAAGGAAGGAAGGAGAGGACGATCAGCTGTTCTGACTATCAGCTGTTCTGGGATCCCCCTCGCTGTCTTACTGCTTCACCCAGGAGGAAGGAAGGAAGGAAGGAGAGGAGGAAGGAAAGGAGGAGGAAGGAAGGAAGGAAGGAAGGAAGGAAGGAAGGAAGGAAGGAAGGAAGGAAGGAAGGAAGGAAGAGGATGATCAGCTGTTCTGACTATCAGCTGTTCCGGGATCCCCCTCGCTGTCTTACTGCTTCACCCAGGAGGAAGGAAGGAAGGAAGGAGAGGAGGAAGGAAAGGAGGAGGAAGGAAGGAAGGAAGGAAGGAAGGAAGGAAGGAAGGAAGGAAGGAAGGAGAGGACAATCAGCTGTTCTGACTATCAGCTGTTCTGGGATCCCCCTCGCTGTCTTACTACTTCGCCCAGGAGGAAGGAAGGAAGGAGAGGAGGAAGGAAAGAAGGAGAGGAGGAAGGAAGGAGAGGATGATTAGCTGTTCTAACTATCAGCTGTTCCGGGATCCCCCTAACTGTCTTACTGCTTCACCCAGGAGGCTTCCCTGAGGCACAGGAGGCAAAAAGGGGTGCTCGGGGTGTGTGTGTGTGTGTGTGTGTGTGTGTGCTGCACCCCACCCCATGCTCCGTTTTTTGCCTTCTTGGGCTCCAGGGAAGCTTCCAGGAAGCCCCAAAATGGGTGTTAAAAAATTTAAATCCCACCCCCTGCCTTATAGGTAGAGGTCTCCGTTATAGGGAGATTTGTGCTTTTGTGCTTTTGAGATGAGGAAAAAAGCTGGAGAGCAGCAGGAAAGAATGAACTTCCATTCTGTCACCCTTGAGTAAGAGATAACTTTGCTGTTCTTTGCCGTTTGCTGCGAGGGAAATCGGAAGTCCTATTTCTTTTTCTTTCTTTGTCATTTCTTTTTCTTTTTCTCTCTCTTTTCCACCTTTACTTTTTTTTTTAAATTTGGGTTCGTTTTTACGCTTTTGATATCAGTAAGAAATAAACAAGACAGGCTTCAATGGGCAACCCGCATTTTAAAAGCCACCCTTGCTAAGGAAACAAACACCTGATCAGCTTGTTATTCAACAGTTAGGTCGTGGTGATTTGTAATTTATTTTTTTTTTTAATCAAAAGTTGCCTTTAATTGATTCAGGTTAATTTAGGATCCTTTCCTGTCAAGAGCAGAGGGAAGAAAATGCTTCTTCCTTCCTTGGACCAAAAGCGAACAAGCAACATGAATTATTCTTTATATTTGCCGTTTTCTACACGCGTACACGAACCTTCCCCCCCCCCCCAAACGAACCTTTTCTGGAAATTGAGAGTGAATGGAAAAACTAAGGTTACATTTCTTTTTATTCAGCGGTGTCCTTCCTTGTCAAGGAACCTAATGAAGCAGCTTTAAATGAAGGGAGAATTGGGGAATTATTCCTCCTTTCCTTTCCTTTCCTTTCCTTTCCTTTCCTTTCCTTTCCTTTCCTTTCCTTTCCTTTCCTTTCCCTTCCTCTCTCTTTGGTTTTAAAGCATGCTTTCTTTTTGTTCCATCTGAAATGCAGGTGGAATTATATTTGCTTCACTTGAACTCAATCAGGCCCCTTCTGACCGTACAAAAACCCATTAGAGGTAGAACAGGCAGGCACCAGGGAAGAAGGCGAGAAGAATGGATTAAGAATGCCAAGAAAGGAATGGCTTGGAAGGGAATTACAGAATGGGCTCTGTTACCCATTATGTCCCCCAAGAAAAGTCTTCCTAATATTTAATGAAAATATTTAAGTACTTCCTTTCTGTGTGAAGATTTGTTCACAACCTCGGAAGAGCCACAGATAATCGGCTTATCACATCTTCTACAGCAGGGGTCTCCAACCTTGGCTCCTGGAAGCCTGGCGGACTTCAACTCCCAGAATTCCACAGCCAGCTTTGCTGGCTGTGGAACTCTGGGAGTTGAAGTCCGCCAGGCTTCCAGGAGCCAAGGTTGGAGACCCTTGTTCTACAGGATACTTGCAAACAGTCATCCATTGACAGTTAGGTCGTCTCTCTACCCAATGCTGGGACTCTTCCCAAAGGAACAGCATTAGGGTTAAGCTTAGGGTTATAAGGACAGGCCCACTATATCAGAACGCTTCCATGAGCAAGTTGTTCAGATCATTGCACATCTGCTGGTGATTGCACTCTTTTAAACAACTTGGGAGGGTTCGGCCAAGCTGTCCTCCTTCAAGGTTGAATCCCCAGTTCCAGAGAATGTATTATTAAATCACGTCTTTTGTTCTTCCGTTCTAGAAATAGCGCCGGCAGGCATTCTGTGGAAAAACTACTTAGAGAATCATGAGAGTAACTCTCCTCCTGCTCCTTCTCCTCCGCCACCTCCTCAACTCTGCAGGTCTTGGACAGTGGTGGGATTCAAAGATTTTTTTTACCCCCGGTTTGGTGGGCGGTGGCTTGGTGGATGCACTTTGTGTGTGCACCGAACACAGACTTTGCACAGGAGCAGAGGTGTTCAAACTCACCTCCTGCAAGTCTGCACTCTCCCAGCCGCGCAAAGCAGCTATGCTTCAAAAGCAGAGGATAGAGGTGAGTATAGGAGCCCGGGCGGACAGGTGGGCCCAACAGCAGAGCGGTGGAGAGAAGTGCTTTGGTCTCCACTGCTGATCGGTGCTATTGGCTCAGCAGAACCGGGCAGAACCGGGCAGAACCGTTAGAATACCACCACTGGTCTTGGCCATGTGTGAAGCGACTGCCAATAAAGGAGAACATTCATAGTTTCTGGGTTGAAATGAGGGGTCCTTGGTGATCTCTAAACTCGGCTGCTTTCTTGCAGACATTTTATGACCCAACTAGGTAACATCATCAGTGTTAGTAGGAAGTGGGGTTTATAGAGTGGAGAAGGAGAGGAGGAGGAGGAGGAGGAGGAGGAGGAGGAGGAGGAGGAGGAGGAGGAGGAGGAGGAGGAGGAGGAGGAGGAGGAGGAGGAGGAGGAGGAAGATTGTGGCGTCTTTGGTTCTCTCTGGGCTTGGTTGATTTCTTGCAGAAGTAATGATCTAGCACTGATGATGTTACCTGGTTTGGGTAATAAAGAACTGCCAGAAAACAACCAAATTGGAGACCACCCAGGATCACTTGTGAATTGACTACATCGCTCAACTGACAGTGACAGATCCTGCTGGCCTCAGTCTACCACTCCTTCTCCTTCTGTTTTTCCTTCTCCTCACTCTTCTCTTCTATCTCCTTTATCTTTTCCATTATTATGAAGAAACATCCCTCACCTTCTCTTTTCTCCATTATTATGAAAAACCTCTCTTACTTCTCCTTCTCCCCCATTAGATCGCAGATATCCTTTGGAAATGTCCCTTTGAAACATTCCTTTTCATTATTTCAGAACAACCCAGCAGAGGGCACTTTAGATTCATGGACCACGTTTCCTTTTGTTTTAAAGAACCCCCGAAGCAAACGTTGCCAAAACAAAGGTGGAGCTATCTACTCAGAAATGAAGATGTTGCAGCTTTGATCCTCCTCCTTCCCCTGCTCAAGTTTTATTAAGTTCTCATCTTTAATTCATACCTGCGACAGGGTTGATGTCACCCTGTCTGCCTTCTCTTTCCTTTGAATCTGCAAAGCTCTGAGAGGGAGGCCCTCTCGCAAAGGTCGCTTCGCCTTCCTCCTTTTCGAAATTTAAAGGGTTTGTCAACATTTGACTGGTGTCAGGAAAGAAGGAGATCCTTTCAGAGTGAGCAGGGTTGCAGAGATCAGGAAAAGACAAACTGTTAGGGTCACTAAATCTTCCATCACTGCAAAGGGCAAAAGTTTGCGGCACATCTGAAATTGTCCAGTGACAACTTCTGGATCTTTTTCAACCAAAAAGCATACCACATTCTGAAAAGTCTATGGTCATCATCTCAAAGGGGGAATTTGTTTGGTGTTTTTTTAGAGTTGTCACTAGCTACTTTATTGTTCTATGCCTATTTTAAAGGAATCTCCCCAGATTAGCACCAATAATGTTACCTAGTTGGGCCATGAAACATTTGCAACAAAACAACCAAGCTGAGAGAGCACCACAGCCCCTCTCCTCCTCTTTTCCTTCTCCACCTTCTCTTCCCAAACCCATTCCCTTCTAGCATCAATGATGTTACCCAGCTGGATAATAAAATGTCTAGAAGAAAACAATGAAACTCAGACCCTCATCTCTGCAAGCTGGCAGTCTGCATCTGGGCTAGACAAGATGAAGTTCAGCGGCATTCAACAAGGGTCAGATTTTGATCTCTTGTGTCTACATAACGATTCCAGACTAATTCCCTGTTTGATCCCTCCTCCTGACTGACACCGTTGCTCTCCAACCGAAATATGGGAGCATACAAATAAGGTTTTAGGCCTTCCAATGCCATGGAATAGAGTATTTAAACCTTCAGGACCCACCTCAAATAATAAATCTAATAAATAAATAAATATAATTAAAACATGTATATGGATTTATGTTGGCTTATCACTCAAAACTCAGGTGGGCTTTGCAATCATCCCACCCATCTCTGTAGACATCATCCTACCCAATGCTCATATCCCACATTCCCAAGGAACATGCCAGGCATATCCATGGACCTGCAGTTATGACTGGGAAATAACCATGTTTGTTACATCCAACCTTGTAATTCAGGATGCCGGCTTGAGGAAGGAGAGGAGAAAAGCATCACCAAATTGCTCCAGCTATTTTGCCACTTACTTGACAGCCTTTCAGCTTGGCAGTAGCTTAAGTGGCGGTGCTTTCGCTAAAAGGCCGAAAATGGGGGGACTTGTCATGAGCCACAACTAATTGCCTCTTAGCTTTTGAGCCTGAACCTTGCCTATAGTTTCACAATCATTTACGATAGCATGGTTTCCAATGTGCCTCTTTGTAGACAGTTTTCCCTTTCCCTTTCCTAGTCTAATCAACTAATAGTTTGGGTGTTTGTTTGTTTTTTAAAGAAGAAAACTCTGGAGCAACAATAACGCTTCTGAAAGAAGAAGTTGAACTGAATAAAATCGTAAAATAAAGTAAAATAAAAGCATGGAATGTTTGACTCTGAGATCACGGGCTACATGTTCAGAATCAAACATTCCATGCTTTTATTTTTACAGTTGAGGAAGCTAAGTAGGTCTAGCTGTTGGAGAGAAGGATTGGGAGGGATGTGGTAATTGTCTTTCGGTATTTGAGAGGAAAGAGGGGACTGACTTATTCTCCAAAGCATCTGAAGGCAGGACAAGACGTCATGGCTGGAAGGTCATTAAAGAGAGATCCAACTTAGAACGAAGGAGACGTTTCCTGACAGTGAGAACAGCTCATCAGTGGAACAGCTTAGCTTCTCTCCAGAAGTTGCAGATGCTCCATCACTGGAGATTTCCAAGAAGAGACTGGACAGCCACTTGTCTGAAATGGCATAGGGTCTCCTACTTGGGCTAGAAGACCTCCAAAGTTATTTCCAACTGTCATTTCCCTGCTCATCCCTTCCTCTTGTCTTGGATTATCCACCACAAGTTCCTTAAGGAGATGGAGTTTTCATGGATGTTCCACTTTCTAACTATTCATCCCATACTCCACAACTCAGAAACCAGGTTCTAGCCACAGCAACAGCATTATAATACTTTATAATACTTTGCAGCCCCCTCTAAGTGATTTGCAGAGTCAGCCTCTTTCCCCCAACAATCTGGGTCTCCTCATCTGACAGGCCTTGGAAGGATGGAAGGCCGAGTCCATCTTGAGCCCAATCAGGATCAAACTCCAGGCTGTGGGCAGAGTCAGCCTGTAATACTGCATTCTAACCCTGCTCCACCAGGTGCTTGTTCCTCTTTTTATTCCTTTCTGTTCAAGTCAATAGTATATATTTATACATACCCTCCTGCCTTCTCTATTAGAAGTTATTCTTAGTTTTGCTCAGGGCATGTTATTAGTCAGAGGACAACAGTCCAGCTGTTCGGCCATCTAATCTGGTGATGTCTATTCTTGCAGAGAGTCTCTGCCAACGTGGGTGGTATCTTTCCCAAAACCATAATTTGATGATGAACCAAAATGAATTCGAGATCTTCTGCATGGGAGCAGATGTTCTCTTCGTTGACTTTTTATATCAGGATCAATGGGAGGCCTGGAGATATTGCCAAAACACATCTCCTATCATCCTGAGCATTGGACAAGCTGGTGTGAGGTGGATCTTAGCACATCTGGAAGACTTTCCTTCTTTGCAAAGTCAAGAATTGATTCCTGGTGACTTCATGCTGCCTTTTTTTTCCTCCTTCATCTTCTTTTGTTTTTTTCTTCTTTTTGGCAACAGCCTTTATAAGCTGTGCCTCACTGCCTTCTTCTATGATGGTTTTCACAGGCTAACGTTTAATCTGGGATTCTCTGGAAGTGCCTCATCCAAATATTAACCAGGTCAAAAATTGATCTGCTTCCAAAACAAACAAGGTTAGTTGGACCCTGTCAGCTGCTGAATGATCATTGATCTGGATGGGAATTCTTTGATTCACTCACAATTATTCTAAAAGTCTTGTAATTTCTCTGGTCTTTAGATGTTTTGAGAGAAAGCTTTTCCCAAAAGAGAAATACATTCTTTTCTTTTTATCCCAAAGGAGGTACTCTTCGTAGTTATTCCCTATCCTTTTAGGGCATCTTGAAAAGAATTTTGTTTTCTGTGCAAGGCTCTCTAATTGTCCCACAAACTCTCTGTCCTCAAACTAAAGGTTACCCATAATGTTTCCCTGGCAAGCTCATCCACAACCATTGTTTTTCCACTGTCAGAGTCTGACCCTCTTATTGCTTGTTTGCATTCCCTGCCATAAATATTTAACTAAAGCAACTCAAGGGCTGAATGGCTTTGCGAGACAAGTTGGGGGGGGGGGGACGAGAGACAGAGAGACAGGCAGAGAAAGAAAGAGAGAGAGAGACAGACCGATAGACAGAGACAGAGAGACAGGCAGAGAAAAAAATAGAGAGACAGACAGACAGGTAGAGAAAGAGAGAGAGACACACACAGAGAGAGAGACAGGCAGAGAAAGAAACAGAGAGAGAGAGGCAGAGAAAGAAACAGAGAGAGAGAGAGAGGCAGAGAAAGAAACAGAGAGAGAGAGAGAGAGGCAGAGAAAGAAACAGAGAGAGAGAGAGACAGAGAGACAGGCAGAGAAAGAAACAGAGAGAGAGAGAGAGACAGGCATAGAAAGAAATAGAGAGAGAGACAGAGAGAGAGATAGGCAGAAAAAGAAACAGAGAGAGACAGAGAGAGAAACAGAGAGAGACAGAGAGAGGCAGAAAAAGGAACAGAGAGAGACAGAAACAGACAGACAGACAGACACAGAAAGAGAGAGACAGAGAGGGAGGGGAGGGAGGGAGGGAAACGATCAGGCCATAGATGTTTTGTCTGTTTCTTGGGGGAGAAATCTCTGCTGGTTGGCATGTGTTCCAATGTTGACATGGAAAGCAGTAAAGTGGTAGAACAGAGAGTACTGACGGGTGCAATTTTGCGTCAGAAATAAATAACCTCTTTCTGCAGGAATGCTATGTCATTCCTGCAGAAAGGAAGATGGAGGAGAGAGGGCTACCCTCGTAGGTGCAGGGAGTGGATCAAGGGCTAATCTGTGGTCAAAGGAGACACATCTTTAGGGAAGAAATAGTCACCTGCTGGGTTCAGAAAGAGAGGAGAAAAGCATCAAGGAAAGAGAATTTGTTTCCTGATGTTAGCAGGTCAACAAAGTTGTGGTTGGCTCCATCAATTGAGGTTTTTAAGAAGAGATTGGACAACCAAGAAGCAAGGAGGCTCGTACAGTGTCTGTGAATGCTCTCTTGACTAGTATGACTTTTGATTTAGCAGGAGGGTTGGACTAGAAGACCTCCAAGGTCCCTTCCAACTCTGTTATTCTGTTATTCCTATGCAGATAAAAGCTCACAAGGTGGCAGGAATGATGGGTGAGTTATCAAGGTCTTCAACGGAGGACAGACCCCCGAGGAGATACCCCATGATGGTCTCTTCAAACCTAGCTCATCATGCTCCTTTTCAATGTTCTAATAAAGTCTGTGAAGACTCATGCAGGATCCAGAATCAATTTTGGAAACAGTGCTTTGCAGCATGTTGGCCTTCCATTTTGAGACTCCTTTAATTAAAATTAACATTAAATATTATTAAATATCAGCTCGATATTCATGCTTTGCTACGAAACTATGTGGTCGGGCTTAGTTTTTGGAAGGAAAATAAGCCGGGGGTGGGGTGGGGGGGAATTGTGCCTCCGCCTACCAGCATCCATCGGTATTCATCTGGCTAGTATCCTATCAGTGTGTGAGAGACTTGAGGGCTGTTTGAAAACTGAAACAGTATTTGCTGTGTGAGCAAGAAAGAGACAGCAAGGAGCCTGGGCGTGGCTTAGCTCAACTGTTCTGTACTAAAGCTGCTTGGCGCTCTGAAACTGAACCTCCTCTCCTCTGCTTGCGTTTTGCATTTGGAGCAGATTTCTTTTCAGGTGGGGAGGGGAGTAGAACGCCTTAGAATCAGAGTGTATTAATAATAACAATAACAATGTAGGAAATACTCTATATGCTCTGATGGTCATTTTGAAACATCCTTTTTTAGTGAGCACCTAGAAGCCAAGAGAAACATATGGGCAAAATTTCAGATTGTAGGCTTTACAGTTCTGGAGATTTTGTGATGATGCGTGAGTGGCATTTCGCTTTTATAGATTAATAGATAGATAGATAGATAGATAGATAGATAGATAGATAGATAGATAGATAGATATATTAAAAAGTTAAGATTTTAAAAAAAGGATTGTGGGTACTGCATTGTTGAAATTAAACCGATCTCTCCCTGAACGGCTGGGATTCCAGATTTCAGGGGGACCTGGAAAGTGTTCCGGGCTGATTCACAGCTGTCCGTCATTCTAGTGACGTATCTTTTGACGTCTTTGGCAGCTCAGCTGCCTTCTGTTGAAAGGCATCATTTGAAGACACGGCAAGCTGATGCAGTGCCGGCCCTGGTGTCTGCTCTCTGACAGCTGCCTCCCTCACCGTGTCAACGCTTGACATTGTGGCCAGCACTTTTGTTAAAATGGCTGGCGGTGGGTGGGAACAATAATAATAACAACCACTGAATCTCGTTGAAAAGGTGGAATGGAAGATGGGGAAGGAAGAGGCAGAGGAGGAGAAGGCGGATCCACAATTATCTGCAAACACCTCCAAACATGCTGTTACTGAAGAACCAGGAGATTAAGCCACAAAACGTACGGCAGCTTGAAAGCATAAATGTACAGGCAGTCCTTGACTTCAAATTGTTTGTTTAGTGACCAAAGGCACAATGGCCCTGGAAAAAATGGTTTATGACTGGTCCTTGCAATTGTGATCGTAGCAACATCCACACACTCAGAGCCATTGTGGCTTGACCTAAAGCACATAAAATGTCAGGCACAAACAACCAGACCCAGCTGTGTGGAGTTCAAACAAGCTACTTTATTGTTCTCCACCTGCAATACAGGAATCTTCCCAGACTGGCAGTTTTCCCTAAGGAAAGACCAGATAAGGCTTTTAAGCATTCATGGGTGGCTGATCTCTAGTCTTTACATAACCAGTACAGGCTAATCAGGGGTGGGATTCTACCAGTTTGCACCTATTCGCTAGAACCGGCTGTTAACATTCTAAGCAGTTCGGAGAACCGGTTGTAAGAGGAAATCTCCTTTTATTTTTTTCCACTTTACTGGCCTAATCCTGTAAGGAAGGCAGGAAGGAAACATTCTGGTGTTGCTTACAGAAACTGCCTCTCCGTTAACCCTTATTACATTCTTGGCAGGACTAGACTTCCTGACTCAGGAACTTCTCTGGAGTTTTTTTCCCCTCCTTTGCTGGCACTTTGCTTGTGTGGAGTGACCATTCAAAGTTACAATGGCACTGAAAAAAGTGACTTATGACCATTTTTCACACTTACGACTGTTGCAGCATCCCCATAGTCATGAGAGACCAGGCGAGGAGATGCGTGCCTCGATGTGAGTGATGTTGAGTTGGCCATGCCCAGCCAATAACATGACCACCAAGCCATGTCCACCTAGTCACATGACCACCTAAGCCACACCCACCACCTAAGCCATGCCCACCACCTCATCCACACCCATAGAACTGGTTGTTAAAAAATTTGAATCCCACCCCTGAAGCTAATTCTTCCCTTGAGTCCTCCTCCGGACTGGGGCGGTTGCTCTCCAACCACCTTGGCTTGCTTAAGAAGCCATGATTTAGAAAACGTGAGGTTCCCCAACTAGCCAGTTTTGGGGCAACGAAAAGCTGCTCAGATCCCCCTTATGGGCATCTCTAATGACCAAGAACACTCCACCAGGACAAAAACTAGGGGCAAAATGCCCAACCCTGCATGTGTGTCTTTCTGACCACACTTCCTGCTTTTGTCTCAACCTCATTCACAATCTTCTTAACCTTCAGGCTTGGTGGAAAGGAGATTTCCTGGCCTTAAAGCTCCAGAATAATTTGCCAAGACGACCTCATTGTACGCTGGCTTCTTCACTCAATAAACAATCTCAGCCAGTAATTCGGTGAAGGGTGGAAGGAGGGAAAATCAACCACAAGTTCTCTGCAGTGGCCTGGTCCTCCCAAAGCCCCCACCACCTTATTTTTCCAGGTCAGCAGACAGTGATTTGAGGTCCCTGTGATAAAAATCAAGTGACGCCACACGCTCCTTTTCTCTCCTTAGGACAATGCGGTGCCTTTATTAGATTTGCTGCTACAACGTGCCTGTAATATGTTCTCTAAACGGCAGCTCTCAGGTCAAATGCACCTCTTGATCAATTTACTACAGGTCCCCGGTTGCTGCTAGTGTGGATTCTCTCAAGAGTATCTTTTATCCTCCTGGCTAGGCTGGAACAATTGAATCTCAGGAGTTGCAGAAATGGTGGCTGCCATACCCTGCTCCCGTTTTTCCGCTTTCCTCCACTGATGATGTTCCCTAGTTTGGGTAATGACAGGTCTGCAAGACAACAACCGAGAGAGCACCAAGGTCCTTGTCCTTCGCCTCCTCCTCCTCCTCTTCCTCCTCCTCCCCCTCCCTTCTAGCATTGATGATGTTCCCTAGTTTGGGTAATGACATATCTGCAAGAAAATAACCAAAAGGCCACCAAGGACTTTTTCCTTTGCTGCTGCCTCCTCCTTCCCTTCCTTCCTTCCCTTCCTTCTAGCACTGATGATGTTCCCTAGATTGGTAATGAAATCATTGTCTCTCAATGACCCCCCCATAGTCCCTTGCGGGGTGAAGACAAGGCAACTGAATGGAGCTGAGTGATTACTGGCCGGATGCCCTTCCTGTTGCCGATACAGAGTGATATTCAGCAGACATTGCCTCAATGTCCCCAGAGAGAAAAATATCTGCCTCTACCTAGGATCGAACTCACAGCCTCCTGATTGTGAGGTGAGAGCTCCACCTCTAGGCCACCACACCACCCATAGTTCAGCGATGAAAAATGCCTGCAAGAAAAGAACCAAGAGAGCACCAAGGAACTCATAGTCGTAGTCCTCCTCCTCCTTCTCCACAAACCCCCCTCTCTCCTAGCACTGATGACGTTCCCTAGTTGGGTCATGAAACGTCTGCAGGAAAAACATCCAAGCTCAGAGAACACCAAGGATCCCTGAGGGTTTCTTTGGGGCAAGCAGGGGTGCTTGTTACCTGGGGTGCCTCAAGAAAATGTACACAGGCCAGTCGGCGCTCACCAAGAAACCCAGCGAATCTTCGCTTGGGAATAAAGTACTGAGAAGGGGGAGGAAAACTAAGCAAAAAACAAAAAAACAACACCAGTTGGCGCTTCAGCCTGCTAAAAACAGCTGCAGGCTTTTGATACTTCGGCAGACTTTGCCAAATCAGCACCAGGTGACCTTCGGGTGGCGGGTGGTGAGTGGAACATCCTTGCTGTACTAGCAGAAGCATCTGAGGTCCTTTTCATGGCTAAAGCTCAGAGCCGAAGAGAAACGGGAATCGAGGAACCGCCAGGGAGAAAAATCACAGCCCCCCCCCAAAAAAAAAAACAGACAGGGCAAACAAATAATCCTCTTTTAGCAACCGTTCTTAAGTTCCTTTATTTATTGAACTTGTAGGCGGCCCGTTTTGCCAAAGGCAATTCTGGGCAGCTCGTGGAGGCATAATTAAGCTGGACTGTCAATCATTTGAACAATGAATAGGGATCTTCCATTTCAAGTGCAGTTTAGAGTAACAGCGGCGCTGAAAAAGGCGACTTAGGACTGATCCTCACACTTATAACCGTCGCAACATCCCCGTGGGTCACGTGATCAAAATGTGGGTGCTTGGCAATCAGCGTGCATTTACAATGGTTGTAGTGTCCCGAGGGCTTTGGAATCAATATTTGTGACTTTCCCAGCTGGTTCTGACAAGCAAAGTCAAACAAGGGAAGCCACATTCGGAACACAGAATAAATACAAATTTGGAAGGGACCTTGGAGGTCTTCCAGTCCAACCCCTATAGGGGACCCTATATCCTTTTCAGATAAATCTCTTCTTATGAGCCTCCAGTGTTGGAGCATTCACAACTTCTGGAGGGGAGAAGCTTCTTGGATGAGAACGTGGCTTGGTGGGTGTGTGGCAGAGGAAGGATACTGTAAAATTTCCATTCCCACCCCACTCCTGGAGGAAGGTTACGACCGGCTCTCTGAACTACTCAAAGTTTCCACTACCGGTTCTCCAGAGCTGGTCAGAACCTGCTGAATTCTACCTCTGGTGGGATTCTACTGGTTTGGTCTGGTTCGTCCAAACCGGTAGCTCTGAAGATCCTCTGGGAGCGAATCGGTTCGCTCAGACTATCAGCTGCTGCCCCACTCATCAGCCCCGGCTCCATACGGACTTTTATTTCCTGCTTTGGAAGCTTGGCTGCATTGTGTAGGCATAGAGGATGGCCACGCGTCAGCTGTTGAAGACAGAGGGAGAGTGCAGGAGGGCAAGAGGTCAGTAGGAGAGCCTCGGTGCATGTGCAAAGCGCACGTGCATGAATAAAGCATGCCCACCAAGCCACGCCCACCGAACCGGTGGTAAACCCAATGTGAAATGTCTTCTAAAGAAAAAAAAAAGAAGCAAGTAAGTCCAGTTGTCTCCTGAAAAAAAAAAAAAAAAAAAAAAGGGCACCTTTGGGACAAGCAGGACCTGGAAGGACTGAGAATCCCTACAGACTTTTAGCCGCACAATTTGGGATGAACCCCCTCGGAACAGTGTGGGAGTCGGGATGGATTTCCATGGGAAAAGATTGCAGACTACAGGAACCAGGTGTCCCATTCAGGTGGCCCTGAGGACACAGATAAACCTCCAGGGGGCCTCAACGACCCTCTCAAAGGACGCAAAGGACTAGCTGCCTGCAATCCTTCCATTGCTCACCATCCAGTCAGAGCTGAAGAAGCTTCTTGGATGAGAAGCAAAACGTCTTCAAAAGGAAAAAAAGAAGAAAGTCCAGTTGCCTCCTGAAAAAACAAAACAAAAAACAAAAAAAAAACCCCTCCCCCAGCACCTTTGGGACATTCTGGTGGCAAGCTGTTCCACCGATTCCTTGTTCTCACTGTTAGCAAATTTATCCTAAGTTCTAGGTTGCTTCTCTTCTTGATTAGTGAATGCAACGGTTCACTTAACAAGCATGGCAAAAAGTCATAAAATCGGGCACCGCTTGCTTAAAACTGCCTCACTAAGCAACGGACATCCTGAGCTCAGTTGTGGTTGCAAGTCAAGGACTGTCATAAAATCTTTTAATATTTAGCTATCGTGATGGTGTATTTCAGACTGAACGCTAGCAAGTATCTCTGTAAGTATGCAGTGCTTTTATTTTCATTCCTACAATTGACACAAACGATTTGCAGTATTTTATCAAGGGACCTAAGGTATTTGATTTTTGGGAAATATTATTGCCAATGCTACCGTAGACTTCATAGCTTTGGTTTCCATAAAAGCTAGTATTTATGTCTTCTAGCCTAACCATCTAACGGAATTCTCTGACATCTTATTTTAGCCTGGGCAGCCTCTTACTTAGGAGCTGTTACAGACATGAATGTGTCTTTATTTCCAGTATTTATAATGTCCAAAGATAACGGTTTTAATTTATTGCTTTCTCCCCAAGGGGAATGTTGCAGGACTCAAATCTTTACCAGCCAAGCCTGTGTGTAATCTAATTAACACAGTGTCTGCATTAATTAACCTTCTGTCTTGTTGACTTGTAAGACCACTGACTTGAAAAAGGTAATCTGCAGTCCATCCGTGGACATGGATTTCCCCCCCCCCCTTCAGTTTTTTTGGTGTGAAAAATCTAAAACTTGAGAAAAGAGATCGTTTCTTAAATGAATGAATTAATTCTTTATTGGCCAGGTGTGATTAGACATACAAGGAATTTGTCTTGGTGCAGGTAAATTATTGCATTCTACCATAATGTGTTACCCCAACAACTGCAACTTTCTAATCTGGGGCTTTTCCAAGCAGGTCAACAGGGAGAAGATTCTGAACAGACTGAAAAGAAACATTTTGGGGTGGTCCCTGATTGTAAGAAAAGCTGCTTGTTCCTGATCTGTGGTTCCTATTTCCTGATGGATCTGGAAGGACAAACCAGGGTTCCAATTGGATTAGCATCCTGGGAAGGGACAGAGAGAGAAAGAGAGAGGCACTATTTAGATCAAGAGTGTCCAACCGTGGCAACTTTAAGGCACAGCTGGCTGGAGAATTCTGGGAGTTGAAGTCCACAAAGCCTTAAAGTTGCCAAAGTAGGACACCTCTTATCCAGATCCAACCTTTAGTATTTTGAGATCAAACCATCTCCTTTAGGCCAGGTAAATGTTTCTCCCTACTTGAGCTTTCTAAGGGGTAACGGAGACAAATATTTGCATCTTAAAGAGTCAAACATTTGTCTGATTAAATGTTGTCCCTTGCAAAATTTTCATCCTTCTTGTTTTCCGGCACGAATACGTCAACGTTCGCCTCTCGCTTCCAGGATCGTGTCTTTCCCAGAAGAGGCCATGCCTTGAAAAGGTGTGTGTTTGTGTGTGTGCTTCACTTAACGGAGACCCAGCTGAATTCACACCCTCCCTGTAGTGCCCTGTAGTGACAAGAAAACCTTGCTTGAAGTGCTAAAAGAAAACAAGAGTCCTTAAAAGAGAGAGAGTAAAGAACAGCCCCCGAAGCTATTTTGAGATCAAGCGATGTGCTTACTCAAGCTGTGTGCATTCTCAACAGCTCATGTAAAACCATCAATCAGTCAAAAGAATGAAAATTGGCTCCCTGAAGGATCACAGCACAGGGAAGGTTTTGGGGGGGATGGGGAAGGCAGGGGGGGAGGGGGAGATTCAGTGTTTGCAAGGCAAGCCTGGCCTGCCAAACACCAGGAACTGGCTCCTGTTTGACAGGTACTCCTTGACTTACAACTGTTTGTTTAGGGACTGTTCGAAGTTACACACTGAAAAAGGGGATTTAGGAATAGAATAGAATATAAAACAGAACAGCAGAGTTGGAAGGGACCTTGGAGGTCTTCTAGTCCAACCCCCTGCTTAGGCAGGAAACCCTATCCCATTCCTGACAAATGGTTATCCAGGCTCTTCTTAAAAGCCTCCAGTGATGGAGCACCCACAACTTCTGGTGGCAAGCTGTTCCACTGACCTCCTCAACCCAACCAGTTGTGTTTGGCTTGCAGGTCTTGAAAGACTGAAGTCCTCCCAACGTTCTCTCAAGACAGGAAAAACTTTGTTTTGTATCCATGAGCAACAAATAAACTCAGAACTGATGGGTCCAAAAGGAGGAGAACTTGGTCAGTTGCTACAGCAAATGCTTTTGTTGAAGGAAAGGAGTGTGAATTTTCCTCATTTTAGGATCATAGAATAAAAAGAGTTGGAAAGGACCTTGGAGGTCTTTTAGTCCAACCCTGTCTAGGCAGGGAACCCTACATCATTTCAGACAAATGGTTGTCCAATCTCTTCTTAAAAATTTCCAGTGTTGGAGCATTTGCAACTTCTGGAGGCAAGTTGTTCCACTGGTTAATTGTCAGGAAATTTCTCCTTAGTTCTAAGTTATTTCTCTCCTTGCAATTGGAATGATTTGACTCCGGACCAGTGGTGGTATCCTACCGGTTCAGCCTGGTTCGTGCGAACCGGTAGTCAAACATGTTACCGTTCGGCCAACTGATATTTCTTTCCCCCCCCCCCCTGACAATCAGCTGTTCTGACAATCAACTGTGCCAGGATCCCCCCTGTTATATTACTGCCTCACCTAGGAAGCTTCCCTAAGGCCCAGGAAGCAAAAAAATTGAGCACAGGAGGGGTTGGGGTTGCTGCAAAAAAAGCCATGCTCTCCTAGCCATGCCCACAGAACCAGTAGGACAGAAATATTTGCTTTCCACCCCTGCTCTGGACCCATTAAACTTTTTTTCCTGGAAGGGATTCCCTCCCTAGAAACCAGAAGGTTGGCTTTGGCCAAGCACAGTAGACGAGGAGAGACACACACCAATAAAAGACCACTCCTCCAGAGACCCTCAAGCCAGACCCTGCCCCGTTTTTTTTTTCCCCAAAGAGCTACTTTTAATCCACTCTGAATCAGAAGAGCTTGTCAATGCGAGCGTCCGCCTTAAAGGTCCCCATGGATGACTGCGCCACAATTTAATGGCGAATGTATTAAGCCAGCCCCTGCCTGGCAGAATACAAGTGGAGAGGGGGAGCGGAAAGGCTCAGAAAGCAGAAGGAGAAAAAGAGGACGGAGGTGGGGGGAGGAAAGAGGGGAAAAGAAATTTCAAACTATTATTCTCTCTACCCCTAAACACTATCATTATTTTTAATCCCATCCCATAATTTGCAGTTGCAGTTGACATAGTGCTTCTGAATGCTTGAGGTTAATCATACTGCCAGGGAAGCGAGTCCAGGCTTGTTCCCAATAGCTTCCTATCCTCGAAAACAGCATTTTCAATGATTTCTGCTCCTTAAATGTACAGCAAGACAGTTAATTCCATGCTCTGGTTCCTTAAAGTTCACCAAGGAAGCAGAAGGCTGTGGAAGAGCTCCCTTTATGATTTATCTCTTTCATTTTTGCTGGGTTGACTTCTCCAAACATGGCAGGGTGCTGGGTTCAATCAAAATTGCATCTGCTTCGGCCCTCTGTGTGCAAATGTGGTTTTTGAACTCGACACAGACTTCGAATCGGGCAATGCAAAGTTAACCTGCAGGGCGGAAGCAATTGACTTTGTACAGAGACCAGATAAGAGTTTAAAGCTCTGGAGTTCAAGAACTTAGCTTGGCAATGCAATCTTGTTAAGATTCCCGAAGTCCAGGCTTGTTCTCTGACAACCTGCCAATCTTCGTAACAAGGCAGAGGCTATCTCCAAAATAAAAGAAACAAAACAAAACATTATGGGGCCACTGAAGTCTTGAGCCAAGGAGGTCATACATATCTTTTCCAAAGTTTCTATGCAAATGAACATTGAACGTCATGAACACCAACTGGCATTCAGAATATTCTAATTAAGGCTTCCGAGACCGTAATTACGCACACACTTATTTTCAAAACAAGTCTTGTTTTATTGCAACACTGGGAATTATTTTCATTCCCAGCTGGTAATGAATCTCAACCAGTCCCTCAAGATAATCACCCACCTTTCTTTTCTGTGAAGTGCTGCCAATAACAGAAGTGTCCAATGAACTAGAAAGAAAACCAACCAAAGTACAAAGAGCTTCAAGAATGAATCTGAACAGAATGAGCGACTTTGCTTCCTGCAAAGGTTTTGTCACCTTGGCCTGTCCTTTATACCTTAGGAGAGCGGCAATCATCTCCAAGCCTTACTCCCAAGTTGCTCCTTTTGTCTCAGCTGCTCTTGCTGTCTAGCAGCTCTGTGCATTTGCACACTGGGAACAGGCTTCCCTGGGTCCTCTGCCTCACTGTTACCAGACTCAGAAGGCTCCGGAGGCAGCACCCCACTTCCAGATGGTCCTGGCCCAATCTCTGCATCGGACGCAGGACCTTTGTCCGAGTCCTCTCCAGACTCCCTGACTGGTCCCTGTTCTTCCCCACTGTCCGATTCCGCTGCCATCTGCACAGGCTGCGGTGAACCACAACACAGAAGACATGATGAAAACTCTTTAACTGGACAACACATGGGCAGATTTCACCAGAGTTTTGTCTCGGAAACTGTGAGGATCCTAGACCAAGCCAATTCCAAAAATGCTAGAGAATTCCTGGAAGCCTGGCAGTCACCCCTCTCCCTTCTGGCACTGAAGACGTTACCTAATTGGGTCATGAAACTTCTGCAAGAAAACAACCCAGTTCAGAGCGCACCAAGGAACCCACAAATTCAACCCTGGGCTGCAGATTTTCTCTTCTTTTACCCTACATGTTGCATACCCATAACTTAGAAGGAATAGATGGAAAACGCCTCCACTTTCCTGCGGTGCTTTCCAAACACTTTGAGATGATGATTAGATTTTCCCAGCCAGCTGCCCTAGAATGATTTGTCATTGAAAGTAGACAATAGTAATCTGGATGGAGCAATATTCTTGCATGTGGCTATGTATTCAATTACTGTTAATAACTACTGGCTGTTGGGAAGTTTGTAAAGCTGCACAACTCACACAACTGCAAAATTAGATGTGTTGCCAGCAGTTCATTACCAAATTCAAAGGGAAGGGCTGCTCTGCAGAAGTTCTCCACCTTTTCATGAACCAAAAAGCTGTTTATTGAGGGGAATGAACAAGGCCCTCTGTTTATTAGAAAACTTCTCCTGACCTCCAGTTCATGAGCTGGACTGAAAGGGAACTTATAGCATTTTCTCCACCCTCCCCAACAAACAATTATGCTTTGTTCGATCTTAATTTTTTTTATTTTTTTTATTTTTGCCTTTCCTTATTATCTGAGGCTAACACAGCACACAGTTCAAACAACAATAATAAATAATGGGGAGAAAAAAACCCAGCCCTTTTCCAAGGAAAGAAAAGATTTTGCACACAAGAAAGGAGATGGCTGTTCAACAAATAAAAAAGAAGAGGAAAGGGGATGGAAATGTGGGAGAACTGAGCCTGCCAATTAAATCTAAGAGGAGACCGAGAAAAAAAAAAAGAGAGATACAATTACAGCTTTCTGTAAATTACTTTGTGTAATTAAATCCCCTTCCCTAAATTACAAATCATTTAGCTCTTCTTTTATAACAATGTAAGCAATGACCACCAGCCACCTTTTTATGAGAGCTGGGTGCCATAAAAGTGGTTAAACAACCACCACTTTGCCTGCCTCTTCCCTTCAAAAACAGACATGGGAACTCGGATGGTTTGCTTTGGTCTTGAAAACCCAAAAGAGACCGGGGGGGGGGGGGGGGGGGGGGGAGAGAATCTGCATGGTTTGTTCCTCCAAACTCTGTGCTCCAGGACTGGATTAACACCCCAGGATGTTGAAGGGGTTTCCGTAAAATGCTTTCCAAGCATGGCTTTAGTGAGCTGGTTTAGTCGATTCCTACGGTGAGCAGGCAATTGGATTAGATGACCTTTGAGGTCCCTTGAAGGGTCACGGTGGCTCAGTGGCTAAGACGCTGAGCTTGTCCATCGGAAAGTTCGGCAGTTTGGCGGTTCGAATCCCTAGCGCTGTGTAGTGAAGTGAGCTTCCCGTTCCTTGTCCCAGCTTCTGCCAACCTAGCAGTTGGAAAGCACGTTAAAAAAATGCAAGTGGAAAAATAGGGACCCCTTTGGTCGGAAGGGAACGGCATTCTGTGCACCTTCGGCATTGAGTCCTGACGGCCACATGACCACAGGGACGTCTTCGGACAGTGCTGGCTCTTCGGCTTTGTAACAGAGATGAGCACCGTTCCCTAGAGCCGGAAATGACTAGCACGTATGTGCGAGGAGAACCTTTACTTTTACCTATTTGTATTGAAGAGGAGTGGGCTTCAATAGCCAGAATCCCCCACCAACACCTTTGTCTACCCATCTTAAAGTCACCAAATTTGAAAAACGCTGATCTTATTACGAGGGTGGGAAATTTCGAGATGCTTTTAGAACTTAAGGCCCCTTACAGTCCAGGCAGTCCTTGACTTATAACCACAATGGAGCCCCAATTTTTTTGTTGCTAAGTGAAACATCGGCTTGCCCCAACTTTCTTGACACCGCCGTTAAACGAATCACTACAGTTGTTAAGGGAATCCGGATTCCTCTTTGACTTTGCATGCCAGAAGGTCGCAAAAGGGGATTCCCGTGACCCTGGGATACTACAACCGTCGTAAGTGTGAACCAGTTGCCAAGTGTCTGAATTTTGATCACATGGCCATGGGGATGCTGCTACGGTCGTTAAGCGTGAAAACTGGCCGTAAGTCACTTTTTTCAGTGCCGTGGTAACTCTGAACAGTCACTAGGACTCTACCTGCATTTACAACCCTTAATTAAGGAAGTATCTATGCTTAGAAAAAAAAGAATATGACTCTTCCTTCTCTCAAACATGAAGGTCTGATTGCCTTCAGAAGTTGTAGGAAACCTTCATCACACGAGGTTTTTAAGAAGAGACTTGGCAGCCACTTGTCTAAAGTGGTAGAGGGATCTCCTGCTTGAGCAGGGGACTGGACTAGATGACCTCCAAGGTCCCTTCCCTCTCTATTCTGATTGATTGATTGATTGATTGACTGACTGATTGAACGAAACAAGTGCTTCTCAACCTTGGCCACTTGAAGAGATGTAGACTCCAACTCCCAGAATTCCCCAGCCAGTCTCAACCCAGGAATTGGAATCCACATCTCTTCAAGTGCCCCAAATGGAGAGAAACACTGCATTAGACTAAGCCAAGATAAGTAACAAATGTGTGTATCAATGATAGGATTAAAAAAATATATATTAACAGTTCTGTGGGCGTGGCTCTGTGGGCGTGGCATGGGAAGGCTATACTGCAAAAGCTCCATTCCCTCCCCACCCCACTAACCTGCTTTCCAGCTCCGTTCTCCTGTGCAGGGCAACCACAGGAGAGACTCAGCCGATCAGCCAGGACTCAATGGGAGGCAGAGAAGAGATGGGGAGAGGGCCAATCAGAGGTGGGATTTGCTGGTTCTCCGAACTACTCAACATTTCTCCAGAACTGATCAGAACCTGCTGAATACCACCTCTGGTGTGTGTATTCTGCCATTTGGGTGAAGAGCCACCTTTCCTATTGGGCTGAACTGGAGTTCTTTTTAAGTGCCTTCAAGTCACTCTTGGGCTCCTGGCAATGAATGGCCTGGGGAAAACCCCACAATTTTCTTTGCAATGTTTTCGGGAAGGTGTTGGGCCACGCTTGCTTCCCAGGGCAAAGAGGAAGGGATTGGCCCAAGGTCACCCCCGCTGGCTTTGTGCCCAAGATGGGAACAGAAGATAAAGTCACCCGGTTGCTAACCTGGTTACCTTCTCCACCACACAATGGACTGGTTCTCCAGGCTGCCTGGACAGGTTTCTGCAGTTTTGACCCTCCTCCTTGCAGCCAGGCAGTAAAGATATTTAACAAGCCAAGTGCAACTCAGTTCTGTTTTCCTGTTGTTGTTTTTTCCTTTCCTCCCCTCTTTCTCTCTCCTGAGCTCTGTGTGTGTTCAAGATAAGATGGATTAGCACCGCCAAGCAAGCTGTGTTAAAATAATAGGTCTTCCCCTACTCGGTGGTTTCCTTCCGCCATCCCTCCGGTTGCCATCACGCCAGGCCCAATGATTCCCCTGCACTTTGTAACGCTGCGTTCAGCATCCAAATGCCTAGCCGGGACTTAAAGCAGATTTTTAAATTAGTTCCTGACAGTGCAAACAGATTGCTATTGATTGAAATGAGCCTTATTTTAGTTCTTTAGATGAGCAGCCCTAATGACTAAATACTGTATTGCCCATTTTGACACTTGGTGCCGGGGACTCCCCAGCGGTTTCTTTGGCAGCTGCGAGTTTTTCCACCCTGCCGGATTCCTAGGAGAGGAGGGAAGCGGGCCATCTGTGGCTCTCCAAACTCGTGGCAGCTCTCAGGCAGAACTGGAGACAGAACAATGCAAGGGAGCAAGAGGGAGCCATGTTTGTGGTGTTGCCAAAAACTTAACGGCAGACGGGAGTGTGGAAATGGGCCTGGAGTCAGGAGAAGGCCTGCTTGAAGTAAAGAGGCTTCATCTCATAAGCTGCTCCTCCCTTCATCCTTCCTTTCCTTTCCTTGCCTTGCCTTGCCTTCTTCCCTTCCCTTCCCTTCCCTTCTTTCCTTTCCTTCCCTTTCCTTCCCTTCCCTTCTTTCCTTTCCTTCTTTCCTTTCCTTCTTTCCTTTCCTTCCCTTTCCTTCCCTTCTTTCCTTTCCTTCCCTTCCCTTTTCTTTCCTTCCCTTCCCTTCCCTTCTTTCCTTTCCTTCCCTTTCCTTCCCTTCCCTTCTTTCCTTTCCTTCTTTCCTTTCCTTCTTTCCTTTCCTTCTTTCCTTTCCTTCCCTTTCCTTCCCTTCTTTCCTTTCCTTTCCTTCCCTTCTTTCCTTCCCTTCCCTTCCCTTTTCTTTCCTTCCCTTCCCTTCCCTTCTTTCCTTCCCTTCCCTTCCCTTTCTTTTCCTTTCCTTTCCTTCCCTTCCCTTCCCTTCTTTCCTTTCCTTCCCTTTCCTTCCCTTCCCTTCTTTCCTTTCCTTCTTTCCTTTCCTTCTTTCCTTTCCTTCTTTCCTTTCCTTCCCTTCTTTCCTTTCCTTTCCTTCCCTTCTTTCCTTTCCTTTCCTTCCCTTCCCTTCTTTTCTTTCCTTCCCTTCCCTTCCCTTCTTTCCTTCCCTTCCCTTCCCTTTCTTTTCCTTTCCTTTCCTTCCCTTCCCTTCCCTTCTTTCCTTTCCTTCCCTTTCCTTCCCTTCCCTTCTTTCCTTTCCTTCTTTCCTTTCCTTCTTTCCTTTCCTTCCCTTTCCTTCTTTCCTTCCCTTCCCTTCTTTCCTTTCCTTCCCTTCCCTTCTTTTCTTTCCTTCCCTTCCCTTCCCTTCTTTCCTTCCCTTCCCTTCCCTTTCTTTTCCTTTCCTTCTCCCTTCCCTTCCCTTCCCTCCCCTTTCCCTCCTCCACCCTCTCTCTTTCCTTTCTTCTTTCTTCCCTCCCTTCTCTTTCCCCTTCTCTCTTTTTTCTTCCTACCTGCCTGCCTGTTTTTGCATGCTTTGAAAAACTCTTAATAAAAAAAATATTAAAAATAAAGTACTTCATCCCCCTGCCGCCCCATGGCCCAGTTCAATTTCAACACCTCTGAACCAATATTAAATTGTAAATGTACCGCCCCCAAGAGAGATTTTCTCAGATTTTTATCCAGAACTCTTGAAAATATCTTATTCTCAGCCCTCTTCGAAAAGAAGATAGTTCTAGTCTCCTTCTCCTTCCCCCTCTTTTTCTTTCTTTCTTTCTTTCTTTCTTTCTTTCTTTCTTTCTTTCTTTCTTTCTTTCTTTCTTTCTTTCTTCCTCTCTCTCTCTCTCTCTTCTCTCTCTCTCCTTCCTTCCTTCCTTCCTTCCTTCCTTCCTTCCTTCCTTCCTTCCTTCCTTCCTCTTTCTTCCCTCTCTCCCTCTCTCTCTGCTATTCCATGTAGTTGCTGCTCCTTTCCCTACATTGGAAAGATGGCAGAAGCATTAGGACAAACCCTGGTTAGGCTGCCAACCTCCTCGCATCAACAGGGTGCACAAACATACATCTCTCTCCCTGTCTCTCTCTGTCTCTCTCACACATACATCTCTCTCTCTCTCTCTCTTTCTCTTTTCACCTTGAACCAACCTGTTAGTGCAAATCAAGGAGGATGCAGTACAAGCTCTCTTGGTTCAGATGGGCAGGCAGTACTGTGAGCGGTTAGACACATCACCAAGTTTTGAATTCGTGTGTGTGTGTGTGTCTGTACTAGTTGTATCAGGGCATCACAACCTTCTACACTATTTGCACAAGAAGCAGTTCCACAGATTATCTGTGAGCTTCTGAGTATGGAAAGGTTTCCTGGCACAAATTTGGCAAGGGAAACCAAGGGGAGGAACTGGTTGGTTGCGTTTTCTTCCCCCAGAGATGCTCAATTTTCAGAGGGTGTCTCTAAAGTTTAAAAGTAGGAGGCAGTAGGTCGAGGGAAGCCTCTCAAGGCTCGTTCTGCCCCCCCTCCATAAAGTTTGATGGCTCACAAGCAACTTGTGACATAAATTCCCCTACAAACGTCATACGTTGTGTGCAGCCTACAAGAATCTTGAGTTTCAATTAAGTCTCCTGCTTCGGAAGCAATTTGGTACACAAGGATCTTCAGTAGAATAAGTTCATAATGCCCAGATGTATTTCCAACCTTCTACCCGATCATCCATCATCCCAAAGCCAGGTGGTTGCCACGGAACAAAAGATAGCACCTTGGGGGGGGGGGGGACTCCAAATTTGGGTGTTTCGAAGCCACCTACCCTTGCCACAAGCTTTACCCAGAGAAGACCCACTGTCCAGGGTACGTAACCTAAGAAGTTTCCACTAGACACATTCAACCAGCAGTTGGTATCCCCACAGTTTCCTTTCTCCAGCCATATTTCACATAAGCCAACCTTTTTCTTTAGACTCTTCCTCCACACATAAGTGTATACTCAACAGCATCCCTTCCACACAGGTAGTTCTTGACTTATGACTGTAATTGAGCATGGAATTATGGCTGTAAGTCCCGCTGGTCATTAAGCGGATCATCAATTGTAGGATGGCTGCCAGGTGCCCAAAATGATAACATGACATGGTAGAAGCAGACATCAGAACTTCAAATCCAGGTCATAAATACCTTTTGCGGAGGGGGGGGGTGTCTATCGTAACTTCAAAAGCTTGCTAGGCAATTGGTTGTAAGTTGAAGACTTCCTGTATATAATATCTGAACCTATCTGGATTCTTTATTCTCTCTCTGTCTTAATCTAAAGCAACGTTTCCCAAGCTTGGCAACTTTAGATGTGTGGACTTCAACTCCCAGAATTCCCCAGCCAGGGAATTCTGGGAGTTGAAGTCCCTATATCTTTGCCAAGGTTGGGAAGCACAGATCTAACCAAAGCAAAGCAAAAACAAATCTTCCCAAAGGACACCTCCATGGCTAAAGATAGACGGTCGTCCTACCTGTTTCTGGACCTTCAGTGGAATTTTCTTTTTCACTCTCTCCTTCCCTCGATCCGTTTCTCTCCCCGAACTTCCGGCATCGTTGCTGTGCCCGTTTTCGCTGGGTTCGGCTGAGACGCAATGTTCACTTTCCCGGAATTTCTTTCCGGGGTGTCTCTCCCATTTTTCCTTTCTCTCCTGAGGCTTCAGTGACATGTCCTTCTGTGGAAGAGCCAAAATCAGAAAGGAAGAGAAAATGTTAATGTCAACCCAACAGCCATTAAGGGATTGAGTGCAGGAGGTTAGCAAGGATGGTGGATGACTAAACCTTTCTCTGTTAAAAGAAGGACTACAGGAGACATGATAGCAGTGCCCCAATATTGGAAGGGCTCCTACAAAAGATGAAGGGGTGAAACTATTTTCCAAAGCACCAAAAGGTGAGACAAAAAACAATGGATGGAAATGAATCAAGGAGAGAAGCAACCTAGAGCTGAAGAGAAAATTCTTAACCGTGAGAGCAATCAACCAAGGAAACAGCCTCCTTCAGATGTTATGGTGCTGCATCACTGGAGACTTTCAAAAAGAGACTGGACAACCATTTGTCTCAAATGGCATAGGATCTCCTGTTTGGGCAGGGAGTTGGACTAGAAGACCTCCAAGCTCCCATCCAACTAATTCTATGTTCTAAGCCTCCAAGATATTTATTGCATCTTTATAATCTCTTTTCTGTAAGAAGCAAGGAGGCTCATACAGTGTCTGTGAATGCTCTCTTGACTAGTATGACTTTTGATAGCTACATGGATCAATGTCCTTCAAATCCCTAAATGCCCATCACTTCGAAGAAGGGAAATCTTGTTCCTTCTGTTCTAGAGGACCAGAAAAACCTAGTGGCCTTCCTTCACAAGGCTTCACAGATTGTAGTTCAAGGAACTTCTAAGCTTCTTGACCAATAAAGCCAATTTTCTGAAGGACAACAGGCCTTTCTGCTGTGGGATTTTCAGAGAGTTGTTGGAGAACCTTCTGCCTGAAACATTTCAGTTCTAGATTTCTTTTTCTAGAAAGCAGAGGAATTAGATGAGCAACAGGAACTTTTCCTATCGCTCTATTATCTTGATAATATGCAACAGTGTCATTCAAGGAGGAATTTCCTCCCCACTCCACAGCACAACTGAGGTTGGAGAAATGGGAAGGAGTATAAAATAGAAGCAAATTGTCAGACATAAGCAACCAAAGAGATTCGTAAACAGCTAAAGCAAGCAACTTTATTGCTTTCCACCTATATTACAAGAATATGCCTAGATGCTTGACTTCCCAAGGGAATAACCAGATCAGGCTGCATGGATCATGACGGAAGTTAAGCTGATGCGCTTACAGCTATGCAAGGACTCTAAGCTAGACTCTAAGCTTGACGCCTTCCCCCTTCCAGCCTAGTTGGCAGTTTCCCAGCACAAACACAATATGTTTCTTTTTCCTCCACCCTAATTTAGCTCCTGGAGAAATATATGTTCTTCTATGCAGAATTTGGCTCACATGCCCAGACGTAACCAATCAGGAGGAGAAAAGCATATGGATGGGAACTATGGAACTGTGGAAATGGCCCCTCTGTTTAGGATTTCACACTGGTGTACAACCTCATGCAATGAGTGTGTGTTTGTCTGTGTCTGTGTCTGACCTCTTAAGCAAATTTTTTGTCAATCTAACGCCGCTTTTGGCTAATTTTTTTTTTAAAAAAAATCTCAGTGAGCTTTTCCACCATTGATTACCAGCTCGTCTTCCAAAGTGATCAGAAGCGAATGTGAGACGTTTTGCTGTAATCTTTTTTTTTTTGCCTGCAATTCAATCCTAAATCTCTTTGAATTTAACCCAGTAGTTTGTCTGTTGTTCTAAATTTCCTCTGTTTGTTTTGCTGGTTTCCCTCCATTCAGTGATGTCCAATTCTTAAGAGCCTGCCTGGAAAAATCCCTGCAATTTTCTTTGGTTATTCCCCTCCAAAACTCACAGAAACACACACACACAGACACACACACTCACATCCTACACAGACACAACATAGGTTTTCTTATCTATAAAACAGGAGAAATGCTTTCGAGCCACAAAGCCTCCCCTAGGGAGAAGATAACAATGGTAGAAAGTATAAAACGCTGTAGGTGGGTTTTTTTAAAAAAAATAAATAAAATCAGTGCATTATATGTTCAGTGATGCTTTTTTAACTTGGTCACAACCGTGATGTCTCTATTCAGCCTCTTGAGCAGTCACTGGAGGAGGCAAACTGAAAGCCAACTGCCTTGGCTCTGCATGAGTTGCCCTGCATAACCAGAAGCTGAATAAATGCCCCAATAATGCCTGTTACTACCCTGTGTTTCTCTCCCCATTCTTTCTCTAATTTTAAGTATTGTGTGTGGAGAATGCTGTGCTGCAGAGGACTGGTTAATTTCCTTTGTGCATCAAAGCTCTGTTTCCTCTGTGTAAATCAGTGACATTTGATTTTCTTGCAAGCTGCTAATTTGCTCCAAAGGCAACATGAAACATCTGTCTACAGAGTGACATGATTGCCTTAAAAAAAAAAAAAAGACAGTCCCATCTGAGGAAAACATGGAAGCGACCACTGCAGCAAGAAAGGTAATGCCATATGCTTGGGAGCAACAGTTGGGTTGGATGAGTGTTGAAAGTACCTTATGAAGTAGCACAGTGTAGTGGCTAGGGAAGGGAGTCTGAACAAAGAGCTCCAAACCCAAATCATATATGGAATGACCTCTATTTGTTATCTCTCCAGATCAGGAGTGTCAAACTCGCGTCGTCATGGCATCATCGTGTGATGTATTGGGACTTTTTTCCCCTTCGCTAAACTGGGCGAGGGCGGGGCCAGCACGTGACGCACCCAGTCGGCGGGCCGCGAGTTTGACACCCCTGCCCCAGATGAAGAGAGGCTCTTCTGACGAGCCCTTTCACTGTCAATTCAAGGATGGTACCTTCTCCTGGGTGGCCTTCAGTTGTGGAAGAGCCTTTTCCAGAAAGGTATGCTTGGTCTTTCAGTCTCCTTCTAATCCAGAAGCTGGAAGAAATTCTACCTATCTGTCTGTCTGTTGCTATCCATCCATCCATTCACTTACTTACCTATCCATCCATCTACCTAGATTTATCTTATCTAATTTAGTCTAGTCTGGACTGGTCTAGTTTATCCAGCTTACACACACACACACACACACACACACCCCTATCTGTCCATCCATCCATCCATCCCTGTCTGTCTGTCCCTCCCTCCCTCCCTGCTGGAGAAAACATTCAAGGATTCTTAAAGACTAACAAGTTGGAGCTAGTAAACTCTATCTATCTATCTATCTATCTATCTATCTATCTATCTATCTATCTATCTATCTATCTATTTTTATCTATCTATCTATCTATCTATCTATCTATCTATCTATCTATCTATCTATTTTTATCTATCTATCTACCTTCCTACCTACCTACCTACCAATTTATCAGTTCTATCTATCTATCTTGTTCTATCAATCAATCTATCTTTCTACCTACCTACCTACCTACCAATTTATCAATTCTATCTATCTATCTATCTATCTATCTATCTATCTATCTATCTATCTATCTATCTATCTCTACACATCCATCCATCTATCTCTATCTCAAATATATACACTGTCCATCTCTTAAAAAGTAATCTTAGGCAGTTTACAAGTTTTTTTTTAACCATAAAAACAACAGAAAAATAAACAAAGATAAAAAGTCAGAGAGAGAGCCCAGATGCCATCAAGTTTCAGAGATCTCCATACTAGTTGACAGGTCTTAACAGTTTTGTAGGCTTTACTTGAGGGACTCTGGGCCCTTTGGTTGTCTCAGGAGGCCCCTTTTCAGGACCCTGGAGAGCAGCCAAGAGAGTTTTGTTCTTTGGACTGCCCTTGGGGGAAACAGCTGCCTGGCAGATGTGCTGGTTGGTTGCTCCCTCATTCCCGGAAATGATGAGTATACAAACACACATCTGGAAAGGCACCGAGACAGCTTCTGCAATACCCTTTTCTGGTTCAGGCCCCAAATGAACAGCTTCTGGAGGGAAACCGCCCAGGGCGTGACCTCCTTGACTTCAGGACTCAATCCCAGCTCCCACATGGAGCTGAGATGCCATTCAAATCCAAAGAGCAAAATCCTGGCTTTGACCCGCAAACTGAAGCTCTTGGGATCGATCTCAATTA
The DNA here is from genome assembly GCA_033807585.1 of Hydrophis major. Classification (NCBI taxonomy): domain Eukaryota; kingdom Metazoa; phylum Chordata; class Lepidosauria; order Squamata; family Elapidae; genus Hydrophis; species Hydrophis major. Next base: position 9,485,199 of record CM066339.1, read on the forward strand.
GGGTGACTGCAAAGGAAATCGTTGCTTTTCCTAACCTCCACCTTACAATTCCTCTCTCAGCTGGCCACATGTTTCCTTTCTCAGTTCTTTTTTAACAAAACAAAACATTACACTTCAACATTTCCCCCATAACATTGGTGATAAAATCCAGAGGCACTTAGGGCCGTGTTCTCTTAGAAGGCCTGTCAAAATTGTACAGTAAAAGACAGATGCTTCTTGTCCTGATAAACCAGTGGAAACTTCAGCACTGCAACTTGAGGAGACCTGAAAATTATCATTAACCAAATGGTTCATCAACCCCAAAAAGAGGGGTTTTTGGTTCATCCAGGATGATTTGAATCTCAATTTGCAAGAGGGTGCAATATTTTTTTAAAAAAAGAGAAGGCCCGTTAACTAGCTGACTTTGATGCAAAAAAGGAAGCCACGTTGTGCACCCACAGCAAATAAATTTAATAAATAAGTAAATAAATCACAACAAAAGTTTTTTTAAAAAAAGACTCTGCAGCAGTCTCAATTCAAGCTTTTGAACTGCACTTGAGAGACAATAAAGCTCTTGTTTTAGTTAACTCTCACCCAGTTTTGAATCTGAAAGTCCCTAGCATGAAACGGACATGCTAATCTGGTCTAACATCTACAGCTGCACAAATCTGTTTCTAAGCTCAGAACCTTGAATGCAGATCAGAAATAAACAATATAAAAATTAAAAATAACCTGACTTATAGCCAACGGAGAGGAAAGGAAACAAATCCATACAGTTGAATGCCTAAATTTGTGACAATTATTTATTTTTACTGCAACAACAAGTAACAATTAAATGGGGGTACTTGTATGTTTGGCTCCTTGGAAACACAAGCTGAAGCCAACCAGCCTCACTTCTTGTTCATTTTAGGCAAACATTATAATTCCATTAGAGGCCAAAGGAAACATCTAAGGGTGGGACTTCACAGAGGTGAAAATGGCAGCATTCCCTATTGTGCTCCGTTTGGAATTCAGCTGACCCAATCACCTTTGCTTTTTCTAATTTATTTATTTTGCTTTATAGGGCTGTCCAATCTTCAAAAATGCAAATTTGGGCAGTATTTATAAAAAGAATATAATAAATATCAGGGGGAAAAAATCACAACAAGAGGCACAATCAGAGCCCTCCAAACTATACTACACCTTGTAGGGTGAGTTCATCAACAATGAATCTTCTTAAGACTAACAGGGATGGAGCTAGTAATATCTCTCTCTCTCTCTCTCTCTCTCATCTATCTCTTATCTGTCATCTATCAATATTTATCCATCCATCTTCTTCCTCTCTCTCTCCATCTTCTATTTATCTATCTACCTATCTATTCATCCATCCATCCATCTCCCCGCTCTCTCTATCATCCTTCTGTCTATCATCTACCATCTATCTTTTGTATTTCTACAAAAAAGTCCTTCTACTTCCTCTATAACCAGACAACTGGCTGCCCAGTCTTTGTTTGAACATCTCTAGTGATGGAGCACCGTGACCTCCAGGAGGCAGTCATGTCCACTGCTTATCAGCACTTGCAGAGTTAGGAAATACCTCCTTATTTCAGGTTCGGCACGGATTATTTTCCCATTTCTCAGGGAAGTTGGGCAGAGGTGGGAATGGAGCTTCCATAACTCATGTTTCTCAGCAGTAGAAACTGTGTAACCTTGGAACATGCTGCCTCAAAAGGTGATGGCCTCTCCTGAGTTAAAGGTCTTTCTCCAAAGAATGGATAGCAATAGCACTTAGACTTATATGCTGCTTTATGCTGCTTTTACAGCCCTCTCTAAGCAGTTGACAGAGTCAGCCTCTTGCCCCCAACAATCTGGGCCCTCATTTTACTGACTTCAGAAGGATGGAAGGCTGAGTCAACCTTAAGCCTGGTGGGATTTGAACTGCCAAATTGAAGATAGCCGGTAGTCAGCAGAAGTGGCCTGCAGTACTGCACTCTAACCATTGTGCCACTGAGGATAACTATAGAATGGGGCACCGGTGATTTTTCAACATAAGTGAAGGGAGTAAATGATCACTGAAACATTTTCCAAATGAATGATTCTTAAGTTGTTGGAATGAACGGAGCAAGAACAAACTGCACCGCTCACATATGGAGAGAGAGAGAGAAAAATAAAAAATATTGCACATAAATAATTCCCAAAACCAAGTGGCTAAATATATATAATATATGTAATATATATATGTAATTTAATTATTCCATATTATCAGCCTAGCACATTTCAATAACAAACCCTCCCCGGGGATCTCGAAACAGAACAAAATATCTATGAAATAAGTGTTAAATTGAATGCAAAATGCCAACATAAATCAATAACTGTCTTCCTTCAATTAGAAGCTACTCAGGAGATGGCACTACATTAATCAGTCAAAATTGCCTCATCATCAATAACTCGTGTATTTCCATCTGAGGCTTTGGGAAGGGAAGTGACAGCTGGAACGATCGCTCAGAGCATTGCGGCTTGCAAGAATGAACCACCAGTGATTCAATTTCAAGGCAAAAAAAAAAAAAATCGGGGATTTGCATTGATAGGGAGATCTTTCCACAACCTTCTCAAAAGGATCTGGAGATCTTTTTCTTCTGACTCTAAAGAACCCACTGTAGTCATGATGGCTGGGATTGCCATCCTATTACTACCAAGGCTCACGTTTTCCATCCATCCTTCATCTTTGAACTAAAAGATACTTTCCATGTTATTTTCCTCTCCTCCTTTCCTCTTCGTCTTAAGAAGTTCTGATCCTTTTTGAAGCCTCTTCTGATATTCCATTAGAGGGCTGAATTGGGTTTTCATGGATGTTCCTTTGACACTCTAGGAAGGCAACAGATGGTTTGTTAGAGTACCTCCATGCCTCAGAGTTATAGTTTCACAGAGGTGGAAGGGACCTTGAAGGTCTTCTAGTGCAGTCCCCTGCCCAAGGTAGGAGAACCTCTACCATCTAGGACCTTTTCTTGAAAACCTCCAGTGATGGAACAACTGCAACTCCAGGAGGCAAGTTGTTGTTGTTGTTATTGTTGTTGTTGTTGCTCTTCTTCTTCTTCTTCTTCTTCTTCTTCTTCTTCTTCTTCTTCTTCTTCTTCTTCTTCTTCTTCTTCTTCTTCTTCTCCTTCTCCTTCTCCTTCTCCTTCTTCTTCTTTTTCCTCCTCCTCCTCCTCCTCCTCCTCCTCCTCCTCCTCCTCCTCCTCCTCCTCCTCCTCCTCATGCCATAACTGTCATCAGACATTGGCAATCATTTGGCGGTCCTATTTTTATCAACAGCCACATGAAAAAGTGCGGCTGAGTTTTGTTCAAAGCAGTCCCTTAGATTTTGAAGCCTTTATGTTCTTCTTCTGCCTGGACCTCATTTGCCTTCAATCTTTCCCTGGAGGATTAAGTGAAGGATGCTGTATTTTTCTGGGTGTCACATCCCATGTCTGAAATATTCTAACTTTTGCTTTTTTTATGGTCTTGATGATTTCCCCTTGACTTTCCCAGGCGGCATTGATTAATTGTTCTCATTGTCAGGAAATCCCTCCTTATTTCCAGGTTGTATGTTCCTCTGAGTAGCTTCCACCCATTGCTTCGTGTCCTGTGCCCTGAGGTGCTTTGGAGAATAAATTGGCTACCTCTTCCCTGTGACAGCACTTGAAGTACTGGAAGACAGTTATCAGGTCTCCCCTGAGCCTTTTCTTCATTAGGCTAAACGTACCTAGTTCCCTCCGTTGGCTCATCATATGGATTAGCCTCCAGACCCCTGATCATCTTTGTGGCTCTTCTAGGTACTTTTTCGAGGGCTTTAGCATCATTTTTGGATTGTAGAGTCCCTCAGCTTTATTCCTGGCAACTGGGAGAGCTAAAAAAAAAACTTCTAGAGGGCAGATTTTTTTTTTAAAAAAGTAAAATTGGAATATATATATTCTGGAGGAGCTTGGCAGCAACCACGGGGGGGGGGGGGGGGGAATGCTACATTTCGCCAGCTATCTGGCCTGGGTTTCTCCAGGAAGAAATTTTCTATAAAGTCTTTGCTGCAACCCTAATTCATTCATTCTCTTTTTTGCCCTCCCTCCCCTCCTCTCTGTCTCTCTCTCTCTCCTGTCTTACTTTCTCTCTCATTCTCACTCTCTCCTGTCTTTCTCTCTCTCCGTCCCTTTCTCTTTTTCTTTCTCTTACGCATGTCTGTCTGTCTCTCTCATCTCTCTTTTTTCTGTCCCATGTTTTCTCTCTCTTTCTCTCTCTCCTGTCACTCTCACTCTCTCTCTCTTTCTTTTTCTCATCTGCCTCTCTCTCACATGCCTGTCTCTCTGTCTCTCATTTTCTCCCTCTCTCCTCTCTCTCCTCTGTCTCTCTGTCATTTTCTCTCTCCCTCTCCCTTTGCTGATCTCCCAACAGACCTTCCCTCCTTTGCCAGTGCCTCAGTTGTAGAGTAGTAGTAGCTCACATCTCCTGTGGTACCTTCTGACAGGCATTCAGCAGAGAGGCTATTAAAACTCCCACAGGTGCTGGCTGTCCGTCAGGAAGGAAATGATCCTACTATAAGCCATCAGCATGTTCTCCAGGGATAGTGGTAAATACCCAGAGACTAAGGGGTGCACAATTACTATCAACAGAAGACATGTCAGGGAGCAAGGGAGCTTAAGTGATTGAAAGGATGTAGATTTGCACAAGAGTAAAATAACGTAATTGTGGAGAGCTCAGTGCTTTCTGAGGTTGGCTGTTTCCTTGCAGATGTTTGGTTATCCAACTAGGTAACATCATCAGGGCTAGAAAGGAGTGGAGTTTGCTCTCTGTTTATATAAAGTTGCTTGACTCTATAATATAATCAAGAAGTAAAACACACCCCAATCGGGGAACTACAAACTCAGATAAACAAGCTAACAGTAAATAACAGCCTTATCAAAGAATTACCAAGAATATTCCCATCAACTCTGACAGAGAAAGCCACTTGTAGATAAACAGAGCTCAAACCCCACTTCCTTCTAGTACTGATGGTGTTACTTAGTTGGGTCCTGAAACATCTTCAAGGAAACAACCAAGCTCAGAGAGCACCAAGGACCCCACGATTTTAGATTTACTGAATGTAAAATCAAAAGATTCAGTTCTCAAAGGATTGCATGCCGCTCCATGTTGTTTGGTTACTCTCTGCCACTGAGATGTTTCTCAGCATTATTAAAATGGATGGGTAAACTGTTATATTTAACAGTGCATTGTTTTGCCTGGAGCACATGGTAATTGCTCTGAGAAAATTATTTGAGTCTGCTTTTGCTCCCAGAAGCTTTTAAACACAGCTAAAGATGTTTTTTAAAGAAAAGAAAGAAAAGAAAATCAACGCAGAGAATTCAAAATCTGAACTAACCAAGTAATAAAAATAGTAGGTACAAGAGCAGGAATGCCATCTGTTTGCAGCAGTAACCTACAACGGAAAAGGAAGGGATAAAATTTAGCAAAATCCAAAGCCTGAGTCAGAGGCATGCAAAACATTCACACACATGCCTTTCACTATGTGTCATAAGGCTAATTTGGGGCAACCAAAATTTCAGGGCCACCACAGCCAAAATCCCACTTCTCACAACCAAAAATTGCACAGAGCAGTGTCTCAGATGAGCATCCAGCTTTAACTGCTGAAGCTGATTCTTGAAATAACTTGGGCCTCCCTCTTTGGCTAGAGTTAGCAGAAGTAGATATAACTGATATCCTTTGGATTAAAACAGAAAGTAACTCCGTCTGGGCTGTTTCTTTGTTTTTCTTCCCAAGGGGCTAAAAACTTATTTTCCAGGCTTAAATAAGTTGCAATTGCAAAAAGAAAAAAGAAAAAAAATATGAGACAGGAGGAAAGGAGAGAGGGAGCGAAGAGGGAGAGTGGGAAGGAGGAAGGAGAGTGGATGAGAGAGGGAGAGAAGATGAAGGGGGGAGTGAGGAAGAGAAGAGAGAGAGGGAGGGAAGGAGGGGTGAGAGGGAGGGGGAGAGAGAGGGAGAAGAGGGAAAGAGGGGAAGGAGGGGGAGAGAGGGACAGAAGAGAGAGAGGGGGGGAGAGAGGAAGGGAAAGGAGGGAGAGGGAAAGGGGCAGGTGGAGAGAAGAGGGAGGGAGGGGAGGGAAAGAGAGAAAGAAGAGGAAAAGGGGGAGAGAAGAGGGAGGGTGGGAGGGGGAGAGGAAGGGAGAGAGAGAAAGAGAGGGAGAGAACGAGGGAGGGGAGGGAGGGAGAGAGAGGAAGAGGGGGAGAGAAGAGGATGAGAGAGTCAGAAGAGGGAGAAAAGAATAGAAGAGGGAGAGAAGAAGGAGAGGAAGGGAGAGGAGAGAGAGAGAGAGGGAGGGAGAGGGAGAGACTATGTCATTGCTCAATGCATATTATTGGAAGTTAATTCTTCAGTAAAAATGGGTATTAATCTATCCTTCTGCGTGCTTCTTTAAACAATACCAAGCTGCCTAACTAAAAGGCCTGAGTTGTGCAGCACTTTATTCATCTGTTACATTATGCAGTCAGGAGAGAGCAGCTGCCTTCCATTTATTTATTGGGTGTTTATTGGGTGTTTCCCACCCACTTCCGGAATGCATCACAGATGGACAGAAAAATCAAACACCTTGCAGGCAAAGCTATTTTATCATCCCAGCAGTTTCCTAGATCAGAAGACAAAACTTGCAGACTTTGGCAGCACCATCCCAATTTTTAACTATTCGAAACAAAATGAAGTGGAAAACCGATTAAAATGCCACCGTTCTCTCGAGTGCCTGCGAGAGGGATGGAGATATCCTGGCTGACGGCCTCCACTAAGGTATGAGCCAGCGTTGTGCTGCAACTGACAAAAAAGCCAATGCAATCCCAGACTGCATCAACAGAGGTGTTATGGCCGGCCAGCGGACCAGGCACAGACTCAGACAGTGAGGAGGTTGGGGAGAGACATGGGCTGGTCCTGGAGTCTGGGGAAGGCTCTGATGAGGGTTCTGCATCGGAGGCAGAGATGGGGCCAAGGCCGTCCAACAGTTATCAGCTGCCTTCAGAGTCGGACAGCAGTGGGGCAGAAGAACAGCTGGAGCCTGTTTCCAATGTGTGCATGCACAGAGCTGCAAGGAGAAGGGAACAGCTAAGGAACAAGGGTCAATTCGGAGTAAAGCCACAGGTGGACAGTGAATGGCCTCTCCCATAGGGAACAAAAGAGGAGCGCAAGGGGAGTGAGGTTTTGCAGGAGACAATTAGTTCATTGGGTGAAGATCTGATCCTGCATTCTTGCTTAGTATTGTCTGCTACAGCGTGGCATTTGGAAGACATCGGCCTGCCAACTCTCCAAGTCTGATAAAGGTCTGTAGTGGTGAAATCTCTTGAAAGACTGTTGGGTGGAACTTTGCTGGAGAAGAATTCACTGTAAACTAAATGAAAGGGGTTTAGACGAGGAGTGAGTTTCGTGCTGTTGGGGAAGCCGAGGTCAGAACAAGTGGATAGAATCAAGATCAGGAGAAGTGGTAGCACCACTATAGATTACACTGGGGATTCCACGTTTGGACTGACCACTGAGTTGCTCTGGTCACCACAATTCAAAAAAGTTGGCGAGGTCCTAGAAGGAGGGCAGAGAAGAGCAATAATGATGGCAAGGGGATTAGATGTTGAATCCATTGAACAGCAGCTATAGGAACTAAGTACAGGTAGTCCTCAATTTACAACAGATCGTTTAGGGACCAAAGTTACAATGGAACTGAAAGAAGTGACGAATGGCCGTTTTTGACACACAACTTTTGCATCATTTCCCCTGTGCTCACGTGATCAAAATTCAGAGCCTTGGCCACTGGTTCATACTTACGATGGTTGCAGTATTCCAGGGTCACATGATCCCCTTTTGCAACTTTCTGACGAGCAAAGTCAACGGGGCAGCCAGGGGTCACTTCACCACCAGGTCACTGACTTATCAACTGCAGCGATTCCCTTAACAACCGGGACAAGAAAGATTGTAAAAATGGGACAACGCTCACCTAACAACAGAAACGTTGGGCTCAATTGTGATCATCAGTCAAGGACTGCCAGGATTTAAACCAAAATTCCCTACAGTTGACTATCAGGACTTGAAGGAGGAACTCATAATGGGTTGAAGTCAAAAGCAGAGGAGGATCAATTGTTGCTCAGCTGTTTAGATCAAAGAGCAAAGCCTTTAAGGAGAGCAAAGCCATCATAGCCAAGTTTTCAGATGTTCTCTTTCCATCAGAGATACTCCCAGAAAAAGAGCATCTAGCTCTTGGCTTATTGTTCTCACAAAACCCCACTCTGCACTAGCCCACTTCTTCAAGAAGAGACTGGACAGCCATCTTTCAGAAATGGGGAAGGGTCTCCTACTTGGGTGGGAGGGTGGCTTGGACTAGATGATCTACAAGGTCCCTTCCAACTCTGTTCATCTGAATCTATCTAAAATGATCAAAGACCTGGAGGCTAAAACACGCCATGAATGGTTGCAGGAACTGGGCCTGGCTAGTCTAGGGAAGAGAAGGACCAGGGGAGACAGGAGAACAGTCTTCCAATATTTAAGGGGCTGCCCCAGAGAGGAGGAAGGGGGGTCAAGCTATGTTCTAAAGCACCAGTCAAGGAGTCATGGATGGAAAGTGATCAAGGAGAGATTCAGCCTGGAAATAATGAGGAATTTTCTGACAGTGAGAACCATCAACCCATAGAAGAGAAGTTGCCTTTGGAAGTTGTGGGAGCTTCATCCCTGGAAGCTTTCAAGAAGAGACTGGACTGCCTTCTGTCAGAAATGGTGTTGTAGGGTCTCCTGCTTATGTGGGGGGTTGGACTAGATGACCTATAAGTTCCCTTCCAACTCTTGTCCATCTGAAGTCCTTCATTGCAACCCTACTCCGGCTCGCTTCCTAGCGGGTGTGAAGGAAGTTCTCTGTCTGTGCACAGAAAAGGGGGAAAGGGTCTCTTTACTCCCTTCGATGCTGATGGCAACCCTGGGCAGCTTGCCAATTCCCCTTCCCCAAGAGATGATTAGCTCTTGGAAAGCTCTTCTGGAGATGGAGGACCAGCCACTTCCCCCTCCTCGTTACCCTACTTGAGCAAAATCATCACCTCTCCAGGAAGGGTTGGCCTAGGGACACTCTCGCAAACGATTTGACACCCCCCCCCCCCAGTTTTCTCTCTCCAGATTGACAAGCCGAGGAGGAGAAGCCAGAGAAGGAAGTGATTTTTCTCCCTATCTCCATCTTGCCAGAGCCGGTTGCTAAGCAACTAAGTGGGCCTTATGGGGAGAACAGCTTCTCTTTCAATCCCCCCTCACCACCACACACACACACACACACACACTCCCCACCCCTAACAGGCTGGCTGGAGTCTTTCAAAAGTAAGGGGGCTTCTAATGTTGATCACTTGATGCCTCGCCAAGGAGGAGCCGAGATGCAATGGCTTGTAAATAGCAAGTCGGAGGGACCACTGGGTCTTCCCAAAACAATTAAATTTAAGAAAGGGGAGGGGGCAAGGGAAACCCCCAATTGTCTGCAAACAAAGGAGAGAGGAAGGCGAGAGGCTCCGCGCGTCAGGGTTAAATGATAAAAGGAGGCCTTTGAAGAGGGGAGGTTGACGGAGGGAGGGATGGAGAGAGAAGGAGAGGGAGAGACAGAGAAGCACCAGGGTGGGGAAGCAATCAGTAGCCTGAGAGACTGGTGTCGACACACAGGTCTTGCAAGTACAAATGCCACCTTCCTTTGTGACGCTCAGAGAACGGGACTGCTTTATCGGCAAGCCAAGGCTCTGCTCTTCGAGGCTTCTCCTTCCTTCTCACGCCACAGAGCGACAACCTTTGCTTCTCAAGACGTTTTGCACTTTCACAGCCTGGTGGAAACAGCAGAATCAGAACAGAGCTGGAAGGGACCTTGGAGGTCTTCTAGTCCAACCCCCTGCTCAAGCAGGAGAGCCTATATGATTTCAGACATGAGGCTAGATGCTAAATCATTATTATTATTATTATTATTATTATTATTATTATTATTATTATTATTATTATTATTATTATTATATTATATTATTATTATTATTATTATTATTTAGTTTTAAAGAGGCATTTCCTTCTTCAAAAGAGAATTGTCCCAAAGGTGCTTTCTAAAAAGCCAAGGGGGGCTTTGCTTGTCCTTGATCTTTCGCTTCTCTCCCCGAGAAGCTTCTCCGGTTCTTCCTGCAGAATTGAAGAAGCTTCTTGGATCAGAAGCGAGGCATCTTGCAGGTAAAAACAAACAATCCGGTTGCCCGTTTGAAAAAGCAGCTTTGGGGAAAAAAAAAACTTGACCTGGAGGACTGAGAATTTCCCTGGACAGAATCCTTGACCATTCAGCTTTGGAAAGGGGGAGATATCTGTGAGGGTGGTTGTTGTTGTTGTTTTTTGAAGGGGTGATCATTGTTTTACTAGAGGAACATCAGGTCTCGACAAGGAATGGCATGGCCTGGGAAGGGAAGGACATCTGTTTTCACTGCTTGGATTTCATTCCGTGGTTTGGGACCCCCCAAAAACAAGAGTCCCGTGTTCATTTAAGAGAAAAGGAGAGAAGAGAGAAGAACAAAAAAACAGAGAGGTGGGGGGAGGGGAGAGAGAGAGAGAGAAATTGTGCAAATTCTCAATCTTTGGGCTATGTAAAAGATTTAATGATCGGTTGAAGGCTCCACCTTTAGAGGCAGAAGAGACTCTGGGCCAACCTCAGAAGCAATGGTGGTTGAGGGGGTGGAGCCACAGGCATAAGAGGGTGGGGCTAGGGACATAAGAGGGTGGGGCTAGGGACATACAAAGACAGAGCTATGGATGTCAAGGTAAATCCTGGGTGTTGTCTTTTTCTCCTCCTCTTCCTCCTTCCTCTATCTCTCTCTCCCTCTCTCTCTCTCTCCCTCCTCCTCCCTCCTTCCTCTCTCCCTCTCTTTCACTCTCCTTCTCTCTTCCACCATCCCAGTAGTCTGTCAATGACAAGTTAAATCAGGGGTGTCCAACCTTGGCAATTTTAAGACTTATGGACTTCAACTCCCAGAGTTCCTCAGCCAGAGGAACTCTGGGAGTTGAAGTCCACAAATCTTAAAATTGCCAAGGTTGGACACCCCTGAGTTAAATCCTTTTTGCCAAAGCTTTGAACTGTATATTAAACAGTAAGAAGAGACGTTCAAAGACTTTCCAGCATGCAAACGTCCAAAGAATAATAGAGGAAAGAAGAAAAATTTGCAATAGCAAAGAAACAGAGACATTTGGAATTGAACAGGTCAACCAAACAGAAGGGTTGCCCACAATATGTTATGACACACATCACAACAAAACTACCCTGTTTCCCTGAAAATAAGTCCCAACTGGAAAATAAGTCCCTAGCACGATTTTTCAGGATGCTTGTAATATAAGCCTTACCCTGAAAATATGTCCTGGTTAAGATTGTCAGCCATGCATTTAGTGGCCATATTTCCCCCAAAATAAGACCTAACTGGAAGATAAGCCCTAATATAAGAGCAGGTCTTATTTTCAAGGAAACAAGGTAATATGGGATAATACTTAGCATGTATGGATGTAGCCCCTGGGATTTTTGTAAACTGTACCCAGTCTATTTGGTATGGTTTACAACCCAAGGCATCCAGTATTGGGAAGATAAGTTAATCCGGTCGCTAAATTAACTACACTGTGGGAATATAGCTAGTATCTTGAGTCAAAATGCAATCCATTAGGAAAACAGAAAGGAGATCCAAGACTTTACTGGGGCTGGAAGGTGAATTTGTGTTATCGTTTCCTTGAAAAATACACCGAGGCACATATTTTTCATAGAAAAGACGCTTTTTGCTGGGTTTTGCAATGGAAGAGGGTTCTAACACATTATTTCTGACTTGACACTACAGAAGCAAAACACACCATTTACATTGTCAGCAAAAAACGAGATCTTGGTCAAAGGTGGCATAAACAGAGTTTGCCCCTTTTGTGAACTCTGTCCTTTACAGCTCTCTGTGTGTCCTTGTGTGTGTGTGTGTGTGTGTGTGGTGTGTCTACCCTGCTAAAGCTATCCTGTCACCCAATTCAGCACACCACTGTAGAAAACCTTAGATGAGAAGCTACATGTAACTTCCTTACAAGAACTCTATCAGGAAAGGAACAGCTTCGAGGCTTTTACTGCACCCTAGAGAAAATCCTTTTTTTTTTTTTTTTTTAAATTCCAGCCACTGGGTTCCTCTTTGGCCAACAGCTGTAGCAACATTTTCAGAATTAAAGAAGATTGTTCGTGATGCCAGATGCAACTGAGAACTGAGAAAGAAAGTTGGTGTTTTTTCCAAACACAGAAGAAATACCATCCTGTTTCAAAACAAAACCAACCAAAACCACTTCCTTGTCAGGATACAAATTCTTGAGAAACTGCAAAACGTACTTGAGATACCTGGCCTTGTCCCCCCCTTCTTTCCATATATTTTTTTCCTTCCTTCCTTTCTTCCTCCCTTTCTTTCCCTCCCCCTCCTTTCTTTCTTTTTCTTTCTTTCTCTTCCTTCCTTCCTCCCCTTCTCTCGTTCTCTCCCTCCCCTCCCTCCCTCTTTCTTTCTCTCTATCTTTCTCTCTCTCTTCCCCCTCCCTCCCTCCCTCCTTTCCAGCACTTCTATGTCAGGAACAGAGATAGAAAATCTCTCAATATAAAAGACCAACACTCAGATCCAGATAGCTGATCCTGTTTGGAAAGGAAGCAACTGAGATAAAGGGATCACGTTTTTAAAAAAAAATGTTTTCCCATGACTTCACACTGAAGCAATTTATGCAAGCCATTGAACATGCTGAGATCAGAAGCTGCCTTTTCTCTGGAGCATTTGGGCTGACTTTGTAGTTGGGTAGCCCTGCTTGCTGTATTCTTCGTACACTTTGAATGTAATAGAGGGAAATGGGATGCCCTAAAGCGAAGTGTTCACACAGGCAATTTCAGTTCTGGAAATGCTCAGTCAATGGACACAACGGGAGACATCCCGACAGCCAGGTCAAGTTTTGGCTAAGGCCTCCCCTTTCATACACCTCTTGAAGCTTCTCTTCAGACAGGCAAGTGGTTATCCAATCTTTTCTTAAAAACTTCCAGTGTTGGAGAATTTGGAACTTCTAGAGACAAGTTGCTCCACTGATTAATTGTTCTAACTGTCAAGATAATTTCTCCTTCGTTCTTGGTTGCTTCTCTCCTTGGTTAGTTTCCATCCGTTGCTTCTTGTCCTTTCTTTCAGGTGCTTTGGAGAATAGTTTGACCCCCTCTTCTTTGGGGCAGCCCCTGAGATATTGGAAAACTGCTGTCCTGTCTCCCTTAGTTCTTCTTTTCATCAAACTACTGGGCATACCCAGTTCCAACAACCATTCATTATGTTTTAGCTTCCAGCCCCCTCATCCTCTTTGTTGCTCTTCTCTGCATTCTTTCTAGAGTCTCAACATCTTTTCTACATTGTGGCAACCAAAACTGTATCCCAAGTGTGGCCTTACCAAGGCATTATAACACTTGATGTGATCTGGACTCTATCCCTAGTTTATGCAGCTCTTTCTCCTTGATTCCTTTGCTACTTATCAGACTAGCCAGAAATGTGCTGATAACAACTTCAATCTACTTCAGGTCTGGGTCCCTACTGCGCCTCCAGAATATCACAACATTCCTTGATTTATAGCTCAGCCAAAAAGATTCAATCTACCTCATAAGACCTGGTCAAGCTTTAGACTGCTGCCTAGGCAGCATCACCCTGTCTCACAAGGTCTTTCTCACAGGCCCTTACAGCAGCTTCCTTTGCAGGAGGAGAAAGTAGAGAGCTCCTCCTGAATCTCATGCCCCACCCATTATGCAGCTCTGGGCTCTGCTATCTATCCCTTATCTGATTATTCTATAGGCATTGCCTCCCTCTCCCAAGGTCTTTCCCACATACCATTACAGCCATAGCTTTTACAGCCTGAGAAACTAGGGAGGGTCCCTTCTGAGCATTTTCTCCACTCATTATGTAGCTATGCTGTCTCTTATCTGATTGTTTCCTTTCTCTTCACCCTGTCTCCCAAGGTCACTCTCACATGCCATTACACCCTTATTTCCTTTTATTCCCCCAGGTTGTTTTCAAACACCAGGTGCCCTTTGCTCTTTTTCTGGGCAGGTGGGCATCTTTCCAAGCTGCAATACTGACAATTTTACTTTTTATGGAAACTTATGGAGCCCTGGAGGCATTTTTGGGAATTGAATCAGCAATGGTTGTTTGCTGGGCAGCAAGCCAGCATCCATTTATTTTTAATTAGAAAAAGCTTTAAAACAAACCTAAATCGGGGAGGGGATGGGCTGGCAGACCAAAAGGCAGCAGTCCACGGGTGCCCCAGTGCCCACGGACAACATTCTGCTTGTCCTGATGTAAAACAGTGGAGTTGGGAGTGAATTCTTGGCCATCCATTATTTCAAAGTAAGGATATTGAGTCAGGAATACAGTTGGTCTTCAATGTATGACCACAGTTGAACCCAACATTCATGTTAAGTTGTTGTGAGAGACAAATTGTGTTCACATGACCCTGAGATACTACAATGATCATAAGGACATGGACTGATGGGAAGTTACTTTTTTCAGTGTTGTAACTTCAAATGCTCGCTAAACAAATGATTGTGAGTTGAGAATTACCTATATAACCATCAAGGAACCAAAAATATCCAGATCCAACCCAACTCATACCAGGTGGCCTCTCCAGGCCCCATTCAGAAACCAAGTTGCTAAAACTCAACACTGATTTGCAACAGGGGTGACCAAACTTTGAAGACTTCTATTTCAGATCCTGAATGTAGCTTCTCACCGTGCCCAGAAACCCATTCCACATACGTCATGCTCTCCATGAGCTTTAGCAGAACACACTAGTTGTATTCAGGCCATGAAATTAACTGTGCTTAATGAAAGACTTAATGGGTGCATTTAAGGGTTCGCTTTTTGTCATGTTTCCTAGGGTTCAGGTTCGCATTCATGCATTCATATTGCATGAATCAAGCCTGTTGGGCTACGGCGTGATTTCATGCATGGAATCAAAGTCCATGTTGGAGAGAGGCTGGCTAAGCCTGAGGGAGGAGTCAAGCAGGGAATTAGTCTAGAATCCTTACGTAGGCACTGGAGAGTAAGGTCCAAACTCCTCTGAATGTTGCTGACCCTTATCTAGTCTAGCCCAGGTACAATCTGCTAGTCTGGGAAGATTCCCGTAAAACAGGCAGGAGCAATAAAGTAACTAATTGAACTCTTCATCTGTGGATCGAGTTGTTCATGCCTAAGAGGCTACGAGAACGGGTGTCCACCATAAATCTAATGGAACAAATAAACGAAGCAAACCCAGAACACTGCTTAATTCCGTTTAACAAGATTCACAGGCTAGTTGTGGCATGCTTTTCTATTGTTTCAAGCAAAACAAGACACTGAAAACCGCATCTCATTTGCAGGTTCTGGGAGAAAAATGCAAGCTTTGGGGCTAGATTCCATTTTGCTAAAAAAAAAAAAGAAAAAAGACAATTCAATTCTTCTTCGGTAATCAAACAGCTTCTCCTGCACCAAATCCTTTATCCTCAAACACAATCCATTTTTTTTATATTGCTCTCAGCCAGTAGAAGTAGCCCAAAATGCTCAACAGCAAACTAATCTGCAGATTTAAGTCTCTCTAAATACACAGTGAAAAAGATGGATAGCCCATTAAGAAAAAACACATGCAAGTCCCTAAATACATATGTTTAGTTTAATGCACGTACTAAGCAGTCTTGGGAGTGTGAATTTCAAAGGAGCTAACCAAGTTGAGGGAAGGAGAAGACGTATTGACAAAGGAGGCATAACACCCTGGATAAATAATATATCATTTAGAACAAACTCTCTAGACTGTCGTGAACAGCTGTTTGTCACTGGGAAAAGAGTAGAGCAAAGACGGAGATGAGAAATTTAAATTGTGCTCATGTTCCAGAGGGGAGAGAGAGAGAGAGAGAGAGAACGAGAGAAGCAAAATAATGGAAGGATCCCTCCCATCGAAACAAAAAAAGCTTATTTTACTTCATTGTAACATGGCGGCAAGGAAGACTGCTCAGAAGCTGTCACTACCTGTGGGGCACTGTATTAAGCTAACCATGTTCCATTTCTTTTTGAAGTAAATTTATTTATTCAACATTTATGAAATTAAAAACGTATATTTACATGTTATAGCATAGAACAGTTAATGAGTGGAAAGGCTTGCCTTCAGACGTTGAGGGTGCTCCATCACTGGAGGAATGGAAAGTCACTTATCTGAAATGGTCGAGGGCTTCCTGCT
This sequence comes from Hydrophis major, assembly GCA_033807585.1. Taxonomy (NCBI): domain Eukaryota; kingdom Metazoa; phylum Chordata; class Lepidosauria; order Squamata; family Elapidae; genus Hydrophis; species Hydrophis major. Next base: position 9,501,420 of record CM066339.1, read on the forward strand.
TAAGCAGGGGGTTGGGCTAGAAGACCTCCAAGGTCTTTTCCAACTCTTGTGTTATTCTGTTAAACCTCATGCCTTAATTCAGAGGTAGGAAGAAAGCGAGCCGTCTTTGTTTCCCTAACCAAAAATATTCCAACCGTGGGATATGTAATTTCATTCACTGCCCTCACCCCTTCTTCGCCTTGAGAATGCATTACCATACAGCTTCATTCCAAACTCACTCTGTTGCTCCCCCTCCATGGTCAGCACCACAAGCACACACTTGTTGAAAAGACTCACACTGTTCCTGGCTTAGAAGCCTACTAACTTCATTTATTCTCCAAGAAATTCTTGGCACAAGACAAGGGGACAAGAGATATCTCCCGAAAGCAAAGACTTGAAAATTCAGCTGTCAAGGCAGACCAAACTTGGTTGACTTGCCTTGGCTGAAGTCTACTGCAATGCATATTTGGAGGGTTGCAATTAAGGTGGGGAGGAAGCAGACTCCGAAACTTCAAAGCCGGCTAATCAGGGAGGCTAAAGCCAATCAACATTTGAAGAGAAAAGTAGCTTGGAGCTGCTGTGGAGAGAGTGTGATCCCCTTTCAGGCAATGTTCTGGCAGGCTGTTTTCTTAGCCTCCTACTATTCCTAAATTGGGAAAGCTATCCCAGCCCCACTGTATGTTCTCTCTCTCTCTCTCCTCTCAAAGCAGGCCCCCACCTTCCTTCCTTCCAAACACATTCCAGCTTTTCTGCTTCTGTAGTGGAAGGACAAGGAGGGCAAAGTCCTACAGATTTTTTTTCCAAGGGTATGCTGCTTTCAGAGATGGGAGGGAGAAAGATTAATAAGGTAACTGCTGCAGAAAGAGAGAGAGAATTAGAGAGAGAGAGAGGGAAGGAGGAGGGAGAGGGGGAGGGAGGGGGGAGGGAGAGGAAAAGAATGAGAGAATTCAATAAATTATATATAAAGAGAGAGAGAATAGATACAGAAGATAGATAGATAGATAGATAGATAGATAGATAGATAGATAGATAGATAGATAGATAGATAGACAGATAGACAGAGACAGATACAAAGATGGATGGATAGATACATAGACAAAGATAGATAAATAGATGATGGATGGATGGATGGATGGATGGATGGATGGATGGATAGATAGATAGATAGATAGATAGATAGACAGACAGATAGACAGACAGTAATAGATAAATGAGAGAGAGATAATGATAAATATAGATAGACAATACAGATGGGTGGATGGAAAGAGAGACAGACAGACAGACAGATAGATACAGACAAATGGACAGACTGATAAACAGACAAGAGGGACAAGCTCAATAGCAAAAGAGCACACTTTGGACCCGCACAACTTATGCCAGACAGCTTCCCAGTGATGCAAAGAAAGAAGTCTGCATTCAGACCCCTGTCCTCACCTAAACTTTATTCCTTCTTCCCCTCTTGTTGCAAACTTAAAATTCCACCCGGGATATCACGAAGCAGTTTTGAGTAACCTAGATCTGCTGACACCCCCCTCCCCCACTTCCTCTCTTCATAACAAGAAAACGAGGACAGTGTCTCCCAATTAGAGGGAAAGTAAAGGATATGGCTCAATCTTTCAAGAGAACAGAAAAAGGGGTCCGGGGTGGGATTCTACCGGTTCGGACCAGTTCGGGCAAAATGGATGTCAAATTTGCCGGCCCTGCTCACCCATCCACGCACTCTCGCCCACCCCAGGAGTCTCCACACAGCCCATTTTCGTTGCAGGTAAGTGCAGGGTCTGTGCTGAGATTCTGGGAGGGGGAAGAATGGGCCTTCCGGAAGTCTGGAAATGGGCCTGTTTCTGGCTTCCGGAGGGCCTCCAGAGCCTGGGGGAGGCCGTTTTCACTCTCCCAGAGGCCTGAGGGAAGTCTCCGGACTCTGGGGAAGGCAAAAAACAGCCCACCCGGAAGTTCCAGTAGGCCACGCCCACCCAGCAACTGGGCAGCAAACTGGGTTACTGGGATTTTTGATTGCCACACCTGAAAGGGGCTCTCCTCAGGAAGGCAACTTCTGAACTCCAAACTTTTGTACCTCTGAAGACGAATATTGTCCCGCCAAGGCTCACCATCACACACACACACAGGCCGATGTAAACCTAACTACACAAATCAAGTCGGCCCTTCATGACGTATATAAGGGCCGTTGTGATTTCCTGTTGTAAATTGCTCAGAACTGCCACATCAGGAAATCCGCTCAGGCCAAGGCTTGTGTGAATCATGATGATTTATCCCTTTCATCAAGTGTGTGTGTGTACTTTTTCTATGCAAGACGAAAGGTGGGAAAAAACATGCTGCGTCGTATCCCAGAATTCAGATGCACACATGAAATGGTAAACAAATGACAGCATTCTCTTCTGAGAAAGGCTCAGCCACCGGGAAACCAAAGAAGTCTTATCTCTTCAGAAAGAGCTGAAACTTTGGTTTTCACCAAACCTCACTAAGAGTGGTGTCACCTATTGAGTAAATTATGAGACGACACACCAGCACTCAATGCAGCACTCAATTTACGTTGCCCTAATCCAGCAGAGCATTTTTGTAGGCGTTATCAATTTAACTTGCACTTACTTATCTCTCAGTAGTTCAAAAGCCCCAAAGACGTTTAGACTTTCAGCTGAAGATCTGGGGGTGGGGGACAGGGGAGGAAATAAGAAGGGAGCTTGGAGGTCCCCTAGTCCAACCCCTTACTCAAGCAGCAGAGTCTCTACCAAATAGTTGTCCAATTAAGGATTGTGAAACTTTGTAGAAGACCTTGGCTAATGTCAGCGTATCGTGATGCTGATTAATGCAAACCATATACCAGCCTAACATTGTCCCAACTTTAAGCAAACTGAGCTCAGCTCACAGAAAGCCCTGAAGACATATAGATACATCCAGGTGATCAAAAGGCACACAGAATCTCATTTACAATAGATGCAGGGTTGGGATACGACAGGGTTAACTACCGGTTCGGGATTTACGAGCTTCCCTGCACGCTGTGAGCTGCGCACCTGTAAATTGTCATCAGCATGCTACATGCAGAGAGTTCAGCAGATGAAGTTGAAAAATCAGGAAATAAGATCAGGTAAGAGCCCGGGTGGGCGGGTGGGCAAAAACATCAGCAGACATAGAACATAGGTTCTTCAGAGCTACTGGTTCTACAGAGGTGGACAGAACCAGTAGAAACTCACCCCTGAATAGATGGCAATGGAAATTGACTCGCAATCACTTCTTGGTGCAAGAATTTGAAGGTTAAATTTGGTAGGATTTCACATATTCCCAGCGGTATTCAGGGAAAAATCTCTTTGCTCCACCAAGATCTCTATGAAAAGACATCTTTTCTGCAGTCAAGAGACTCCAAAATACTTTACTTTATCTTGACCAAGGAAGGACAATTAACCAGTGGAACAGCTTGTCTTTGAAGGTATAGGTGCTTCATCACTGGAGGTTTTTAACAAAAGACTGGACAGCCATCTATCTGAAATGGGATAGACTAGACGAGTCTCCTGCTTGAGCAGCGGGTTGGACTAGTAGACCTCCAAGGTCCCTTCCAGCTCTATTCTGATTGAATCATTAACAATGAAAGGCCCAAACAGATCTGGACTTTAGCAATATCAGGACCTTGGAGAGTTCAATCCAGAAGATTTATAGGCTGGGTTAAGTCTCACAAGGAACATTGTTGTTTCAGTTCACCTTAAAAAAGAACCTTCATGCTTCCAATTCTATTTATTCCTCTTTAATATATTTTAAAAAGCCTTTGATCATCTCTGTCTGGAACTCTTGAACAGCTGGGAAATTCAATTGAAGGTTGCAAGCTCTCAAAATAATAAAAGGACTACAGTTTCAGACTGAAAAGTTGCAAAAGGGATTGTCAAAGACTTGACCTCAATTCACTGTACTTTGAATCTAGGCAGAATGCTGCTGCATCCAGCTCTTAGAAAGGTGACATACTCCGTAGACAGAAGCCAAGAACAATTTTGATAGTATGAAGTCCTACATAAGTGCTTCTTGACCCTTTGGGATAAAAATTAAGGCCTGTCTAATGCTCCATTCTGCTTTCTGTGTCCAATCAGATGCCTCCAGAGAAACCCCAAAACATCTTCCAGAACATGTTCTCCAACGTCCATTAGAGTAGGACTCCCCAACTTTGGCTACTGTAGGACGTATGGACTTTGACTCCCAGAGTTCCTCAGCCAGCATCTGAAGTTGCAAAGTGGCCAAGGTTTTGAAGAGCTCCCCACGTGCATTCAAAGACCACTTTCACCAAGCAATTTTTCTCTGCAGGTAGCAATGCCTGACTGTGCCAGCTTGGACGGAGAAACTCAACCAGATCAGTCCTGGTTAGGATTTCAGAAGAAGGCCTTCAGGGAACCCCTGCCGGGGGCTCAAGGCGAGACTCACAAAGGAAGGCAATTCCCTAGAAGGAGGCATCTACAAACTGCTTCTGTGCCACTGCCAGGAAACCTGTGCAGGCATGTCTGGGCAATCACCGGCACTCCAATTGAAAGAGACTTTGCCTGAAACCAAGAGAGACAGGAAACCAGGGGAGAACTTCGTTTTATATTAGTGCAGCTACCAGAGATTTATGTGGCCGTTTCTCAGGCGGTCTCCACAGTCTGCTTAAGCCAAGTTATAATCTGGAAAACTCAGCTTGCAAACCCCTCCAGTTCAAAGCCAGCATTTAAAAACAAAACAAAGTACATGAGCAATCATGGTCTCTCCCTGTGTTTTGGGTCTGTCTGTCTGTCTCTCTCTCTCTCTCTCTCCCTCTCTCTCTCTCCAGGTAGCCCTTGGCTTACGACCATAATTTGAGCCTAATGTTTCTGTTGCTAAGTGAGACAGATGTTAAGTGAGTTTTGCCCCCATTTTACCACCTTTCTTGTCGCAGTTGTTAAATGAATTGCTGCAGGTGTAAAACTAGCAACCCGGTTGTTAAGTGAACCTGGCTGCCCATTGACTTTGCTTGTTGGAAGGCTGCCAAAGGGGATCACATGACCTTGAGACACTGCAATCATCATAACAATAGCACTGAAGACTTATATACCGCTTTAATAGTATTTTCTAGCCATCTAAGCGGTTTACAGAGTCAGCCTCTTGCCCCCAACAACCTGGGTCCTCATTTCATCTACCTAGGAAGGATGGAAGGCTGAGTCAACCTTGAGCCTGGTGGAATTCGATCTGCCAAATTGCAGGCAGCCGGTAGTCAGCAGAAGCAGCCTGCAGTACTGCACTCTAACCACTGCGCCACCGAAGCTCATAAATGTGAGTCAGTTGCCCAGTGTCTGACTTTTAATCATGTGACCCTGGGGAAGCTGCAGCGGTCACAAGTGTGAAAAATGGTCCTAAGTCCCTTTTTTTTTTACTGCCGTTGTCACTTCAAATGGTCACTAAACGAATGGTGGTAACTCAAGGACTAGCTCTCTATGGGTATGGGATTTACAAAGACAGAAAGCATTCCTTTGGACTCTAAAATTGTAGAGTAGGTCTCACACACACATTCATACTTCTGAGGTTTTAAGCCATCCCTGGATTGGATTAGGCGGCTTGCTACAGAAAAACGATGGCTGCTTTTCATCTTCTGCTTCAGGAGAATTTCTAAACTTGGGAGTTGGGGGAAGCTGACACTGCGCTTTAGTGAAAGAGGGTTGCATGCGAATTGCAATTTAAGCCCCACAAGAAGCAAAAATAAACAGTACATCTGGCTTGGTGCTCATCCCCGACAGTTGCCGAAATGAAGGTGTCTGTTATGCTCTGTAGCTTAACCAGAAAGGTATTTCTGGGATACTGCTAACTTTCAATTTCATTATGCAGTGCAAATAAATAAAACCGCACTGCAGGCAGACAGCCAACCTGAAAGGCCCATCAGGGCAATGTTACAAAATCGAAAGGACTCCCGAGTCATTCTGGATCTCTGGCGCTGAGTTTTTAACTCCTTCGCTGCCCTCCGTTTCTAAACAAAGGAAGAACCTCGGTGGGAGTTTTACAGGAGCTGCTACGCAGAAACAACCTTCAAAAGAATACAACAAGTGCAATTAAATAGGTATAAAGAGTTTCTCCGCCCCCCACTTCCCCAAATCCAGATAAGGAAGCTGCCAAGAATAATAAAACCACTGTTCTGAACAAGTAGACCTTCCTTTCCTTTCCTCCCTTTTTCATTTTTCCCCTCCCTTCCCTTTCTCCTTTCCTTTCCTCTCCTTTCCTTTCCTTTCCCTTCCCCCTGCCTTCCTTTATTTTCTGGGGCAATTAAATACCAACTCTACGTACCGTAATTGCAAGGGGCTCCATCTGAAGCATGGCACACTGTTTAAAACAACCCAACTGAGCTACACACCATGCATTCTAGGAAGAAAAAAACTAACTCGATATAAACTTGTGTCATTTCTGTATTTGGGGTTTTCCTGCCTACAATGTGAGTTCCAGACAGAGATATCTTGATGCAAAACTCATATTTTTGTGTCCTGGTGCCCATGGTTTTTTCTTTCTGATAGGTGTTCTGACCTAGGCTTCCCCAAAAAGCACTAAACAGACTCCTTGTCTGAGCAAAACCCCTTTTATTAAATGAAGGTGAATTTCTTGCATTTGCATTCAGCCAAAGGCCTGGCAAACAGTCTTTCGAGGGTGTAATTAGGAGCACAGACCTTATCTAGCTTGGAGAGCTGCCAAGTAAATATTTTCAAACACAGTGCTGACAAGGAAGGGCTCAGCACAGAGCCTCTGAGATTCACAGACAGATCTTCACACTGCTGCAATGAACAAATAGTTTCCTGCAAAAAAAACCCTCCCCTTTTGCTCCTGTTTTAATCCTGATGGGAGGGGGCATTCATTGTCCACCTGCGGCCTTACTCCCATGTCAACCCTGAGTTGTTCCTTCCTTTTGGCAGCTCTGCGCATGCAGAGGAACCGATTCCAGAAGCTCCCCTGCCTCACTGCTGTCTGCGCCCAAAGGCAGCTGAAGACTGCCAGCCTGCCCTGGCCCCATCTCTGCCTCTAACACAGAGCCCTACTCTGAGCCTTCCTCAGCCTCCAGGACCGGCCCAGGTTCCTCCCCAACCTCCTCACTGTCCGGCTCTACTGCCAGCTCTGCTAGCCTCCAGTGGGACACAATAGGAGGACCGAAGAAGGCAGGAAAAAGTAAGCATTGGTACATGTTTGGCTGAAAAAGAAATAAATATTTGTCCCTGAGTCTCTCCTGATCTAAAAAAGGAGGAGCAAGAGTTGTACAGGATCTCCCATAAAGTTGAGGCCACGAGAGACCCCTGTCACACCCAGTACTAGCTTGGAAGCCATCCACTCGATCCTTTCTAACGTTGCTCCTAACAGGTGCTTTATTTGGCAGCCAAAATGAACCTCACAGTGAAGAGGGATAGGAATGTCAGGAGCAGGATTTCTAGCGCATGATAGTCTTTCTAATCTAGAGACGAAGAGGGAAAGGAGAAGAAAAATAGGGCGAGCTATTTGCTGGTTAGGTTCTGGAATCCCAGAAGTGCGATCGGGTATTCTGCGGTCATTTCTGAAGGGATCTTGTCAGGTTCCAGAAAAACAAAGATGTCCTGTTATCTTCTGAGAAGAATCCTTGGTTGTCCCTCAGCTTCGGACAGAAACTAAAGCTAGTCCTCGAATTACTAACACAATGGAGCCCAACGTTTCTGTTCCATGAGTTTTACAAAAGGTCCTTTTGCCTCCTTGTCTGCCACAAGTTGTTCAGAGAACCACTGCAGTTGTTAAGTGAATTCTGTGGGTTGTTAAGCAGATCGGGCCTCCCGTATTAACCCTGCTTGTCAGAAGCCGGCAAGGGAAGGTTACGACTACCTATGTTATTCTGAAGAAGAACTAACTGGCACTCAAGGTAGAGCAGAGACGGTGAAGCGATACGGGAGATTCCCCAGCCCTTTCTACCTTGATTAATGTATCACACTGAGCGGCCCTTTAAAGACCTAATAAAAATGGTAACGGGAGTGCAGAAATATCTCATAATTATCCTTCAGAGCTCAGCCAGAATCATCCTTTTCCTACTTCTTTTTTGCAAAGAGAAGAAAAAGCATCAACCTTACGCAGCCAAGAATGATCGTATTTCTCACACATTACTTACTTGTGAACAAAAGCCTAATTATTACCAATTAAGATTGGGGGGGAGGGAAGCCTTTTTTTTTAATATTTATTACCACTTCACCTTCTTATATGGCTCTTGCCTAATTCCTTAATTGATTCTCCTCTTCCAACAGGCAATGAATGAGTAATGAGGCCGTTTTAGAAAGGGCCTGCAACTCTGTGGAAGGAACACCAAGGTGGCAACCCAAACCTTAAAGCAGGGTGGGGTGAGGAGAAAGGAGGAGAATAAGTGTGGGGCCCCTCCCTCTCCCGATTCATTGAAGACCCTCGAGATAGTGGCTTTTTACTCTGGAGGGGCCCATTTCGCATCAGAGATGCCTGCCCAGCACTTCACTAGACAAAACAGATTTCCAATCAGACATAATTACACCCTCTCACAGTCTCTCTCTCTCTCTCTCTCACACACACACACACACACAAACTAAGCAAATTAAAAGGGAGGGAGGGAGAGGAGGAGAAGGGCAAAGTGTAAATGCAAGAGGAAGAACAGAGAAAAAACAGAAGAGAGAAGAGAGAGGAGAGGAGAGGCTGTGCCCATTCACACTTCAGCTGGGGGGATTCATTCTCAGTAAAGTACAATTTAGAAGTCACTCTGGCAGTGAACACCACTGATATCCCTCCTCCCACAATATTGGCAAAAGACTCTAGGGGTCTGTTGCAGCCAACCCCTTCCTCTCCCAGCATCCTGCTAAATGCACTAACTAGTTACATGTTTATCTGGATCAATGGGCTCAACCTTCTCCCCTGCTCACCGGTTCCTGGTAGTTCTAGCTACTCCTGGCCTCGACTAGCACCTTTCAGGTAATCAGCACCTATAACCATCTAACATTTTGGTAGACCAAAATTCCATATATAACCCACCAATTCAATCTGCTATTTATAGTCTGTTCTTTCAACCCAAGCAAACACTTCCAAATGTCCAGTGGAGTGGAGTCCAATGTGGTGGCCTTAAAGGCAAACTGAACAACAATGCTTTAAGCTTTTATGAAGAAAGATCTACCTACTGACAGGGCACTTCATGCAACCTAAAAGGAAGGCAGGGTTAAACCACTCAAGCACTTATGTACCAAGAGCAAGCAAGTTATTTATACATTGCTTCATCTTGCTTCCTTCTGCTGGTCTAACAGAATAACAGAGTCAGAAGGGACCTTGTAGGTCAGCTAGTCCAACCCCCGTCCGAGCAAGAGACCCTACATCATTTCTGACAGATGGCAGTCCAGTCTCTTCTTGAAAGCCTCCAGTGATGAAGCTCCCACAATTTCCAAAGGCAACTTCTGTTCCATAGGTTGATTGTTCCCACTGTCAGAAAATTCCTCCTTATTTCCGGGTTGAATCTCTCCTGGATCAGTTTCCATCCATTATTCCTTGTCTGGCCTTCGGGTGCTTTGGAGAATAGCTTGACCCCTTCCTCCTCTCTGTGGCAGCCCCTCAAATATTGGAAGACTGCTATCCTGTCTCCCCTGGTCACTAGACTAGCCAGGCCCAGTTCCTGCAACCGTTCACCGTATATTTTAGCTTGCAGTCCCCTCATCACCTTGGTCGCTCTTCTCTGCACTCTTTCTAAAGTCCCAACACCTTTTTTTATAGTGTGGTGACCAAAACTGGATGCAGTATTCTTGGTGTGGTCTTACTAAGGCTTTATAAAGTCATATTAGTACCTCCCTTGATCTTGATTGTATCCCTCTGTTAATGCAGCTTAGAATTGCATTGGCTTTTTTGGCTGCTGCTGCACACTGCTGGCTCATATTTAACTGGTTGTCCACTAAGACGCCAAGATCCCTCTCACAGTTACTACTATTAATTATCACAGATACTCCAACTTTGAAAGTTGAAGAATGCAGAGATGGAGAAGCTGGTCTGTCCTTTGGGCCACCAGACGAGAATGAGGAGATCCTGAGTAGATTTGTTTAGATCCAGTCTACATAATTACACAAAAGCCTCAAAGACGAAATAAGAAAGTCAGGGAAAGGAGGAGGAGGAGAGGGAGGAATCCCATAAAAACCAAGGCACTGAGTTAAGGCAATAGATTTTATGTGAAATAGCGTATGGGTCATAAAAATATGATTTAAAAACTGCAAGGCTTGACAAGCTGGAGAGTAAAGGTGGCACACAGAAAATGCGCTGGATGAAAGGTAATTGAACGCAGTGAGACAAGAATGTAAGTGTTTCTTTTGGGGGGATTTAATACAAGGGTATTAAAGCCCGTATGACAGTGGAATCTGTTTCTGAGATATCAGTCAAGGAGATTAAATTAGTCTAGAGATGAAAGAGCAAACACACGCCGGCTAATGGAAGGCTCTTCCACTTGAAAACATGGGAAAATTTCAAATTCCTTCTGCTGGGATTCCTTTCGGCTGTTTTTCTCTCCCCTCTAAACATGGGCATCGAGGTTAGAAGTTCAGAAGAAGGTTTCAGTCTGTGTCCAAGTTGATACTGATGGGACAGGCAGGCTGAGAGGGTCCAACTTTGGCTTGGAAGACGGGTATCGGCTGTCATGTGGGTTTTGTTAATGTTTTATTGAGGGGTCAAACCCCCCCTCTTCTGTAATCCAAATTCTTGGTCAGAAACACCTAAATGAAGAACGTGACGTGTTCATAAACATCCTCAATCTTATTCGTGGGAGTCCACCTAAATGTTCAGGAGTAGAAGGGCTATTTGGTTACATCACTATTTTGGTGGGAAAAGGGGGAGAAATGGGAAAAAATGAGAGGTCCCTGCTGCTCTCTGAGCTTGGTGGTTTCATTACCCACCTAGGGAACATCATCAGTGCTAGAAGGGAGTGGTATGTGTGGAGTGGAGGAGAAGAGGACTGTAGGGTTGCTGGTGTTCTCTGAGCTGGGCGGTTTTCTTGCAGACGTTTCATGACCCAACTACGTAACATCATCAATGCTTAGAAGGGTGAAAGATTTAAGGAGGAGGAGAATTGTGGAGTCCTTGGTGTTCTCTGAGCTGGGCTGTTTTCTTGCAGACGTTTCATGACCCAACTACGTAACATCATCAATGCTTAGAAGGGTGAAAGGTTTAAGGAGGAGGAGAATTGTGGAGTCCTTGGTGTTCTCTGAGCTGGGCTGTTTTCTTGCAGACGTTTCATGACCCAACTAGGTGACATCATCAGAGTTTCAAGCGAGTGGAGTTTGCTCCCTGTTTATATATAAGTGGTTCCCCATTTGTGATGGGTGATCCCATGACTGCTGGACACTGCAACCATCATAAACAGGAGCCTAAATTTTGATCACATGACCATGGGAATGCTGAAGCAGTTGTAAAGGTAGAAATCAGTCATAAGTAACTTTTTTTCAGGGCCATCGTCCCTTCCAACCCTCTCTAAATGAATGAATGGCTGTCTTTAGAGGGCTACCTGGCATATTAAAATATTTATTGTGCCTTGCAAAAAAGAGCAGATTCCAGGAAGGGAAATCGCTGTTTTCTAAAGGGTTTGCCAATGAATTTCTACCGTCTCATCGTGACAGTGATGACAAGAATGCAATCTATCAAAGCTTCATGTCAACGGATCTCCCCCTCTCTCTCTTCCTCTTCCTCCCTCTCTCCCTCTCCCTCCCTCTCTCTTCTACAGGCAGCTCTATGAGGCAATAAATTTCCCAGGCCTTAACGATCAGCTTGCCTCAGAGCCAACATTGTAATTCCCAATTGATTGTAGATGTTAATCTTCCAAAGACTCTTGTTCTCGTGCCACGATTTATTAGCCAAATTAATGAGGAATTGCTGTGCATGAAGGGGAAGGCCTGCTGTACATGAGAACTCAAGGAACGCCCGTCATAGGTCAGGGCCCTTTCGAGAGAATCCCTGACCCGCAGAAATGAAGAAAAATGCCAAAGGTTTTGGAAACGCGGCTCTTGGAAGAGAAGCTCAAAATAGATGGTGCATACAGAGGCGGATCTTATCGCCTTCCGTTTCCTCTGGTACGAATGCAGGTGGGTCCTCGATTTACAAATGTTGTAATGACGAGGCAGTCGAGTTGTTTGATCATGAACAACTGAATCATGATGATCTTTATTGGAGTCTTGTCTTGCATTTATACACATTTTTAGTTATCCTCCATCATTGGTTAACTTTGGTCACTGCTTAACTTTCGTTACTGTTTAGCATAGTAATTAATACAATTAATTATCTATAGTTAAAGTCTAACATATGTTTGCTTCCTCTCTCTAATCCTCCTTTAGATTAGTGACTTGGTTTGCCTGAGTTGTATTTGCTTGGAAACATTCTTTATCTGAGGTTTGCCATCTGAGATTGGAACATTTCTGCAATTACAACTCTACATACAACCACAATGGAGCCCAACATTTCCGTTGCTAAGCGAGACGTCTCTGAAGTGACCTTTGCCCCAACTTTCTTGCCACCGTTATTAAAGTGAACCCCTGCAGTGGCGAAGCTAGTCACACGGTTGTTACGTGGCTTCCCCACTGCTTGTCAGGGGGGGGTCACAAAAGTTGATCTTGCGACGCTGCTTCCATCATAAATACGAATCCGTTGCCAGGCATTTGAATTTTGATCACCTGGCCACAGGGATGCCACAACTGTCATTACAGTGTGAAAAAACGGTGGTAGGTCAGTTTTTCTCAGCGCCGCTATCATTTCAGTCACTAAATGAACCGTTGTAAGTCAAGGACTATCCGTTGGAGCAGGTGTAATTTCTCCCAGGCCACCTCCAAGGGAGGCAAGATGACAACTTGAACCCCCAACTTCTGCTAGATTGGCTTATTAAAAACTTAGCCCTGGCCATCTGCTGGTGGTCAGGCTCTGGGAAGTGGCAATCAATTACAGCTGTTATCTCCCCAGCGTGGACAGATGTTTCTCCCTTTGATTGTACAGTAATTACTGCAGAGTTGCCAGCAGGATCTTGGGTTTTAATTGCGGTGCTAATTTGGAACTGAAGAACACAAGAAGGAGAAAAAGCCGAGAGAGAAACTGAGAAAGAAACAGCCAAAGGCTGCCCAGGATAAAAGGGGAACCGTACTACTAGGTGCTGTGGGCTTCAACTTGACTTTGTCCAAGGAAAGAATGGTTTGTGTCTTCAGTTGGGGGTGACAGGAATTCACAGCCTTCCCCTAAAAAGCATCCAAAGGTTGTTTTCATGTTTTCATATACCAGAATGATTGTTACAGGAAGAATACCCAAGTACTTCTTCACATTTCTATTCATTCATCCATCCATCCATCCATCCATCCATCCATCCATCCATCCATCCATCCATCCATCCATTCATTCCTGTCTTTAGTAAATAACTCAAGTGGGGGAACATATCTAATATTCCTTCCTCCTCCTATTTTCCTCACAACAACCCTGTAAAGTAGATTGAACTGAGGGAGAGAAGACTGGTCCAAAGTCACCCAGCCAGCTTTCATGCCTACAGTGGGACTAGAACTCACTGTCTCCTGGTGACTGATCAAAGTCACCCAGCGGGCTTTCATACTTAAGGTGAGACTATTGGCCCAAAGTCACCCAGCCGGCTTTTGTGCTTAAGGCAAGGCTAGGCTAGACTAGACGTGTTGGAAGGGACCTTGGAGGTCTTCTAGTCCAACCCCTGCTCAGGCAGGAAACCATTTCAGACAAAAGGTTGTCCAATCTCTTCTTAAAAACTTCCAGGGTTGGAGAATTCACAACTTCTGGAGGCAGAACTCACTAGAACTCACTGTCTCCTGGTGATCGGCCCAAAATCACCCAGCCGGATTTCATGCTGTCCAAGTTGCTTGACCATCAAATTCGGCAGAATTCATTGCCGCCCCTGCTTATGCCACCCACTTCATCTTAAGCCAAACTCGTTTGAGCAGTGGGCTAGTTGAGAAGACTGTGCACCTCTGCCCCAGTGTCTCTCCAGTTAGAATTCTGAATGACAATCCAAGGTTGGGTGTACAAAATCCAGATGTGCTTAAATCAGCATGGTGGCTTCAGAGAATCCTTGACAATTCTAGCTTAGCCGGTATGGGTGCTCCTGTTTCTTGTTTTCACTTCCCCCTGAATTCTGCAATCCTTAAGATGCAAAGGTCTTACTGGCCCCTTTTCCCATCCACTAACTTATTTATTGTGGTACCCAAGGAGGCTGAGTAAAAAAACTAACTTTGCCACAGGCTGATGTTTAACATAACGGCTTCCTCCTCCTTTCTCCCCCAGCCTGTCTTAAAAGCTTGACTTGGAAGAGAAAGATAAAATACAGTCAAGCACAGTATTAGTCTTTCGGATTGAAGGGGGATTTCTTTTCTCTCCCCTTTCCTTCTGCGCACCAGCCTGAGGATAGTAATTTGACACGGAGCATCGGACTACCACCGTTCAAGAAAGAAAAATGCGATAAATATGAAGTAAACCTGCAAGAGCCAGCCTTTGAGCTTAGGAAGCCCCCCCGCCCCCCGCCCCCCAAAATGCAAGCCAGCTTCAAAAGGCTAAGATCAGCGGACGGTGGATTTGGGTGCTTGGATACCAGGCCGTTCACCTGGTGTTAATCTGATTGTATGGGTGCCTTCTTCCCTCTGACAGATGGGACTCCTTCGAGATGGAAAATGCGCATTTAAAGCCAGCAGTTCAGAAAATCACTCAGCAGGAATGTCGCAGGCTGCTATTACGGATGAATCTTTAAGGCCTTTTCACAGAGGCAGGTAGTGAAGTGCAGAGATGAGGTGGGGGGGGGGAAGAGGGGAGAAAGTGGGGATGGGGAAACTGTCCACTGAAACCAGCTCAAATCTCACTGGGTGGTAGAGAGGCACTGCCTACCATGCAAGGAAAAGATAAAACTGGTCGGAATGAACCACCAGTTTTTTTTCTCAGCTGAGGTTTAATTCTGCTTCTGCTGTTCATTAATATTCACTAGTACCAGCCTCTTTCTTTTCTTTCTTTCTTTCTTTCTTTCTTTCTTTCTTTCTTTCTTTCTTTCTTTCCTTCCTTTCTTTTCTTTCTTTTTTCTTTCTTTCTTTCTTTCTTTCTTTCTTTCTTTCTTTCTTTCTTTCTTTCTTTCTCTTTCTTTCTTTCTTTCCTTCCTTTCTTCTTTCTTTCCTTCCTTCCTTCCTTCCTTCCTTCCTTCCTTCCTTCCCTTCCTTTCTTTTTTTCTTTCTTTCCTTCCTTCCTTCCTTCCTTCCTTCCTTCCTTCCTTCCTTTCTTCTTATCTCTATCTCTTTATTTCTATGTCCATCTATTTCCCTGTATTTCTAACTCTTATTCCTATATCACTCTCTCTCTCACACCAGCTCTCTCTCTCTCTTTTCTTCCTTCCTTCCTTCTCTCTCTCTCTCCCTCCCACCACCCTCCCTTCCTCTCCCTCTCCTTCCCTTCCCCCCATCAACTTTCTTAAACATTCAAATTGAACAACTTGTCCCTTTATATCAGCAAATATGGTACAGTTGAGACTCTTGAGCTTTTTAAACACAATTTTTTTCAATAGTAACACTAAAAATATAACTTCCACTTCATGTAGCTGAGCATTGATCCTATACAGAGAGGGAGGGAGGGAGGGAGAGAGAGAGAGAGAGAGAAATTCTTTTTATCTGGGTAAATCCAAGGAAACCAGAGGATAACACAATGTATAATGCCAGTTTCTTACTTTTAGTTGGGCTCTGTGTGATACGCAGGAAATTCGAACTTGTGGTGAGGAGCCTGGAGACAAATTAATCAGAAGAACAGCCAGCCTCTAAAAATCATTTTTGAGGGCTTTCAAGCAAAGATTGACCCACTAATGGTCTGAAGATTTCTGCTCTAGAGGAAGAAGGCTGGACTAGAAGAGCTCCAAACTCCCTTCAACCAGAAGATTTTATGATAATATGATACATTATACAAGTTGTATTTCCGTTTTTAATTTCTGTTGTCAGCTGCTGTACAGCCCTGTGTCTGGGAAACCAGAAAATAAACACCAAATATATTTTAGATACTCCAGAACTGAGCCTCTCTCCTATTTAAATACTATCAGATGTTTGGAAAGCATGCTGTGATCTTTTTGGCTCCATAAATTAACAAATACTCAGCAAGTATGCAGCAACAAGGGCATTTTTTAAAAAAAGTTAGCTGTCTATATCACTCAAAGAAGAAATGAATCATTTCATTATTTTTTGTCTGCTCGCCAAGACCTTGTTAGACACTCAAGACACATTTCTGGAATGCACCTCATGGAGGGTGTGTATCCTGTGTACAAAGGGATGTGTATCAATTGCAAAGGTACACCTCACTCCTAAGGCAATACAGCCCACCCACCCCAATGCACACACACCACTTAACCTGTGCAGGACAGCATGGATACCTGAGAACAATCCGTGTAATTCTTAAAGGCAGAGTCAAAATCTTCGCAACTATGAGGGGTTCTTGATGTTCTCTGAGCTTGGATGTTTTTTTGACAGACATTTCATTACCCAAACTAGGTAGCATCATCAGTGCTCAAGCAAACATCTTCCTCCCCTCCTCCTCCTCCTCTCCCCCATAGGTCCATGTTCAACAACTTCCCATGTCTTATGTGTATACCTTAAAGTTCTCCTCTTCCTCCTTCTCTCCCTCCCCCATAGGTCCATGTTCAACAACTTCCCATGTCTTATGTGTATACCTCAAAGTTCTCCTCCTCCTCTCCCCCATTAGGCCATGTTTAACAATTTCCCGTGCCTTGTGTGTATACCTCAAAGTTTTCCACCTCCTCCTTAAATCCCACCCACTTCTAGCATTGATGATGTTAATTAGCTGGGTGATGAAACATCTGCAATAAAACCACCAAGCTCAGAGACAAGTCCATCCCTACACAAATATTCTCTTTTATTGATACTTCACCACTGGGCAAGAGTCTTCCTTGAAGATTGACCCAAACCCATCGGACTGAACTTGAAATGCGTCCAGCTCCCCTCCCCCTCATTAGCAATTAGTCCTTGCCAACTGCTTTTTTTTTAAACCACACACACACACACACATAGCTATCATACAAACTGAACTGGCTTTTTGAACCATCTCCCTCAACAAGAATGACCTTCACTTCTAATTAAAAACTCCTTCAGTCACACCAGAGAAAGTCTATTGCAGATGCTTTGTCACAGGACATTATCAGTTCCACTTACTTAACACATCACTCAACAAGCAGGGGAAAAGAGGGGCAGGAGGAGGAGGGAGGAGGAGGCCCAGGGCCTCGAGAGTAATTAATGTGAGGTTCGTGGGCAGGATGGAGGGGGAAGGGGGTGCTAAGAGGAGGCACAGCCCAGCTGCCCAAATTTTAATCCCTCCCCAAAGGATTAAGAGTTGAAAGGTTGGAGATGGTTGCCCTAAGCCCGACAAAAGACTGGGATGAATGAAGGAGGGACATTTTGATGGAGGAGAATCAACCCTGAGTGGAAACAGAAGAGTGAACGGCTTCTCAACTTCAGATAGCTACAAAAAAGAGAGCTATTCATCATCCAGATCTGGGTATATTAATCTCCTTTCCTCCAATTCATCTCCATCTTTTTTCTTCCCCTTTCCCATCTTAAAATTTTGATTGGTCTCCTGGACCAAAAGGATGAAAGCGTTCCACTTTCAAAGGTTGAAACTAAGTACTTCGGGGGTGGGGGGTGGAAAAGGGAATGTTTGCTTCAATAATAATTTTAAACCACTACCAGAATAGAGGGGCTGAAAGAGGGGAAACACAGGTTCTTCCCTCACCCATTCACCTGCTTTCTAAAGAATTTGGTCAAAAATGAGTACTATAATAAGATTCCAGTTCATGAGAATCTTATTTATTTCCTACCTTTATTATTTTTATAAATAACTCAAGATGGTGTACATACCTAATAATTTTTCTCCCAAGGTGGGACAAAAATTTACAGTCGTCTGGTGATTGGCACAGAATCCTCCAGCCATCTTTCATGGCTAAAGCAGGACTAGAACTCACCGCCTCCTGGTGATTGGCCCAACGTCATTCAGTTGGCTCTCATGGCTAAAGCAGGACTCGAACCCAGTGCCTCCTGGTTTCTAGCCTGATGCCTTAACCACTAGGCCAAGAACAACAATAATAAAAATAGAGACAGAGAGCTATCTTAAACCTCCAAGTAGACAACTTTTAAAATTGGATGGTGAGTGTCTATTTCCCCTGATGTTATTCCTAAAAGTTCAAAAAGGCAACTGGACTTTCTGGTTCTTCGTTGAAGACATTTCGCTTCTCATCCAAGAAGGTTCTTCAGGTTCACAGCTGAAGAAGCTCTTTGGGTGAGAAGAGAAACCTCTTCAAAGAAAAACCAGGAAAAGTCCAGTCTCCTCTTCGAAAAGCACCTTTGGGACAACCATGACCTGGATGACTGAGAATCTCCATAAACTGAAAATTCAAACATTGGATGGATCATACAGAATGTAAAGGTCAAACCCAACATAGCTGGTGCATTTTGACAAAATCTTCTTCTTTCCTTTTGTTTTCACTTTTGCTGGGATTCTACATTACACAAAAGCTATGAGAGATGATTAGAACTTTGAAGTCAATATACAGTATATATGAACAAGCTTTGAATGGTGTGGGAGTTAGGAATGGATTTCGGGGATTTGCAGACTACAGGGACCAAGAGCAATACAGATAAACCTCCAAGTGGCCTCAATGACCCTCCTTAAAGGATGCAAATGAGCGGCTGTCTGAAAGGAATAGAAATCCTTCCATTCCCCACCATCCAGTCAGAGCTGAAGAAGCTTCTTGGATGAGAAGTGAAACATCTTCAAAAGAAAAAAACAAGAAAGTCTAGTTCCCTTCTGAAAAAAAAGCACCTTCGGACAACCATCACCTGGATGACTGAGAATCTTTACAGACTTTTAGCTATACAATTTGGGATAAACCCCTCTGAAATGGTGTGGGAATGGATTTGCAGAGGAAAAATTGCCGGCTACAGGAACCATCGCTCAATGTGTCCTCAATGACCCTGAGGACATAGATAAATATCCTGAATGACTGAGAATCTCTACAGACTTCTGATATATTGGAACCATTTTCTATAACCGATTACACATCCTTTTAGGAGATATTTAGGATAGAAAATGCAAACATCATGGATGGTATCTTCGATCTACTTTTTCTTAATTCTCCACAAAACTGGAGCAATGTCCAACCTCCAAGGATCTGCGTTAGTTTTAAGGACAAACAGCTTCCACGGAGTTCTGCTTCTCTGTCAGGAGTTTGAATGATGTGTGTTTCATTACGGATTGTATCCATTTGCAAAAACATTTTAAGAACTGAATCTACGCAACGGCTTCCAAACTCACATCACGTTGGTGATCAACAAAACTTTTATTTTTTAAATTAAAGCAGACCATTTGTTGGAGATAGCAAGAGACGGGTCCTTCTCTTTGGTACTCAACTGCTGTCGTAAGTCAAGGACCTACAGGGGAGGGGATGGTAGAAATGTCTCTCTCTTTTTTTTAATTTTAATTTTTTATTAAGTAAACATTAAAAACAGTTGAACACAGTGCGACTTTCTTGGCCATCATTTTGGCCATACCTACTATAGCATAAAAACAGATATAAGAGTTAATTTTCTCTTTTTCCCTACACTGTTAATTTCATGCTGGTTATATATTTGTTTCTAATTACATTTATATACATATTTACAACCTAGCTTCTTTTCCATCTCCTTTTCCCCCATAGTCTTATATTCATATCATATCTGTCCATTAAAACTTTTAACTTTCATTCCTATAAAGCAGGGGTCCTCAAACTTGGCAACTTTTAAGACTTGTGGACTTCAGCTCCGAGTGAAATTCCTCAGCCAGCATAGAATTCTGGGAGTTAAAGTCTACACGTCTTACAGTTGCCAAGTTTGGAGACCTCTGCTATAGCATCAGCAATTTCTGCTTTTCTCGACTCCAACCACGGATACCATTTTACTCCAGACTTCGTAGTACTCTGTCTCACCCTTATCCTTAATTTCTAGAGTTAGTTTGTCCATCTCTGCACAGACTACTATTTTCCTTATTATTTTACTTTCGATAGGGGGTGCCTTCATTCTCCCAGCTTTGGGCAGGAAATGCCTCTTTCTCACCATAGGAGGAGGAGACCCGAAAGAGGTATCACACTTGAAAACTTTCTCCCCTTCCCCCATACACTCCTCCCCTTCCTCCCAGCCAAACTGCATGTTAAATGGGGACGTGATAAACAGCATCTTTCCAAGGAGGGAAATGGAAGGCTTTGAACTTCTCATGTCTAGCCTTCACAGCAGGCTGAGAAGGAACCAGTGCCTGCAGGGAAAGGAAGGAGAGTGGGGAGGGAACAGACGACTAAACCACACGGTCTGTAACCCATTACTTTACAAGCCAGTTTCTATGCCTCATTGCTCAGGGCTGAACAGGTTAGCGGTCAGGCTTTTCTTAAAAAGAAAAAAAGAAAGAAAAGCAAACAAACCCCAAAACAACTGCATGCCAATTTTCGCTCCCGGGTGGGATGGAGGTGAAATTGCGGCTTGGAGAAGCAAAAGAAGAGAAGAAAAAAAAATGGTTTCTGAGCGCGAACAAAAGGAAGAGGATGGAAACTGGGATTATGAAGTTGGGAGGTTCGTCCAGAATTAACAGTTTACCCACTCTACCCCATTCCCCCCCCAAAAAAAAACTTGTGAAAAGAAAAACAAGGCTTCGCTTCACTTCCTTTCCTGGATGTGTTTACCGACAATCGCAAGTTGGGATGGAAGGTTTGGAAACAGAGGTGAGTTGTATCCTTGTGTTGAATGCGAGTCTGGTTTTCTGGAAAAGCTTAAATGTGTGAAGGAAAAGGAAATGAGGTAACAGCCTTTGCCAAAGTAGGGCAAAAAAAAATGTGTAGTTTTATTATGTTGTAGGGTCTGCTGGGCGGAGGTTGGACAAGATGGCCTACAAGGTCCCTTCCAAGTCGGTTAATCTGTATCTATGATGTATTTATTTGCAATTTATTTTATTTTTTTAGTTTGTCATGGGAGGTTTAGGGGTTAGGGAAATGGAAGCTAGGAGCAAAGCCTGACTGGAGAACAAAAGGTGACACAAGTTGGGTTCTCTTTTCTTGGCTGTGGTCATTCCTCCTGAAAATAGAACCCACAGGCCTGAAATTTGTAGAAATCTAAATATAAAGGAAGATCCCACATGTCTCGGCCAAAGATAGACATGTTAAGTTTTTCTGCCGTGCTTAGGATGAGCAAGATCAGCTCCAGTTTTTTTCTTGAGAGCTCTAACCTGTTAATGAACCACCAGGGTTTTCTTGTATATCTCAAATTAAAATTGAAGCAGCCATCTGAGGATGCATATCCGTCTCTTAAAAGACCTTCTTCATGAAACTGAAGACTTAGAAGTTGGACGTAAAAGATCCTTCCTTCCTTCCTTCCTTCCTTCCTTCCTTCCTTCCTTCCTTCCTTCCTTCCTTCCTTCCTTCCTCTCTCTGTCTCTCTCTTATAACAACATAAACTCTGCTGGGGACTCCAAGCAGAGCTCAGGAGAGAGACAGAGAGAGGGAAAAGGAGGCCAGCTGTAAGTAAATAATAAATACCTCTAATAACCAGGGTGAGATTTTAATCATTAATACTAATATATGTTTCCACTCTGCTTTCAGAGTGTGCTCAGACCACAAGATAACAAACTTCTCCATCTCTCTCTCTCTCTCTCTCTCCCTCCCTCTTTTTCACTCTCCTCCCCCCCCCCTCCCCCCCCCACACACACACAATGCAGGAAAATATATTTAGGAGACAGTTATGTCATGAAAGGCTTGTTGATGATACATTCATTGAAGGGTTCTGGAACCCACAAAATCTTGATCAGATTTCAATGTAACCAGGGTGACATCAACAACCGTAGTATTAGAAGTCAGATATAATTGACTTAATGGGGAGCGGGGTTTAAGCCAGGAAGCTACAGTTCTATTGGGGGAGATGACACTGGGCTGAGCCTTACAGTTTATTTAAACTATGATTTAGTTACATGGAAGAGGGAAACTAGCCAAGATGATGGGGGCCCTGGAAGGAAAAATTAGAGGAGGAATGTGTGTGGCCATTGTAACTTTGAACTAAGTCTTAAGTACCTCTGGGGAGATCTATCGGAACTTCAAAAAATCACTAAGCAATCAGTTGTAAGTCAATGATTATCTGTGTTCCAAATATCACCATCCTTCTTAATGGAACACAATTGCTGGATTCATTGCTGATCTAAGCCTTTAAGACTTATTTCCCCGCTTGGTAACACTCACAAGGCTAACCTCAAATTATTTAACTGTCCTAAGAATTTGAGCTAAGTTAGTAGCCCTCTTAACATCGGAGGATAAAATGTATTCCTGGATAAAACCATATCTCCCTTTGGCAAAGGCAAAACACACTCCCATTTTTAAGATTTTAATGGCAACGAGGAGGAACAAGACAGCGGAGTCAAAATGCAAGACAGATGTTCGAATATGTCTGATGTCTAATGACATTCAGGCTTTTACTACTCTGTAATTTTAAAAGCTAATTATGAAATTATTGGCTGCACTGAAAAAAGAATTCTCTTCCAAACCAGAGATTGAATTCCTTATAAACATCCTAAACCATAGCCACTTGTCTGGAGAGAAAAGGGCCTTTATGTTAAAAGGAGGCAATTACCATAGCTGACCATTTCCCCGAGGTTATCTGGCAGAGCACCAATAATGCATCTAATTTATGAATAGTCTCAGCAACCAGAAGTTAAACAAAACACAGATGCTGTGTTAATATTCAAGCAAGCTTTGGCAACTCCAAACACAACATAGCAAGTACCAGCAAGCTTGCCACCCCTTGGGTTTTCTGAAGGTGGCATCTGAAATAACCAGATTATTTTTTAAAAAAACCGCCTTTTTCTAAATCAAAACCAACAAGAAGCATCTGTCACATGGTGTTAGCATGTATTTTGGAGAGACCCAGACCGTGGAGTTTATGCCATAAAATCAAAAGGAAGGAAAGAAGGGAGGGAGGAGGAAAGGGAGGGAAGGAAGGGACAAAGGAAGGAAGGAAAGGAAAGGAAAAGTGAAGGAAGGAAAGAAGGAAGGAAGGAAGGAAGGAAGGAAGGAAGGAAGGAAGGAAGGAAGGAAGGAAGGAAGGAAGGAAGGAGGGAGGGAGGGAAGGAAGGAAGGATACTAAGATGGCCCTTGGAAAACCTAGCAATCTAATCTACTCCTACAGCCAAAGAAATGTGCAGAAAAGCAAAATGGGTAGGCCTCAGAGGTTGCCAGGAGCAACAAAGAAATTCATTTTTGAAAGGGGCAGCCTGTGAACTGTTGAAAAGAGAAAGCAAGCTGTATACCCAGACAAGGGGGATATACACACACACACACACACACACACA
This sequence comes from Hydrophis major, assembly GCA_033807585.1. Lineage (NCBI taxonomy): Eukaryota > Metazoa > Chordata > Lepidosauria > Squamata > Elapidae > Hydrophis > Hydrophis major. The sequence goes on from CM066339.1 coordinate 9,524,754, forward strand.
CACCTCCCTGTGTGTGGTATTCAGTTTTGTTCGGGTATTGTCCCACGTCATTATAGTGGGAAAATACCCGAACAAAACTGAATACCATACATGTAAGTACCTGCGAAAACAAATATATATATATATATAAATAAAGGGTGCTAAACCAAAATACTTCAGATGTTTTGCAGAAACTGGCAGAGAACATTTATCAAAAAGTTCATTAACTGAGGGGAACTCAAATTGCAATATTTGTTGCAAACAAACCCATTGAAATATTGTTACACCAACAACAGGGATGCAGAGTATTGCAGAATGTAACAACTAGAAGGAAAAAAACATGGAAATAAACCAGTTCCATACCATGCTGGATGATACTCAGCGGAAGATGATTTGTGCAGGCGGTCCTCGGCTTATGACCACACAATTGAGCCCAAAATTTCTGTTGCTAAGTGAAACATTTGTTAAGCCAGTTTGCCCCATTTTACGAGTTTCCTTGCCGCTGTTACTAAGTGAATCACTCACAGTTATTAAGTCAGTATAACACGGTTGTTAAGTGGCTTCCTCCATTGAATTTGCTCGTCAGAAGGTTGCAAAAGGGGATCGTGTGACTCCTGCAACTGTCATAAATACAAGTCAATTGCCAAGCATCTGAATTTTGATCACGTGACCAGGGGGGGAATGCCACAATGGTCGTAAGTGTAAAGAATGGTTGTAAGTCACTTTTTCCAGTGCCGTTGTGACTTCAAATGGTCCCTAAGTTGTAAGTCGAGGACTACCTGTATAGGACAGACAGACCTATAATTGTATTACTACAGCATTTGGGACTGGCAGCTCCATCTGTCTGTTATGGAGGGAATGAAATCTCCCAAGTGTGTTTGAACTACAAGTCCCAGAAGGCATGTCTGGCTGGGGAATTCTGGGAGTTGAAGGCCCACAAAGTTGCCAGTGTTGGAGAGCCCTTGTACAACACCCAAACCCAACAACCTGTATTGTGGTTTAGTGAGTAGGTGACCTAGGGCGGTGTTTGCCTTAACATGACAGGATGCAGCTTCCTTTTTTTCTTGACTTGGTTCCCGTTTCTTACTGCCTGCTCTTTGTCTGCACCTAGGCATGGAGCCTTCCCTTGAACCAAATCCCAATTTAATTGCTTTTCATCCGTGAAAGCAGTGCCGGAATGAAACCAGCATCTATCCTGAATTGTTTATAGCTCATCACTCGCCTCCAAATTTAGCAACTTTCAGATTTATGGACTTCAATTTCCTGGATTCCTCAGCCAGGCTGAGGCATTCTGGGAGTTGAAGTCCCATGAGTCTTGGTTTGGAGGCCCCTGGTTTAGGAGAAAGGATAAACAAAACCCAGAAGAAGGCAGAAAAACCACCTGAAGATAGCAGCCCTGTAGATCTCCCTTGGCTGTCTCTGCAAAGAAGATTCCAGGCTGGTTGAATCAGCCTCTGTTCTGGGCCCCTGGTTAAATTGAGTTCTATTCTGGATCACTGGTAGAACCAGGTTCTTATTCTGGATTCCCAGTTACAACTGAGTCCTAATTCTAGATTCCCAGTTGAATCGGGGGCTCGTCACCTGGTTGAATTAGATCCAATTCTGGGTTCCTTTGGGACTTGAATCACAGACTCCGGTTTCAGTAGTGTGATTTGCACTCATCTTTTGCTTGTAACCTGCCACGGGCATATGCCCACGGGCATTTTCCCAAGACTTTCAGGCTACAAAGCTGACACACGTGTGTGTGTGTGTGTTCCTGGTACAGCCTCCCTCTCTTTTGCTCTCCTGCTACTTTCCCTGATTATGTCATGAGCATCTTGCATATTACCATATTCTCTGTTCTGAGAGCTACCAGCTATGACAGCCTGCAGCCTCTGCTCAGAGCATCTTTCCCTGAAATTAAATCAAAGGAAGCAGAAGAAAGCTAGTGTAGAGGAAGGGAAGGGAAGGGGGAAAAAAAAAGAAAGCAATACCACCACCAGATGATTTACTGGTAGCTCATCGGCTTGGCACCGGTTGTCAAAACCTCGCTGAGATTTTTCTAGTGTTGAATTAATGCTTTCAAGTAATTCCCATACACAGCAAGTCATCCTTCATATGAAAAGATACTAATCCTTTCTCATTTCAAGGGACAGATGAGATTTATATCTGGAGCGGGTATCTTAACTAGGTTTGCATTTCCCAAGGTCTAAGCGCAGTCTGGTACATCCGAGCGCGTGCATTTTCCCCAGACTAGCAGCAGGAATACTGATGTACATCACAAAACTCCGGCTCTCCAAGCACAACGTATTAATGATGGGAGATAATCTTATTTAACAGATTTATCAGCATTACTGTCTTCCTTTGACACATCAAGACTGACTTCTGGGGAGCGGAAGGAAGAGAAACCATTTATCTAGATCTGTGTCTTTCTTTTATTATTTTATTTATTTTAAGCCACTTTGGCATGTTCTGTACAGGTAGTCCTTGACTTACGACCACAATTGAGTGTCAGGAAATTTAACTGTCAGGAAATTCCTCCTTAATTCTAAGTTGCTTCTCTCCTTGGTTAGTTTCTGTCCATTGTTTCTTGTCTTTGCCTTCTGGGGCTTTGGGGGAGAGGTTGAACTCCTCTTCTTTGGGGCAGCCCTTCAGTTTTTTTGAAGACTGCATGCTCATGTCATCCCTAGTCCTTCTTTTCATTAAAACAAACATATCCAATTCTTGCAACTGTTCTTCTTATGTTTTAGCCTTCAGCCTTCTGTTCATCTTTGTTGCTCTTCTCTGCATTCTTTCCAGAGTCTTAACATCTTTTTTATATTGTGGTGACAAAAGCTGGATGCAGTCCAACCTATTTATTCAATACGCTTTACCTCTAGATCAGGAGTCGACAAACATTAAACACTCAAAGAGCCACAAAATCCTAATTGAAAGCCCCCCCCCCCCCCCCCCATTCAATTCTGGTGCCGACTGGAAGTCCAGTTCCCCCACCACAGAGTCTCCTCTTAGGATGGCGTCCTTTTTCCTATACCTGTCCTAACCAAAAGCCCTATCAACTGTGACGATAACTGGCGACAGGGAGCAGCTGCAGCAGAGGGATGAAACAGCCACATGTGGCTCCAGAGCTGCGGGTTGCCGACCCCTGCTCTAGATATTCATGGCCCATCTCTCCCTTCCTCCCAAGCTGTTGGCCAGCAGATTTAACTAGCAGCTAACTAACCTATCTAGTTTTCCCTTCTGTCTTTTGGAGGGCATTTGAATCTTCTTTGTCCATCCACAGCTCACTTAAGGAAATACTTTTTTAAGTGTTTGCTTCCTCTCTGATCACTTATTGTTTCCTATTAGCAGAAAATGTATTCCCAACCAGACCGAGAAGATTCTTCCGGGGCAAAAGAAACATTTGTTCCCTCAAATGCTAATTTAATTCTGTTCCTGTCCTTCTTTGACCTAGTCAGTGATATCACTCAGCAGGGAGTTTGGGATTTTAAAAGACAGTAAAAAGCATTATGTCTGGAAGCTTTTCAGGAGGAGGGGCGGAGAAAGAATTTATGGTAAGATCTTATTTCTTCGTTCAGGTCGTGCCCAGAGGAAAGTCTGCATGTTTATAAACTTCAAAAGCCAAGCCTTTATTCGGTTATCATGTTAAACCATGACTTGTTCCCATCATGGTTTAAAACATCCATAGCTCCAGCATCTGAATTTATAAGCAAATCTTTATTTAGGGTGGAGGGTTGTTGTTGTTGGTTTTTTTGATCTATTCAAAAGCCAAGTCTTAGATTCTTTAGGTTTGCTAGAAGAACAAAGACAGATTAGAAATTTAATCTGAACCCAGTCTTTTCTAAAATATATTTCCATTATAAACATTCACTCCTAGCACCTTTGGTCAGAAGGTGTCATCTAAGTTTTTTTTTTCCCCCTCCTGTCTTCTATCTTTCCAAAAACCATTTACCCAACTAGATAACATCATCAATGCTAGAAGGGGAGTGGGGTTTGAATGGGCAAAGCATTTATATATTAACAGAGACCAAACCACACTCCTTTCTAGCACTTGAGATGTTACTTAGATGGGTCATGAAACAGCTACAAGGAAACCAGCAAACTCAGAGACCACCAAGAATTCCTCCTCCTCTTCCCCTCACCCTAATAGGGCAATGTTCAACAACTTTCCATACCTTGGATGTATACCTCAAAGTTCTCCAAGACCACCATCACCTCCTCCTCCTCCTCGGCTCATGATATGTCTGCTCAGAGAGCACGAAGGACCTCACAGTCCAACCCTGAGCTACAAATATTCTCTTCTGTTAGTACAGAAAAGATCTCTGCTACACATCTATTGCATTCATATTTTTCTAACCTCCTAGGCCAGAGGTCTCCAAACTTGGCAAATTTAAGACTTGTGGACTTCAACTCCCAGAATTCTCCAGCCAGGTATGCTGGCTGGAGAATTCTGGGAGTTGAAGTCCACAAGTCTTAAAGTTGCCAAGTTTGGGGACCCCTGTCCAAGGCCATCCGGCAACTCTTTGTCTGTTCCATGCACCAAGTAACTCTCATTCCAAGATTTGAGGTCGGTTGATCCCACTTCATTTACACACACATATACACACACACAAACACACCACCACCACCACCAGGGAACCAGCCAAGCTAAAGTTGACTTCACCTGAAAACCACCTGCATATGCTAAGTGGAACAAGCCATTTTAACGACAGGCAGGAAGGTGGAGGAGGAGGGAGGGGAAGGGGAGGGGAGATGGAAAACACAACACCAACTAAGCAGATCCTCGTTAAATATTTCAGCAGCTTCATCCAACCTCTGTCTTCCGTTTTACACTTGATTAAAGCCAGCCAGGTAACAGACAAATCGCTCAGTTGCCTTCAAAGAAGGGAGTTCAAAGCGAACCGGAGAAAAGAACCACAGATTTCACCCAAGACTTCCAAGCAGATAGATGCTCCTGGGAGCTTGCAAAAAAAAAAAAAATCCCACCAAAGTAATAGAAATCACACACCACCAACCCAGTGGTCACTTGAGCCAAAACAAATCTGTACTTTTACCATTTCTGCCTACAAGAGAAGGGCTCTGTGTGTGTATGTGTGTGTGTGTGGGTGTGTCTTTTCTGTGCTAGCGGGCGGTGGGGTGGGGGGGAACCACGATCAGAGCCACACGTTGAAACGGTGTCACCTATCCACGTCCCTGAATCTGCAGGAGTACGAGGAAGGCAAAGGCAGCAGGCTTTGGTGCACCAGCTAATGAAATCTCTCAACGCACTCCCACCCCCCCACCCCCCCACCCCTCCGCTTGCCTAGATGAAGAGCTATTTGTGCAAGAGAGACAAGAAGCTGTTCGCACGTGAAGCCCAGGAGAAGGAGCTCGGTCAAATGTTAACACAACAGCCGCAACAGCCGCAGCAGCTTCAGTCCAGCGTGAAAACGAGAAGTGGTAAATCAGGAAGCTCAGGCTTCCTGTTTTGAGAAGGCCTGGGATTTACTGACCAATTCCAGAGCTTCGCTGTGATTCTTGGATCTATTTGATTGGGAGGTTCTCTCTCTCCCCTCCCCAGCCATCTACACACACACACACACACACACACACACACAGAGGAGTGGGCTCCAAAAATTTTTGCAATGGGTTCTCTGCCGTTGTTGGGTGGGCGTGGCCTAGTTGCCCTCCTGCACCATGGAAGGGGGGGGGAGTTTTTACCCTCCCCGGGCTCCGGAAGATCTCTGGAAGCCAGAAACAGGCCCATTTCCAGTACTGCAAGCTACTCCTACTGCAATTCGTCAGATCGAATCCCACCAGGCTCAAGGCTGACTCAGCCTTCCGTCCTTCTGAGGTGGGTAAAATGAGGAGCCAGATGGTTGGGGGCAAGAGGCTGGCTCTGTAAACCGCTTAGAGAGGACTGGAAAGTACTGGGAAGCAATTTCAATTTTTCCTTCCTTCCTTCCTTCGCACAGTGCTTAGAATGCAGTATTTCAGGCTAATTCTGCCCACTGCCAGAAGTTCAATCCTGACTGGCTCAAGGTTGACTCAGCCTTCCATCCTTCCGAGGTCAGTAAAATGAGGATCCAGATTGTTGGGGGCAAGAGGCTGACCCTGTAAACCGCTTAGAGAGGGCTGGGCAGCACTATAAAGCGGTATATAAGTCTAAGTGCTCTTGCTATTTCTCAAACTTCCGGGGGACCCATTTTTCTCCTTCCGTCAGCCTCCGTGCATTACCTGCACTTACCTGCATCCAAAATGGCCCGCGTGGGGACTCCTGGGAGGGGAGGGGAGGGCTGGACCAGCCAGGAGTGGGATTTGGGGGTTCTCCGAATTACACACAATCTTAGCTAGGGGCCTCTCCCGAACCCCTGCAGACCCCCAGCAACCCACCTCTACATATGTATATACATATACATATACTTGTTTTCTGAGGTTCTCGCAGGTATTTGTATGTGGATCTTTGGTTATTCGGGTTTTCTCCCGCGTAAGATTGGAAGTATCTAGGCAACTTTTCGATGAAGTCTCATTCATCATCTTCAGGCTTGGTCTTCAGGTCTGTGCTGCAGCTGCAAGCTCACATCACTCTGAGAAGCACAGAGCTGAAGACCAAGCCTGAAGATGATGAATGAGACTTCATCGAAACGTTGCCTAGATACTTCCAATCTTATGTGGGAGAAAACCCGAATAACCAAAGATCCATATATATATACATATATACATAGAAGCCTGATGATGGCAGATGAGATTCTGCCGAAACGTTGCTACAACTTTAAAAGCACAGCTATAATGACGTGGGAAGATACCCGAACAAAGCTGAATACCATACATAGATATATACATACATACATACGAGATACTCAAAATATCCACTTTTGCTTCCACGGGTAGTCCTTGACTTACAACAGTTCAAATATAATACTAAACAGTGGTTTCGTATTAGGAGAGTGACGGATGCAAAGAAGAAGCTAAATGCTTCTGCTTCAGATTAATTACTGAGTGTTGTTTTCCAATTCTGAGCTATAGATTATTTTAATTGTGACTTTTTAAACTATATTTAAAACCATGGATTGCTTCTATGCTTGGATTACGCAGCCCGTAAGGAAGATTTATCATATTTATCTATGGCTGAATGATACAGCCTTTGAGTGGGAAGCAAAATCCCATTTCATTTTCTAAATCATACGGGGGAGGGCAAGTCCTCCCTCCACATGAATTCTTATTTTTCGTTCCCATCCTGTCCTACCATAAATAACGGAGGAATCCAACATATCCATTTTACTAACTGAATCCCAGCAGGATTCAGTGTTACATAGCCAAAGATTCTAAACAAACTAGTAGCACGGAACTAATATGGTTACTTAATATAGGAACTTAACAAAGAAGTTGGCAAGAAAGTTGGATGAGACATCACTTAAGAGATGTCTTGCTTACGAGCGGAAAGTTAAGTTGAAGACCATCTGTATTTTTGCCAGCTGCCACATTCTGAAGTTATGTTTGTGAAACAAGCTAACGTACAATGGAACCAACCTAAGCAACCTAATTCTGTTCAGCCGAGTTAATTGAAGTACCTGTGATTCCAAACAAAAGCATCCAAATCTCACGTTAATACATTGAATCGCTTTTACCAGATCCTAACGATGCTGTGGGATTGTTGGTTCCAATAATCTAATAGGCGATTGGTTTAGTAACTGCTTCTAGTTGTTGTTATTCTGGAAGATAGACGCTTTTGCTGAGAGAAAGAGGTGTGAGTTGAGTGTTAATGTGTCACTGCTGCACAATCACACATTCTTGGAATTGCTCTTGTTATCCTCTGCCTGCCAAAGAGCACAGAGCTGGTGAGCAAAGACAAGCTGATCCTCTGGCTAATAATGTTTAGGCCCTACAGGGTCAAGCAAGTGAGATAATCTCTCTCTTTTCTTCTTCTCACCCCAATCTGGAAGCATTCAAATCTTATATCCGAAGGCAAAATACATGGACATTATTGACAACAAACATGGAAAAACAGGACTAATGTCTGTGGAGATTCTCAGTCCTCCAAGTCATGGTTGTCCCAAAGGTGCTTTTTTTTCAAGAGGCAACTGGACTGTCTGTTTTTTCTTTGAAGACGTTTCACTTCTCCTCCAAGAAGCTTCTTCAGCTTTGACTGGATGGTGGGGGAATGGAAAGATTTATATTCCTTGCAGACAAGCTGGTCATTTGCATTCTTTTAGAGAGTCCTTGAGGCCACTTGGGAGATTTATCTGTGTCCTCAGGGGACACCTGAGTTGTGCAAATGGGCATGGAGCTGCTGAAAGGGACTGTGTTGTAGACTGGAGATAGATGAGGTTGTATCCTTCCCTTTCTGTTGAGGGAGGGCTGTTCAATTTTGACAAAGATGGCCTCTTTGACCCCTCTCTTTCAAACCAGCGGTCCTCTCTGCCCAAAATACGTTCACCCTGTCAGGAAATTTCTCCTTAGTTCTAAGTAGGTTAAACTGAGTTCTGTTCATGTAAATCTGGTTGTTGGTTGCTGAAGAAGATGCGTGCCAGGTCTCTATGTTTCTTTCTTAGCTTTTTATCAGCTCTTTCAAATGGCGTATAAACGTGGTTTATCTCTATGGGTCTGTTGATGGCCGACTTTCCTTTTTCCACTCTTTTTTTTTTTTTAAATTCCTCAAGGGGAAAAACAATCCAGTTTGCCTTCTGAAAAAGCCCTTTTGAGATTATCAGTTTGAAAGGTTGTCCATTAGTTCATAGGAGACCTGCAAGAACCTAGATGGCAGTGGTGGCGATGTTATTGATTGCACCCTATCTTTCCAATCTAGGATGTTTGAAATTATTAGTGGATATTGATCACCCTCCCATCAAGGATGCTCTAAATAATTAGCAGGAACATGCTGGACCTGGAGGCGTTTCTCTTTCTCTTGGTTGCTTTTCCTTTCCCAACCTCAAAAGAGCCTCTTGGTTCCTAAAAACGCTTGGATGGCTCTCCATTCCTTACCTGCCCTCTGAGGACCAAAAGGAGATTCTTTTTTTATCCCGTTGCACAAAGCTGTTATTAAGGTAACTATACCCTTGCTTTGTGCCCCAAGTCTCTGTGGAATCCCTAATTAGCTCCAGTTCATAATAGGCTCTTGGTGAAGGCAATGACTCACTGACACAGAATCTTTTTCGGCTTTGAATGGGGGGTGGGGGGGAAGCTGCAAAATGTTTAATGCCACAGACCTTGGACTAAGCCACAGCGATATGAGAAATTTGAGTGACAATGACCACCCTTCCTATTTCCTTCATACGCAACGGGAATGCACATTTTATCATCTCTTCCTCTCTTGGAATTTGCCCAGGTAATTGATCACAGGATTCTACCGTATATTTATTTATGTGTTTATTTATTTCATTTATACACTGCCTATCTTGCCCCCAGGCAACTCTGGGCAACTTTCATGCCTGCTCTGAAGGGGTTCTGTTTTTGCTTTGGTTGTTGTTTCTAATAACAGTTTATTCCCTTGATTGAGTATCCCTCCTGAATATGTTTTTAAATGGTTTACAGCTGGTTTGCTTTCTAATATAAGCATGGGCTGTTTTGTTTTTTTTGATTGGTTGAAGTCCTCCAGTATTGGAAGTTGGAATCTTCCTCAAAATGGCCCCCACTTGAGGGGATTCCTTCCTTCCCTCCCTCCCTTTCTCTCTCTCTCTGTCTCTCCCTCCCTCCCCCCTTCCTTCTTCCAAACAGAAGGAGTTAAAATTTAATCAGAAGCAGGAGACTGCACGGTAGATTTAGCGATGCTAAAGATACATCAGCCCAACTTTTGTCATTTCATCCTCCCATCTGTTCTCTCCTTTGCTAAATTTCATTTGTTGGTCATTCATTTTGTGGCTTCACTGATTAGGATGGTGACCTGGCTTATTTTTGGAGGTCTGTAGCTGTGGTCCTGGTCTAAATGGCATGACATTTTCAGGTGTTGAACTCGTTTCTTCTGTGTCACGGCTGCAAAATGCCAGACATTTTTATAACGCGATAGAAATAATATATGTAGCTCAGGGTTGAATTGTTGGGTCCTTGGTGCTCTCTGAGGTTGGTAGTTTACTTGATGTCTCATTACCCAACTAGGTAACATCATCAGTGCTGGAAGAGAGAGGAGGACGAAGGGGGAGGAGGACTCTAATGACTGTAGATGTTAATCTTCCAACGACTCTTGTTCTCCTGCCATGATTTATTAGCCAAATGAATGAGGAACTGCTGTGCATGAAGGGGAAGGCCTGCTGTACATGAGAACTCAAGGAACACCCGTCATAGGTCAGGGCCCTTTCGAGAGAATCCCTGACCCGCAGAAATGAAGAAAAATGCCAAAGGTTTTGGAAACGCAGCTCTTGTAGAGAAGCACAAAAGTGCAGAGAAGAGCAACCAAGATGAGGAGGAGACTGGAGGCTAAAACATACGAAGAACGGTTGCAGGAACTGGGCCTGGCTGGTCTAGAGAAGAGAAGGACCAGGGAAGACAGGATAGCGGTCTTCCAATATTGGAGGGGCTGCCACAGAGAGGCGGAAGGGGTCAAGCTATTCACCAAAGCACCTGAAGGCCAGACAAGGAATAATGGATGGAAACTGATCAAGGAGAGATTCAACCTTGAAATAAGGAGGATTTTTCTGACGGCGAAAGGTCCTTAATGCTCTCTGAGCTTTAACAGATTAAACACTTAGCAACCGTGTTATTTGCTTAACAACTGCAGTGACTCTCTGTTACAACTGTGGCGTGAAAGGTTGTAGAATGGGGCAGAACTCACTGAACAGCCTGTTTTGCTTAGCCATAGAGATTTTGGGGTTTGTTTGTGGTCGTTAAGTCGAGGTGCAGAAAAATCTTATCTCCATGGTTGCCAGGAGTTGAAAACGACTTGATGACACCTGCTCAATTGATCGATCAATCAGAGTTATATCTCCAAAGGACACAGCCCTTTTTGTGGTGGCCCCAGATTCAAACTCTGGCACACCACAAAGAATTGCACAGGGCTTATGATCGTTTCAAGAAGTAAAAGCAAAAGCCAACCCCCAAAAAAGGGTGCCGGGCCATTTTAAAAAGCAATGTTGATGCCACCAGGACGGTAGGGCAGGGAAAGAAGGAACGGTGGAAAGGAAAGCCAGCCGTGGAGAGAGAATCGACTGGCAAGGCTCCCCTTTAAGGTCCCTGTGTTTGGCCCCCCTCTCTTGCTCTTGTAACAGAATAAAGTCACCTTCCCAGTTTGATGTCTGAATGAGCGACCTTCAAAGACGGCTGTGTTTGTTTTTCCTGATTAAAGCTCTCTTTCTTTGGCTGCAGAAAAGGAGAACCACTTCCTTGTCCTTGTGTCTTTAAAAATGCTTGGGCACGGATCAAATTCTCTCTCCTCGGATCCTGTTGCAAAACTTCCCCCCAGCAGCCCAGCAAAGCTAAAATTCTGTGGTTGACCACAGAGAGTATTTAACAAGGCTCCCTGATGGAGGGACAATTACAGGCAGAAAACACCAAGGCTGGAGGGGAGGGGAGGGGAGGGGAGGGGAGGAGAAGAGAAGAGAAAGGGAAAGAGAAAGGGAGAGAGAAAGAGAGAGAGGAAAGGGAAGGGAGGAAAGGAAGGGAAAGGAAAGGAAAGGAAAGGAAAGGAAAGGAAAGGAAAGGAAAGGAAAGGAAAGGAAAGGAAAGGAAAGGAAAGGAAAGGAAAGGAAAGGAAAGGAAAGGGAGAGAGAGAGAATGAATAGAATAAAGATGTGGCTTTATCTTTTAGGGTTGACAACTGACTGGGGTTTGATAAGAGATGGGTGGCTCTAAAAATGTTTTAAATAAAATAAAGTAAATCAAAAGGGAAGAGGCACAAAGGTGGCTCAGTTAAGAGTGTTCACATGCAACCTTAAATGCAACTGATAGCAACTCACGCAGAGGGCGAGTGTGAAAAGGGGCCATAAGTCACTTTTTTTCTGTGTCGTTGCAATTTCGGCTATTAAACAAATGGTTGCAAGTCAAGGACTACTGTATAAATAGAGCAATGCAAAGTGTAAGCGATGTAAATATTCACCTGAAAAAAATAAAATAAAATAAATAAAATAAAATAAAATAAAGGATGATTTCTTCCTCTGAAAAATGCACCGGGAGACTGGTCTGTCAGAGAAGCATATAGGCTGCAGGTTAGCGCCCCCCCCCCCCCGGATCTCCAATCACACATTTCCTTCATCAAGGAAATATTTCTCCATCCTTCGTGTCTTCCCTGTGCCCAAAACGCCAAGCATGTGTTTGCAATCGGAGAATTGGCCTCTTCTGCACTGTTCCCCCCACCCCAAAGCCCATTTAATGGGAGTTTGGCAGAAGACGACTCTATATCACAGCAACAGAATCAGGGGTGAGGGGTGGAGGGTGGGAGGGGAGGGGGAGGATAAGAGAAAGGAGAGAGAGAGAGAGAGAAAGAAAGGAAGGAAGGGTGACTTGTAATTGCTGGTGTGCCTTCAAACTCCAATACGCTTTAGCAACAGACAGATTTTGATTAAAAACATTTGCTGCCCCCTACGAATTGAGTTGGGGAGGGGGAATCATCTTTGTCCTTTTGCCAGATGGTGCCCTGCTCCCTCTGGGAGGGGGGGGGTCAGGGACCGAATGAGTCAGTCATCCCGGCGGAGTATATAATTAGTCCTCGACTTATGGCCACAATTGAGCCCCAAATGCCTGCTGCTGAGTGAGGTGTCCCCCCCACCCGCCCAAGTGGCTCGCTTGCGGGTTCTGAAGTGAGTCACACGGTTGTTAAGCGAATCTGGGTCCCCCAGTGGCTGTTGCTTGTCAGAAGGGAGCAAAAGGGAGGGGGAATTGCATGGGGCACGGTGACCATCCTAAATAGGAGCCAGTGGCCAAGTGTCCGGATTCTGACTGCCTGGCCGCAGGGAAGCCGCAAGTGACAAGACACAATCCTTAAATAGGTGCTTCTCAAACTCCCACCCACCCTCCAAATTAGAAACAGATCTCGTCTTATCCAACACCCCCCCCCACACACACACACACAACAATTCCTTCCCGGTCTACTTCTTTGCTGTTATTATAACGTTTCGGCCTCGGCCAAAGAGATAACAATTCCTTTTTCTAGCCACCTTCATTTTTTTTAATGAGCTCTAGGTCCAGTTTCCTTTGGAAGGGCTCCAGGCTGCCACACACACCATTCACACACATGCATATGTGAGTGTGTGCGCACACACACTCTCTTCTCACACACACATAGAATGTGTGTATATGTCTGCTAGAAAAGAGAGGGAGGGAGAAGAGAGAGAGAGGGAGAGAGGGGGAGGAGAGAGAGAATGTGTGTATATGTCTGCTAGAAAAGAGAGGGAGGGAGAAGAGAGAGAGAGGGAGAGAGGGGGAGGAGAGAGAGAATGTGTGTATATGTCTGCTAGAAAAGAGAGGGAGGGAGAAGAGAGAGAGAGGGAGAGAGGGGGAGGAGAGAGAGAATGTGTGAATATGTCTGCTAGAAAAGAGAGAGGGAGTGGGAGGGAGGGAGGGAAGGAGGGAGAAGAGAGAGAGAGAATGTGTGTATATGTCTACTAGAAAAGAGAGAGAGGGAGAAGAGAGAGAGAGAGGGAGGGAGGGAGAAGAGAAGAAGGGAGGAAGAAGAGAAGGAGGGAGAGGAGAGAGAGAATGTGTGAATATCTCTGCTAGAAAAGAGAGGGAGGGAGAAGAGAGAGAGAGGGAGAGAGGGGGAGGAGAGAGAGAATGTGTGAATATGTCTGCTAGAAAAGAGAGGGAGGGAGAAGAGAGAGGGAGGGAGGGAGGGAGAGAGGGAGAATGTGTGTATATGTCTGCTAGAAAAGAGAGAGAGGGAGTGGGAGAGAGAGAGGGAGGGAGGGAGAAGAGAAGGAGGGAGAAGAGAGAGAGAGGGAGAGAGGGGGAGGAGAGAGAGAATGTGTGAATATGTCTGCTAGAAAAGAGAGGGAGGGAGAAGAGAGAGGGAGGGAGGGAGGGAGAAGAGAGGGAGAATGTGTGTATATGTCTGCTAGAAAAGAGAGAGGGAGTGGGAGAGAGAGAGGGAGGGAGGGAGAAGAGAAGGAGGGAGAAGAGAGAGAGAATGTGTGTATATGTCTGCTAGAAAAGAGAGAGGGAGTGGGAGAGAGAGAGGGAGGGAGGGAGAAGAGAAGGAGGGAGAAGAGAGAGGGAGAATGTGTGTATATGTCTGCTAGAAAAGAGAGAGAGGGAGTGGGAGAGAGGGAAGGAGGGAGGGAGGGAGAAGAGAGAGAGAGAGAATGTGTGTATATGTCTGCTAGAAAAGAGAGGGAGGGAGTGGGAGAGAGAGGGAGAGAGAGAGGGAAGGAGGGAGAAGGGAGAGAGAGGGAGAGAGGGGGAGGAGAGAGAGAATGTGTGAATATGTCTGCTAGAAAAGAGAGAGAGGGAGTGGGAGAGAGAGAGGGAGGGAGGGAGAAGAGAAGGAGAGAGGGGAGAGAGAAAATGTCTGCAAGAAAAGAAAGGGAGGGGAGAGAGAGAGAGAGAGAGAGAGAGAGAGAGAGAGAGAGAGAGAGAGAGAGGCAACACCTCATTTGCAAAGGCATATTATGATTGCCAAGTCTGCAAAGAGAAGTTTTCTACTAAAGGAAAAAGAAAACACAGTTGTTACCAAAAAAAAAGCCGTTTGCGGCAGATGGATAGAAGACCCCACATGATACAAATGCCTGAGGACCTTTCATTGTTCAGGTGAAGAGCTTTCTCTCTCTCTCTGCCCCCCCACCCCCACCCCATCACTTGTCCCTCATTAAGAATGAAAAAGCAGCCGAGGCAGGAAGGGGGAATTGGTTCCTCAGCCGAAAAGAAAAGGCAGAGTGAATAAAGCGAGGCGAAAATGTACCAGACTGTCAGCTTGCCAATAAATCCTGATGCTCTTTTAATACCATTCATCCCTCGGCATCTCGGGGTGTTTAAAAACACTGTGGGTGTGGATGCTCAAGAATCTAAGAAGGTAAAGTGGACACCAGTAAAGAAGAATATTTGTAGCTCGGGGTTGAAAGGAGGGCTCCCTGGTGCTCTCTGAGCCTGGGTTCCTTTTTTTCTTTCTTGCAGACGTTTCATAACCCAACTAGGTTACATCATCAGTAGCAATCCCCGTTCCCTTCTAGCACTGATGTTTCCTAGTTGGGTCATGAAACATCTGCAGGAAAACAACCAAACATCAAGGATCCCATATTCCTCCTCCTCCTCCTCCTCCTCCTCCTCCTCCTCCTCCTCCTCCTCCTCCTCCTCCTCCTCCTCCTCTCTATAAACCTCCCTCCCTCCTGGGACAAATGATGTTACCTACTTCAGCAATGCTACCTGGTTCACAAATGAGGTTACCCAGTTCAGAAACACTTGCAAGAAAACAACCCAGCTCAGAGAGCACCAAGGACCCCTGAGTAGGGGGTTTGCATTATAGCAGAAGGGCTGAGAACAGAGGAGGGGGGGGGAATAAAATAAAATCCTCAAGCCATAAGGATTTAATAGACTTCAGTGCCGAGACACACACACCTGCAGTCCTTGCAATTTATTATAGTGTCTCCATAATTTATGGGTTGCACTT
Source organism: Hydrophis major (assembly GCA_033807585.1). Taxonomy (NCBI): domain Eukaryota; kingdom Metazoa; phylum Chordata; class Lepidosauria; order Squamata; family Elapidae; genus Hydrophis; species Hydrophis major. Next base: position 9,540,214 of record CM066339.1, read on the forward strand.
TCCAAGTTTGTAATCTGGGCCCTGGTGGGTACATATATCTGCAGGGCAGACATCACGTCCGGTGCAATGATCAAGGCCAGCCTAGCTTCAGGGGAGAATCCTTGCATAAATGCTTCTGGGATCTTAACTTTTTTTGTTCTTCCCCAAAACAGAACCGTGGTTGGAATTCCCAGAGAAGTGTCTCGATCGCCTTTGTCTCCGATTCCCTTCACTTCAGAAAACTGAAATCATTTTTTTTTTCCCCCTGTGTTTCACAGCTGGCTAAAAACCTAGCAGCATCTTGTGCACATTAAAGGAATACTTATCAACCTGAAGTGCTTTAGAAACGGGGATCTAAAGGATGAAATGAATCCCGCTGCAGCACGACAAAAGGAGATGGTAACCTGCTCAAGTGTTGGAAGGAGGGGGAGGGGGGGAAGAAAAAGAGGCTTCCTACCTGGGGCAAATACATGCCCAAACACGTCCCAGCTGCGTCAGTCATATAGAGGAAGTGGCTTACAGTCCAGCACTTGGGCAGCCCAGAAATACTGAATAACCCAATTGAGGAATTATCATCTCAGACAATCAAACAATAAACAACGGCCTAATCAAGGCACCACCAAAACACTCCCACCAACACTGACTGGGCAAGCCACTAGTATATAAACAGAGCGCGCTCCCCACTTCCTTGAAGCATGATGACGTTAACCTGGTTGGGTAATGAGATGTCTGTAGGAAAACAACCAAGCTCAAAGAGCACCAAGGACCCTCCTTCTCCTCCTCCTCTTCCTCCTCCTCCCCCTTCTCTCTTCACTTTCTCTCTGCAAACCCCACTCCCTTCCAGCACCGATGACATTACCTAGTTGGGTCATGAAACATCTGTAAGAAAATCATCAAGGTCAGAGAACCCCAAGGTCAGAAAACCGCACAGTTCCAAATTCTGCTTTTGTTTGACCAGGACTTTGGAGCCTCTTCATTTAATTCTGTAGCTCCCCGAGCTTCAATATCGAAATGGGTGCAAATGCTTCCATAAGGACATGTAGCCAAGACACTGGAAGAAGAATGTGTTACACAACCTCTCTTAAAGGGCCTTATCTTGAAGGTACAGTGTTGATCCCGACAACATCTGGACTGAGTCGGTGGTGAGGTGGAAAATTACTTTTCTTCTGGAATACAAGAAAGGACCCTTGCCTACATTGGTACCATTGTTGTGTCTTGGATCATGGTTGCCAACCAGTGGGCTGGGGACCACTGGTGGTCCGCGAGAAAAATTTGGTGGTCCGCAGAGAAATGTCACCCCCAAACACCCCCAAAGCAATTAATCCAGACTACGCGTGAACACAAGGCTGTGCTGCCCACTTGGCTTGTGGGAACACAAGGCTTGCAGCACTTGCATTGCGAACAACACAAGGTAGTGAGGAGAGGCGGGGAAAGGGTGGAGGGGGGAACTTGTCCCACTTGCCCCACATGCCTGGGCTGCTTCTTTCCGCTTCTTTCTTCTTCCGCTTTTGGCTGCACGCAAGGAAAGCAGCAAAAGTCTTTCTTCCTCTCCCGCAAACTCTGACAGAAATGAGTCTTTGGGACCCTGCAAGGCCTCCTGCTCCAAGAGGCTGCGCCGGCAAAGACTCATTTCTGGCGGAGTTTGGGGGAGAGAAAGAAAGACTTCTGCGGCTTCTGCTGCTTTCCTTGCATCACGCCAAAAGTCTCTCTCTCTCTCTCTCTCACTCTCCCCCTGAGAACGGAGCTGGAGACGGTGTCCTGCGATCCCAAATAAAGAATGATCGATCAGTAGGAAAACGGGGTGGGGAATTTTCCTGCAGATCTTTTTGGGGATTTTCCCAGGGTCTCTGGTCCACGGGATTGAAAAGTATGAGTTTGGTGGTCCCTGAGGTCCAAAAGGTTGGCGACCCCTGTCTTGGATAGTTTGGGAATTCCAAATGACACACGTAAGCAAGGCGGTCCTGCTTGAGCAGTGGGCTGGACTAGAAGATCTCCAAGATCCCTTCCAGCTCTCTTCTATTCTACATTTGCTCCTGGGGTGTGTGTGGAATGGTGGCATACACACAGTACTTCTAACATTTCTTTGTTCTGTTACTAAAACCTGGAGGCTTTTTCAGAAAAAAAAAAACACATTTGTGGTAGTTTCTATTACCACTTCTTTTATCTATGTTTTGTCTTCATGGCAGGTTCTTCTTGGATATTGCTCAGGGCACCTCTGGGAAGAAGAAATTAGAAAACAAACAAATCACAGGACGATCAAACTGGTCTCGTCAGAGGTGTGAAAAATACTAAGGTTTTATTACAGCACAGACAGCAGTTTCCCACCTCTCGGGAGACCAAGAGATCCCAGCTGCTGACTGATGCTTCATCGCAGGCCCCTTTTAGAACATGGCTGTATCTTTAGCCTTTCTTAAATAATTAACCTGTCTACTGAGAAAGAGAGACGGAGCTCTTCAACCAGCAGCAAAAAGGTGGGCCTCGATATCGCCAAAAGGGATTTTGCATCTGCTGGAGAAGCAGGGAAGGAGGGAAGAAGAAGGGAAAGCAGGAAAGAAAAGCAAGTTTGTTTAGCTAACTGCCAGCATATTTTTGGCTCTCTCTCTCTCTCTCTCTTTCACTCATACGATCTCTCTTTCTCTCTCTTTCTCTTTTATTCTCTCTCCCCTCATTCTCTCTCCCCCTCTCCCCTTTCTCTCCCCGTCTCATTCTCTCTTTTTAATCTTCTAATCCCCCTTCTCTCTCTTTTATTATCTCTCTATCCCCTCTCATCCTCTCTTCCTCTCTCCCATTCTCTCTCTCTCATTCTCTCTCCCACTTTCTCTCCCCTTTGTCTTTCTCTCTTAACACTTATTGTTTTCCATGTTTACAAACAGCCCTTTCAGATCTCTGTCCTCCGAGGAGGCACGCATTATAATAAATCCACAGTAGGCATGGCAATGATTTAAACAGCTTTGGAGTGGTGGGTTTTAATGACTTTGTTTCCCATTTGTCAGCCTGTCCTACCTGTCAAGTCTGCATGTCGGCAGAAGGCATTTGTCAACACGCTAAAGGAGATGCAGGTTGGTTTTTTTTCCACTCTTGTTATCGGGTGGCGGGAGGGGTGGAAGGTTTTCTTGGATGGGGAGGGGAACAGATCCCATAATCACATATGTCTTCCCGGTTTCTGAAACGGTTCCTTCTCACACAACAAAGCTGAAGATCTCCTCTACCTTAAGCATCTGAAGGTGATAAGGGAGCTGAAATGTTATGGGTTTAAGATATACAGAATATAGAATAAAAGAGTTGGAAGGGACCTTGGAGGTCTTCTAGTCCAACCCCCTGCTCAGGCAGGAGACCCTATATCATTTCAGACAAATGGTTGTCCAGTTTCTTCTTTAAAAAAAAACAAAAAACCCAGGATTGGAGCACCCACAGCTTCTGAAGGCAAGCTCTTCCACTGATTAATTGTTCTCACTCTCTGGAAATTTGTCCTTATTTCTAGGTTAGATCTCTCTTTGATAAAAAAAAATTCCCATGCTTTATTTCTTATCCTGCCCTTAGGTGCTTTGAAGAACAGATAGACCCTACTCTCCCTTGTAGCCCCTACTCTTCCTTATAGCAACCCCTGAGATTTTGGAACACTGCTATCACGTTGTCCCTAGTCCTTCTTTTCATTAAAGATTAGATCTACCTAATTCTGCAACCCTTCTTTGTATGTTTTAGCCTCCAGTCCCTTTCATTGTTCTTCTCTGCACTCTCTCTCTGAGAGAGATAAAGAGAAAGAGAAAGGGAGGGAGGGAGGGAGGGAGAGAGAGGAAGAGAGGGAGAAAGAGAGAGGGGGAGAGAGAGAAGGGAGAGGGGGGGAGAGAGAGAAGAGAGAGGGGGGAAGAGAGAGAGGAAGAGGGAGGCAGAGAGAAGAGAGGAAGGAAGAGAGGAAGAGAATGAGAGGGGGGGAGAGAGGGAAAGAGAGAGAAAGAGAGGGAGAGAAAGAGAGAGGAAGGGGGGAGAGAGAGAGGAGAGAGAGGAAGAGAGGGAGAGAAAGAGAAAGGGAAGGAAAGAGAAGAGAGAGAGGAAGAGGAAGAGGGAGGCAGAGAGAAGAGTGGAAGGAAGAGAGGAAGGGAATGAGAGAGGGGGAGAGAGGGAAAGAGAGAGAAAGAGAGGGAGAGAAAGAGAGAGGAGAGAGAGGAAGAGAGGGAGAGAAAGAGAAAGGGAAGGAAAGAGGAAGAGAGAGAAGAGAGAGAGGAAGAGGAAGAGGGAGGCAGAGAGAAGAGTGGAAGGAAGAGAGGAAGGGAATGAGAGGGGGGAGAGAGGGAAAGAGAGAGAAAGAGAGGGAGAGAAAGAGAGAGGAAGGGGGGAGAGAGAGAGGAGAGAGAGGAAGAGAGGGAGAGAAAGGGAAGGAAAGAGGAAGAGAGAGAAGAGAGAGAGGAAGAAGAAGAGGGAGGCAGAGAGAAGAGTGGAAGGAAGAGAGGAAGGGAATGAGAGAGGGGGAGAGAGGGAAAGAGAGAGAAAGAGAGGGAGAGAAAGAGAGAGGAGAGAGAGGAAGAGAGGGAGAGAAAGAGAAAGGGAAGGAAAGAGGAAGAGAGAGAAGAGAGAGAGGAAGAGGAAGAGGGAGGCAGAGAGAAGAGAGGAAGGAAGAGAGGAAGAGAATGAGAGGGGGGAGAGAGGGAAAGAGAGAGAAAGAGAGGGAGAGAAAGAGAGAGGAAGGGGGGGAGAGAGAGGAAGAGAGGGAGAGAAAGAGAAAGGGAAGGAAAGAGGAAGAGAGAGAAGAGAGAGAGGAAGAGGAAGAGGAAGAGGGAGGCAGAGAGAAGAGTGGAAGGAAGAGAGGAAGGGAATGAGAGAGGGGGAGAGAGGGAAAGAGAGAAAGAGAGGGAGAGGAAGAGAGAGGAGAGAGAGAAAGAGAGGGAGAGAAAGAGAAAGGGAAGGAAAGAGGAAGAGAGAGAGGAAGAGGAAGAGGGAGGCAGAGAGAAGAGAAAGGGAGAGAGGAAGAGAATGAGAGAGGGAGGTGAGAGGGAAAGAGAGAGGAGAGAGAAAGAGAGGGAGAGAAAGAGAAAGGGAAGGAAAGGAGAAGAGAGAGAGGAAGAGGAAGAGGGAGGCAGAGAGAAGAGAAAGGAAGAGAGGAAGAGAATGAGAGAGGGAGGTGAGAGGGAAAGAGAGAGGAAGAGAGGGAGAGAAGAGAAAGGGAGGGGAAGAGGAAGAGGGAGAGAGAGGGAGGGAGCATTTACTTCCTTCTCTGACCTTGGAGTCCTCTACCCACTTCAAAACCAATTCCCAGAGCAGATTCCACCACCCACCACTGCAGAGGGTTTTTTTTTTTTTTTACATTGCTGACTAAATGTTATTGCTACGTGATACCGATAAAATGACAAAGTGTACCGCAGCAAACCGAGCGTGGAAAGATAAAAGTAATTATAACTTGGCAAACATGAGCCCTTTAACCGGATTACTAATGAGGGCTGCTTCTGCACCACCCACCAGGGAGCAGCAGGTGGGGGGTATGCATTTTGCACGGTGGCCCTGCCCCTCTGCACACCTTGCCCTCAACTTACAACCATTCGTTTAGTGACCGTTCAAAGTTATTTTTATAAATGTACCGAATAAAAGGTAGTCCTTGATTTACAACCGTCTGTTCAGTGGCTGTTCGAAGTAGCCACGGCACTGAGAAAAGTGACCTCTGATCGTTTTCCACACTTACAACCGTTGCAACATCCCCAGTGATCAAAATTCAGACACTTGGCAACTGACCCATCTTTATGACGGTTGCAGAGTCCCCGGGGGTTATGACGAGCAAAGTCAAAAGGGGAAGCCTTGGTTCACTTAACAACTGTAACGCTGTCTTTAAAAGCTGCGGCGATTGGCTGAACAATTTGTGGCACAAAAGCTCACAGAAAGGGTCAGCACTCGCTTTAACCAAAGTCTCGCTGGGCAATGGAAATGATGCGAAAATATAAACGCAGGTACAAGAATAGCAGGTACAAGATCGTGATTACGGGACCAACACGACTTATGACCATAATGGGCAGGCTCTGTTACAGTCGTAAGTTGAGGACAACCTGTGTTCAACCCGGAGAGAGAGGCAGAGGAACGAGAGGAAAACCCTGAAGAGAGAAAAGTTGGAAATTGAAGATATAAAACCACCCTTCAGATACAAGCTCACACGTTGGACAAGATTCCCTCTGTCACTGCAGGAAGCCACCCACACCCTCACATATACTAACTTAAGGATAAACACACACACACACACACACACACACAACGCCCCTGCATAGAGTGCCTCGAATCTCACACCAGGGCAAAGTGCCAAAGTCTCACAAAGCCTGGTACAAAATGCAGGTGGCTTCGACGGAGAAGGCCCTCGATCGTCATTAACTGAGGAATGGCCCTTCTGGGAATTACATCTCTCTCCACCGTTTTGTGGGATGGGTGAAGGTCACGGAAGGAGGAGTGAAAAGTTGGGTTTGGGGGGGGGCGGTTTCACACACACACACACACACACACATACACACGAGCTACTTAGAGCTAAAGGGGTCCTCGGGCTTTAACAGGGAAATTAACCCAGTGGAGTGAAACCTTAAAAACGCTGGAGCTGCTCAGGAGCTATGGCAGTTTGTTTGGGGAGGAGGTAGGGGTGTGTGTGTGTGTGTGTGTGTGTGTGATATTTTATTCCTTTGACCCCGTCTGGGCTCTCCCCTCCTTCAGCTTTGCACGGAGACGTCTCTGCAACAACAGACGTTCCTCTATATTGAGACTCCTCTTTGCAATTAAAAGAGGGGGAGGGGGAGGGAGACGAGACGGAGACAGACGGAGAGAGTGATAGACTCTTTAATTGCAGAGAGAGGGAGAGAAGGAGTTTGAGAGAGAGAGAAACAGACAGAGGGAGAGAAGGAGAGAGAGAAAGGAAGGGAGGGAAGAGAGGAGAGGCACGATATTGTAGTTACTACTACTACTTCCATCTGCCTGTAACAAAGAACTGGTGGGATCATAAGCCTGAGAAAGTGGTTGAAAATGAGCATGCAAAACTACTGTGGGAACTTCCGAATACAGATTGAACGTTTTGGAACACAACACCCCGGATATCACGATCGTGGAGAAGAAAAAAGTGTGGATCATCGACATTGGCATATCTGGTGAAAGCAGAATCCACGAGGACTGGATTCTGAGACCCTTTCTGAAGTGCCACTGTGATTTTCAAAGGTCGCCAAATGGAAGGTTGTACGTCAGGGGTGTCAAACTTATGGCTGTTGTGGTTCGCCGGCAGCTTGTGCAGACAGTGGTGGAATCGGACAGTGGGGAAGAACAGGGACCAGTCTGGGAGTCTGGGGAGGACTCGGATAAGGGTCCTGCATCCGATGCAGAGATGAGGCCAGGACCATCTGGGAGTGGGGTGCTGACTCCGGAGCCTCTGTAGTCTGGCAGCAGCGAGGCAGAGGAACCAGGGAAGCCTGTTCCCAGTGCGCTTGTGCGCAGAGCTGCCAGAAGGCAAGAGCAGCTAAGACAAAAGGGGCGACTCGGGAGGAAGGCCCATAAAGTATAAAGGACAGGCCAAGATGACGAAACCTTTGCAGGAAGCAACATTGTTTGCTCTGTTCAGATTAAACCATGAAGCTCTGTGTGGACTTCTTAGTTCAGTTGGTTTTTTATAGTTCATTTGGCACTTTAGTTGTTAGCAGCATTTCAGAGGAAAGAAAGGTGGGTGCTTATCTCGAGGGCCTGTTTGGGACTCATTACCGGCTGGGAATGAACTTAATTCCCAGCGCTGAAATAAAACAAGAGTTGTTTTAACTAAGCGTGTGCTTAATTATGGTCTCAGGAAGCCTTGGTCAGAACAGCGGCGTCACGTGAGGTATTGGGACTTTTTTCCCCTAAACCGGATGGGGGACGGACCAGCATGGTACGCATCCAGCCTGCGGGCCGTGAGTTTGACACCCCTGTTGTAAGTCACCTATAATATCAAACCTCCCCCCCCGCTTTTTTTTTTTTTTTCACAAGAAAGCACTGACAAAAAGTTTATAAGGTAGAGGGGGAAACAGAAACAGAAAAGGCTGCATTTTCTAAACCTGGCAGGGAGCAAAATCAGGTTTTTAATGTGCCAAAAACTCCGGGGGTTTTTTTTTTTCTTTCCTCTTCTAACTCTTCCCCCCCCCCACCCTCACCAGCCCCATGCAAGGAAGTTTGGGAAAAAAACAGCACTTTATTTTTAGCCCCGGCAACGTGTTCCTTTGTTCGCTCCAGTAAATGCCGTTGCATCGTTGCATCGCAGTAAATGATCCTTTGCAGACGCAGCATGAACCACGAAGCCGAATGGGGAAGGCCCGAGTCAATACGAAAAAGCATTTAGGGCACTATAAAGTACCTTGAGAAGCCGGAGGAAGGAAGGAAAGTACATCAACGTGACTTTGAGTTTTCCACTCCAGGCAGAGATAAGTAACCCAATCCATAGCTGCAAAGTCAGGAGCCAAGCGCATTAGTCCAGCAGGGAAAGGATCATTTGTTTTATTTTTATTTGTTTCTACCCCAACTTTATTGCTTTTTAACGAATCAGTCGAGGAGGCGAACATATCCGATGTACCTTCCTTCTCGGCTTTGCCCCACAACCACAACCCTGGGAGGTGGTTCAGAGAGAGAGAGGAAGAGGAGAGGGAGAAAGAGAGGGGGGGAGAGAGGGAGGGAGGGAGAGGGAGAAGGAGGGAGAGGGAGGACGAGAGAGAGAAAGAGGAGAGGAACAGAGAGAGGAGAGGGAGAGAGTTCCCTCTCCCTCCTTTCTCTCTCTCCTTCCCTCCTTCTCTCTCCTTCCTTCCTCTTTCTCCTTCCCTCCCTCCCACCCCTCTTAAGTGGAAACCGATTAGCAGCAGTATCTACAGTAAGGGCCAGCCAATTTGCTATAATAGTTATGCTTTTAAAGGTTATCAAACCCACCCACCCCCCAAGGCTAATAGCCATGCTGCTCCGTTTGCACCAGAAAAGGAGATGGGCTCTTTTAAATCTGAAACCCTTCTGTTAAATAGATCATTAATTCAAAGGATTTAACAATGGGGCATTATGATTACCAGATAGCCCTCTCAAAGACTGTTGCTCGGAATGGCTTAATTTTAGATATTACAATGTTGGCTTAATTTTAGATATTACACTGTGATTCACATACTGATATGGACAGTTTGTTTTTAACTATAATTGCCAAAGAATTATTTCAATAAAAAGGCAGGTGTGTCAGCTGAAATGTTTATAAGCTGTAATGGGCTCCTTTCCTTTCCTTTTTCCTTTCCTTTCCTCTTTCCTTTCCTTCCCTTCTTCCCTTCTTCTCCTTTCCTTTCCTTTCCCTATTTCCTTTCCTTCCCCACTCATTTATTTCCTATCCTTTCCATACATGCTGGTTGCCCTGGATAGCAAAGTCCACCCAACAAGGCTGAGCTCAGAAGCTAAGTAGGATTAGACCTGGATATTTTTTTGAATAGAAGATTAGCAGAAAATCCCAGGACTCTAGGCTGGTAGCAGAGGTGGGGAGGCTGGGAAAGAAATATAAGAGTAGACAGTCACAGCTTATCAGTAAAGGATAATATTTGTAGCTCAGGGCTGAACTGTGGGGTCCCTGATGCTCTCTTGAGCTTGGTGGTTTTCTTTTCGACATTTCATTACCCTACTAGGTAGCCTCATCAATGCTAATATGTTATTTAGTTGCGTAATGAAACATCGACAAGAAAACAACCAAGTCCCCAGCGCACCAAGGATCCTTCAGATTTCTAAGTTCATTAAATGGCAAATTAGTCCCAATGAGTAGGGGGATATCAAAATACCCGGACTCTGCCTTAATTAACTCACCGTACATGGACTTGGAAAGTTCCTATGACACTTCTTAAAACCCAGTGATTGACTTACTTAAGAGGACTTATATGGCTGCCTATCATCTGTTATCATGATTCCAGGCAGTTCGCAACCAGCCATAAAAACTAAGGTTAAAAAAAAAAAACTTGCCAACTGACAAGTAAAATTATAAAGGAGACCTTATTGAAATTTTTACACACCATTTTTATTTCCCTGGTCTCACTGAGTTGAGGAGGGCTCAAAAGATAGACCTGGAACGTAATAGCCCATCGTTTCTACACTATGATAAAGAAAACCGTATGGACAGGTCTGTGTTATTGTAGTTGTCAAGGCTGACCTCTTGAACCGTTGTCTGCCAGAGGCAATGAAAAACATACGGCCAAAATTTGTGAGCGTTTAGCAGGCAGCCTTTAAAAGACATTATTTTACCCGGCAATTATCTGAGAGCTCCTGGGCTTGGAGTGCGTCATTCTTAACGGTGAAAACCCCACCTATCCTCAAGGGAATCCAGGCAGAGATGGTGTGGTTGTGTTTGTAATTCTTGGTACCTCCTTGGGAGGTGGGTTCAGCCAAAGGGAAGGGGAGATGGGAGCAACATCGGAGAGTTTGAGGATGAGTCAGGCTTTTGGATTGGGTCTCCCTTGCCTGGGTGACAGCACAGGACCAGAGGTGGCCTTCAAAACTGTTAGCAACGTGTTCACTGCCCAGTTGCTGGGTGGGCGTGGCCTAGTTGGCCTCCTGAACCATGTTGGGAGGGGCGTTTTTTCCCTCCTCAGGCTCCAGGGGCTTCATCGAGCCTCCAGGAGGGCAAAAATGGCCTCCCCGGGCTCCGGAGGCTCTCTGGAAGCCAGAAACGGACCCATTTCTGCCCTTCACAAACTTCTGGGAGGCCCATTTTTTCACCCTCCCCAGCCTCCGTGCGTTGCCCTACATTTATCTGCATTCAAAATGGCCCGGGTGGGGACTCCTGGGAAGGAAGGGGAGGGATGGGTGAGGCCAGCCAGGGGTGGGATTTGGGGGTTCTCCGAATTGCACAGAATCTTAGCTGGAGGATCTCTTGAACCTCTGCAAACCCCTAGCAGCCCACCCCTGGATAGGACCGACCCTGGCTGATCTCATCAAGCTAAGCGGAATTAGGCCTGATGGCGTCTTGAACCTCCTGGGAACGCCAGGGCTGCTGCTGCAGGCTAGACTGGAAGCCATCAAAGGCATCACGAGGAGTCTATGATGAACCGTTACTGTCATGCGGCCAACAAAATCAGAGGCACACGTCAAATGAGCTGGGCTCAAGGGAGGCTTTGTTTTATGTCAACCTCAAGAGCAGACGGCCAACATCCATGAAATGAATAAATCCGTATCATCTTTCTGGAGTGGAGCTCGGTTCTGGATACAGGGGTGGTTTTTGTTGTTTTTTTAAAATAGCAATATGTCTATTTCAGAACTTAACTTAGCTACGTTCTCATCAGCTTTCCAATCTAGATGACTTTCATGGATAAGGCAGGACTAGAACTCACTATCTCCTGATGATTGGCCCAAAGTCACCCAGCCGGCTTTCATGGCTAAGGCGAAACTAGAATTTACTCTCTCCTGGTGATTGGCCCAAAACCACCCAGCCGGCTTTCATGGCTAAGGCAGGACTAGAACTCATCATCTCCTGTTTTCCAGCCTGATGTTGCTAATCCATAACCAGCTCTCAATACTGTGCAACTTTTGCTAATAACCAACTGAATTTCACACGCCTAGCTACATAGGTGTTTATCTATGCTATGCTACAGTTATGTCAAGTGATGCTACCAGAAACTTTCCAACGTGAATCACAAGAGGTCTATTCTGCCCCCCACCCCCTGGCATAATTACTTCTCAAGAATATTGCCATGGTTTTAAAGAACAGCCGGATTAGAAAGAACAGCAGAACCTAGCACGAAAATCCAACCCAGCTTCGATAGTGCTGGAATACAATGCATAATTGAAAAAAAGACCCCCCCAAAATTCTGCCGAATGCAAGCAGGGATTCCAAACAAACCATCATCAAGGAAAGAAAGAACGCGAAAGGCGTTTTTGCTTTTCCTGTCCTTAATCCAGACTTCTCAAAGTAAACACCAGCTAAGTTTCCGGACACTAACCACAGAACCTGGGAGCTGCTCGTAGTGGTTTTGGTTTATTCTATATTAGTCTCTCTGTGTTTTTATTGTGATTGGGGGAATTTTTCAGGCCTAAGTATGCTTCGTGCAGCGGGGTTAGTGCTTGAATATATAGGCACTGTTCCCTTTACAAACTCTTATTTTGCAGCCGCTAATCTGGGAAAATAAATGGTTTTGTGAAAAATGGATAAAGACCAAATAACAGGAGAGCCAGTTTGTTCTAGCAGTTAAGGCACCGGTCTAGAAATTGGGAAACTGTGAGTTCTAGTCCCACTTTAGGTCTAAAAGTCAACTGGGTGACTTTGGGTCAATCCCTCTCTCTCAGCTCAGCTCAGCTCAGCTCACCGGGTTGTTGTTGTGGGGAAATAAGAGGAGGAAGGTATGTTGGATATGTTTACTGCCTTGAGGTATGCAAATAAATTAAAATAAGGTTAATCTTAAATGCAAAGGGACAATTTGAAAACCTGCCTCGGTGGAGCAGTGGTCAGAATGCAGTACTGCAGGCTACTTCTGCTGACTGCCGGTTGCCTGCAATTTGGCAGCTCGACTCTCACCAGAGTCAAGGTTGACTCAACCTTCCATCCTTCTGAGGTGGGTAAAATGAGGACCCAGATTGTTGGGTGCAAGAGGCTGACTCTTTAAAACCGTTTAGAGAGGGGCTGTAAAAGCACTGAAAAGCAGTATGTAAGTCTTCAGTGCTATTGCTATTGCTTCCCAACCACAACCTTGAGAAATATAAACAATTCCCTTACTCCCACCTTAGGCCAGTCACAATTTTGGGGGTGTGATCTTGTCCACTCTTGGGACCCCTCTGCATTTGTCCCATTCTTTCGAAACAACGCTTCAACCAACCACGGATATTTCCAGGCAACACCATCCGATGTTATCTTGAGAGCCCAGCTCTGGCAGTTTCATCCCAACTCCTTAACCAGAAGATGGGTCCTCCGGAAGCTCACCTGCAGAAATTTGAATTCTGTTTTCGGAATGAGCCATTTCTCTTCCATGGTTGGCAGCAAGAAGCAGCAAAGCTTCTCACTATGGTCTCATGCTCCTTGCTGTGCCAGCTGGAATTAAGGCGGGAGAAAGCTTTTTAGCCAGCTTCCTCCTCTCTTTGGGATTATTTTGCAGCCCGAGCAATAAGGCAGCAAAACAATTTCCTGACAAAGTAGGAGATGAGCTTTGGAATGAGATCAGGAACTTTCGGGAGAGAGGCTTAATTGCTTGGAACTCGAGGAGCAAGCCACAGTGTGCTGGTTCTAAAAGCATCAAGGCACAATCACAGCCAGGCTCTGATGATGATGTTGCTTTTTTAAAGTTTCAAGCTAAATATTGCAAAATTGGGAGGTGGGGAGGGGTCCCTTTCCTCACCCCCTATGGGCTCTCCTGTGGATAACCTGGGTGGAAAGCCTTTAAATCGAGCACCTGATTTCATGCTGGGTTCAATTGATAGGATCGAAAGAGTTTCGGTTTATATTAATATTGATCAGTACAGCATTCACCCATGAGTGTTCATCTTAATGTAGAACAAAACAAAATATCAGTGAGTTATTAGCCACAGTGATTTATTTCTCTTTCTGTGCTTATTCCACCAGTTTTGAATTATGATTATTTCTCCTCAACTAAAGGGAGAGGAAGGTAGAGTCCTTGTTGCTATCTGAGCTTGGCTGTTTTGTTGCAAATGTTTCACTGCCAAACTACCTTGTTGGGACACGAAATATTGGCAAGAAATCCACCAAGCTCAGAGAGTACCGAGGATGGCACACTTCAACCTTCTCTTCTATCAAGGGAGAAAGACAAATCTAAAGAAGGCATATGCAGATAAACGGATAAAATCTCGGTAACAGCTTACATGCGGATGACAGGACGGTCCCAGAAATTGCTTTTCAAAACTCATCTCCCATTGACATATTAGGTTAAAACCAGAAGGTGAGTAATTTTTAAAATTCTTGCTTTTCTGCCCCTGGAGCCCTCAAGAGTCACATAGAATACAAATGCTGTTAAAAACTAAAAAAAGAACCTCTATCCGAAAGAAATGCCTGTTTCACTACTATCAAAAAAAACAGTAATCCAAAATAACAATATTGTAGTATATTGGTCCATACTGGAGCTCTAACAATTAAAAAAACAAAGTTACCAGGTCATATCAGATGGGTAGCTTGAGGAACTGTTTGGATTGAGGATGGATGGATGGAGGAATGGATGATAAGCAAAGCAACCTGCAGATAAGAAACTTGGAAAATGTATAAAAAGTGAATAATTTAAACTCATTCTATCAAGAATACTGATTTTTCTCACAATTTGGAACAAGGCACAGAGAACACACATTCTGACAGAGCTGGCCAATCTATAAGAGAAGTAACGTAAATCCAGATTTTTGCGGCGTGCAACTTTTCTTCCATGAGAAGCTTACGCGGTTTAACATATGATTCTAAGCCATAATATGTTTTTGGTTTCTTGCTTTCCCTGACGTACATACCTACCCCAAGCAAGAAATCACATTTTCTGGCAGGGAAGGGGTCAACAATATATTATTATTCAACAAAATCTTACTGTCCTTAGGCTATGCTGAGTTGTCAAAGCGAAACCCAGATTCTTTGCCAATTCCTTATTTTGGGCTCCATCCTCTGGTAATTTGGAAAGACAAATCAGGACTTCCCCGAACCAGTCACCATTGTTCATTGGAAAGATTAATTCTGGCTCAGCAAGCAATAGATAAAGCCCATCTTGACTTAATGCTGCATCTAATTACAGCTTCCATCAATAAGAGGAAAGACAAATACATATCCAATCGGTCCCTTTGCACAAGTGGCTGAATATAATTCTCCGGTTATTTAGTTATGGATTTCTTATTTAGAATTATTGCGGCTGTTTTATGCTATGTATCATTGTTTATTAACTGCCAAGGGTTTTAGCAGATTACAGTGGATTACAAGTCGAGTAACTGCAAACATATATAAATATATACACACATTCCAGGACTGTCAGTTAAATGGATTTGGAGCTAGCATTAGGATGTTATCAAGCAGCAATTATATATATATAAGAAAACATATACATATATATACATATATACTTATATATGTATATGTATATGTGTATGTGTGTGTGTGTGTTTGTTTTCTTAAGTTTTCGTGGGTACTTACATGTATGGTATTTAGCTTTGTTCAGGTATTTTCCCACGTCATTATAGTTGTGCTTTTAAAGTTGTAGCAACGTTTCGGCAGAATCTCATCTGCCATCATCAGGCTTCTGTATGAACAGATGAACACTATACAGAAGCCTGATGATGGCAGATGAGATTCTGCCGAAACGTTGCTACAACTTTAAAAGCACAACTATAATGACGTGGGAAAATACCCGAACAAAGCTGAATATCATGCATATATGTGTGTGTGTGTGTGTGTGTGTGTATGTGTGTATGTGTGTGTGTGTGTATGTGTATATGTATACGTACACGTATATGTACATGTATACTTATACGTATATATCCGTACATACATGCATGTACGTATATATGATATTCAGCTTTGTTCAGGTATTTTCCCATGTTATGCTTTCAGGTAATTTTTCAATCTCTATGGCTTCTCTGATAATTCTGTAGCTGGGGTTTTCTATAGTGGCTAGGGTTTTGGTGCATTGAAGTTGATGCTATGACCTGTTGCTTTCATGTGTTGGACTCGTGAGGAAGTGTGTTCCAGCTTTTTTACTGCATTTTTGTGTTCATCCAGGCGCGTACTTATTCTTCTATTGGTCTGTCCAGTGTATGTGGCAGGGCATGATGCACAGGGGACTTCATATATGCCTTGGATTTACAGGTCAATTTTATCTTTGGGGTTTCTTAGGATGGCTGCTATTTTTCTGTCTGTTTTGAAGGCAGCCTTGATGTGATGCCTGTGTAATATCTTACTGATTATGACGTGGAAAAATACCCGAACAAAGCTGAATACCATACATGTAAGTACCCGCGAAAACTTAAGAAAACACACACACACACACATATATATATATGAGAAATCTGGCTCTCTTACATCAATCAATTATACTTGGCAACAACCTCTGGTAAGGAAATGGTTAAGAATGCCAAGCTACTAAAAATCTCCTCTTTAATTTCAGGCATTGAAACATAGCTATCGGTTTCAAAACTGTGGCTTGGACAAATTAATGTTTTGGCTTGCAGGAACCCTCTTGAATTCCATGGACAGTTAAGGCAATGTTTCATTCTGAGCAAAACTGTCAAAACATTTGGAGATTCTTGGTGGGACAGAAAGAAAAGGGGAATTCGGTCCACAGGGTGTTTTCGGTCCTTAATATTTGTGATTTCTTATTTTGGGGAATATGAAGAAGTTTGCCAGACTAAATTGGAGATACATACTCTGATATGATGCAAGGAAGAAAAGGTTTCTCATTTCCTTAACAGATTTTTTTTTTTTTAAGTATCCCACTTAAGGGTTTTTTTGGGTGGGGAGGAGGGCTCGATACAAATAGGTTTGCAGAAATTTATCTCTTGAATATGAAAGCTGGGGAGATAGAAATTAGTGCTTCTCAGGCTTGACAGAACATTTTATGTAAACACTCAGCAGATGGTTCCAACTGTTAAGACTTGGAAGATAAGAATCAACTTTCTGTTGATTTAAAAGACAGAGAGGAAAAGAGACAGACTATTTCATTTTTACACATGCTCCTTTGAGAAGACCCCGTTCTCTGGAGAAGACTCTGATGCTGAGAAAGGTGGAAGAAAAGAGAAGAAGATGATCACCAGCGAGAGACGGACGAGTTCTGTTATCACGATGATGGGTACTTTGTTGGAGGATCTGGAGGATCAGGAGAGGGACAGATCATCACGGAGAACATTACCATGTTTCTCCCAAAATGAGACCCTGTCTTATATTTTTTGCCAGCAAAAAAGGCACCAGGTCTTATTTTCAGGGGATGTCATCCACTGACCTCACTTGTGTATGTCACCCCTGGCCTCCTTTTCGCTGTCAGAGACCTTCAGGAATTTCTTCTTTTGCAGCCGGCAAGGTTTCTCTGAAGGCCACTGCAGCAGATAATGGAGATCCGGATCAATCCAGAACTTTCTTATCAGCTGCAGAGGCCTTCAGGAAAACCTTGCCAGCTTTGCTGGCTGCAAAAGCTCCATCCTTCCATCCCCACCCTAGTTTAATTTTTACCTGTGCCCTCTGGAGTGGGGAGGATCTTAATTAGGGCTTTTGGGGAGGGGAGGGCTTATATTGGGTGCATGTGTAAAAATCAAGATAGGACTTACTTTCAGGGTAGGTCGTATTTTCAGGGAAACGGGATATTTATGTAGTTGCTAGGAGTCAGCACTGTCCTGAAGGCACCTAATCACTGAGTCAATCAGCGGTAGTCAACCTTGGCCACTTGAAGACGTGTAAACTTCAACTCCCAGAATTCCTCAGCCAACCTCCTCAATCAACAGAAAGACTAAGCTTTTTGGAGAAGTCTCTAATGCTGAGAAAGGTAGAAGGATAGGTCTACCAGTAAGGTGGATGGAGAGTTACACTGTTTATGGGTGGCACTGTTAGACGAGCTGAAGGACCAGGTGAGAGACAGACCATCATGGAGAAAATCTGTCTATGTTGCTGAGAACTGACACTGTCTTGATGGCGCATCACCCAATCAAAGTCAATCAATGCAAGGACCCATCTCTCTGGAGAAGGCTCCGATTCTGGGAAAAGTAGAAAAGGACAATCTGAAGGAAAGTGGACAGACTCAGTTACGGGGTGATAAGTGCTTTGTTGGATGACCGGGTTAGAGATAGATTTTCATGGAGAAAATCTATGTAGCCAGTAAGAGTTGATGATGACTTAATGGCAGATAGTGGTTCCATGAAATACAGACACAGATTTCACAAATTAGTCTGGAAGTATGATATGGAAAAGAAGAGTGTGTAATATAAAAAAACAGCAACAACAACCAAGGAAACTTGGCTTGTAACTCATCCAATGATGCAGAAATTTAAACCCACAAAGTCAGCACTCTTGTCTCAGGCTGTATCAATTTTCCTTTCAAGAAATCAAAGAGAACACTTCGAACTCCTTCATAATTCTTCAAGGTATAAAGCATCCTAAAACCATATTTGTACAACCTCTTTGTTTATGCTCAGAAGTTCCTGCAGTTGCTTTAATGTCTGTCCCGAGAGAGGAGAGAAAGTAAAGAGGGAGCAGGAGGAAGAAAAAAAAAACAAAGGACACAATGTCAGCCTCCAGCTACTTTATTCATTCTTCTTTTGAAGACCGCCAGGGTAAGTTCAGTTCCAGTAATTCCCAAATGTTGTCGACAAGGACAACGGTCCTTTGTAGGAGAGGAGAGAAAAAAAATGGACTGGAGAACTTGAGATAATTCTCTTAGGAGTTTCTGATCAACCAGAAATTATTCCAACCTGGTCAGAAAATTTAAATCTCCTGCTCGGTTCATTTCCATCCTGCCAAGCCACAAAGACACTTTCTCTCCGGGATACAACAAACATTGGTTGGTACGATAAAAGCTACATTTGCTTTTGCATGTCCACAACCCCCAACACATTTCAGTCTGCACATCCTTGCTGCCCTTAGGAACAGTCCAGAAGTTAAAACAAAACTCAGAAAGACTCTCCTAATCAGGTGTACGACAACGTGCTGCACAGCCAACTCGCTGCAGCCAACTCTCCATGGATGGCCAACTTGCCACAGGACAAGAATTACACTAATGTGGAAAAAAAATGGTGCAACAGATGCATTAAAGAAAGGATGCCAAGGGACAAATGTGAATGACAACAATTAATATATATATAAATGTGAATGATAACAATTAATATATATATAAGAAAACAAATGTGTGTGTGTGTGTGTGTGTATGGTATTCAGCTTTGTTCAGGTATTTTCCCACATCATTATAGTTGTGCTTTTAAAGTTGCAGCAACGTTTCGGCAGAATCTCATCTGCCATCATCAGGCTTCTGTATAGTGTTTGTCTGTGAGTCAGACCTTCACAGCCGTTTCTGTTTTAAATTTGGTGCTAGCCTACTGCTCACAGACGAACACAATACAGAAGCCTGATGATGGCAGATGAGATTCTGCTGAAACGTTGCTACAACTTTAAAAGCACAACTATAATGACGTGGGAAAATACCCGAACAAAGCTGAATACCATACATATAAATACCCATGAAAACTTAAGAAAACAAACATATACATACATACATATATATATATATATTATTTCAAGTGGTTAAATTGAATAGCTGAATTGTCCTGCAATGAACTTGTCCTATGGCGAGTTGGCTGCAGTAAGTTGTCCCCTGCCATTCCTAATCACCTTGATAAATTTCCCATCATTGCCTCACTCTCAGGAAGCCTCTGTATTGTCTTGACAAGCCTTATAATTGGTTTGCACGGAAGCCTCTGCTCTTTTTGGTTTTTTAAATTTTATTTTTAGCTGCTGAGCTGTTGCTGCAGGATGCTTCTTTCTCCCTTCCCCTTTTCTAGCAGACACACACACACACACACACATTCTGAGTGGGGGGGGGGGGAGAGAGAGAGAGAGATTTTTTTTATTTATTTATTTTTGCTTCTCTCTAAGTGGGAATGTGAAAAAATGTGGCTGATCTTTCTGGCAGTCGACCCGATGCATCTCAATTTGGTGCTTTCATGAGGCAATGCAAATGTTGTTATACTTCATACTTCATCTCTTAGGCAAATGGATCAAAGAACGAGCTGTGTTTCCATGCTTCCCCAGCCATTTTGAGCTGGCCTCAGGAAGGAAGGAAGGAAGGAAGGAAGGAAGGAAGGAAGGAAGGAAGGAAGGAAGGAAGGAAGGAAGGAAAGTAGGTTATAATAAGAGTGGGGGGGGGGTTTCATGGAAGTCCTGAGTTAACACTTGGCCATCACAGGTGCCTCCGACACGAGTTACATGCCAAGCCCACCTGGCCATGGCCCCCATCGCGTCCTTCTGAGGTAAAACACAATCCTGATGTGGTCCTCAATGAAATTGAGTTTGACACCCATGTTCCAGGGCCTCTGCGTCTCTTTTTGTATCGTGGTGGATACAAAACCACTATCGCTTGGATATTGAAATCAAACTTTAAATCCATGTGTTTCCTTCTAGGTTCCAAACTATGCAAGTGGGAGGGAAAACTCCCTCTGTAGGTAAGAGGCCTATTTCTCACCTGCTTGGGGAATAGACAGACCACAGTAAACAACTGTGGACTGCATGAGAATTCACTCCCACACACACCTGAGAACATTTGATTAACTGCCGTTTGGAAAGAGCTGGTGGAATTTTTTGAAACTCCTGTTGGTAGCAAGCCACGGAGGCAAATTCATTCCAAGTCCGCTCTTCTTCCCAGTTCTAAACATCGAAGGCAAGCCTGAAGCTAGGATCTGGCCAACATTTTTCCATTCTGAGCCACGTCGTGGCCCTTCAGATGCATTTAAGAAACAATGCCTTCCTCTTACAGGCTTCCCCATTTGAGTGAGTCTACTTCAATAGATTAAACGACCGTCAAAAACTGTAGAAATGCAGTAGATGCTTGAAACTCTCGGAATTTCTCTAAGTGAACTTCCCTAGATTCATACTCCATGCCTGGAGACTATAAACAAAAGTGTTCTTTCCTTGGCAATCATAAGGAAGTAGTTTGAAAATTATTTCTGGATCTTGTTTTTCAACTTCACCGTCTAGTCTACATCCCTGGGTTCACGTCAAACACCAACCCAATGCAACATTGTTTAGCTTGCATAAGATCAACCAAGGTCAATTTGCCCAGTTGGCTGCAGTGATTTAGTCCTTCTTTAAGTCTCCTTTTCAGACAGCATGGTGATCACCACAGCTAAAAGGAGCGAATCCTCAAACTCTGCCTTCCACATGCCCCAAAGGTGCTTTTTCAGGAGGCAGCTGGACTTTCTGGTCTTTCTTGGAAGACGCTTCGCTTCTCATTTAAGGAGCTTTTTCAGAGCTTCTGCCAAGCAGTGTCCATAGGGAAACCACATTCACTTAATAACTGGGTTAGTAATTTAAGAACTGCAGGGATTCACTTTACAAATGTAGCAAGAAAAGTCGTAGAGTGGAGCAAACTCAAATCAACACATTTCTCACTTAACAACATAAATGTTGGGCTCAATTGTGGCCCTAAGTTGAGGACTGACAGCATTCAAAGTTACAACAGCCCTGAAAAAAGTGAGCTATGGCCGTTTTTCACCCTTATGACCATTGGAGCTTCCCTCAGGGTCATGCGATCAAAACTCAGGCGCTTGGCAACTGGCATGTGTTTATGACGATTGCATGCAGTGTCCGGGGTCCTGGGATCACCATTTGCAACCTTTCCCAGCTGGCTTTGAACAAGTCAACGGGGGAAACCAAGTTTGCTTAATGACCTCATGAGTCACTTAACAACTTCCATGATTCGCTCAGCAATGGTGGCAAGGAAGTCATCAAATAGGACAACCTCACTTCGCAACAGAAATTTGGGTGGGTCTAATGTGGTTGCAAGTTGAGTGGTGCAGTGGCCCAGAGGTCACCTCACAATCAGGAAGCTGTTGCGTTCGATCCTAGGTAGAGGCTGATATTTCTCTCTCTGGGCATTATGAGAATATATCTGCTGATTATAACTCCACATTGGCGACAGAAAGGTCATCCGGCCAGTAAACACTAGGCTCCATTTAGTTACCCAGCCTCCACCATGCAAGGGATTATGGGGTCATCAAAAGAAGATGGTTGTGTTTGCAAATGGAGGACTAGCTGCCCTTCAGAACCAGCATGCAACAGCTTGCAGATCTCTTTCCACAATGGGGTTCCTTGGCTATGAATGGTTGCACCCTCAACGGAACTTCCTTTTCCAAAATTGCAGCAAAGGGAAAAGCAAAGCTGGAGTTGGTCTCCGATATTCTCTGACTGTGCTTCTCTTCTCCTCCTCAAGCCTGTTTCTGCCAGATTTGGAAGCAAAAGCGGTGGTGATCACCATGGAAACCTTTAACAATCCCCATCACCCCCTTACAAGACGTTGGCGCACAAGCTGTGTGAAATATAATTAAGCGGTGATTAACAGAACATCGTAGGTAGAGGCGGCTCCTTTGTCCCTAATCTGCCCTCTGGATAAA
This sequence comes from Hydrophis major, assembly GCA_033807585.1. Lineage (NCBI taxonomy): Eukaryota > Metazoa > Chordata > Lepidosauria > Squamata > Elapidae > Hydrophis > Hydrophis major. The sequence continues at coordinate 9,562,222 of CM066339.1, forward strand.
TATCAACATGATGGGTTATTAAGAAATACGTGAAGTTAAGAGACGGGATAAAGATTTCTCCTTTTCACATTATCATTGTCATCTATGCGCCGATGCTGGTCTCGGTGTGTTGTCTTTTTTTTTTAACGTAACATTTGTTCAAATAGTCTAGTCTGGCCTTTCTTTGTGTTTTTGCTTTTTTAAATACAGTTTCAACTTGTTTCTATTCACCTAAAAAGTACAGGAATTCAGCCTGTGCCATATATCCCAGAAAGAATTCAGACAAATTCCAAGGACTAACAATGGAATTCAAATCAAGGACAAATCAAGGACACCAAACTAACTTAAATGAAAAGTTGGGTGTCATTTTTCATTTCCTGGTTAAAGGGTAGTTCTCAACTTACAACTAAAATTGAGGCAGCAAGTTGTGCTAGTCATTAAGCAGGTCGCCACATGGCTGCACCTGATTTTAGGATCATTCTTGAGGCCATTGTTAAGTGAATGATTGCCGCCATTAAGTGAACATGGCAGTTGTTAAGCAAACCGATTGTCCACAGTGGGGTTCATTTGTCAGAAACTGGAAGTAAACATCAGTTTCTGGCAAAACCACAGGAGACTGCAAACACCTGTAAAATGCGGGCTGGTTTCTGAAGCACAGCAAAGGCGCTCTTTGAGCAGGAGGCTGGACTAGAACAGGGGTCACCAACCTTTTGGACTTCAAGGACCACCAAACTCATCATTTTAAATCCCGCGGACCAGAGACCCTGGGAAAACCCCCCAAAAAGTCTGCAGGAAAATTCCCCACCCCGTTTTCCTACCGATCAATCATTCTTTATTTGGGATTGCAGGATACCATCTCCAGCTCCGTTCTCGGGGGGGGGGGGGGGGGGAGAGACTTTTGGCTTCATGCAAGGAAATTAGCAGAAGCAGCAGAAGTCTTTCTTTCTCTCCCCCAAATTCCTCCAGAAATGAGTCTTTGTGGGACTTGTCGTGCTGGCGCAGCCTCTTGGACCAGGAGGCCTTGCAGGGTCCCAAAGACTCATTTCTGGTGGAGTTTGGGAGAGAGAAAGAAAGACTGTTGCTGCTTTCCTTGCATGCAGCCAAAAGCAGAAGAAGAAAGAAGCAGAAAAAAGCAGCCCAGTGGCCAGGCCAGGTGCATGGGGCAAGTTCCCCCCCGCCCTTTCCCTCCTCCCCTACCTCATGTTGTTCGCAATGCAAGTGACACAAGCCTTGTGTTCCCATGGGCCATGTGGGCGGCACATGCAGCCTGAATTGTTTCGAGGGGTGCTTTGGGGTGACATTTCTCTGCGGACCACCAAAATGTCCTCGCAGACCATCAGTAGTCCCCAGCCTGCTGGTTGGTGACCATTGAACTACAAGTCCTCAGTCTCTTCCAGCCATAGGATTCCATATTCTTCAATATGCAGCCATTTTAAAATGTTGCATGTATTAAACATACAACCAGCTACCAAGCTGAAACATGCAAAAAGGCTGCTCAATATTGAGAAGGATTCTGAACATCAACCCAAAGACTTTCCAGAGAAAATTAATTAAATAAAGAGCAATGTTTTCTCTTTGGGGGCACGAATCTACAAGCTGGGTTTGCAGAGCCATGAAGTTTTGAGTCTGGCACTTGCCAGGTTAAGGAGAATGAAATGCAAATTACAGCAACCTGGGATACAGGTGCAATTAACTTCAGTCCTGGAGCTGATGTCTGATTTCCCTTGTGGTTCTTATGCTAAGCACATTGTCTGCTCCTGTTCGCAGTTTACCCTTCCCCAAACTCCTTCGGGACAGGTAGCTGATGTTTTTCGTATCTTTTGATTTGCAGAGAGGGAGAGAAAGTGCCTTAAAAAAACAAACCCCCCCCCAAAATAATCAGGTCACGTGGAAGACTGTACCATTCAAAGCACGGATCAGGAAGCTGGAGAGATGCAAACTTTTAAACATTCCTTCCTGTTAAAAGGCCTCTCCTCTAACCATCTTCCTGAGGTTGGAAAGGATATAGGTGGGCTTTAACTTACGATCATTGGAAGTTAAAGACAGGTTCTCCCTAAAGATACTTAGGACACAGTTCTGAAGTTCTGATGGCTATTCTTCCCACACACACACACACCACGTGATCACATGACTGCATCTGCACCCTCAGCAATTAGCCTGGAAGCTCAAAAATCAGATGTGGGTAGCCTGTAGATGTTGTTTATCTCCATTCAATTCAAGACGTCAACTCCAGCAGCACAACTGAAATTCCTACACTTTTAGACCATAAACTGCAGACAGGCCCCTTGGAAATTGCCTGACATCCTTGGAAGTAAGGTAGGAGATTAAAAAGGAGTCCCTGCAGATTTTACTCCACTAGTGGTTGCTGACTCCAGTGGGTGGTGCTCACGTCCATTTAAAGGCCATTGAGCCAGCACATTTCTGTGGTCATGTGGCCAGCATGGCTGTTACTTTCCTATCAAAGTGGTACCTATTAATCTACTCCCATTTGGATGCTTTCGAATTGCTAAGTTGGCAGGAGCTGAGGTGAGGATGGGAGCTCACCCCATCGGGTGGAACTCGGGCCTCGAACCTGGGCTGTCAGTTTCCAGCCGAGAAGCCTAGCACTAAGCCACTGCACCAGCAGAGTAGGAGATAAGCAGATGTATCAACAAGGACAAAAATACCCAACTCTTTTCTTCTCTGCAAGAAAGACATTCCAGCTTTGTCCCAAGGATGCAAAGCTTGAAAAGAGATGAGAAGCTACAACAGATGTTGAGACTCTAGAAAGAGTGCAGAGAAGAGCAACCAGGATGAAGAGGGGACTGGAGGCTAAAAGATACGATGAACGGTTGCAGGAACTGGGCCTGGCTAGTCTAGGGAAGAGAAGGACCGGGGAGACAGAATAGCAGTCTTCCAATATTTGAGGGGCTGCCACAGAGAGGAGGAAGGTGGTCAAGCTATTCTCCAAAGCACCCAAAGGCCAGATAAGGAACAATGGATGGAAACTGACCAAGGAGAGATTTAACCCTGGAAATAAGGATAAATTTTCTGACAGTGAAAGCAATCCACCCATGGAACAGAAGTTGCCTTTGGAAGTTGTGGGAGCTTCATCACTGGAGGCTTTCAAGAAGAGATTGGACTGCTATCTGTCAGAAATGGTGTAGGGTCTCCTGTTTGGGTTGGACTAGATGACCAATTTCTCCCTTCCACCTCTGTTATTATTCTGTTAATTCTCACATTTCCAATGCCTGAATGTCCACATATTGGGCACCTCTGAAAAAGGGCCAAGTCTGCACCGCCTCGGAGTTCCTCTGTCACTGGCCAATTTCAGCTCAATGCAGAAGTCTGCCAAAGGTCTAACACAGAAGAGGAAAAAAGCTGAGTTGGAAAAGGATGCCAAAGGACTATTTACACCCAGTGACTGACTCAGCTGTAACATGACCTTGATTGTGTCTTCTTTGCTAAGGAGAACATGAAGTGCCAATTGCTTCTATTCAGCACCTTTTGCCAAAAAAAGAAAAAGAAAAGAGAAAAATCAACAAACAAGGGCCTCTCTCCTTGGCTGTTTTCAGCGTTCTCCCCTGCTCTCTTCCTTTGCATTCATTTCCCCCTTCCCTTCTTTTTTCCAGATTGTTTCAAAGGCTGAAAATATTCCTTGCATTCTTATTTCTTTAAGGTCAACTCAGGCCATAATCAAATGGGAAAAATAGATTGAGGTTTCCCATGCGGGGAGGAGGCCAGGATAAGAAGCATGCAATGTCAGGGCAGGCAGGCCTTGACTTACAACCTGTCATGCACTTGCTGGAATCTGCCTCGAAGGAGGAAGCCAAACAGATGACAGATAATGGGAGTTTGGCTCAGTTGGCTGTGGAAGAAACTGGGAAGAGCAAAGTCCAGCTGGGCAGAGCAAGGGAGAGGTAGAACAAGAGAGAGGGAGTTCAGAGGAAGATCCAAGCCCACCCCCTCTTCATCCTAGGGCATGCAGGGAGGAACAGAGAAGAGAGAAACATGAGTTGTGTGGCTTATAGGGGAGGAAAGGGCCCTGATTCCCTTCATTAGCTGCAGCTGGGAACACAGTGTTTAAAAAAGGGAAGTTGCACATAGCAAGTTGTTGGGAGCAAATGTGAAGTTATCTTGTATCTGTTGTGGCTTATCTGTGTTCCTGGCGTCTTCCCAACTGTGTGAGTTTTGCCGTGCTTTCAAGTCTGAAATTCCTTCTCCTGCCCTGTCAAGCTAATTACTTCAGCTTGATTTGTTTGGACTTTTAGCTACAGTTTGCGTGTCCCTTGTTTTGGACTGAATTTTCTACAGTTAAAAGCTGTTCCTGGGAAAGTTTTTCTCCAGCCGAAGGTAACCTGGACATTGGGGGCAAAGTTAGAGATAATAAAGGGACTCTTATTGCTTATTTGACTGAGTTGCCTTTGTGCCATGCCCCTTTGGGTCATCACATTCCTTCACAGCAATTGTTTGAAGTTTTAACAGTAGTGGAAAAGTGACTTATGACTTACAACCGTTGCAGCATCCCTACGGTCATGCAATCAAACTCCAGGCACTTTGGCAACCGCTATGTATTTACAAACAGTTGCGGTGGTCCTGGGGTCCTGTGATCGTCATTTGTTGACCTTCCCTGGTCACTTTCCAATAAACAACATCAATGGAGGACACTGGATTGGCTTAACAGCAATGGAAGCGATTCGCTTAACCACCGTGGCAGGAAACGTTGTAAGCTTGGGCACAGCTCCCTGAACAACCACCTTGCTTAGCCACGGAAATTAAGATCCCAAATGTGCTTATAAACCCGAGGTCTGCCTGTATGTCGAATGGACAAATCCATTTTGCAACTGAGCAAACAACTAAGGGCCGCGGTGGTGCTGTGATTAGAGTGCAGTACTGCAGGATAGTTCTGCTGCTGGCTGCCTGCAGATTTGCAAGGTTGAATCTCACCAGGCTCAAGGTTGACCCAGCCTTCCCTCCTTCCGAGGTGGGTAAAATGAGGACCCAGATTGTTGGGGGCAAGAGGCTGACTCTGTAAATCGCTGAAGAGGGCTGGAAAGCACTGTGAAGCAGTATATAAGTCTAAATGCTATTACTGTTGTTCTTTCTTCCATCCATGGTGCACAGTGGCCATAATGCAGTATTGCAGGCTAACTCTGCCCCACTGCCAGCAGTTCGATCCTGACTCACTCAAGGTTGACTCAGCCTTCCATTCTTCCCAGGTGGGTAAAATGAGGAGACCCAGGTTGTTGGGGACAAAAGGCTGACTCTTTAAAACACTTAGACAAGGCTGTGAAGCAGTGCATAAGTCTAAGTGCTATTGCTATCATACAATGTTGACTTAGTGTACCATGAATGAGCAACCCAAGCCGTGTAGATACGTTTTCATTCTTTCCAGAGAGGCCTCCAGGTAGAATCGTAGAGCCTCCACTGCTTCTCCTCTCAGCACGGTGCATCTCCAACCAAACCCAACCAACCTCGAAACAAAGGAAAAAACAAAACGGCTGAATGGAAGCAAAGATATCTTCTGCTTTTTTTTCCCTCAGCAATTCTTCAAAAGCGGGGTTCTGCTCTCCCAATATTTTGAGGACCCAATATTTTGAGTCTTGCAAACGGCTGATCGGCGAGATTTTTGTTTGACTAGCATTCTGTCTGTTTGAAGGCTTATTTATATATTTGAAAAGCAGAAAGGGAGAGAATAGGTGTCCTACTTTTAAAAGAACTGAAAGGAGGGGGAAAGCGGGGTGGGGGTGGGGATTAATCTTTGTGCAATACATTCTAATCTACAGGGTTAAATCAAGATAGCAAGAATTTGTTAGGCGGAAGGGGAATAAACTGGTCTACAGACCTTGACACTCATCCATGATCTATTTAGACTCCCGAGGAAAGTTGAATGAATGAGTTCACACGTGCCAATAAGCTACTAGCCCTCGTTGATAAATTACACATGATAGCCCAAACGTTTTGGAACTGGAAAACCTATTTCTGGGGGGAAGATCTTAGTTTGCACAAATGCAGAATACACAGTACAGATGACTGTCCTTGTTTTATGACCACAATTGGGAGCTGAATTTTCTTTGCTGAACAAGGCAGTTATGAAGTGAATGATGCCTGATTTTTACAACTTTTTTCTCTCTCCATGGGAGTTAAGCATAGATGGAGATGTGTAAAGAGGAGGGGGAAAAAACACCTTTGGAACAACCACGACCTGGATGACTGAGAATCTCCATAGACTTTTAGCTAAGCACTTTGGGATGAACATCCTTCGAATGATGAGGGAGTATGAATGAATTACAAGAAAAAAAATGCAAACTACAGGAACCATTTGTGTTTCAGTTTGAGATGCAGACAATGCACACTCATCCCCAACAACCTGTGCTTTTTCAACAGTGAAGGGACACAGGGCAGAAAATATTCTGCACACCCATTTGCACTACTCAGGTGACCCTGAGGACACAGATAAACCTCCAAGTGGCCTCAAGGACTCTCTCAGAATGCAAATGACCAGCTGTCTGCCAGGAGGATAAATCCTTCCATTCCCCACCATCCTGTCAGAGTTGAAGAAGTTTCTTGGATAAGAAGCAAAACGTCTTCAAAGGAAAGAAAAAGTCCAGTTGCCACTTGGGAAAAAAGTACCTTTGGGACCTGGATGATTGAGGATCTCCACAGACTTATTGCCTTTCTAGTTATTTATCTACTGGGCTGAGTTGCTTCCAAAATATAATATCAGAAGAGTAAATCAGATAGCACTCTGGGAGTAAATACCAATAAAAGAGATTCCTGCCCTATGGGAAAAGACAAAGATCAGGTGTTTTCTGTGCGGAGATAAGTGTATCAGTTTAGCTATTTAAATTGTCCTGTTAGTCTCTCAGCTCTCCAAGTCCACAATAATACCCAAATATCAAAGTTATTTCCCCACAGGAGGAAGTCCATAGGAGGTGTTAGCAATATAGATTTGCAAAACAAAAGCATAGAGGTGCTCCTTAGGACCCCAATTGGGAAGGGAACTTCCGTTGCTAAGCAAGGCAACCATTAAGGAAGTCCTGCCCGAATTTATATTTTTCGCTTAAGCAAATCACCACGGTTGTTTAAGTGAATCACGTGGCCATGAAGCAAATCCAGTTTTTCCCACTGATGTTGCTTGTTGGAAACTGGCTGGGAAAGGTCACAAATTTATTTGTTTGTTTGTTTATTTTGCCACCCATCTCATTTCAAAGCAACTCTGTAATCATGTTTCAAGCATGTTGGTTACCAAGTACCTGAATTTGGATCAGGGACACAGCAAGTCTCTAGTTTCTTTTTTCAGTGCTATTGTGACTTTGAACAGTCACCAGATGAATGCTCTTTGATCCCTACAAATGAACGGATGGTTGAAAAAGCTTATGGAGTTAGCGGAGATGGACAAACTGAACTGCTTTGGTTAAAGAAAAAAGCGCAATTACTTTTTTTCCACCTTGGAAACCACTTCTGGACTTTGTGCTTGAGGTGGGGGGGGATGAAACTTTGATTTCGGGGCTTCACTGATTAGATCGGCTTATTGTTATAGAAATGGGTAGTTTATACTATTCTGTAAAAGTAAAAAGTTGAGCTTTGATGTTATTACCTTGTTCCATGGCACCAAAGGGAGTTGGAAATCAAGGCCTTTTCTTTCTCTCCCCCCCCCCCCCAATTCCAACTTTTCCGTCCCCTGTTTTCCTACTGTTTTCTTTTGCACTTTCATACTATATATCATAAACTAATAAAAATAATAATTGCGGCTAAACGAATGGTCTTAAGTCGAAGACTCCTTGTATGCTTACTTTTAAGACAGTTGTAGATAAAAAAAAAAAATCTGACTACAATTTCCATGCACCAGCAACCTTGCACAATCCCAGTTCACATCAATTTCAAAACCAACAATATGCGTTGAGGTTGATATTTTAATTGCCTCTCACGAGGTTGCAACTGTTCTGCTCCCAATCCAAGAAACAGCTACGGTCACACTCTTTTGGCTGCCCTGAATAATCTGCCTTTTTATTCACACTTGGCTCACACTGCAAGGGGTCATCAGCAGTCCAAAGGAGGAGAGGATTGAATGGGGGGGGGGAAGGAGGGGGGATTAGAATGTTTTTTACCCCACTCGCCAATCAATACAGAAGCATTATTATTATTTCTTTGAACCGACAATGGAACAAAACTTCGCTAACAAACAGGGAAAGAAAACCGAAATAAACCCAGTCCACAGAGTGCGAAGATAAAAGCAGAATACCCGTTTCGTTTTCATGAGAACAAGAGAGATTGTTTTCATGCTCGTTTTTCATACATTCAGAGGCGATAAATAACAAGCCAGCACAACAGAGCCTTTCTTGAAATAACACCTGCTCTCCAAGTGGACACACGGTTGGCTACTAGTTTCGTCTGCAATTACCATGCACATACGTGTTTGCACATGTTAGGCTGCCATTCACTGTTTCATTAAAGGGGGAGAGGGGGGGTTGGTTCCACGCAGGCATAATCACTGAACATTGTCTTCCTCTGACAGTGCCAGGAGGACTGGGGGACATGATTTTTGCAGACAATTAGTACAAATCTGCTTGATGCCGTCAGCGCTTAAAATAAACCCTGCATGCTAAGTAGCATCAGACCAAGTTCAGAAAACCCTGAAAGGGAGGAAGGGAAGCCAGGAGAAAAATGCAAGGGGGAGTGAAGGCCCAAGGAATGCAAACAAAAATTAAGAAGGAAGCGATTGGCACGCACACACACACACACATCTTTCGGCAGAACACCAGCCTCCCAATGTTCCTGTTTCAAGCTCCGTGACTAAATGCAGCTCCTTTTGCATTTTAACGACTTGGAAATGGATGCCCTGTAAGACCGTTGGAGGTTACAAGCCCAGCAGCTTCCAGAATCCATTTGGAGACTGTCCATTTGTCCAAGCAGATAGTAGCCAGGGAGTAAGCAATGGATGGAGCAGCAGCCATGTAAGAAAAGCTATTGTGTTGCAGACCGTGGCTTGAGCACCCATCAGCATTTATTTTACTTATTATTATTTTATTTAACAAATGTATAGAGCTGCCCTTCAGGTATGTCACTGGAAGGAAAAATCACGGAATGGTGTCTCACTTACTTGGGCCACACCAGGCAAGGGAATTCATTGGAAAAAGCAATTATGCCTGGAAGGGTCAGCGGTAAAAGGAAACCGGGATGTCAAAGCACACAGTGGCTGAAAACCATCAAAGCTGACCCCGGCCAGAGCACAGAAAATCTCGGAGAAATACAGGTAATTCTCAACTTACAACAGTTCGTTCCGTGACCGATGGCACTGAAAAAAATGACTTCTGAACATTTTTCACAGCTACGACCGTTGTAGCATCCCCATGGTCACATGATCAAAATTCAGACACTTGGCAACTGGCTCGTATTTATGACGGTCATGGGGGTCATGGGATCCCCTTTGGAGTCTTTCTGACAAGCAAAGTCAAATGGGAAAGGCAGATTCGCTTAACAAACATGTGACTAGCTTAAAAATTGCAGTGATTCGCTTAGTGACTGCAAGCAAGAAAGGTCATAAAATGAGGCTTAACAAATTATCACTGAACAAATGTCTCACTTAGCAACATAAATCTGAGCTCAATTGTGGTCATAAGAGGACCACCTGCGATGGAAAGGAAGGCCGTAAAATGAGGTGAAAGTCTCGCTTAGCACAGCATAAATTTTGGGCTCGATTGTGGTCATAAGTCAAGGACAACATGTAGTGCAAGATCAAAAGGTGTGGAGACACCTGGCCCATAAAATTGCCAAAGAGACAGACATGACTAGATAACATCATTATCCTCATCACCATCTAGCTGTCCAACTCATACATAGGTGACTCCAGGCAGCTTACAAATTTAAAAAACCCACCATATTAAAAAAAACAACAACACACAAATAGCCCCCATCCCAGCCACTCACCCAGTCACAGCAGCAACAATCAAATCAGTCCCTTGACTGGTTCCGTCTCCATTTGTGGTCCCCAGGGTCCACTGGCAAAAGCACTTCTTACAGACTTCAATGGATAATTAGGACTGCAGAAAAAACAATTACTACCAACCTGCCTTCCATTGAAGACTTGTATACCGCACAAGTCAAAAAGAGGGCTGTGAAAATATCTACAGACCCTTCACACCCCGGACATAAACTGTTTCAGCTCCTTCCCTCAAAACGATGCACACCAGAACAACTAGACACAAGGACAGTTTTTCCCCCAACGTCATCCCTCTGCTAAACAAATAATTCCCTCAACACTGTCCAACTTTTTACAAAGTCTGCACAGCACCAGAGGTGGTATTCAGCAGGTTCTGACCAGTTCTGGAGAACCGGTGACGGAAATTTTGAGTAGTTCAGGGAACCAGCAAATAAATGCCACCTCTGACTGGCCCCGCCAACCCCATCTCTTCGCACTTATGCCTATAACCATGTTGCTTGTATCTCTATGATTTATATTGTTCGGTTTCAGCACTTTCGGAAAAGCAAAATCTGAAATGGTTTAAGTTCTCCTGCTTCAGGAGGGGGCTGGACTAGAAGACCACCAAGGTCCCTTCCAGCTTGATTGTATTCTTACCACTTTCCATTTTTTTAAAACGGGTTTAATTAAGCAGTAAAAAAAAAAAAAAGCAGGCATGTTGTAAAGGAAACAAAAGCCTCTAGCACTATTTTTATTTACAAGGATACCTCCTGGCCCTAAGTATTCTTTAGATGTTTGCAAGGCACAAATGTGAAAGGTTAGTAGCAATGACTGCTCTTAGGAGCAGCTGTTAGCAAGCAGCCGTGATGGCTAATAATTATCATTATTAGTCTTCCTTATGAGTTGCTGTTCTTCGTCATTAATGTAATCTATTATTACCGGCTCAGCAGCCATAAGAAGACACTGGAAGGAGAGGGGACCAGGAAGCCTGTGCAAAATAATTGCATTTTGACTTGCATAACAGAAATTAGGAATATGGTCAGCAGATACGAGGCAGAGCAGAGGGAAGAGAAAGGCCATGAACAGAGAGAAAAAACGCAGCAGAGAAACAGGAGGGAGGAGGCAAATGATGTTTAGTGTACAAAGGCCTGTGGTGTAGCTTCACAGCCATTCTGCTTTCTTTAGATTTTCTTTCTTTCTTTTTTTTTTTCCATTGAGGGCACTAGCAGAGTGTATTTATGAACAACAGAGCTAGTTTCTGGGCCAGAGACCACAGATTTTGCACTTTTGCATTCTTTAAAAAACTTCCCATGGTTGCTCTGAGTAAGTGCGGAAAATAAACAAACACAGCCTCTGCATGACAGACTCTCTATCACCATCCCTTTGTGATGTGAAAACTCTCCAGGGTGGGAAAACACACACACACACACACACACAAAATATGTGGTTCGAGTGGAAAGGAGAGGATGTTGTGAGTGTTCCCTAGCTAAATTCTTCACGGGATGACCACGGTGAACCTGGTGGGAAAAAAATCCCATGGCTCAGTGGTGGGATTCAAAAAAAAAAAAAATTACTACCGGTTCTGTGGCCTTGGCTTGGTGGACGTGGCAGGGAAACGATACTGTAAAATCCCCCTTCCTTCCCCAACTGCTGAATACAGTTCTGCCGTGGCTTAGTTGGAAAAGCGCTCCAGCGTTATCTAGTTAAAAGGGATTCTCTGCAGACCATTAACCTGAGAGGTCTTGAAAAATTCCCCAGCCCGTTTGAGACGGATGGAACTGCAAAGTAATGTCGGAAGGAACAAAACTTGCTGCAAACACTTAACTGTTTTCCAACCCCACATTTTTGGCCTGTGGCTTTCTCTCCGCGCCAGGATATCATCAGAAAAACGTAAAGTATTGTTTTTCACATTCTGCTAAAAAACTTTAAAAAGAAATGGTTGAAAGAAGGAACAATGGGGGTTTTTTTGGTACTATGCAACCCTTCCTAGGAAAGAGCTGTCTTGGTGAAACTATCTCAAGGGAATGAATATCTGAATGGGGTTCACGTAGGAGGAGGAGTGGACTGCTTCTCTGCTGCAAGGAGGAGGAGAAGGAGAAGGAGAAGGAGAAGGAGAAGGAGAAGGAGAAGAAGAAGAAGAAGAAGAAGAAGAAGAAGAAGAAGAAGAAGAAGAAGAAGAAGAAGAAGAAGAAGAAGAAGAAGAAGAAGAAGAAGAAGAAGAATATATATATATATATATATATACACATATATTCTTAAGTTTTCGCGGGTACTTACATGTCTGGCATTCAGCTTTGTTCGGGTATTTTCCCACGTCATAGTAGCGGTGCTTTTAAAGTTGTAGCAACGTTTCAGCTCAAACACACCCCAACCAGGCACCCAGATGAAACCCAGCTTCCTAACTAATGATAGCCGTCCATTTACCCGAAGCCAAGCTGCACTAAAGGCCTCCAATAAAGTAACACAATGTTGCCAGCCAATCAAGATACAAAAAGAGCCCCCCCCCAAAAAAAAACCAGAAAGAAGATATTAGTAGCAGAACACAGCAAACTCCAAGACCAATAAACACAGACCAAGATTCTCAACCAATCAGGAGGAAGAAAAAACCATTCTGACACAGCAATAGGCTGCCCCAAATTTAAATCTGAAACCACTGTAAAAGTCTGACTCACAGACAAACACCATACAGAAGCCTGATGATGGCAGATGAGATTCTGCTGAAACGTTGCTACAACTTTAAAAGCACCACTATTATGACGTGGGAAAATACCCGAACAAAGCTGAATGCCAGACATATATATATATATATGGATCTTTGGTTATTCGGGTTTTCTCCCGCGTAAGATTGGAAGTATCTAGGCAACGTTTCGATGAAGTCTCATTCATCATCTTCAGGCTTGGTCTTCAGCTCTGTGCTTCTCAGAGTGATGTGAGCTTGCAGCTGCAGCACAGACCTGAAGACCAAGCCTGAAGATGATGAATGAGACTTCATCGAAACGTTGCCTAGATACTTCCAATCTTACGCGGGAGAAAACCCGAATAACCAAAGATCCACATACAAGTACCCGCGAGAACCTCAGAATATATATATATTATGTTAGTGGTGACTCTCAATGATCATACAGAAGATCCTCTATCTATAACCTCTCAATACTTCTACTTTTCTCAGCATTATAGTCTTTCAAATGCATCTATTCTCCACCTTCCTATTCTGCAAGCATAAAAGGATACAAATAGGTAGCATTCTCTATACTGGCACATTTCCACCTCTGGTCCAACCCTGAAAATCTTGAGGAAAAACCTGCTGGGCTTCCAACCGCTTAGTCGATAAACTGTGTATCCAGATGGCACGACACACGTTTTGGTTCTTTTTTAAAAAAAATAACAAAATAAATAAATAACCCACAACTATCAGATCAATAATTCTGGCAGGACCTAAGCACAAACACATTGGTGGTTAGTCGAATGATAAATTGCCAGAACAACAACACGATCACCTAGGAGTCAGCTGGATTTGGGCAACAACACAACAGGCATTTCGGAAGGCTCACAAGATTGGCTTGGGTGTCGGTGTTGCAGCTGCAAGAGCAGCTGGATTCAGATTTAATCCCTGCATTTTTCCTACCGTCCCTCCAGGCACAAAAGTTGAGTTGTCTGCAGCCCGTTCTGACTTCTTTTCCTAGATGACAACAACCCCAAGCCAAACCTACATTTCAAGGAAAACAAAAAGGGGAAAGAAAAAAAAAAAGGGTAGGAAACTACAGCTAAGCTGTTTAACGAAACCATCCCAGTAAATGGTTTTTCCTTCCACCCTGCAGCTGTCAAAAGTTGTATTTGCAGGCTTTTTAAAAAATTCACCCTCCTGAGTGCAAAAACTCTCAAACTGTAGAAGTCGGATTTCTAGCATTGATTGCAAAAGCAGACATAGGATAAGCCAACCGCCAAAAGAACGGGAAGGCCTCAACTTACAACAAGTCACTTAGTGACAAGTTTGAAATTGCAATGGCGCTGAAAAAAGCAATGACTGTTTTTCTCACGCTTACGACCATTGCAACATCCCCATGGATTACGTGATCAAAATTCAGATGCTTGGCAACTGACCAGTACTTATGATAGTTGCAGTGTCCTGGGGTCGTGTGATCCCCTTTTTGTAACCTTCTCCAAAGCCAGATTAACTTAACAGCCAGGTTACTAACTTCACAATTGCAGTGATCCACTCGATGACTGTGGCAAGAAAGGGTGGTAAAATGGGGCAAAAATCAATTTACAGCTGTCTCGCTTAGCAATGTTGAACTCAGTTGTGGTCGTTAAGCCAAGCATCAGTTGAGCTGTCCAGATGTTTTTTGACTCGATGCACAACAGCCTCAGGGAAATATGCTCACGGTCAAGATTTATGGGAGCAACCTATGAATTGTAATCTATTTCAGGAGGCGGAACAACAGTTACCTTGAGTTAGAAATTATATCAACACCCAAGGTTGTGTGTGTTAAGGGGTGTAGCTATAAACAGAATTAAACTACTGCAGGAGAAACAGCTTTTAATAACAGCTTTATTAACAGGGGCTATTTGCCAAACAGTTGGGTGATAAGGCAAGGGAGGATATGTGGTTGAGACTGAGATGGCTAAACCCCGCAATTCAGTCAAAAAGACTTCCAAAGGAGCCAAGGCTGAGCCTTCAGATGTAGCCTGTTGAAACCTGTCTTTCCTTGAAAGTTACCTTGAAGGTTAGGTGCCTCTCCTACGTGTGGTCCTGACCTTGTTGTTAGTCTTCTGGAAAGTCTTCAAGGCTTGCTCTTTAATTAAGGCATGAGGACAAGATTGTTAATAGAGGGCTGGGGTTGTAATGGTGATCATTTATAGGAGCCTCCTTGATATTTGTTGAATTTATTGACATTTGTTGACAGCCAGTTTGGTCTAGTAGTTAGGACACCAAGCTAGAAACCAGGAGACAGTTCTAGTCTTACCTTAAGCCATGAAAGCCACTTGGGTGGCTTTGGGCCAATCACCAGTAGACTGAGTTCTAGTCCCGCTTTAGCCTTAAAGTCACCTGAATGACTTTGGGCCAAACACCAGGAGACAGTCTCAACTTAGGCATGAAAGCAGCTGGGTGACTGTGGGCCAATCACCAGGAGACTATTGTCTACTTCCAGTCCTGCCTTAGCCATGAAAGCTA
The DNA here is from genome assembly GCA_033807585.1 of Hydrophis major. NCBI lineage: Eukaryota > Metazoa > Chordata > Lepidosauria > Squamata > Elapidae > Hydrophis > Hydrophis major. Next base: position 9,577,275 of record CM066339.1, read on the forward strand.
GATGGGTGATTTGGGGCCATTATCAAGAGACTGTGAATTCTAGTCCCTCTGTCTCTGCCCAACCCACTTCACGGGGGCGTTGTTGTTATGGGGAAAATAGAAAGAGGAAGGGTATAATATGTGTTCACTGTTTTACGTTACTTATAAAGTAATAAAAGTGAGATTAAAAAAGAAATCTCATAAGAAAATCTAATAATGTTCCTCAACTTTAGCCACGGTGGCACAGTGGTTAGAGTGCAATGCTGCCGGCTACTTCTGCTGACTGACTGCTGGCTGCAATTTGGCAGCTTGAGTCTCACCAGGCTCAAGGTTGACTCGTTCTTCCGTCGTGGGTAAAATGAGGGCCCAGATTGTTGGGGGCAAGAGGCTGACTCTGTCAACTGCTTCGAGGGGGCTGGAAAGCGGTATATAAGTCTAAGGGCAATTGCTATTGCTCAAACTTTCTCCCCATGGTCACTCCACTCCTGCTTCAATTCGTCTCCTCCCTGCCTCCCTCCAAAGCAATCCTTCTTCTCCTTTGACTTGAAGCCAAAGAGCGTGCCCATCACTCACCCTCCCGCTGGAGTGCCAGGCCACTTTCCCCAAGTCTCCAAGCGACGACTTAAACACACCCAGCTGCTCCCACTTAGAACCTCTTGAGCCTGGGCGGACCCCCCCACACACCTCCCACCCCTTCTTATCCCAGCGGAAAAGGGGAGGGCGGAGGATCAGCATCAGATCCCCAGTGATCCGTTTCTCCCACCCACCCCCTCGAAATGCGGCAAGGGGAGAAAATGCAATCAGGAGTCATGCTGATTTATTTCGTCCACGGCTGGCGCTCCTGGCAGGGAGGGGAGGAAGCGTGTGTGTGTGTGTGTGTGTGTGTGTCTCCTCAGAAAGGGCCGGCCTCATGCACGGCTTGTGCTGGGAAGAACAATGGTCCCATTCTCCGGCCTCGTTTCAGAGCCACCCTGCACACAGAGCATGCCCTGTTGAAATCAGCTGGTGCGCGATGTTCGGTTGATATAAGGTTACCCCCCTTTGAATGGTAGCCTGGGCCAAGCCCAGACAGTGCCAGCTTCCATTATTGACATATACCCTTCCAGCAGGAATAAAGCAAGCAGAACTAGTTTATTACTCCGGAGCTGGATGGCTAAGAGAGGAGGTTGGCTTGCGAGGGAGGAGGAGGAGAACCGACAAGAGGTTGAATCAAGGAGAGAGTCAGACACATACTCCAGCCAACAAGGAGAGGATCAGCTTGGGCCAGACCGTCCAGAGGACTCCAAGCATGCTTTGCTATGGGACTCATCCTTCCAAAGCAAATGTCCACCCATCTTAAAGCTGCCACGGTTAAGAAACACTGGTCTAGGAGCTACTCTGAGGGCCTTAGTAGCACTAGCAATCACACTTAAGACTTATATACTGCTTCCCAGTGCCTCCCCCCCCCCCAACAATCTGGGTCCTCATTTTATCGACCTCCGAAGGCTGAGTCAACCTTGTAACCAAATAACAGAGTTGGAAGGGACTTTGGAGGTCTTCTAGTCCAACCCCCTACTCAAGGAGGAGACCTTTCTGGAGGAAAGTGCAAGCTGTAAAATATTTAAACCAAAAAAAAAAAAAAAACCACCTTGGTTCTGATCCTGCTGACTACTAACCCAATTAGCTGCTTAGGCTTATTAAGACGCAGAGCCCCAAGTGGCTAATAATAATTTAACATATATTCCTCCCCTACCATCCCTGGTAAAGAGGAAAGAAACTTGTTCTCCACGCAGAGGAATTTTATATCATCGCTTGAAGAGAATATTTGGAGCTCAGGGTTGAAATGAGGCCTGCTTGGTGCTCTTGGAGCTTGTGGGGGAATTTTGCAGACATTTCCTTACCCAAGTAGGGAGCATCATCAGTGGTAAAAGGGAGTGGGTTTTGCAGAGAGGAGTAGGAATAGGATGACTGTGGGGTCCTTGGTGCTTTCTGAGCTTGGTTGTTTACATGAGGAGGAGGAGGAGGAGGACTGTGATGACCTTGGTGCTTTCTGAGCTTGGTTGTATTCTCACGGACGTTTTATTACCCAACTAGGTAACCTCATCAGTGCTGGAAGGGAGTGGGGATTGCAGGGAGGATGACAACTGTGGGGTCTTCCTCCCTGTAAACCCCACACCTTCTAGCATTGATGCCGTTACTTTGTTGGATAAGGAAACGTCTGCAAGAAAACCACCAAGCTCAGACACCATCGAGGACCGCACAACCTTTCCATTGTATTATGTCGGGGGGGGGGGTACATGTCACACATGACCCCCCCTCCCATCTCTCTGCAAATCCTCCCTTCTCGTGCCTATGTCCGTTCGAGTCCACAGCTAGCCAAAATCTGAGGAATGGGCAGCGGGGATGCTTCCTCAGCTTCTGATCCGCTTTGCCCTTCCCTGCCCATCTTCCCACCAACTCAGATCCGGTGCGATGAAGCGGATCCCTTCTAAATGGCTACCCAGCAATGACGCTGGCTGGCTTGATCCTGCCAGTTGCAGAGAACCTGAAAGAGGAAACACACACACACACACACACACACGCTGCCTCCCCTTCTCCACTTGCTTGTCGGAACGTCTTCTTTCTGTCACCCGGGGCTCAAATCTCTCGTGACAGGAGAGGCAGCTTCGTCAAGCTCCCCTGCATCAACCCAGCACACGAAGAGCAGAGCAGCGGCAGGGAGAATGATTCTGGCAAGGCTCCAGGAAAGAGGGCCGAAGGAGGGGAAGGAGGGGAAGGAAGGGCCAGGAGCAACCCCAGATAAGATCAAGCTGCCTCGGTGGCTGTGCGCCTGGAGCTGGCGAGGGGGAGAGAGAGAGAGAGAGAGAGAGAGAGAGAGAGAAATAAATCTTATTTTCCAAATGCTAGAGGGTTACTAAGGAGCAGGCCATGGAGTCGGCAGGGGGAAGAGCCCTTGGGGGAATTGAAGGGAGTTCATGAAGACCCTTCTCGGAGACCCTTCCCTGAAAAGGCCAAACAAAAAGGCTTACAAGGAAAAACTCCCTGCAGGCCTCAGGATTTAGGCTGGGGAGGGTTGGGACCTCAGCCCCTGAGATCGGCTACAAGTGAACTCATTACATTTTTTTAAAGATTTGCTTGACCTACGAGCAAATGTATTTTCAGGGCTGTGGGGTTTGATCGGGACATACTAATAGGCCTTCCTCCTCCTATTTTCCCCACGACAACAACCCTGTGAGGTGGGTTGGTCTGAGGGAGAGAGAGAGAGAGAGAGAGAGGCGGGTCCAAAGTTACCCAGCTGGCTTTCGTGCCTAAGGCAGGACTAGAACTCCCCATCTCCTAGTGATTGGAGCAAAGTCACCCAGCTGGCTTTGATGCCTAAGGCAGCACTAGAACTCACTGCTTCCTAGTGCTTAGTCTCCCAGCCAGCTTTCAGGCCTAAAGCAGGACTAGAACTCACAGTCACCTGGTTTCTAGCTTGGTGCCTTAGCCACTAGACCAGAATGGTTCTCTTCTCTTCTGGCCCAGCACCTTCCCCAATAGTACACCACAAAAGTTTTTGTTTTGTTTTTTTAAGATGACTTTATGGTCAGGGGTGGCAGTGGTACCACTGCTAGCTTTTTCTATCAAGCACTTTTCCCACACTCCTTGACTGGTCTCGCTTTCTGGAAAAAAAAGAAGAGAAACCCCATGAAAATCATTTCCTCAGCTCTTCTTTGGGCATCAAATGGCAGCTACTAGAAGTCACAGCACCTAGTCCTCCACAATTTCATCCCTACATTCATTCAAGGCTGATGTGCTTCACCCAAAATCTTTTCCGTTTTTTTTTTTTTTTAAATAATAATAAATTCCAACGCGCATTCTCTTCCGACACACAGAATGAGAAGAGCGGGAAGGAGATGGCAAAAAGTGTCCTCATCCACCTCCCATCTTTCTAATCAAGGTTTAAAAAAAAATAAACCAGGATGCCATTCCCCTAATGCCTTCCAAACTCCGAATGCAAGGGTAGTTTTAAAACAGGTATGCAGAGTTTCTCCGTCCCCCAGGTTATGGTTGTCCCAAAGGTGTTTTTTCAAGAGGCAACTGGACTTTCTTGGAATTTTTTTGAAGATGTTTCACTTATCATCCAAGAAGCTTCTTCAACTCTGATGGTAGGAGGGAATGGAAAGATTTATATTCCTTGCAGACAGCTGGTCATTTGCATTCTTTTGGAGGGTCCTTGAGGCCGCTTGGAGGTTTATGGAGGTTTTAAAACCAGACTAGTAGGTAACGCAATCAGACGGCGTTTACAGATGTGTGTGTTTCTTTCTCTCTGTTTCTCTTTCTTTTTTCTTTTTCCTAAGCAGACGACATTGTCACCGTACATCAAGCCTTTTGTCAAAAGCAAAATACTGCTTTGTTCCAATGCTGTCTTCACTTTCTTACTGACGAATTAATGAGGACGTTTTTCTTTTTTTATCCTCCTCGGCTGCAAGACAGCGGATCACAGGGGAGAAGTTTAAAAAGAGAGAGAGGTGGGGAGAGAGAGAGAGAAAGAAGGAAGCATTGAAAGGAAACAGGTTTTGCCACTTACAAAGCAAACTCAAGAGGATGAAACAAAAAAGCTGCAATTGTAGCCACAAACCAAGTTTGTAATCTTGGTTCAAAATGCTGGTTTAATAAAGGACAGCAGGGTAGAAACAGACTGGGATTCATCAACCACTTGAAGGTTTCCTTAGTTGGCTATTTAAACAACAACCTTTCTTTCCCCCTATTTCTGGCAATCAAGACCCATTTATTTTCCAAATTGCATGAAAATTCATTCATCCTATCTCTCCCAAACAGCTGGAAAAGCTAGAGGCAGGGAGAGATCAGGATGATGGGAAATGGGTTCCCTACCCCCAAGATTTCTTTCTTTTCCCTCCCTTCTTTTTCTTTCCCTGAATGGGCAGCTGCTTTCTGAAAAGAATTCAGCACCTGGTCCTTTTCTGAATGGGGTGGACTGAAGGAGAATAGGCTTCTTTCCCCCTCAGATTAAAAAATAAAATAAATAACTGGTAGAATTTGCAGAGAATCTCTCTCTCTCTCTGTGAGAGAGAGACAGAGACACACACAGAGAGAAAGAGAGACAGAGGCACAGAAAGACAGAGACACACAGAGAGAAACACACACAGAGAGAGAAACACGGAGACACAGAGAAAGAGAAAGAGAGAAAGAGAGAGACAGAGACACAGAGACACAGAGAAAGAGAGAGAGACAGAGAGAGAGAGAGACAGAGACAGAGACACACACAGAGAGAGAGAGACAGAGACACAGAGAAAGAGACACAGAGAGAGAGAGAGACAGAGAGACAGAGAGAGACACAGAGAAAGAGACACAGAGAGAGAGAGACAGAGAGAGAGAGAGAGACAGAGACACAGAGAAAGAGACACAGAGAGAGAGAGTGAGAGAGAGACAGAGAAAGAGACACACACAGAGAGAGAGACAGAGAGACAGAGACAGAGACACAGAGAGAGAGAGACAGAGACACACAGAGAGAGAGAGAGACAGACAGAGACACAGAGAAAGAAAAAGAGACAGAGAGAAAGTGACAGACAGACAGAGAGACAGAGACACAGAGAAAGAGACACAGAGAGAGAGAGAGACCGAGAGAGAGAAAGAGAGAGACAGAGACACACACAGAGAGAAAGAGAGACAGAGACACAGAGAGACAGAGACACAGAGAGAGAAACACACAGAGAGAGAGAGAAACAGAGAGAGAGAGACAGAGACACAGAGAAAGAGAGAGAGAGACACACAGAGAGCGAGAGAGAGAGACAGAGAAAGAGACACACACAGAGAGAGAGAGAGAGAGAGAGACAGAGACAGAGACACAGAGAAAGAGACACAGAGAGAGAGAGAGACAGAGAGAGAGAGACAGACAGACAGAGACACAGAGAAAGAAAAAGAGACAGAGAGAAAGTGACAGACAGACAGACAGAGAGACTGAGACACAGAGAAAGAGATAGAGAGAGACAGAGACACACACAGAGAGAAAGAGAGACAGAGACACAGAGAGACAGAGACACAGAGAGAGAAACACACACAGAGAGAGAGAAACAGAGAGAGAGAGACAGAGACACAGAGAAAGAGACACAGAGAGAGAGAGAGACAGAGAGACAGAGAGAGACACAGAGAAAGAGACACAGAGAGAGAGAGACAGAGAGAGAGAGAGAGACAGAGACACAGAGAAAGAGACACAGAGAGAGAGAGTGAGAGAGAGACAGAGAAAGAGACACACACAGAGAGAGAGACAGAGAGACAGAGACACAGAGAGAGAGAGACAGAGACACACAGAGAGAGAGAGAGACAGACAGAGACACAGAGAAAGAAAAAGAGACAGAGAGAAAGTGACAGACAGACAGAGAGACAGAGACACAGAGAAAGAGACACAGAGAGAGAGAGAGACCGAGAGAGAGAAAGAGAGAGACAGAGACACACACAGAGAGAAAGAGAGACAGAGACACAGAGAGACAGAGACACAGAGAGAGAAACACACACAGAGAGAGAGAAACAGAGAGAGAGAGACAGAGACACAGAGAAAGAGAGAGAGAGACACACAGAGAGCGAGAGAGAGAGACAGAGAAAGAGACACACACAGAGAGAGAGAGAGAGAGAGAGACAGAGACAGAGACACAGAGAAAGAGACACAGAGAGAGAGAGAGACAGAGAGAGAGAGACAGACAGACAGAGACACAGAGAAAGAAAAAGAGACAGAGAGAAAGTGACAGACAGACAGACAGAGAGACTGAGACACAGAGAGAGAGAGAAAGAGAGAGACAGAGACACACACAGAGAGAAAGAGAGACAGAGACACAGAGAGACAGAGACACAGAGAGAGAAACACACACAGAGAGAGAGAAACAGAGAGAGAGAGACAGAGACACAGAGAAAGAGAGAGAGAGACACACAGAGAGCGAGAGACAGAGACAGAGAAAGAGACACACACAGAGAGAGAGACAGAGAGACAGAGACAGAGACACAGAGAAAGAGACACAGAGAGAGAGAGAGACAGAGAGAGAGAGACAGACAGACAGAGACACAGAGAAAGAAAAAGAGACAGAGAGAAAGTGACAGACAGACAGACAGAGAGACTGAGACACAGAGAAAGAGATAGAGAGAGGGGGGGGGTCAAGTGTCCAGTTCTGGGCTCAGAACTTTTAAAGACACAAATCTGGAAGGGTGACAAAGGAGGGACATGAGATAAAAGGAAAGCAAGTTACAAGTTGTGAACTTCATGATGAAGAATTTAAAGCATTAGGGCGAGGAGGGGGGAGCACTGAGCCAAGGGATAATTTCTTATCTTGCAACTCCTCTACCTTAGAAAGGATTCCTTGTACCCCCAAAGAAACCAAAGCAGCATCCTACCAGGCCTTGGAAAGCCAGCAGAAATGTGGGGATAAGCTCATAAAACACACCAAGCTCAACAACCGGGCAACCATGAGCAGTCAATCCCAGCCAACCCAATCAAAGATGCCCATCAATCAATCAATCAAATAATCAGGGCAGCACTATTTGCAGTGGTCTATACTGGGCCAAGCTGGATTCAGCAGAGGAGTGTGAAGAACTCTAAGGGAGAATTTCAAAATATGGTAAAGAAGGAAACAGAAGCATTTCAGTCTTATCTGGTAAAAGAGCTGTTAGCCCTGCAGTTAAACAAACCAGGAGAAAGAAATTCAAATGATTCCCAGAGAGATATTTATGAATAAATGAAGGGTGGAGTTTATTTATTCTGTACCTCAACCTCCTTTTCTGTTAATTAAGCCTAAATGGAACTCTGTGACAAGCTTGCATCACTTCTGGGGTGTTGCTCTTGAGAAAAGCATCCAACTTGGGAAAACGGCCTAATTATATGCCCGTAGCAATAAACCAACAAGCAAATTGTGCTATCAGGGTTAAAAAGGAGCTCTTTGTCCTATCTACATATGATTCTACACAGCTTTCGTGTTGTTCCTCCTAACCCACCCTTCCTTTTATTGCTAAACTAAAAAGTCCTCATACATTTATTTCCCCAGCTACCAAATTATCTTGATTGCCTCTTTAGTAGTTTCGAAAGTTTCTGATTGATGGATCAATTAACTGATTTACTCTGACTTCTAATTAACTGTGCCAATTGAGTTTGCCATGGTCACCTTCCAACATTTCTGTGGAGATAAATGTAATTGAAAAAAAAACTTTGTAGCATCTTCTAGGTCCACCTTTCTTAAAAGTGGTATTCTCCAAACCAGGGCTTTAAAGATGCTGAGCTTGCCAACTGGAAAAGGTTTGAGATCTGAGTGTCATATGATGGAGTGAGAGCCCTTTCCTTGCTCCAGCTCCTGCCCACCTAGCAGTTTGAAAGCATGCAAATGCGAGTAGATAAATAGGTACCACCTCCATGGGAAAGTAACAGTGCTCTGTGTACCTCAGTGTATAGACATGTTGGCCACATGACCCCAGACAGCACTGGCTCCCTTGGCTAAGAAATGGAGATGAGAACCATGGCCTAGAGTCAAACATAGCTGAACAGGGGAAACTTTTACCTTTACTTTTGCAATCTTGCCAGCCTATGTTGGTGATCAATATCTAGACAGCTCCAACCAATCTCCTTTGCTGGATTCAAACAACTCTCCAATCTTACCTGGGCTAAATCAAATCTTCTCACCTGTTATGAGAGCTGATTGATTTAATTCCTGCCTGTTTATTTCCATTAATCAAGTGACACTGCACTTCCAAAAAAAAAAAAAAAACAAACCTTCTCCTCAATTTCCTTCTATTTCTCATTCCAAACCATCCATCAAGATACATTTTTTTCCTTAAAAGAGACATCAGAAAGATTTAGCAGTTGAGCCACCAACCTTCAAAGGCTTCGGATATCATATTTCTCATCGGCAAATATTGGAAGAACACAAGAAGACACACGCCATTGCATTTTACTATTTACTTCAGCATGTCATAAATCTGTTCCCAATACGTAAATCAATAATTTGCTGGAGTGGCCTTGTCCCTGTCAGTGAATTACTTAGTTTTCTGCAACCCGGGGAAAGAAAAAAAGGATGCTTAAACCTTTTTAGTGCATATATAGAAACCAGGAACTATCGACACTGCAAATGTGGCTGTGAAAACTCACATCTGTAACAAAACGTGGAATATGCTTTTTCTCCTGAATTGTATACCTCAATTGTCTTCAGGAAGCATCTGGTTCCTAAAACTTCAGTGCAGGGACTTTCCATTAAGTGGGTAGAATCAATAAATGAAGACCTGCATGTATGCATATATGGTAGTAATAAAATGTGGTGGTTTGTTTCATTTTAACATATAAATTGTAGTGAAAAAAACAAAACAAAACTAGGACCTATTAGTAAATATTAATTTGTCCAGGAATTCAAGTATGGAAACCTTTGTTTTGCAAACACCTCCACATTCCTAATTATCTTCTTTGGCTTTGTAGAAGTAAATCATCCTCCAGAACTAAAGGGCTAGAGAATATGTGCAATCTGAATAATGTTGGAAGCATAGTATGTGCATCAGAGTGGTATTCAGCAGGCTCTGACCAGTTCTGGAGAACCAGTAGTGGAAATTTTAAGTAGTTTGGAGAACCAGCCAATCCCACCTCTGACTGACCCTGCCAACCCCCATCTCTTCTCTGCCTCCCATTGAGTCCCAGCTGATCGGCTGGGTCTCCTTTGGTTGCTCTGCACAGGAGAACGGAGCTGGGAAGCAGGTTAGTTGGGTGGGGAAAGGAATGGGGATTTTGCTATAACCTTCCCCTGCTATGCCCACCAAGACACCCCCACCAAGCCACGCCTACAAAACCAGTAGTAAGAAATTTGGAATCCCACCACTGATGTGCATGTTGAAAGTACGGCATAAGAACTCCCTAACTTAACCTGTAGAATGTTACTAGCTAGGTTTTCAAAGATGCACTTCTCTCAAACACTCATTTCTACCTCCTCCGAATCCAAAACACTTCTATAATTTTCCCAATTATCCTGGGACAATGCCTTCCTGTTTTTTCTTAAGAGTCATACCTTGTCTCTGCTGTGCTCTAACCTGCGTTTTTCAAAAGTAGATAGAATAAAATGTGTGCATTCTCATAAGAACTAGCACTATACGGTCTGTAGGACTTCAACAATGCTGCATTCCACGGATACCAAGTGTGAAACAACCTACGCCTGGATCAACAGGCATACATTTGTGCAACCCTGCAGAGTCTTTTGCAATACAGACAATCCTCAACTTATGACCAGAAGTGGTATTCAGCTGGTTCTGACCTGTTCTAGAGAACCAGTAGTGGAAATTTTGAGTAGTTTGGAGAACTACTGGCAAATACCACCTCTGACTGGCCCTGCCCCTATCTCTTCTCTGCCTCCCGAGTCCCAGCTGATCGGGTGGGTCTTTTGTTGCCCTACACAGGAGAACGGAGCTGGAAAGCAGGTTAGTGGGGTGAGGAGGGAATGGGGATTTTTCAGTAACCTTCCCCTGCCACCCCTGCCAGGTTGGCAGAATCTGGAACAAGGAATGGGAGTTCACTCCGCGGCGCTAGGGATTCAAACCGCTAACCTGCCGACATTTCCGACTGACCAGCTCAGTGTCTTAGCCACTGAGCCACCACATCCCTCAATCTTTATTTAGGCTGGTTCAAAAACCATATTCTTTACCCCAATCTAGCTTTACCTACACAATCTAGCTTTACCTACCTTCTCTTGAGCATCCTTCTCTGTTCTACACCAGCCTAAACTTGGTAGGAAACATCTGCATCCTCTTGGCAGGAAGTCCTTGAGGATAAACACACGAGTCACTTGAACAATTGCACAGGGTTGATCAATATCCCTGTTACAAATCAAAAGACAGGCTCCCTCCTCCCCACGAATTTTACTTTGTTTATTGATTTCTTAGATTTATCTCCTATTTTGGCTGTACAGCACATCCTCTTCCGACTTCTCTATCCAACCATCCAGAGACCGGAGTAGTTGGCCTCAAATCATCCATGGCTAGACATCAGGTTGACCCCGAATCCCCCAAACTTCATTTAATACTTTTAAATCAAAGCTCTTTGCATATATATATATATATATATATATATATATATATATATATATATATATATATATATATATATGGGGGGAGAAGGGAACCCCAGTTTCATCCTCCTTAAAACTTTCTTTTGAATCTTGTTCTTAAGGATTTCCTTTACTTGGTTCCTCTAAAAAAAGCAATCTTTTTGTGTAGGGAGCACAAAAGGTTAATTATGCTGCTGTTGTCAGATCAACAGAGAAGCTGCCAGAAGGGACTGCCACACCCCCATGTTAGCAGCTGTTGACCCAAATATAACATGGCAGGGGGGGGGAAACCCCCACACAATTGCACCTACTTCTCTAGAAACACACAGCTTGCTCTTGAAATTAGGAAATGACCGGGTTAGGCTGGCAGATTGGAATCCTTCCTGGATTCCAGCAGATCCTACCTGTCTTGAGGTACCTCCCTCTTCTTCCAAATATGGCCTGTGCGGGAGGTGGATTCAGTGGCTGGAAGCCCGACAGATCGTTTGGACAAGAGTTACTGAGCATTACGGTATTATGAGCAGCCTGCACAAGGGATTAAAAATGTACAAGCACAGATTTGTTTGGGGGAATAGGAAAGGAGCCCCTTCCAGTTTTGAGGCTTCTTCAGAAGGAGCATTCAACACACCTGGTTCTTATGTTGCAGGAAGCCAAAATGTGGTTTTGTTTGGCTCCTGGTTTAGCTTTTTGTGAAAAGCCAGTCAGCTGTAGCTAGGTCAGACCATGGAGGCTTCATTAATGGGTGAATGAAACTTGGATTCTCTTCCAATTCTCCTTACAATTAGTTACAAGATCAGAAAATAGATCTGCCCTGGCAGCCTCGCCACGTTTGGCAAGTCAGCTGGAGTCACTTTTTGCTAACTTTCTCTATTTGTCCAGTCCTAAGCTCATGGACAGAGTCTGGTTTGTGGTTTAAGGAAGGATTTTTAGTGCAAATTACACCCCACCCACCCTCCACAAACAAAGGTTTGGTGATGTACATATCTGCAAACCAGTTTACCTATTTCTGACAGTTCTCATTCGCAGGTAGAAAACCCAGTTTTTAAAATATAAACTTAAAAGTCTCTGCAGGAAAAGCAGTGTTGTTCAGCAAATCACCCAGGTTGGCAGAAACATTTCTGGAGTTCTTATCATTAATTACACAGACTTCATTGTTCTGCAACCATTACATATACTTTTGTAAGTAGCCACAACATGAACTGTGGTTAAACATCTTTTTTTTCCCCTTCCTGTTCCTTTTTCTTTTGACTACCCAAAGTCTGGCACCTACTCCCAGCATCGGGACTTAAAATAATTTTGTACAGCTCATTAACACCTAGGTCAGGCTTGATACATCTTGCAAAAGCCAACCCAGATGTGATTTGGTTGATTTTTGGCTTAGAACAGTGCATATCACAGTTAAGATGGCTTATTAAACCGTAGGTTTCAGCTTAACTAATTGCATGAGCTCATTCATACTTTATTCAAGAAAGCACCGTGAAATAAAATAGGGCTTATCCGCGTATGAACCTGGTTGTGCACACCTTATAATTTAAAGCATCTAAACCACCAATATCAATCAACAACAACCAACGGCAATCAATAAAAGGTTTGAACCAACCAACGGCAACCAACAAAAACATCACAAAAGAAACTGATGTTCTACTGCCAGGAAGGAGCATTTCTAGTTTGACAAAAGGGCTCTGCCTATTATGCACAGGTTTTTCAACAGCTACGTTAAAAAGAAAAAAGTTATTTGCAGAATAATATGCAAAAGCAGAACTACTTGCCTGCCGTTTCAACTGCTGCCAATTGCAAATGCCTTCAGGTTGCTCTCTAAAAATAGCTCTGGGCATTGGCAACCATTAAACGCATCACAGGAGAAAGAGTTAAGGATGTTTTTGTTGAGGGATCTGCTCTTCCTTTCACAGGGAAAGATCAAAGGCTTAGCCCTGACAAAGTGACCAGACCTGCAAAAGGTTTTCACACACACCTCGATCTCCAGAACAATTCAGCGTTCAAACCAAATCCCAGCCACAAGTTTCCCACCCGCTCCCTTTCCATCTTGTTGGCTTATTTGTTTATCTAGAAAATGTGTAGGGCTTCCGACCTTCACTCACGGTGCGTGTCCATGGGAGAGAGGTGGACTCAGTGGTGGGTTGGTCTTCAGGCCTTCTCATGAAGTCTACATGGTTGGTCTGGTGTGGTCCTGTTTGTTTATAACTCATTTGTGATGACACCATGTGGCTTACAGAAATAAAGCCCCAAGAGGGGGGGGGGAATCTTATTTCCACAGGGAAGGAATAATCACTCAGAAGACCCTTTTTCTTGGTCCCACCAGATGGACCTCCTTAAGGGACCTATAATGCCTCTTGCTTCCCTGCTCTAGTGGGACGGGCGGACACAAATGGGAAAAGATGGTCCTTCAAAACTGGCCACCGGCCGTTACATCTTCAACTCGGGTGGAGAGGGGAAGCCCACAGACCTGCAACTTGTCAAAATCAGCACTAGGTAGTACAGGAAATTCTCAACTTACAACAGTTCATTTAGTGACCGTTCAAAGTTACAACGGTGTAAAAAGTGACTTATAACCATTTTTTCACACACACAACTGTGGTAGCATCCTGCAGGGTCACATGATCAAAATTCAGACACTTGGCAACTGAGTCATAGTTATGACAGTTGCAATGTCCCAGGGCCATGTGATCCCTTTTAGCAACTTCTGACAAGTAAAATCATTGGGAAAGGCAGATTCGCTTAACAATGCAGTGATTCACGTAACAACCAGAAGAGGAGAGGAGAGGAGAGGTGAGTTGGAAGGGACCTTGGAAGTCTTCTAGTCCAACCCCCTGCTTAGGCAGGAAACCACTTCAGACAAATGGTTCTCCAGTCTCTTCTTAAAAATTTCCAGGGTTGGAGCATTCACAACTTCAGGAAATGTCTTCACTGTGGCCAGAAAAGTTGCAAAATGGGACAAAGCTCACTTCACAAATGTCTCACTTAGCAACAGACATTTTGGGCTCAATCATGCTGCCATGTTGAGGACTATCTGTATGTTCATCAGCAACTGGGCTTGTACCAGCTTGGGACTCCATCTGCTATTGCATTCCTGGGCAGCTGCCCTTTTACAGGAGACAATTATTCTAGGCTTGTTGTAAGCCAGCACTAAGTCAGGAGTGTTAAACAATACCCTTCCAATTAAGAGTAAAACTAACAGGCCACTCACTGAGTTGTTAAGAAAGAAGCTTCCCTGCGTTTATTCCTCCCTCCTACCCCCACCCAAAATGAATCTGGATCAAAAGCAATTAGTTAAACGCCAGGAGCAATTTGATGATAAATAAATATTCTTATATTAGACACGCTGAAGCGTAATTGAAAAACACAAATTCCTGAACCGTTTATAGTCATGTATTTGAACTTGTGCTCCAATTTTATTTAAGGGGGGGGGAGGAGGAGGAGGGACAGCAGAGGCCCCTTCTGTCTTTTGTCAATAATCGCATAATTATACAATCCCTAAAGTACATACTGGTTGGCTAGGTTTCAGATATTAATCATTGTAAGTGACAGGGTTCTCTTTTGGCACCAAGCTGTAAAAGAGAGATGTCCATTTTATTTCTATATATAGCCCTTCAAATTCGCAGGAAAGATACTCCCCAAATTTCCAAAGAACCATTTTAACAGCCTGGCAAGGTCAAAGCAACAACCCAAGATGCAGCAGCCATCTTCGTGAGACCCAAAGTTGTTTTTTCTTTAATTATTATTTTTATTTTAATGGATCGTCTCGGAGCTCTGCGATCCCAACCGTTTTTAATGGATTTCACATCCTTTATTTAATTTTACAAATCTTGACAGAAATGCCAGGAAACTTGCAATGCTATAATTATATTTCTTCCAATGGTTGTAAGTTATTAACAAGGCTGTCAAAACACCATAATTATTTTATACCAAGTTTGACTGATTCCATAAGCTGCCTCTTTTTAACTCTACAACATCCATCCGTTCTAGCTTCCTCCTTCAATTAACAGTGGCTGTGGGCCCACATAAGAGATCCGGCGGCTATTTAAAGGAAACAATGCCTGCTTATTTGAAAATAACATTGAAACTATATCTTACAATCCAGGGAACGAGATCAGATTAACTGTTAATCTGTTAAGAGTTGGAAGGGACCTTGTAGGTCATCTAGTCCAACCCCCCAAAACAAGAGACCCTACACCATTTCTGACAGAGGGCAGTCCAGTCTCTTCTTGAAAGCCTCCAGGGATGAAGCTCCCACAACTTTCAAAGGCAACTTCTGTTCCATCGGTTGATGGAATCACATTAGTTATCAGGTCACATTAGCCACTGCAGGTAGTCCTCGACTTATGACCACAGTTGAGCCCAAATTTCTGTCGTTAAGGGAGACATTTGTTAAGCGAGTTTGGCCCCATTTTATGACCTTTCTTGCCACAGTCATTAAATGAATCACTGCAGTTAAGTCAGTAACACGGTTAAGCAAATTTGGCTTCCCCATTGGCTATGCTCATCAGAAGGTCGCCAAAGGTGATCACGTGATCCCCTGGAACACTGTGACCGTCGTACGTATGAGTCAGTTGCCAACTGTGTGAATTTTGATCGTGTGATCATGGGGATGCTGCAATGGCTGTGAGTGTGAAAACAGTCATGAGTCCCTTTTTTCAGTGCTGTTGTAATTTTGAATGGTCACTAAATGAACTATTGTTAAGTTGAAGGCTACCTGTACTTTGCAACTTTCAAAAACCAAAGGATCCGGTTTTAGCTTCCTACCAAATGAAGCTGCAAGGATAAAATAAATGGTCAAACAACAACAATTGAGTAATAAGTATTTTTCCCCCTTAAACTGTCCAACATATGAATGCAATAAGCAATGGGTCTGTTTTGTATTAAAGTGACAAGAATCAAGACAACAAAGCAATTGTAAACAATGCTCATTCTAGGAACCAGGGTGGGAGTGAGATTATCCAATAGAAATGAACCCAGATCTCTCAAACTT
This sequence comes from Hydrophis major, assembly GCA_033807585.1. Classification (NCBI taxonomy): domain Eukaryota; kingdom Metazoa; phylum Chordata; class Lepidosauria; order Squamata; family Elapidae; genus Hydrophis; species Hydrophis major. Next base: position 9,593,277 of record CM066339.1, read on the forward strand.
CAACAATCGGTGAGCATTAATACACATTGGAAACAGGGAATTATTGATTGGGGGGGTGGGGAAAACCATGAATAACAACCAAGTAAAATAGAAGAGAATATTTGTACCTCAGGGATGAACTCTGGGGGTCCTTAGTGCATTCTGAGCTGGGTTGCCTTCTTGCAGACGTTTCATTACCAAACTAGGTAACATCATCAGTGCGTGACATTTCTGATGATATTACCTAGTTGGATAATGAATCATCTGCAAGAAAGCAACCACTTTCAGGATCAAAAGCAGTTCAACTACGTCCTCCAATCCTTGTGTTTTTTGCAACAGCTTGCTTGATGGCATATTATCGAAAACTACATTAAAAATCCTGCAGGCTTTTTTTTCACAAGCTTTTTAGCTGGGCCTAATACGACTGCCCCACTGCAAACTCATCTCTCCATGTGAAATATCACTCCATAAAATTCACATGGTGTAGGATAAAAATTTCAGTAATTTATTTTTGTTTAAGTTGAAGGTGAGCAGAAGGTGTCAGTCTCTTATTCCAATACCATCTAACCGCCATTCCTGGCTGTCTTTCTTCAACCAGGCAAGGTTTTTTTTAGCAGGAGACATTAACCCAATTATCTATCCGGGAAGATTCAAGTTTTCAACTGTCAAATCTGACAAAACAACAAGAACCCCAGCAGAAACATCTGTTTGCTTGCAGGGCAGGGCATGTTGGGAGGCGCAACTGTGGAGTCCCTTTAGTTTATGAGGTTTAAGAATCACAAAATTGGCCTCAGAAGCACAATTACCCTCAAGGACATGGCTATCTTTTTAAAAGAAGGCCCGGATCAATCTGCAGAAAATAAGACCGTAGCTGCTAAGCACAGCCTCTTTGTGCTGCCTTTGAAATCAGAGACTGCTGGAAAAAAAAAGCCAGATAAAAAAAATTCTTCCTTTGCATTCTCTCCTTAAACACTTCCTGAATAAAGCTATTTGCCTGTCATTGAAAACAGGATGTTCCGTTGAAAGGGCTTTTTAACTCTGATCCAGAAAAAGAGCCCCCAAAACACACTTTGAGCATCCACGCTATTAATACTGGAGAATCAGGCATAGGTTGAAGATCAGGATCTTGAAATATTGCAGTTTTGGTCACCATTAAAAAAAAGAGGTCAAGATTCTGGAAAGAGTGCAGAGAAGAAGGACAAAAGATAATTAGGGGGCTGGAGGCTAAAACATATGAAGAATGGTTGCAGGAATCGGGTACGTCTAGTCTAGTGAAAAGAAGGATTAGGGGTGACAGGATAGCGGTGTTCCAATATTTAAGGCGTTACCAACCTAATCTCCAAAGCACCAAAGGGTAGAATGACAAGCAACAAATGGAAAGTAATCAAGGAAGGAAGCAACTTAGAACCAAGGAGAAATTTCCTGACAGTCAGAACAATTAATCAGTGGAACAACTTGCCTCCAGAAGGTTTTTAAGATGAGATTGGACAACCATTTGTCTGAAATAGTATAGGCTTTCCTGCTTGAGCAGGGAGTTGGACTAGAAGACCTCCAAGGTCCCTTCCAACTCGGTTATGGCCCCATTATGTTAGATGCCAATAGCAAAGTTCCTATTCTAAGACCTTATCCTGAGTTTAGAGGGCAAGAGATGATCTTTAGAGCATGACTGAAGAAATAGTAAAACTGAATCCTGCTCCTTCTGCCTTTCAGTCCCTATGCTCCACCATTCCCGGACCATACAAAATGCAGGCGACCACCTAGGACCTTGGATCACCCTTCTCCAACTCAAAACACTCTTTAGATGATTCAGCCAGGAGCATCCAGATTTCCCAGACATTTATCCAACACATCTGAAGGACACAAGCTTGGAAAAGACGGCCTTGAACTCTTCAAGCGTAAACATCCTGAAACCATCAAGCGATAAAGGGCTTTGCAAAACTTTGCAACTAAGAAATCAGCCAGCTTTTCATTTTAAGCTACATTTCCGTCAGGATCGAGTGATGCTGCCACGCTGCTCGCTTGCCAGTTCTTTCAAGCAAACCAGCCAAGCAAAGAAACATGTCCAACTGCACTTCAGAGCAACAGCTGACTCAGCTTGGGTGAGTCTATTTCAAGATCTGCAAGAAATGCAATACTTCTGGATCAAGCTGGCAACCTCCCTGCCCACTGAGAAGGGCAAGGGGCAGTAATGGAAGAAACAACACAACGCAGTTGGTAATGGGGGATTTTAGCAAACTCTGCATCGAGTGGGAGATTGGACAGGTTTCTGACCAACCTCGCTGACAACTTTGTCCTGCAAAAGGTAGGGGAGGGAACTAGAGGGACAACTGTACTGAACCTAATTCTTCCTAAGAGAGAAGAAGTGATAGAAAGGGTTAAAATTGCTGGAAACTTGGGGGGGGGGTGAGAGAGAGAGAGAGACCGTGCCATATTGGAATTCCACATAATGCAGACACAAGCAATAGAACATAATCAAACTAGTGTCTTAGACTTTGAAAGAGCTGATTTCAACAAAGTTAGAGAAAAATCCTTGGGGAGAATTTCCGTGGATGACAATCTTAAAGGGGAAAACAACTGAAGCAGCTTGGGAAACTCTAAAAAATATGATCTAAAAAGCCCAATCCAGAACAATACCACATATTCTTAACTTGTACAATCTCTAGAAAAGAAGCACCTTATCTTACAGGGCTTCTTAACACTTCATTATAATTTTAAAATCACTCCTGTCCATTGGCGTGTCTTCATGTATTAAAATCCGCTGAGGAAGGAAGAGGAGGAGAAGGAGGAAGGTAGATCTGATCTATTTTCCCAGTCAAAACAGCTGGCCTTGAACCCTATTACCAACAAGTCTGGTCTAAACAGATCTGCCTTTAGCTTGTCTCAAAGGTGTTTTTTCAACAGGCAACTGGACTTGGTTTTCCCTTGAAGATGTTTCGCTTCTCATGCAAGAAGCTTCTTCCGTTCTGACTGTTTTGTGAAGGATGATTTATATTCCTTGCACTCATCTCGTCATTAGCATTCTTTCTGAGAGTCATTGAAGCCACTTGGGAGGTTTATCCGTGCCCTCAGGGTCACCTGAATAGTGAAAATGGGTGTGGAGCCTTCTTGGAACTGCTGAAAGTTCCTTTAGCTTGTTTTTGATCACTGGAATTTTAAAATAAATATGGTCAGGGGTCCAATTATTAAGACTAACAGTTCATCTAGTAGTATTGTCTAGGTTGGGAAGGAAGAACTTTCCAAGGCTTCATTCAAGGAGGTATCTTCAAAAGAGATAACACAGGACACAGATGAATAAATAGTAATTTATTCAACAGTACTGATAACCTTCCATAGCCCTGATAATCTGTGGGTGATCAGAGGAGAAAACACAAAAACAAAAGGAAAGAAAAATACAGCAATAAAACCCAGTCCACAAAGCAAAAAGATTCCATTCTGGTGAGGCGTTGCATGACAATGTCTGACGGCTCAAAGAAAAATGTTTTTCATCCTTGCCGTTTTCCAAGCCTTGGAGATGAAGTGGTGTTTTGCTTTTTTTTTTTTTTAAGGAGTGAAAATACATTTCATGCGAATGGATTGTCTGCCATAAGATGTGGTTGCCTTTGACTAGATTACATGGCTTTCAAGGAAGCGGTGAGGGCAGGCAAATCTGTATTAATGAAGATCTGTCATGAAACAGTTTGAAAATCCAGATTTGTTGGGGAGAGGGTGAAAAAGAGAGGGTTCTGGGTGGACCCTGATGTAACCGTCTCAGAGTTTCTCAACCTTAGCAACTCTAAGATGCATGGACTTCAACTAACCATGGTGAAGGAGGTCGTGAAATCAGACGTGACTCGTTTAATAATACCACTTTGCCTAGCAGTAGAAAATCAGGTGCTAATTTTGGTCGTAAGTCAAGGACTACCTGTAATTCAGAACCGGTTTAAGAAATTTCACTGGTTCCCTCTGCAAGTTTACATTTCTCCTTTTTTAAAATCCCCAATGCTACCTTTGGTGTTTGTTTTTCTGCCTTCAAACTCCTGGCAACCGTGTGGACACGTCTACGCAGTTTCCTTGGCAAGATTTTTCAGAAGCAGTTTGAAATTTATCAGCTTTCTTCTTAGGGCCAAGAGAGGAGGACAGGCCCAAAGTCACTCAAGCAACTTCGGTGCCTAAGGCAGGACTAAAATTCCCAAACTCCTGGTTTCTGGGGCTGGTGCCTGTAACCTTTACACCAAACAGCCTCTTTTGGAACATCATCACTTCTGGGTAAACCAGAACATCTGTAAACTTCTCTCCCCACAAGACAGAAACCAATTGTAGCTCCATGCTCCCAGATCTTTTTAAATGCTTAAGCTGCTAAATTCTAACATCTGATTTGCCATTAAGGTTAATCAGCAGTGAGCCTAAGGAAGCTGCCCATACTGCATTAGCAAAGACAACTAACTGTTCAATTATTTCTGAATAGAAAACGGACCAAATGCAGAATTTACTCACAAGAGGAACTGCGTGGCGGTTCCTGCCAACTTATTAACCTCTTGAGGAGTGTTTTCCCCGCAAAAGTTTCTTCCTGTATAGTTCTTTAGAAACAGGATTTGTTCAATTTCTCAGCCTTCCCTCCCCCCCCCTTCTTTTTTCAAGAGGAAACTCCAGTAAAATCGTCATTTGCAAATACCCAGAGCCCTATGAACTCCAACAAATTCTAAGTTAAGCCCTTTTTCTGGGTAGATAATTACTTCCATAATGTGAATAGATGATTGATGTAAGCCTGGTTCGGATCTTGCCCTTTGTTTCTCTTAAAAAGAAAAAGTGATGAACATGAGAAGACAGCTTTTAAATTTGAATTTGTGAAATGGAGATGGCGATTGATTGCAACCGAGTTCACAATCATGCAAAATCACAGACAACTGTTTACAACTCTCTGGTGAATTTATACAGCTGTCCAGACAGTGTCCTTCAAAACACAACCTTAGCATGTTTGATATGGCACTGGAGGACACGTGACTGAGGGCCAGGCTTCCCTTCCACATCTGTGTAGTTTCTTCAGTCTTAAGGGAATTGCTAAATAACTAATCAACGACATGCTTGCTTGCCAAATGCAGAGCTCCAGACTTTTCTGAAGGCCCAATTTCGCCTGGATCAATGCTAAGCGAAAAGGCCTGACCACAAGAACTCTGTTCTTGCAACAACACAAAGCTATCCTGATAAGTTTTACAGGAAGAGGGAAATCCCTGAGCAGCGAGATAAGTAAAATACAACTTCCCAATTTCATCACCACAACGTTTCCTTTTAATGCAGAGAGATGGCGGTTTGGAAATTCTGCAGGAGGAAAAAAAAAATCCCATAGACTAGTTTCCCCCACCTGCACCCCAATTTTTCTTAACGTCTGGTTCTTATAGAACCAAGTTTTTCACTTATGTTTATGCAATGGATACAATGCAACAAAATGAGAACAGAAAGACCCCAGGCACAACACTTCTGGTTGTCCATCTAGTCTGTAAATTTCATAGAAAATAACAGCATAGGCCTAAAACCATCAAGAAACCACATCCAGCCATAACTTTCATTTTTTCCAACAAAAAACTGCAAAGCAAAGTTCTCACATACCAGAATAACACAAGACCTGCTTTTTATTTTCAAGGGCCCAACAGTCATTCTTACTACCTGAACATAATTTATAGCTAACACCCCTTGATTTGCTTGGAAAAGTACACACTGTCCAGAAATAAGTTATTCAGATGGTGGAGGACCCAGGATGATCTCAAGAAGCTAAGCAGGGTCAAATCTGGTTTAGCAAGTCTAAAGGCTGGTTTGGGAAGATAAACATCTCAAGAAAATGGAGGAAACCCAGCCAACTCTGTACTCTTAGCCCCAGAAGTGCAGATGCTGGCATAAATTCATCAACTTAAAGTTCTGACTTGAAGGAGATTCACCTTAACCTGGGATGGTCACAAGTATTCCAACAGGATAAAAGAACTTAAGGAGGCAACCTGACTCTTTGCTCTCTAATTTTTCAGGGCTTTTAACATAGAGAACATAGCTCACCATATCTCCATCCTCAGGAGACTACTCATGTCATGCTTTCAATGCTCCAAATGTTCTCCCGCTCCCATCTATGGCTACTCTTTAACCAACAGAAGTCTCAACTCCTGAACGAAGCCATATTTGGCTGAATACACCACAACTGACTGGAACTACACCAAAGAAGGAGCCATTTTTACCACTCGCAATGCCTGGTTTAACACAAAGCATTAGCAAGTCAACCAGGCTAGAGTTTCATAAGATGAATGGACTCCATCAAAAACATGAAAAGACACTACTACTTAAACTGAGATATGTAATATTTCTGGCTACATCAATGCTTCCCTTCTAATAGTGATTTGGGTGAGAAGTTGCTGGTCATTTTTTACCAGTCTACCATCGAGAGCATTTTGGCCTACTATGTAACGGTGTGGTATGCTGGATGCTCTGCAGTGAATAAAAAGATGCTCCAGAGAGTTATAAACACAGCACAAAAAAATCATCGGTTGTTCTATTCTATTCTATAGGACACAACATGTAGAAAAACGTAGAGTTCAGAGTACAGATAGTTCTCAACTTACAACTGTTTGTTTCGTGACTGGCTCAAAGTTACAACAGCACTGAAAAAGGTGACTGTTTTTCCACACTGAACAATGTTTGCAGCGGCCCCATGGTCACGTGATCAAAATTTGACACTTGGCAACTGGTTCATACTTATGACCGCTGCAATGTTCCAAGATCACATGATTCCCTTTTATGACCTTCTGACAAGCAAAGTCCACGGGAAAGCCAAATTTGCTTAACAACCATGTTATTAGTGTAGCAACTGCAGTGATTCACTGAACAGCCGTGGCGAGAAATGTTGTACAATAGGGCAAAATTCACTTAAAAACGGTCTTGCTTAGCAACAGAAATTTTGGGCTCACTTGCGGTCGTAAGTTGACGGATACCTAATTAACCAAGCAGGATGTATTAGCAAAGCAAAGGTTTTTTTTTTTTTTTTAATAACTGCAAGGACACAGCATTAAACTAGGAACATTTGCACTGCAAAACACAGAATGCATTAAAAAGAAACCCCTAGATTTCTCTCTAGTGGTCTACAACACAACTAGATCTCAATCAACAAGACTGAGCTAGCTATAAAGAAGAAGAAAGAAGGTCTATAATGTACATCGTGCGTTAAGCACATGCTAGTCCGAGAGATTCTGGCCCTGGTAATCCCCTTCACCTCTGGCTCATATTAGAAGCTCCTCTGGCATTTCCCCACGAACAAGAGGAAGAACCACACACCTTGATATGAAAAAAGAAAAAAAACCTCATGTCAGCCTTTGCTCCTGAACATGTGAAAAGAACACACCCACCCGAACACACAACTTATGCCAACACAACTGCCTTCTGGAGAGGCAACCCACCTCTGGCCCTTGAAAGAAAACAAATGGATCCTGTGCAGGCTGTTTATTGCAATGAGTCAACTACAACCAAGGAAGCAAAAGCTCTCCTTCGCATATTAATGAAAAGTAGGGCTCTAGGCAGCTGCCACCATCCCATAAGCAGGACGATTCTTTTAAAGATCCTGCGGGACACCTGGCCTAGTTCCTGATCAGAAGTCGCTTCTGCACGGATCACAACTCTCTAAGCAGCAGGTGTGTAGCCACAAAAATAGCTCCATCACCCCTCAAGACAAATGAACGAGCAAGAGAACTGGGTATGTCTAGTCTAACAAAGACAATAGGAGCGACATGACAGCACTCTTCCAATATTTGAGGGGCTGCCACAAAGAAAGGGAGAGGGGTTTCAACCTGTTTTCCAAAGCACCTGAAAGACAGGACAAGAAATAATGGGTGGAAGACCATTAACGAGAAATCCCATCTGGAACTAAAAGATTTCCTGATAAGGAGAACAATCAATCAGCGGAACCTCCAGAAGTCATGGCTGCTCCATCATTTGAGGCTTTTAAGAAGAAATTTGTCCAGAATGGCATAGGGTCCCTTGCCATGGGCAAGGAGTTGACTTCAAAAGTCCCTAGTTTTCTATGTTCTAAATTTAAGGATCACAATAATTGCCATTCCTCAAAACCCGTTTTCTCCTGTCATTCAATGGCAGGGCTGGCCCACACCTGGCTCACCCTGCACCATTAGTCAGAGTTTAATCATGGTTACATTTTATCTGAAGCATCTTCATGCAATGAAACCTTTTAAAACAATCCTTCAAGGTGGTCCCATTCTAGGTTAAGGCTGCAGAGCACAAGGGCTAAGCCAGAAGTACTGATCGCTCTGTTTAGCTAAATCCCTTCTACAAAACACTTGTTAAAGTTCTGCTACTTGGAAAATCATTCCCCCCCCCCTCCAAACTTGACATCCCAATCTTTCAAAGCCAGTTCTATACTTGGGCAATAGAAAACTATGATGGATAGCAGACTGTGTCTCCCCTTTGCTGTCTGCTCCCTCCTCTCTTTTGTTACCATACTGATACATTCTCACTGTTTTCTTTTCCATTGTTTATTTTACTTGTTTTGTTGACACTCTTTTCGCTTCTTTGTTTTTGTTACTGTTGCAAGCTGCGTGAAATAGCCCTACTAACAAATAAAATAATAAATAAAATATATAGGAATGGTCTACTATCTTGCCTGAAGAAGCTCCAATGAAAAGGATTGCTTTAATACAGGTGATAAAATTACAGCCTTTTTTTGTGTTCTGCAAAAATGACATTTAGTGGAGTATATCGCTAAAGTTAAAATTCCATATAATCATTTCTGCAAGCCAGTTCAACAAATCCACATGTGATGTACACCCAGAAGAGTCTTTCTCCCTTTTTTTTAATGATCCTTCACCTCCTTCTGAATTGGTTGATCAAGGTTCAAATCATCTGAGAGACTGATAAGATGCTATTCATCCTTCTCTTTTATTGTTCAAACACTCCCAAGTATCACTTCCAGGATCTGTGTGAAAGTTAGGTAGACCTACCTATTCATTTCAGTTCCTTATTGATTTGCTCACTTACCAGTCCTAATTTTGTTGTGCTTGGTTCCCAGTCAGCTTCAAGAATATTGAAACAAACTTTTAAGGAAGAAAATCCTTAAAGAGACTTACTTTAGAGAGAGATTGCCAAGTAATTCCATGCATAGGGAAACACTCTTGTAATATACCATGGCACACCAGCAAAGATAAATCTGCACATATTTCGTGAGCACTTTTCTCTTGATTGTGAACAAAGCTCTAGACAATGGGTGAACCTAGCCAACACTGTGGGAATCATTTTAAGAAGGCCAAATGATACACAGAAGTGTAAGCTAATTTAGAAAGAAAACACAACACACTACTCCAAACACTGGAGCTTTTTAAATCTCCCTAGATAAGCAATAGAAGTGATTCATGATATAAATATACACCAAGCCAGCAACTCAAGTTTAATTTATTATTGAAGGGTAAAAAGCACATGAAACTTTTAGATATTCTTCACAACAGAGAGAACCCCACATAGTATACATTCTCCATTTTCACAATAATGCAGTTTTAGAGAGAATGAAGCTGGGTGCTGTCTGACAATTTGTATCTTGTTTATTGGTGATCAATTGAACAAACCCCCTGATTTCCCACTAAAGAATTTGTGCAATTCTTTCAAACCATCCAGCTTTGTCAAAGATAGGATGCTCTAAGGACCATCCCTGACTGCAGACGACACCAAAGCAGCTTTTATAGCTTGCACCCAACCACGATAGATAAGACAGCAGAAATGTTGTGAATTCTCCAACAACTTTTCTAGAGGCTCATCAGTTTGATTAGCAATTAATTTGAGTGACTAACAGATAGCAATCATCTTGCAGGAAAATACCAGGGAAAGTAAAGACTGTGAGAACAAATAGTAGTACAATGACAAACAAGAATCATCAGGAAATTTTTCTTGCATCTGCTACCACTACAATTGAGACAAGAAATATATCGTATCAATCTTCTGGTTAAGACCAAATCAGAACAATATTGTGAAAAATACTTTTAGGCTTCGAATGCATGCAACTTCACAGCATAGAAGCAGCATCCTTCTCCAAGCACCTATTGATTGCAGATTTCAAAAACAACATGGTGGTTTTGTTTTTAATCCATGCAAATGAAAGATTCCAGAGCAACAACTGCTCCTTGGGCCAAGTGGACAGTTCTGAGTTTTGCTTACAGCCAGAAAAAGTTTGACAAACTACAAAATGAAATCCAGAGGTGAACTCCTACAACTTCAAAGTTGAATCTTCCAGGGAAAAACCACAAGGAAAAACAAATAACATTCATAGTACATTCTAGACAGACCAATTGGCCAACTTTAGAACAATCCTTTATTTGGGCAAGTATCAATGTTCCTCCATATCTTTGAAGGATCTCAGCCACTGCATGCAATAATCACCAGATTGTAAGGTAGCCCATTCTGGTTCAGCTTTATTGAAAAGAACAACAATCCAGAATAGAAACATTACCCAAACATTTTCATTTCTTAATGGAAGGGAACCAAACCAGCCCTTCAAAAATGACTAAGATATATAGCAGGATAAAAACAGTTACCAGAAATTCTTACCCATTCAGACTTTCCCATCACATCATGAATAAAAACTGAACAGAAAAACAAAAAAACCAACAAAAAAAAAACACAAACCACACACACAAAATCCCCTCTTTTGTCCAAACTCTCTAAAAATATTGTTGCTTGCTTCACTTAACTTTTATGTGCAGAAGAAACAAGCCAATACCAAATACAATACAACAATACCAAGCAAAGAAATTCCCTCCAATTATTCTTCATTTCTCTTCTTTCTTAAAAACCAAAAGCACATTCAGGTCAACCCAGTAAATCTCTCCAGCCTGATTCAACAGCTGCTTCTCCTAACAGCCAAAGAATTAGCCTGGTTGGGGCAATGACACCCCTGGCACCAAAACTCTCCACTGGCAACACCATTCAACCCGCTTTTAAAATGGTGGTGCATTTTCGGCAGGACTGGCGTTTAAAGGAAGTTTCGCATTCATCTCCCTGCACTCCAAACAGGTTTGCAAGCCCACAAGAAAGCTAAACCAACACACAGCTTGCCTCAGTGACCCCTCACTGTTCCCCAGCTGAAATGGAGAGCAAGGGTCAACCAGAAGGTTTGGCCTACTACATCAGCTCAGAAGAGCACACAAGTTACACCCAAGACAGTTGCCAGATGTTTAGCATGCTTTGGATCACAGATGGAGACCGCCACAGACCAAAGCCTGAAGGTCCACCTTTAATTCATCCAGATGTTGATAGCAAGCCCCTCAAAAGTCCAATGAGATTGACCAGCACAAGCAAAGCAGTACCACAAGGGAGATCAAGGAAGACCAGCTCCCAGGCCTGGAGGTCCACCTTAAATTCCTCCAGCTGCTGGTCCCAAAGCCCTCAAAAGTTCAACCAGACTGACCAGCCCAAGCAAAGCATCCCGGACCATGACCAAAACTCTCCCTCCCATGTTCCTTCTCCCCCTCCCCCCAAACAGGACTACCGCCAGCCACCCTGTCCAGGGGAGAGACCAACATCTTACCTCCAAGGCTTCCATGGTGGTGAAGCTGGCGATGGCAAATCCATCAATTAAATCCTCTTCCTGGGAACTGGATTCTCGCCTCCGACGCCTCGGAGGTCTGGCATTTCTGCCTGCGGAAGCCTGGCTCTTGGGAAGCAGACCACTCTGGCTCGTATTCTCCTTGCCAGGGCTGGTCTCCCTTTCGGAGGTCGAGGAGGGGCTTTGGTGAAGTCTATCCCTGCCGTTGGGGTCTCTGCGTCTCACCCGATCCCTTTGGGACCGGGATTTCCTGCTTTGTCTGATCTTGCCATCCATTTCCAAAGCCAGTTTAAAAAAAAAACCCACAATTCGTCTTTATTGGGATTTTTTTGTACGATCCAACAGCCTCTTTTTCTGGCTCAGAGCTGCTCCTTTCTTCTGGCTCATGAAATCCGAAGGAACCAAAGTGGGAGAGGGTCGAGAAAGCTAATCCAGCAACCCTGGAGAAGAGAGAGCCAGGGGCGATCCAAGCTAAGGCAGGAGAAAGCCACCAAGGGGGCAATCCACATCCAGACGCAGGCAAAAACCCAAAGATAAATCCACAGTGACCTTGACAAACGGCGCCCCACTCGGGGGGGCGGGGGCGGGGAGGTTGGAAAAAGAGGAAAAAGACCAGCCAGGGGAGAAAATCCGGGGGAAGGGGGCGGAAGACTGGAAAAAGACCCGCTGCGACGAATCTCAAGTTCGGGTCTGGAGAAAGAAAGGAAAAAAAGGGGGCGGCCGGGTGGGGGGGCGGGTAGGCAGGCAGAGCCAAGCTTCGCCCCCGTCCCCAAATCCAAACAAGAGCTCCTCCGAGGCACAAAAGCCGAGGCAGATCACCCTTTCCCGCTGGGCCAAAGACCCCCCAAAAATCAATCAATCCACCGCAGATCCAGCAGGGCGAATCCAGACGAGAAGCAGCAGCGGCGGAGGAGCAGGAGAGGGGCGGCGGGGCTACACGAAACCGAACCCCCCCCCCTTCTTTTTTTCCTCCCTCTCTCTCTCTCTGTCTCTCTGCACCCCTCGTTCCTCACCCCGCCCGGGGTTCGAATCCGGGGGGAGACCCGTGCAGGCGAGGGCGCCAAAGAGGGGCGCCGGCCGTTCTGCCGAGGCTGGAGCTGCAACTTTGTTGCGAGGCCAAGCGCGGGTCGGGAAAGAAGGGAGAAAGGAAAGAAAGGCGGAAGGGAAGGAGGGAAGGAGAGAAGAAAGGCGGAAGGAAAGCAGGAACGAAGGCGAAAGGAAAGGGGACGGGCGGAAAGGAGGGAGGGAGGAAAGAAGGAAAGGAGGAAGGAAAGAAAGAAAGGCGGAAGGAAAGCAGGAACGAAGGCAAGGGAGAGAGGAAAGGGGAAGGTCTGAAAAGAGGGAGGAAGGGCAAGAAGGAAAGGAGGAAGGAAGGAAAGGACGGAAGGAAGGCGGAAGGAAAGCAGGAACGAAGGCAAAGAGGGAAGGAAAGGGGAAGGGAGGAAAGAAGGAAGGAAGGAAAGGAGGAGCGGAAAGGAAAGGAAGGAAGGTAGAAGGGAAGGAAGGGTCGGACTGGCCTCTGCCTTGCAGCAAGCCCAGGAGCAGCAGCAGCAGCAGAAGGCAGAGCCTTCCTCGTTCTCCTCCTCCTCCTCCTCCTCGGGGGCTGCGGGCGAGCGGCTGGGCCCGCCGGCCCGCTCGGCCCCTGCCCAACTTTGCCTCCGCCTCGCCCGGCCCGGCGGGCTCCCCTCGCCTGGCAGGAGCCGCCTGCGACCCCCCTCCTTCTCGGCCGCCCGTTGCCCGCCCCCCTCCCTCCCTCCCGCGCGCGCCGCCCACCCCGGCTCGGGGCGCGCCTCAGGAGGGGCCGCGCCGGCTGCGCCTCCTCATGCCGCCGCCTCAGCCGCTTCTTCTGCTCCCGCTGCCGCTCCTTCCGCCGCCGCCGCCGCCCAGCCCTCCGCTCGGCCGCCCCCTCCCCGGTCGCCCTCCTCGCCCTCCTCCTCCTCCTCCTCCTCGCTGGCTCGCTCGCTCGGGGCTTTAGCACCGCCCGGCCGGCTGCGCATGAGCAGGGCCGGCCAGCTGCGCGTCACTCGCTCGCCGCAGCTCCGACCGCCCCGCGCGCGGCCCCGCTCCCTCCCTCCCTTGCGCGCGCGCGCGCGCGGCCCCGCGCCTTCCCCAACCACCTGGCGCGAGCGCTCTCGCTCTCTCTCTCTCTCTCTCTCTCTCTCTCGCTCTCTTGTCTCTCTCCGCCCCCCTCACCCCCACTTCGGAGTGCCTCGCGCGCGCCGCCTCATGACTGGCGGGCGGGCCTCGTCCCCGCCCCCCCTCCCCCAATCGGAGGGGTGGCGGGTGGGGGGGGTGGGAGGAGGGAAGCGACCACCCGCCTCGAAGGGAGTCTCTCTGTTTCTCTCTTTTTCCCCCTTTCTTTCCCTGTCTTATTCTCTCTCTTTGGCTGAGGGAAATCTCTCTCTCGTTCTCTCATTTTCTCCCTTTCTTTCTCTGACTTATTCTCTCTCTCTGCCTCTCTCTCTGTCTCTCTCATTCACTCTTTTTCTCCCTTTCTTTCCCTGTCTTATTCTATTTGGCTGAGGGAAATCTCTCTCTCTCTCTCTTTCTTTCTTTCTTTCTTTCTTTCTTTCTTTCTTTCTTTCTTTCTTTCTTCCTTTCTCTCTCTCTCTCTCTCTCATTTTCTCCCTTTCTTTCTCTGACTTATTCTCTCTCTCTGCCTCTCTCTCTGTCTCTCTCATTCACTCTTTTTCTCCCTTTCTTTCCCTGTCTTATTCTATTTGGCTGAGGGAAATCTCTCTCTCACTCTCATTCTTTCTTTCTTTCTTTCTTTCTTTCTTTCTCTCTCTCTCTCTCTCTCTCTCTCTCTCATTTTCTCCATTTCTTTCTCTGACTTATTCTCTCTCTCATTCACTTTCCCCCCCTTTCTTTCCCTGTCTTATTCTCTCTCTTTGGCTCAGGGAAATCTCTCTCTCTCTCATTCTCTCTTTTTCTTTCTTTCTTTCTCTTATTTTCTCCCTTTCTTTCCCTGTTTTATTCTCTCTCTCTCTCATTCTCTCTTTTTCTTTCTTTCTTTCTCTCATTTTCTCCCTTTCTTTCCCTGTTTTATTCTCTCTCTCTCTCTCTCTCTCTCATTCACTCTTTTCCCCCCTTTCTTTCCCTATCTTATTCTCTCTCTTTGGCTGAGGGAAATCTCTCGCATTTTTCTCTCTCTCTCTTTTCTCCCTTTCTTCCTTTCTTTCTCTCTCTCTCTCTCTCTGTGTGAGGGAAAGGCAGAGGTGCTACCCCTCCCCTCTTTTTTTTAGTCAGACTGGAGTTTGGGGAAGGGGTGTGTGTGAGAGAGAGGAAGGAAGGCCCGGCTTGCCTGCCGGTTGGACCCCCCCCCCAACCTTCTCAGGTGGCAAACTCGGTGCTAGGTGAGGCTTCGCACGACCACTTCTGAGCCCCAAAGAGCACAGGTGAGCCTCCCTTACCTGGCGGGGTGAGCCTGACCTCCTGCCCGGAATGGACCCATGTTTGGAGCTGAGAAGAAGTGGGGGAGGTCCCTGCTCCCCCCCTTGCAAAGCAGGACGCTGAATCCCGCTCCAAGATGTCAGAATGTGAGGATGGGCACATGTTGGTGGGGGGGGGGGGCGCTGAGAGGTGCCAGAGAGACTGGGAGCACTGGAAGAATGAGTGGGTTTGGGGGAAAGTTGGCGGTGGAGGTGTAACTTGTGAGGTTGACTGTCCTTGGTACCCTGAACCACAACCCTCTCCACCCCACTCCAGCCAACCAGGGTCAAACTAGGGACTGAGCTGAGGTGCAGCCAACCTCATTGCACCAGTATTCCCAGTCAGCATCAATATTCCTAGCACCAGTATTCCCACTCAGTACCAGTATTCCCAGTCAGCATCAGTATTTTATGGGGACCATTCATAAGATTCGTCTATTTATTTAATATCCCACCTTTATTACTTTTATAAATCTCAACAGGAAAACTATAAACCTAAATGTTTATGCTTTTTTTTAATCAATCCACCTAGGACTGCTGTTGTCAGGAAAACAGGAGGAGGAAAGAGCATTACATATGTTCACTGCCTTAAGATATTTATTAAAATTATTTATGAAATTTATTTGCTGACTATCTCATAGAAGATAGAACAGAACTGGAAAGGAATTTTTGAGGTCTTCTAGTTCACACACACACACCCAGCTCAAGCAGGCAATCCTAAACTATTTCACATGGGGCAGCTAAATAATAAAAGTAAAATAATAATAAAAAAATAAGGCAGAGTTAAAAAAAAACAACCTAAAAACAGATCTCCTAGGATAGCGCACAATGCATGCTCCCTTGAGTTATACAAATGAAGGCACAATATAAATAAGATTTTTTTAAAAAAAAAAAAATACTTGGCTTCTATCTGTACAACCTAGGAAGGTAGGCCAACTGGGCAATTAAACTCTTGATGCAGTTCTGCCCCTCAAGCCAGGAGAAGCAAATTGGCATTTTGTTCCTTCCTTAACCCCAAATTACAGACAGTGGGGTGTCATCTGCATTGGAAGACATCCTGTAATCAATCTTGGCCCAATTAAGCAAGAAAGATGGCTGGATGTCTAACCATTTCCTTTGGTAATTGCAAGCTACTAGGAACCAATCATTTATCTACCGGTTGAAATGGGTTTGTTTTTTTTTTTCCCCTTCTTCCTCCTCTTCTGGGATTTTGAAATATTTGGCCTTGGGAAGGTTTTCAAAAGCAACAAAATTCTGGTCTGTAATGGAGGAGATGCAAGAATGTTAAAGGTCAGCAGGGTTGATGTTTGAAGTACGGATAGTCTTCTGAAAAGGTTTCTTTTTCTTTATTTTGCTTCTTCCCTTTTCTTCCCATTGCCCTTCCTTCCTTCCTTCCTTCCTTCCATCGATCTCATTGCCTTTCCTTCTTTCCTTCCCTCCCTCCCTCCCTCTCATTGTCCTTTCCTTCCTTCCTTCCACCAATCCAACTCACTGACTTTTGTTCCTTCCTTCCCTCCCTTCCTCCCTTTCATTGTCCTTTTTCTCCTTCCTTCCATCAATCCAACTCACTGACTTTTCCTCCTTCCCTCCCTCCCTCTCATTGTCCCTTCCTTCCTTCCATCCATCCATCTCATTGCCTTTCCTTCCTTCCTTCCATCCACCCCTCTCATTGTTCCTGCCTTCCTTCCATTCCCCTTCCTTCCCATTCTTCTCCTTTCCTATTCCTCTCCCACCTCCTTCCTTCCTTCCCTCCTCCCTCCCTCCCTCCCTTTCCTCTTCCTTCCTTCCTTCCCATTCTTCCTCTTTCCCATTTTCCTTCTTTGCCTTGCATTCTCCTCCCTCCCTCCCTTGTCCATCAGCCAAGTAACAAAAAGGCACTTAGGATGTCAAAACTTAGGATGTTCCCATCTCACAGGACTAAACTGAGTCTTTATGGACCAAGCCTGCATCAATCTGGTGCAGAATTCCAGAGCAATGAGGTAGCTGCAGTTTGCAGGGAACAAGAGCAGATTGAATATGATTTGATGCTTGGAAGTTTTTCCTCTAGTCTGTAGCACCCCTGTGATGTCCTTCCAAGCTACGCAAGGAAGTAGCAGGGAGGGGTATAGCCTTCCCCCTCCTCCTTAACCCCTTCAAATCAATCCTAATGATTTTGCAACACAGGGCATAATCAATGGGAAGGGAAGAGGTTAAGCATTCTGATTCTCCCTTCAAAGACCAGTTGGCAACAGACCGAAGGTTTCCTTAAAGCTCTTTCTTCCTTGCCTTTTGTGACGACTGGAGGTGTGAAAAATAAGAGCATCTTTAGCAAGGTGCGAAATCTGTCTTCCCTCTGCCACTTAGAGCCATGTCACACATTACATTTTTAAGTGCACGCTTCTGATGTGTCAGGCCGTAATGTGCAAGGAAGGGAGGAGCACATTGACAAACAGACGACCTGGAAGTGCGACAGTGTCTTTAGAGGTGCTTTTCCTTGTTGCATGCACATTTTGGGGGGCCTGGAAGCATATTGTCTCAGAGAATACCTTCTAGATCCTGTGATGATCTGAGCCTGTTTGGAGGACGTGCAAATCTGATATTTTCCGCAGCTGAAGTGTGCAAAAAGTTTAGGCAACAAGGAATTCACCAGCCTGGTTTGCACCTCGTAACTAAGCCAAGCACATCACAAATACAGTTATGAATCCAAGCATTATGGCCAGTAAGACAAGAGATATGGCTTCCAAGTGCAAGCCAAATCCACTGGGGATTTAACAAGCTGGGATTAAGCCATGATTTAGCAAGTTATGAGAGCTGAGCCTGAGTGTTTTCCTATAGACTTGACTGTCACTGATCAAGAACTTAGTTGCAAATTACATTGTTGTTGTTGACTTACTGTTTCATAGTATCATTGGTGTTTGTAGACAGAAAACTTCTGCTACTAATTGTTGTCTTTAAAACCTTGAGTGGCCTGTAAATAACACTGGAATGTTTACATATTCTTAAGTATCTTTTTTTCTCCCTTCTTATTCAGCTCCAGCTTGCTTCCTTGCACAGCAATTTATAGATTTAAAATTTATGAGCATCACAGATTTTCTCACAGTTTTAATAAGAAGCTCTGGATTGCTTTCCTTCCTCTTAAATAAGTTGCAAAAAAAAAAAAGGGAAGGCAGCATAAAAAATTGTGTGTACAGACTTGGGAACAAAACTCACTTTAAATCCTCTGCTTTGGTTTAAGCATACGTCAAATTACTAGAACCACCTTGGATTCATTTACTGCGTGAAGCCAAGGATTGCTTAATCAAAGTTGATTAAATTTACTCCATATTAAATCATAATTCATAGTTTACATAGCAGAGGGCTCAAGTCCCCATAACAGGATCAACCAAAACCAGTCAGACATATTAGGGTTTAGGAGAGATAAACCAGCCACTGTAGTTAGTTTAGGTTTGACTGATGTGTGAAGCTAACATTAACACTTTTACATGGGGTGTATAACTCAGCACAGGGTACAAAGTCAGCTAATTGGGGCTTATTGGATAACCCCGATTAAGCAAACCACCATAAAGCACAACACACAAATAGTGTGTTGAATACATTGTATAAATCTCATGTCTGCCTCTCCTTAGCTTAGAGGTAAGCTACAGAGAACCAATTTTCTTCAGCTGTGTTTATTTGCAATAACGTGATAAGCCTTTGACAATAATCTGATGTGAACAAATACAGCTGCCTCTCCATTTACAACATTCATTTAGAGACCATTCTGTTGTTAAGTGAGACAGTTGTTTAAGTGAGTTCTGCCCCATTTTGCAACTTTTCTAGCACAGCTGTTAAGTGAATCACTGCACAGTTGTTGGGTTACTAACTTAAAAACTGCTGTGATTCGCTTAACAACTGTGCTAGAAAGGTTCTAAAATGGGGCAAAATTCACTTAAGAACTGTCTCACTTTAACAAGATACATTTTACGACCTTTCTTGTGACAGTTATTAAAAGATTTACATTAGTAACACAGTTGTTAAGTGAATTCCCATTGACTTTCCTTGTCAGGTCACAAAAGGGGATCATATGACCCCGGGACATGGCAACCATCATGAATATATGCCAAGCATCCGAATTTTGATCACGTGGTGATCAGGGATGTGATTCAAATTTTGTAACAACCGGTTCTGTGGGTGTGGCTATGTTGGCTTGACTATGCGACTGGGTGGGTGTGGCTTCTTCTTTTTTTTGGCAGCAACCCCCTCCCCCCCATTTTTGGGCCTCAGGGAAGCCTCCTGCGGGGGGGGGGGGTGTTTTTGCTCCCAGAAGGCTTCCCTGGGGACCAGGAAGGCGAAAAAATGGAGGGGAGGATGGGAAGCCTCCTGGGTGAAGCGGTAAGTAAGCGAGGCGAATACTGGCACAGCTGATCATAGGAACAGCTGATCGTCGGGAGGGGGAAAAATACCTTAAGGAGTGACTGGGCAAGGAAGAACGCAGTCAGCGATGTTGGGCATGCGCAATGTTGCACAAGCGGGATAAGGACTGACTGGGCAAGAAGGGGAGGAGAGGAGGGGAGGAGAGGGGCAGGGGGAGCCAGGGCACAATTTGCTGGTTCTCCGAACTGTGCAAAATCATAACAACTGGTTCTGTAGAACCGGTCTGAACCCATAGAATCTCACCCCTGGTGGGGATGCTGCAGCGGTAGTAAAAGTGAAAAACGGTCATAAGTCACTTTTTCAGTGCTGTTGTAACTTCAAGCATTCACTAAACGAATGGTCGTAAGTCGAGAACTACCTGCAGTGGGGCTGCAAAAAAAAAAAAAAGCCCAAATCTGAAGATTGCCCGGCCTTGTTCTAAACCATGAAATGTAGTTTACCAATTACACTGTCTGGTGTAACCCAACATGATTAGGTACAAGCACGATGAGTTTGCCTGGCTTGGAAAAAAAAAACCCATCTCAGAAATAGCATTGATGCTAATGTCAATATTAGTAGGATAATGTAGCAGTGAAATTCAAATAGAGAGATCCTACCCTGAAGCCATGATTTAAAAAGCTTAAGGGCTGGAAAAGCAGACATAATTTTTCTTGAAATACTTGCACTTTGAAATTAATACTTTTATCCATATTCCTTCCTCTGCTAAACATGGGCTCTTAAAATACGTGCGTCTCTCTCTGCCCACCCCCTTCCTAAAGTAACTCCCTGGAGCTCCATAGAGCAGACGCTGTAAAACTCGGCATTTGATGTGCATTAATTTCTCTGCTCTATTAGTGAAAGCTGTTTTTTGGAATCGTGGTTTTTTTCCCTTTCCTAGGAAAGAGGGGAGAGAAAAAAAATAAATGGATTTAGAAGACGGATTTCTAGCAGCAAGCAATTATCCGGCAGCTATCAAGTGGAATCGGAGGGGAGGGTGAAAATAACATCCTAAATGGACAGGATTCTTGCACGATAAAATGGTACTAACACCTTTCTATAGTATTCGCCAAGATTTCATTTCTCTGAATTGCTTGTAGGGGCTACAGGTTCTCAAATACTCAACCCCCAACCCCTGACCCCCCAGTTTCATGTTCTCAACTGGCTGATTAAAACAAGCTTGGAGATAACTGGGGTGTAGCTCACGTGCCAAGGAGGTGTTGTTGTGTAGCCTTTGTGAAGAGTGATCGTTGTTATGTCTCCTAAGGGTTTGGCAGTCTGCCTTCTCAAGCTCATAATGTTGCAGAATGCAAGGGACCTTGAGGATTATCTAACCCAGTGTAGTTCAACCTTGGTAACTTGGAGAAGGGTGAACTTCAATCCCCTCGGTTTCCCAGCCAGCATCTTTCTATCTTAAAGCTACCAAGGTCAGGGGTGAGTTTCAAAAATTTTACCAAGGGGTTCTTTGCCTGGTTGCTGGGTGGGCATGGCCTAGTCGGCTTCCTGCACCATAGCAAGGGGTGTGTTTTTTACCCTTCTCGGGCTCCGGAGGCTTTCATTGAGCCTCCAGGAGGGTGAAAATGGCCTCCCCGGGCTCCGGAGGCTCTCTGGAAGCCAGAAACAGGCCCATTTCCGGCCTTCCTGAACTTCCGGGAGTGCCATTTTCCTCCCTCCATGAGCTTTAATACGCGCCCTGCATTCACCTACATCCAAAATGGGACTCCTGGGAGGGGAGGGGAGGGGAGGGGTGGGCGGAGCCAGTCAGGAGTGGGATTTGGGGGATTCTCCGAACTGCTCTTCCAAGCCCCTGCAGACCTCAGCAGCCCACTGCGACCAAGGTGGAGAAATACTGTTCTAGAGCTCTCAATCTCAATCGGAGTTGAACGGGGAATTCTGGGAATTGAAATACACCTATGTTAAGGGTGCCAAGATTGAGAAACCCTGATCGATAAAAGGCAAAAAAAGAGATATCTCAGACCTGACAGGGATTTGGGATACCTCTTTTTCCATCAGAAAATGTGTTCCAGAAAAGTGGAGTTGGCCACCTGTTCTAAAATCCAGATTTTGATATACAGATGATGTCCGGCACCAGGTCATTCTCCCAGATTGAAGAATTGACAAGGATGACAAAACGGCGACGACCTTTCCAGAGTCCCGAATGGAATTCTGTACAGGAAGTCCTTGACGTACAACTACAGTTGACCCCAACATGTCTGTTGCTAAATGAAATGTTTCTTCAGTGAATTTTGCTCCATTTTACAACCTTCCTTTCCACCGCTGTTAAAGTGAATCACTGCAGTTTTTAAGTTAGTCACGTGGTTGTTAAGTGAATCTGGTTTCCTCGTTGATTTTGCTTGTCAGCAGCTGGTCACGCGACCTCGAGACACTGCCACCGTCATAAATATGAGCCGGTGGCTAAGCATTCGAATTTTGATCACATGACTCTGGGGATCCTGCAAGGGTCATAAGTGTGAAAAACAGTCACTTTTTTTCAGTGCCATTGTATCTTCAAACGGTCACTACATGAAGTGTTTGTAAATCTGGGACTAGCTGCAATGGTGGGCTGATGCCGCTTGTTCCAACCTTCAGCTCCACACTCACCCTACCCTGTCCTATATTTCCAGCTGATTTCACACCTCACCTGTTCTACTTACCAGGGCTGCCCTAGAAGGTAAACAGATGAGCTTCAAATTGCTGTATTTTGAACGCTGAGCGCACGAAGCACACTTTGACAGAACCGGTTGTTAAACCAGTTGTAGCCCACCACTACCCAGATACTGCAACATTTTTTTGCAAGTCTCTGTGTCAAATTATGATACTGGCTGGGTTTACTCCTTATTGAGTCCCAGTGGTGCAGTGCTTAGAGTGCAGTACAGAAGTGATGACCAGAGGTGGTATTCATCAGCTTCTGACCAGTTCTGGAGAACTAGTACCAGAAGTTTTGAGTAATTTGGAGAATTGGCAAATACCCCCTCTGCCTCTTCTCTGCCTCCCGTTGAGTCTTCTTTGGTTGCCCTACACAGGGGAATGGAGCTGGAAAGCAGGTTAGTGGGGTGGGGAGGGAATGGAGACTTTGCAGTATCCTTCCCCCTGGAGTGGGGTGGGAATGGAGATTTTATAATATCCTTCCCCTGCCATGCCCACCAAGCCATGCCCACAGAACCAGTCATAAGAAATTTTGAACCCCACTACCGGTGCAGTACTTCAGGCTACTTCTACTGACTGCCAGCTGCCTGCAATTTGGCAGTTCAAATCCCACCAGGCTCAAGCTTGACTCAGCCTTTTATCCTTCTGAGGTGGGTAAAATGAGGAGACCCAAATTGTTGGGGGCAGTAGGCTGACTCTGTAAAACTGCTTAGAGAGGGCTGTAAAAGCACTGTGAAGCGGTATATAAGTCTAAGGGCTGTTGCTATAGTAAACTGGTTGAATCAGCCACAGTTGTTTGGGTTTGCATGTCTTCTCACCCACAAAACAGATTTTGTGGTGCTTCACACAACATGCTCAGCTCAAACGAAACCCCCCTTTTTACAACAGAATGTTAGACCCAAAAATCCATATTTATTTTCAGCTGGGAGGAAAAACACTTTCCCGGGTTACCCCAAGTAAATGGCATATATGCTCCATTCCTGTCCTTAACAACTTGGGATCTGCCTTGATTTATCTTCCTCCTGTTCTTCCTCTGGTTAAGTTTTTTTTCTTTTTTACTTGCTGAGGGGTGTGAAAGTGGGGGTGGGGGCGGAAAGTCCCCATAATTAGTTCAAGAATACAGAATGTATTCCCGAATTCACACGTGTCAAAATTGCCAAAATGGTGTGTGTGTGTCTGAGCTCTTTTTAACAAGTACTTATTTCGAGAGAGAAATATTATATCTTTCCACTTTTCTTTCTTAAACATGCCCTTGATCAAGATGCAAGGAAAGTACCCACTCTGTTCATCTGTGATTATAGTGGTACAGGCAATTTGATTTATCTGAAAGAAGAAGCATATTGATGGGGGGAATGGGAATGAAAACAAATCTTTTTTAAAAAACCG
Organism: Hydrophis major; assembly: GCA_033807585.1. Taxonomy (NCBI): domain Eukaryota; kingdom Metazoa; phylum Chordata; class Lepidosauria; order Squamata; family Elapidae; genus Hydrophis; species Hydrophis major. The sequence goes on from CM066339.1 coordinate 9,616,638, forward strand.
AATCCATAGTAGAACCTCTGCACAATCTTGAAAGCTTTTTCGTGTTTGCATTGTCCCGTGTTTTTAAAAAAATGTGCTTGAGTTGACCTATTATTATAATTTTAAATACTATTTGCTTAGTTGTAGTTTAATGTGCTCTATAGATTTTTTGTTATTCTATTAGATTTTTTTTTATTCCATTTGTATTACTTTATTAAAAAAAACTCAAGACAATGAACATACCTAACACCTCTCTCTCCTGTTTTCCCCACGACATCAGCCTTGTGAGGTGGGATAGGCTTAACAGGTTAACAGAGCTGGAAGAGATCTTGTAGGTCATCTATTCCAACCCCTCGCCCAAGCTGGTTGAATCAGCCACAGTTGTTTGGGTTTGCATGTCTTGCTCGCCCACAAAACAGATTTTGTGGTGCTTCACACAACATGCTCAGCTCAAATGAAACCCCCCTTTTTACAACAGAACGCTAGACCCAAAAATCCATATTTATTTTCAGCTGGGAGGAAAAACACCTTCCCTACAGTATTTCTGACAGAGGGCAGTCCAATATCTTCTTGAAAGCTTCCAGTGATGAAGCTCCCACAACTTCTGAAGGCAACTTCTCTTCCATTGGCTGAGAAAGAGAAACTGGCCCAAAGTCACCCAACTGGTTTCCATGCCTGAGGCAGGACTAGAACTCCCACTCTCCTGGTTTCTTGGCCAACACCTAAACACGACTATACCAAACCGGTTCTGGGTCTAGCTATTGAGCCTGATTTACAAAGATAAAGATGTGAATTTAGCCAGTAAGGGTATGCTCATTAAATCAAAGTTAAAATAGGCCACGAATGAATCTGGATGCTATGTAAGCCATCCAGGCTGACGAGATTGTAACATCAACAACAGCAAGCATTGAAATCAATTTTTTGATTACAAAAATTCATTTAATTCATAAAATTAAATTCATTAATTCATTAAGATTTTAAAATGAGAAATAGCATATGACAGACAAAACTGTGAATGGTTCACAAAATATGCTAAGTGATGTGTGGTTTAAATGCAATTTTTTTAAAAAGAAGAAGCCACAATGATTCTACACTCCATTTAAACATAAATTCTGGTTTTTACACTGCAGCGGCTTTACGGATGAGCTGAGGTTGGTTTCTTTTTTAAAAAAAAATTGCCTCTTTTATATTTCTGCGGGTGATAGCATGGGAAGGATGCCAGCGTGAGGACTGTGATGAAATACCAAGGAATGTTAACATCTTAACTATTGATAGTAAGAAATATAGTATGAATAAGGGTTCCAGATAGTGAATGGATTTTCCAGATCGAAGTATTGACAGAGCCCTCACTGGGTTAATCCTCTGAGCTGCTCCTACGAGGCCAAGAGGCCAAGATAGGACTGATTTCCCCTAAACCTGATTTGAAGAGCTCTGTTCAGATTAAAAAGCAGAATATGTGCAAATAATAAAATTTAATGAGCTGGAGACAACCACTTTCTGCACGCTGTGCAGTCTGTATAGAACTGATCCGATAAGGGTTTGTTTATACAAGCAAAATAATCACATTCTGAAATGCGTTTGAGAAAACAAATAAGCATAAATCTCTGTCTTTTTCCCATCCGCTCCTTCTTGGTATCTATGTCTTTTAGCAAGCTTCACTTCTCTGGAACGATTATAAACTCTGCAGCTGGGTGGGCAGGGTGGGCGAGAAGGGATTAGGCCTTCATAAACCCAGTCTCTATGAAATTGCAAAAAACCAAGGGCATCGGTTCTGTTTAGGTAAAAACAAACAACCCGCTTGCAACAAAAATATGGAATAAAAGGGCATTAAATGGGCACCTTGATAGCACCACTGTCCAGTTTCTGGAACTTTAAGGGGTGTGAGAGGGCAGGCTGCCTGCAAATGGCCATCAGAATATATAGGAACAAGTCTTGTTAAAAATAGGAACAAGTCTTGTTTTTCCACAAAATAAAAATATATTTCCTTCTTGTGTGTCACTATCCCACTGTTAAGCTTGGTAGTTAAAAAGAGTTTTCTTGGGGATTGAATCGAGTCGGCTTCTTCCTGGCTTGAATTCAGAACAGAATAACAGAGTTGGAAGGGACCTCAGAGGTCTTCTAGTCCAACCCCCTGGAATGGAAATGGAAATCCTATACCATTTCAAGCAATTTGGCTTCGTAAACCACGTGTAACCAAACTGTGGCTTACAATGCCCAAATGTGATTCCATTGGGTTTTCGTTGAGTGCATTGTGTCAAACCAGCCATCTGGACCTCATCAGTAAACCATGTTTAGGCAAACTATGGCTTAGAGTGAAATATGAGCCCAGTTGGTCAAGGATGGATTCAGAGTCCCTAAAGTGTCACTTTCCTCTTTTCAAAACTCTTTCTCTCTCTCTCTTTTTAACTTGCAACAATCACCTGCCGGATTTGTGTCTGTCTCATCCCTTCCTCTGGATTTCAACTGAAAATGATGCCTTTTGTCAGTTACAAAATGTCTACTATTACAGGGAAAGTGTACTTTGCACTAATGGTGGCAACCGTCAGATTGCTTCATGCGGAAAAGAAAACTTGCTTTGCAAAAGAGGAATTAATCTGATCTCTGTGGCCAGAGAGGTGCCAAATCTCCAAGAGGCTGGATGGAGGATCAGAGGATCTTTTGTAGGATAAAGATTTTAGGGACTTTGGACAGGTCTGGACTAAATCATGTCGGCCTGGAGGTGGAGATTGAGATGGCTGTTTTTGCAGGCTCGAACCCCTGCATTAGAAAAAAAAAAAAAAAGAATCTTGAGAGTTTGGAAAAAGTGCGGAGAAGAACAGCTAAGATGATTAAAGGCCTGGAGACTAAAACCTCTGAAGAACGGTTGTGAGATTGGGGTTTAGCTAGTCTAGAAAAAAGAAGGACCAGGGAGAGACATGATAACAAGGTTCCAATATCTCAGGGGCTGCCCCAAAGAAGAGGGAGTCAAGCTATTCTCCAAAGCACCAGAAGGCAGAACAAGAAACAATGGATGGAAACTAATCATGGAGAGAAGCAACCTGGAATTAAGGAGAAACTTTCTAACAGTGCGGACAATTAACCTGTGGAACAGCTTGCCACCAGAAGTTGTGGGTGCTTCATCACTGGAGGTTTTAAGAAGAAACTGGGCATCCATTTGTCTGAAACGGTGTAGAGGGTCTTCTGCTTGAGCAGAAGGTTGGACTAGAAGACCTCCAAGGTCTCTTCCAGCTCTATTCTGATTGATTGATTGAAACTGATCAAGGAGAGGTTCAACTTGGAAATAAGGAGGGATTTTCTGACAGTGGAAGCAATCAACCCACGGAACAGAAGTTGCCTTCAGGAGTTGTGGGAGCTTCATCACTGGAAGCTTTCCAGAAGAGGCTGGACTGCCATCTGTCAGTTCTCCTGCTTGGGTGAGGGGGGTTGGACTAGATGACCTACAAGGTCCCTTCCAACTCTGTTAATCTGTTAAGAGCTTCCTGCTTGGACAGGGGGTAGGAACAGAGGACCTCCAAAGTCCTTCCCAAGTCTATTCTGAACCTGAAGCCCATAAAAGCCTTTAGGATTGGGGGAAAACCCCCCAACTGCTTGGGTCTCCTTTTCCAGTGAATCTTAACATCCCTGCTCAGTGGTAAATGCCACTCGTGAAGTGAAGTGAAGGATCTGATCCAGAGAAAATAGTCAAAGAGCCAGCATCAAGTATGGCTGTGTCTCCCTTATTTCAAACCTTGTTTCGAATTCTGGCAGCATCCAATCGGTTTTACAGGCTCTGCAGAGGAAAAGGATGAGATTTTCAAGAGCTAGCTGCTACGGAAACAGGAAGTGCCTTTCGACAATCTGAGCTATTGGGCCCACATCCAGTTCCCGTTTAAAGGATCTGCCTCTCCAGGCCCTAAGCTTGACAAATCCTCTTATTTCAATCCCTACTTATATAGGTAGTCTTCAACTTACAACCTTAACTGAGCCTGAAAGTCATGGTGGTCATTAAACACAATGTGACCATGCCTGATTTTACAATCGTTTTTTGCAGCGGTCATTATGCAAACTTCATGGTTTTTAAGCAAAATGTTACGGCCATGAAACAAACCCATTTTAACCAATGGGCATATTTTTTCAAACAGTCGCTAAGGTTCCAGTCGTAAGTTGGAGACTTCTTCCATCAGCTGCATTTCCTTCTGGTTGTTCGTTTCATTGGTTGCATATTTCTTAACGCCTCTTCTTTGTGGACCTCAAAAGTTAATATGGGACATGTGCTAAGATTTTGAATGTCCCAAAGGTGCTTTTTTTTTTTTTTTTTTTTTGAAGAGGCAACTGGACTCTAGTTTTCTCTGAAGACATTTTGCTTCTCATCCAAGAAGCTTCTTCAGCTCTGACCGGTTGGTGGGAAATGGAAAGATTTATACTCCTTGCAGACAGCTGGTCATTTGCATCCTTTTGGAGGGTCGTTGAGGCCACTTGGAGGTTTATCTGTGTCCTCAGGGTCATCTAAGCAGTGCAAATGGGTGTGGAGCCTTGTGTTATAGACTATGGATAGATTATGTCGTATCCTTCCCTGATGCTATAGAGCATTGCACACCCGAACAACTAGACACAAAAACATTTCCAACCCCCCCATGCCATCACTCTGTTAAACAAATAATTCCCTCAACACTGTCCAACTATTTACAAAGTCTGCACTACTGTTACTGTTAATCTGCTCATCCTTTCACCCATCCCCTCCCACTTATGACTGCATGACTATAACCTTGTTGCTTGTATCCTTAATGATTTATATGGACTGTTTCCTAGTATGATTTGATTGCTTATTGTCCCCTATGACTATCATTAAGTGTTGCACCTTATGATTCTTGACTTTTGATGAATGTATCTTTCCTTTTATGTACACTGAGAGCACCAAGACAAATTCCTTGTGTGTCCAATCACACTTGTCCAATAAAGAATTCTATCTATCTATCTATCTTCTGTTGAGAGAGGGCTGTTCAATTTTGACATAAAGTCCTCTCTGTCCAAAATGTGGACTTTGCTGTCTTCCAAAGAGTGGCCTTTGTCCTTTAAATGCAGATCCAGTCAGCTGAGGAAGCTTCTTGGATGAGAAGTAAAATGTCTTCAAGGAGATAGATAGATAGATAGAATTCTTTATTGGCCAAGTGTGATTGGACACACAAGGAATTTGTCTTGGTGCAAATGCTCTCAGTGTACATAAAAGGAAAGATACATTTGTCAAGAATCATCAGGCACAACACTTAATGATAGTCGCAGGGTACAATAAGCAATCAAATCATACTAGGAAACAGTCAATATAGATCAAAAGGATACAAGCGACAAAGTTACAGTCATACAGTCATAAGTGGGAGGGGATGTGTGATAAGGAGTGATGAGAAGATTAACAGTAATTGTAGTGCAAACTTAGTAAATAGTTGGACAGTGTTGAGGGAATTATGTGTTTAGCAGAGTGATGGCTTTCGGGAAGAAAAAACTCTCCTTGTGTCTAGGTGTTCTGGTGTGCAGTGCCCTATAGCATCATTTTGAGGGTAGAAGTTGAAACAATTTATGTCTGGGATGTGAGGGGTCTGTAGATATTTTCACAGCCCTCTTTTTGACTCGTAACAAAGAGTAACAAAGAAAGTCCAGTTGCCTGTTGAAAAAAAAACATCTTTGGGACAATCATGACCTGGATGGCTGAGAATCTCCCCAGACATTAAGATTTCAGTTTCAAAAGCAGATCAAGGGTTTAATTTGGACCTCTCTGCAGTTACAGTAAGAGATTTTTTTACATCTAGCTGGGATACAGGCAGTCTTTGACTTACAGCAATTCATTTAGTGACCATTCAAAGTTACAGCGGCACGATAAAAAGGGACTTATGGCCATTTTTCACAGTTACGACCATTGCAACATCCCCATGGTCACGTGAACACCATCCAGATGTTTGGCCACTGACTTATGACGGTTGCAGCGACACCCCTGCCTCCCCCCCTGCAGTCAGTCGCTTAACAACCGTGTTACTAATTTAACAACTGCAGGGATTCCCTTAGCAACGGTGGCAAGAAAAGTCGCTCCATGGGACCAGATTCATTGAACAAAATCCGTTTAGCAAATGTCTTGCTTACCAGCAGAAATCTGGGGCTCAGTTGAGGTCGTAAGTTGAGGACTACCTTGTCCTCTGGAAAAGGCAGGCACGAAAACCCTCCTGGATACCAGAGGTTTGTGTGTGTGTGTGTGTGTGTGTGTGTGTGTGTTTAAAGTTGTGCATCTGGTAAGGGAATGACTTTTGCAGCCAAGTTCTCCCATCTTTATGGGTAGATATTCATGATCTCTGCAAAAAACAAAACAAAAACCCATCCGGCTGGCTGCCCTTTCTCTTCTTCGGAGGGCAACTGGAGAGCCTTGATTGTTTTTCCTTAATTATAGCCTCTCTTTTGCAAACTTCAAAAGCCCTCTTCGGCGGTATTGTACATTATGATAATGGCTTTCCTCCTTGATTGCCGCGTTGAATCTGAATCTGAGTTCCTTGAATTCTCTGCGGATGCCACTAAGTGCTACTGTAATTCTCCCAACCCAGTTTATGTGGCTTTCCGCTTCCAGCAATCATACTTTGAGGAGGGGGGGTGTAATCGGTTCCTTGCTCTGCTCCTAGCAAATGCTATTCATGCCAACCCACAGAAGGGCTTGGCAGGAAAACTGGGAAGCAGGGGAGTTGAACGCTTCCTGTCCCACTCAAAAACAGGCAATAGGGCCCACCAGGCCGAAGACGATTCCTCTTCCTCCTTCTCCTTTTCTTTAAAAGTGAGGATAAAAATTCTCAAAGGTTGCATTGGGCCCTTGTTGTTATGGGAAACAGTCCTCCCCAAAAAGAGCGGGTGAGGCTTTGTCAGCCCTTCGAGGTGGACCAGATCAGTAACAGATTAACAGAATTGGAAGGGACGTTGTAGGTCATCTAGTCCAACCTCCCCGCCCAAGCAGGAGACCCTACACCATTTCTGACAGAGGGCAGTCCAGTTTCTTCTTCTTGAAAGCCTCCAGGGATGAAGCTCCAAGCCCGGTTCCAAACAAGCCATGGCCCTGCTTTATATAACCAGTGTTCTGACCCAGCTCCCAGAGACAACAAACTCTCTGTGGTTAAATAAATGTTCCCTTTATTAGGAGCACCAGCAGCCCTGGGCAAAAAATCTTTCTCTCTCACCACAGGCTAACAAGTCTGTCCAGGAGGGAGATGAATAGTTATCTGCCACAGCTATTCCTCTCCGCCTCCTGCCTTTTATCCCCAGAGCTAGCAGCAGTGGCTCTTCCGTCCCAAGGACCGGCCCATAGATTTCCACTACTCTCCTCTCCTCTCTGCTTTTTGTGCATCCGCGCATCAGGCACTGGACCCAGCTGTTCCTCCTCTTCCTCATCAGCCACCTCCAGACCTGGGGGCTGTTGACTCTCCATCTGAAAGCTGATGGACAGCCCAGGCTCTGTCTTCCCCCCTCGCTTCTTGCTCCATTCCCTCTTCCCCTTTGGAGCTCTCAGGTTGCGCTGATGCTAACCCTGACCCTCACGCCTCCTCCGCTTCTGATTCAGCTGCTGGAGGGGCTGACAACCAGGTCCTCAGCCATACAGGGCTTTAAAATTACTTTGCTAACATTTGAATTCTAGATAAGCAATTGAGGAGCATCCAACTCCTCATTTCTGAATAAGCTGACCCTCTCCTAGGAAAGGGACTATGGACAAGGCTGCTGCTGATTCATTTCCCATCTTAAGGTCAGTCTCATCCATCCAGTGTGGAAACAGGAGATTTGACCTTTGCAAATGGTAGGTAAGCCTCAGCAAAGCTCCCAGGGAGAGTTGGAGCCAGCTGGTTATTTAAATGTCATTCATGGCTCAAATAAAAAAACATTAAATAAAATAAAGGCGAGCAATTGTATTATTTATAATGTCTTTTGCCTCTTTTTTTCCCTTGATTATTCTGAGAGTTGGGGTATTTATCTGGGCTGAATGAAACTTGGAAGAAACTTTAGAAGAAATGAATGAAGAAAACACTTAAGTTATTCTAAATTGGCCACGTAAGTCTAATAACTGACTAGAAAACCCTGATGGACTTTTTGCGCGAAGCATGGAAAAAAAAATACAAATTTAGGATTTATGGTTTTTATAGAATACTTTATTGGCCAAGTGTGATTGGACACACAAGGAATTTATTTGTCTTGGTGTAAATACTCTCAGTATACATAAAGAAAAGGTACATTCATTAAGAATCAAGAATCATAAGATACAACACTTAATGATAGTCATAGGGTACAATCAACAATCAAATCATACTAGGAAACAGTCAAGTGGGAGGGGATGGGTGATAAGGAGTGGTGGGAAGATTAACAGTAATAGTAGTGTACACTTTGTAAATAGTTGAACAGAGTTGAGGGAATTATTTGTTTAGCAGAGTGATGGCTTTCAGGGGGAAAAATGGTCGTTGTGTCTAGTTGTTCTGGTGTGCAGGGCTCTATAGCATCGTTTTGAGGGAAGGAGTTGAAACAGTTTATGTCCGGGATGTGAGGGGTCTGTAGATATTTTTACAGCCGTCTTTTTGACACGTGCAGTATACAGGTCCTCGATTGAAGGCAGGTGGGTAGTAATTATTTTCTCTGCAGTCCTAATTATCCTCTGAAGTCTGTGTCTGTCCTGTTGGGTTGCAGAACCAAGCCTGACAGTGATAGAGGTGCAGATGACAGACTCAATAATTCCTCTGTAGAACTGGATCAGCAGCTCCTTGGGCAGTTTGAGCTTTCTGAGTTGGCGCAGAAAGAACATTCTTTGTTGTGCTTTTTTGATGATGCTTTGGTGTTAGGTGTCCATTTTAGGTCATGTGATATAGTAGAACCTAGAAATTTGAAGGTCTCTACTGTTGATACTGTGCTGTCTAGTATTGTAAGAGGAGGGAGGGTTCCTTCTAAAGTCTACCACCATTTCTATGGTTTTGAGTGTGTTCAGTTCCATATTGTTCCAGTTACACCACGAGGCATGTTGTATAACCTCCTGTCTGTATGCAGATTCATCGTTGTCTCGAATGAGACCAATCACTGTTGTGTCATCAGCAAACTTCAGTATTTTATCAGATGGATCATTTGAGATGCAGTCATTGGTATATAGGGAGAAGAGAAGTGGAGATAGCACACAGCCTTGGGGGGGGGGCACTGTGCTGATTGTACAGGTATCGGATGTAATTCTGCCTTCACCTGCTGCTTCCCGTCTGTTAAGAAGCTTATGATCCACTTACAAGTGTGTTCAGGTACCACTAGTTGGTTTAATTTACTTAGAAGAGTGTCTGGAATGATGGTATTGAATGCTGAACTGAAGTCTACAAAGAGGACCCTTGTGTAGGTATTTGGAGATTCAAGGTGTTGTAGGATGTAATGCAGAGCCATGTTAACAGCATCATCTGTCGATCTATTTGCTCGGTATGCAAACTGCAAGGGATCTAACAGCAGATCCATGATGGTTTTCAGGTGGGACAGCACAAGCCTTTCAAAGATTTCCAGATGTTAGAGCAATTGGTCTGTAGTCATCCAGTTCCTTGATGGAGGGCTTCTTTGGCACTGGGATGATGGTAGAACGTTTGAAGCAGGAAGGAACATAGCACATCTCTAGGGATCTATTGAAGATTCGGGTGAAAATGGGGGCCAATTGGTCAGCACAGACTTTTAAGCAAAAAGGAATTATCTTGTCTGGCCCTGGTGCTTTTCCAGGCTTCTGTCTGTGTAATAGATCTTGCACTTCTTTTTCTATGATCACCAGAGGTTGTGAGCCCAAGTGGATTGGAGCCAGTTGTAGGAGGCTTGGCTGTTGTTGGTTTTAATGATTAGACAGGATAAATTGTTTAAAAAGGGTTACACTGTAACCATAGAATAAGAGTTAAATTTATAGTTGAATTTATAAGTACGGTAAAGACAATTGGAAGCCACTTTTTGTATTTTTTTTCTTTCCTATTTTTGTTTATTTACTTGTTTCCTTTCTTGCACTTTTAGCTGTCTCTTCGGTTTCTTTCTTCTTTTCTTTTTCTCACTTTCAATCTGTCCATTTGTTTCCTACAAACCTGGAAATTAGGATAAGGAAAGGGAGTGGGGCAGAGAAAGAGAATGTAATTGTTTGGGGAAGGGGTGGAAGTGAGGAATGATTTAAAAAATATTCCAGGGGAAGGCAATAAACATGTTTTCCCATTTGAACTCCTGTCCAAATGGGATCAGTTTTAGTGTCACCCAGAGAGTAGATATAAATATACATGAAGTTAAAAATACTTTATATTTGGCAATTTTTCTTTTTCCTCCTCCTCCTCCTCTTCCTCTTCCTACTCCCCTCCCCCTTCTCCTCTTCCTTTATGAAAAAAATATCTTCCTCCTCCCTCTCTTCCTTCCTTCCTTCCTTCTTTCCTTCCCTTCCTTCTCTTCCTTCTCCTGCTTTCCTTCTCCTTGTTCCTCTCTTCCTTCCATCTTTCTCCTTTCTTTTCCTGGTCCTTCTTCCTCCCTCTCTTTCTTCCTCCCTCTCTTCTTTCCATCTTTCTCCACCTCCCCTATTCTTCTCTTTCCTCCTCCTTCCTCTCTTCCTTCCCTTCTTCCTTCCAGCCTCTCCTTCTTTTTCTCCATTATTGTGAAAACAAAAAAACTCATTTTCCTCCTCCTCCTCCCCCCCTCTCCATCCATCCCTTCTTTCTCCCACCTCTATTCCTCCCCCTCCCTTCCCTTCCCCTGCATCATACTTTCCGTTTCCTCCATCCACCCATCCATCCTGATCAGGCTATTCCTTCTGGGGAAAAGCAATACGATGCAAAGAGCAGCTTTTTAATCAGTTTTGTGCTTGAAATAAATTGCTCCCGGGACTGAAGAAAGTGTGACATGCGTCAAAGAGATGTTTTATCAAAGTGGGTTGGGTTTGCGAAAAAGAAATCAGTTTTTCTTTAAATTTCCTTCCTGCTACATGATCTCTGTGGATCCCCTGGTGCTGTCAGATCTTTGGCAAATTGCTTTGATGCTTCTCTGAATAGTTGAATTCCAAGATTGGGATCATGCCCAGTATTAATCTGTGGTTTGTTGGATCGTGGCTTGTTGAATCATGATATGTTGACTCAACCAGCACTCAGACTCCCTGAGGATGCTCCATTCTAGACTTGCCTTCTTTTTGTCCAATATGAAGTGGTGAGTTTGCAGACATAAAGGACCAGCAATGATTGATGGGAAATAATTTTTCTCTTGTTCCTCTCCATGCAAACCTCACCCAGTCCAATTCAACCAAAAAAAAAATAACAACCCATGGATGCCATCTTTATGCTAATATCTCTTCAAAGAACAACATAAAATTGCCTTGTAGGGTCCTTGGTTCTTGCAAGCTTGGTTATTTTCTTGCAGACATTTCATTACCAAACTAGGTAACATCATCAATGCAGTAAATTGTCTTGCTCTATGGCAAGCCTAAGAAGCACAATAGCTCTTCCCCTTTATTATTGTTGGGGATGTCAGAAGGGGAAGCAACCCATTATTGAATTCTAAACAAAGTTCCAAAAAAATCAGGTACTCCTTGAGTTACAGCCACAACCAAGTCCAAAATATGCATTGCTAAGCAAGACAGCTGTTAAGTGAGTTTTGCCCCATTTCACAATCTTTCTTGCCACAGTTATTAAGTGAATCACTGCAGTCGTTAGGTTAATAACATGATTGTTAAGCGGATTTGGCTTCTCCATTGACTTTGCTGGTCAGGAGGTCACAAGAGGAGATTGCATGAGCCCAGAACACGGCAAGCATCATAAATACATGCCAGTTGCCAAGCATCTGATCACGTGAAATGGGTGAATATGCTAAATATGAGCCAGCAGTGTGCAGCAGCAGCCAAATAAACCATGTATTAACAGAGGAATACAATCAAGATCATGTGAGGTACTAATACCACTCTATAAAGGCTTAGTAAGACCACACCTAGAGTATTGCATCCAGTTTTGGTCACCACACTATAAAAAAGATGTTGAGACTTGGGAAAGAGTGCAGAGAAGAGAAACCAGGAGGATTAGGGGACTGGAGACTAAAACCTATGACAAACGGTTGCAGGAACTGAGCCTGGCTAGTCTAGGGAAGAGAAGGACCAGGGGAGACAGGAGAGCTGTGCTCCAATATTTGAGGGGCTGCCACAGAGAAGAGGAGAGGGTCAAGCTGTTTTCCAAGATACCTAAAGGCAGACAAGGAATAATGCATGGAAACAGATCAAGGAGAGATTCAACCTGGAAATAGGGAGAAATTTTCTGACAGGGAGAACAATCAACAGAAGTAGTCCTCGGAAGTTGTGGGAGCTTCATCACTGGAGGCTTTCAAGAAGAGACTGGACTGCCATCGGTCAAAAATGGTGTAGGGTCTTCTGCTTGGGCAGGAGGTTGGACTAGATGACCTATAAGGTCCCTTCCAACTCTGATTATCTGTTATCTATTATCTGATCATGGGGATGCTACAAGGGTCATGTGTGAAAAATGATTATAAGCCACTTTTTTTCCAGTGCCATTGTATCTTCAAACAGTCTCTAAACAAATGGTTATAAGTCAAGGACTGCTAGGTTATATGTCAGTGGGATCCATCCTTCCTCCTGCCAGAGTATCTCATTGAAAATACAATAAAATTAAGTGCTCTATTTATTTTTGTAAAAAAAGAGGAAAAATAAAAGCTGCTTCACTGTTTTCCTGTTTAACTGTTAGCCAGTGTTTCCATGACACTGAAGGAAAAGCCAAGATAAATATTTAATTATGGAAACAACCTGACAGTTAAAACTTGAAAACAAAGGTGGGAAGGGGTGAACACAAAAGTAGGACACCACATCATTTGCAAAAAGGAACAACAGCCGCATTTCCTAGGGAAGGGATTATTTTGCTAACAAGACTTAAATGAGCATTGATGCGTTTCTCATCATAGAAATAGGAACCCAAGGTGAATATCAGAAAACCAAAAGAGTTGATTATTTGAAAAGCACCAATTAATTTAGGGATTTTGTTTTAAATCTGGATGTAAAGACATGTATGTTTGTAGGGGAAACAAATGCAAAGAAGATGCTATGAAAGATACAAAATTGGGACTATACTCACCTAGAGCCAACCTAGCTTCTCATATGGAATGTTTTATTCTAAACATGGTTTGTTCAAGCAATCACACCAGCTTGATTCCCAAAGAATCAAGAGGTAACATGAGAGCAGGGTTCCAATATTTGAGGGGCTGCCCCAAAGAAGAGGAGGCCAAACTATCCTCCAAAGCTCCAGGAGGCAGGATAAGAAGCAATGACTGAAAACTAGTCAAGGAGAGAAGCAACCTACAACTGTAGAACTAAGGAGAAATTTCCCAATGGTGAGAACAACCGACCAGCGGAACGGCTTGCCTTGGGAGGTTATGGGTGCCCCATCACTGGAGGCTTCCAAGAAGAGACTGGACAGCCATTTGCCTGAAATGGGATAGATTCTTCTGCTTGATGAGGGGGTTGGACTATATGACCTCCAAGGTCCCCTCAATTAGTCCGTTCAAGGAAACCTCACTTGTGCAGCATACATTTTTCAATTAATCATGCAGTGAACCAAGGTCAAATGTGAGCCCTACTTCTCTCTGTCCCAGCCTACTTAGCAGATTTGATGGGAGGATGGAAAGAGAGAGGGAGAGGAAAGGAGGGTTTAAATGCCTAGAACTCCCAAGGTCCTTTCGAATTATTTTATTCTGTTATTCTGAATAGTTGGATGGATTGAAGTTACCCAAGAATTTATACAAGAAAAACACCAATGAAGCTTAGCTTCTTGGTGCAAATGAAAATGTTGGGTTTTAACTTAACTCGGTTAAGCCTCCTAGATAGTTTCATCTTAGAATAACAAACTTGAGTTTGGAGCTTTACTAATCCAGCTCCTTGCTCAAGCAGGAGACCATGCGCCATTATAGACAAATTGCTGTCTAATCTCTTCTTGAAAACATCCAGTGATAGGGCACCAACAACTTCTGGAAGGAAACAAGTTGTTCTACTGATTAATTGTTCTAACTCCCAGTTCTAGATTAGTTCTAGGTTAGTTTCCGTCTTGCATAACCTTGGTAACCAAGAACATGATTTATTTATAGGAAGCCTGTTGCAATTCTCCCCCACCCTAGTTTTTCTGCTTTTCAGTGATGTGGTTAGTTGGGATGGGCTTTGATAACGTCTAATTTCATAGAAACTTAAATGGCCAATAAAAACTAAAGTACAATATGGTGGTTGTAGACGCCGCATTTCATTCTCTTTACAAGCTGCCTTCTCTTTTTTTTTTCATCAGAGCCCGAACTGATTCGCTGATATTTCCACTAAAGTCCAACTTTTAAGGCCCCATTAAGAAGAAGAATGGAGGAGAAGGAAGAGCAGGGGAAGGAGAACTCTGATAAATGAAGGTATGTTACATTTTTAATTTTCAAAAGTTGCCTTAATGAAGCTGTTTTAGGAACAAGCCAGCAAATGCTGGAAGCGAAGGAAATGCAGATATGAATTATGTCAGGTGTTGTGTGTGTTTGTGTATGTGTGTATTTCTCTCTGACACTTCCACACACTTTTTCTGTACAGCCGCGGGCTTGGAAATGCTCCTGAATTCATTAATTTTGGACTGAAAATATGTCTTTGCAAAGGAGGACGAAGCTTATCTAACTTGTTTCAAGCCACCATAAAAGCAGAGCTTGAAGTAGTGGTGTTCCTTGAACTGCCTGTTTTCTGCAACCACAGATCTCATGATTTCTTCTTTCGCCCCTTGTTTCCAAGGAAGACTTAGCTTGTGGCAATTTTGCCCCAGTTCTAAAAGAATTAAGGATTGGCTTCGGGTATTTTGGAAGCCTTAAAGAAGGATCTGCTCTCCAGTTTAAGGAGTTAGCGTGCCAAAAACTTGCTGGCATTTTTTTCTCATCATGGTTTCTAAGCTGTATTTGTGGTTGACTGACAAAAAAAAAAAAAAACACTACAATGATGTATAGCCTCGGCTGTGTTCAATAGGAGCTGGATCTGCAAAAAAAGGGGGGGGGAATTTGCAGATGTTATATTTGATGGCAGAGAGAGAGAGAGAATGGCTCCTTTGAAGCAGAAAGTCGTCAAACACAGTGAAATAAAGCAAAAGAGAGAATGGGGAGTGGAGGGAGAGGAGGACTTGGAAATGTACCGTATGGATAAAATATTTCTGTTCTGCTTTGGGTTGTGTATGCTTTATTACGTGTGAGCTTCAGTCAAGAGAAACGAGCATGGAACACATTCACGAACAGTGCAGAATCAAGGAAGAATTGCCAGCACAAAAGCTAAAATCCAAACCTAATAGAAAATAAGAGTTGCTTACAAACAGGGAGCCTTACCGAAAGCCAAGAGTGCAATTCTGGAAAGCCTATGGATAACCTTGGCCTTAAGAGTCAAGCTGCATTGAATTTCATGGCTAATTAAGTTCAAGGCTCCTGTTCTTTTTCCTTTTTCCTTTTTGCATTATCAAAAATGGAAGGCAAAGTAGAAACCTAGGAGGAGGAAGAGAGAGGGGCAGTCAGCTTCCCACATTGAGCAAAGTGTCAGTCTTGGGGGGGAAAGAAGCCAGAATTGGCAGCATTCACCCATTGCGGTGAAGAGGGTTGCTGGAGATGCTAAGATGAAGGCTTGGTGCAATGTGTGAATGCCACAGAGAGAGAGAGAGAGAGAGATGCCTTGCCTTATACTCCTCTGTGCCCCATCTTAACAGAATAACAGAGTTAGAAGAGGCCTTGGAGGTCTTCTAGTCTCACCCTCTGCTGAAGAAGAGACCCTATACATTTTTCAACCTCTTCTTAAAAGCCTCCATCGATGGAGCACCTTCTGGAAGTAAAACTTCAACTGGCTATTTGTTGTCACTGTCATGAAATTTCTCCTTAGTTTTAGGTTACTTCTCTCTGTGGATTAGTTTTCCATGCATTGCTTCTTGTCCTGTCCTCAGGTGCTCTGGATAATGGATTGACATCCACCTCACTCTTTGTGGCAGCCCCTCAAATACTGGAACTCTGCTATCACATCGTTCCTGGTCCTTCTTTTCATTCATTAGCCTCCAGTCCCCTAATCATCTTGGTTGCTCTTCTCTGCATTCTTTCCAGCGTCTCAACATCTTTTTGTTATAACGTGGCGACCAAATCTGGATTTCAAGATTTCAAGGGTGGCCTTAACAAGGCCTTATAAAGTGGTACTAACATCTCACGTGATCTTGGTTCTTTCCCTCCATGTTAATTCAGCCAATCTTGGCTTCAGCTTTCCATTTTGGGGGAGGGGGGCACCACACCCTACCCCACTGCATGAAGGATTGGTGGGCTTGGCCTTTGTTTTTGTAAATCCAGCCTTTTTTTTTTTGATGGGCAAGCTTGAAAATGGCTCTTTGAAAGCACTGGAGTGGCGTGAAGCTCTCCAGGCTGCTTGAGCTGAAAGACAGATGAATTAATCTTGAATAAAGAGGCTATGATCTCGTCAATGGCTCTTCAGTTGTTCACACTGAATAGCTTTGATGCTCAGCTGCGTAATTACTGAATCATCCAGATTATGAAATATAGAGAGAGGTTCCTGTTTCGGGTTTTTATGCCTATGGAAGCAGAGATTCCTCTCTTTCCCCCCTGTATCCTATGATAGAGGAAACAAGGCTAGCTAATAGGTCGTCCCCATTTCCAGTTCCCTTATTAAATTTATCTCCCGCTAATTTCTCTTTGACTGTTAGTAGTTCAGATTCTTGTAGAGAGCTTAAGCTTGCCATAAACGTTTATCTTCATTTGAACTGCCTGAAACTCCTGATTTCCCAGGTGCTTGACAATGTCCACCTGACAGACCCTTTCCAATCATAGCATGCTAACTTTTGGATGGTTTCCTTAAAGCTGTGGGAAGAAGCTGGACTTTCCAGTGGCCACTCCACCCTGAGTGGGCTTGTCTTTATATAGGCGGTCAGGGGTGGGATTCAAATTTTGTAACAGCCAGTTCTGTGGGCATGGCTAGGTGGGCGTGACTGTGTGACTGGGTGGGTGCGGCTTTTTTTCTTGCAGCAAACCAGCTCCCATTTTTGGGGCCTTCTGGGCCTCAGGGAACTGCCCGCAATTTCTGTTCCACTGGTCAATTGTCCTCACTGTTATGAAGCTTCTTCTTAATTCCAGGTTGCTTCTCTCCTTAGTTTCTTTCCATTGTTTCTTCTTTTTCCCTCTGGTGCTTTGGAGAATAATTTGACCCCCTCTTTTTTGTGGCAGCCCCTCAAATACTGAAATACTACTGTCCTGTCAACCCTAATTCTTCTTTTCTTTAGGCTAGCCAGACCCAAAACCTGCAGTCGTTCTTCCTATGGTTTAGTCTCCAGGCCTTTGATCATCTTCGTTGCTCTTCTCTGCACTTTCTTCAAAGTCTCAAAAACTTTTTTTGTAGTAGGGTGACCAAAATTAATTGCAGTATTCTAGGTGTAGTCTTAACTAGTTTTTTTTTTTAAGCAGTACTAATACTTCACGTGATCTTAATTCCATGCCTCTATTTATACAACTCCAGGTATACAACCTTACAAGGTGATTGATTGAGTAGGATCTTAAACCAGAATGGGAGTAGAAACCAGATTGGAGCAATTTGACCCATCCCTGGATCCAACACAGCCCCACAATTCTTTTAGCTACAAGTCTCCAGTCTAGATTTATGTCTCCTGTCTTCCCCCTCCCCTCTTCCCCAATTCTTCTGCCTTTTCTTTAAAAGCCTCAGAAATAAATAAGTGAATACTTCAAACCTCCCTCCCCCGAGTGCTCAATATTCATCCCGGTTCCCCTCTGATTCAAAGGAGAAGCATCTTTGTGGTCTGCTTGAAGTAGCTAGGCTGAAGGCAGAAGTGGTTGGACGAAGCCCATGAGATAATATTTTTATTAAACATGAAAGCCATTATTTCATTTGTGGGAATTTCTCTCTTGCTTATTTCCTCCCTCTTCCTTTTGGCGAGTCGATTTGTACCCGTCTCCCAGGATAGCCTATCATGCTTATGGCATAATTCGGCACAATACAATTGTATTTCAGCTGCCTCGGTCCCTCCCTCCCTATGTATTAAACTAACAAAACGTGTCAAAATGCAACTGAGCCCGTTATGATATAATGTACTTCAAAGCATTTTTTTAGCGCCTAACCTTGGGGATTTTGATGTGATGCCAACAGTTTTGTACAAGAGATGGGATTTATAGAATAAATGCCTGGGATAAAGCCGAAATCCAGGGTTTACACATTTTCTGAGCAACATAAAAAGCTCCTCTCTAAAGAATTGTAGATGAGGGTGGGGTGAAAGACCTCAAAAAACCAACTGTTGTTGTTGTAAGCATCCTTGATTAATGGCCTCCTCCTAGGCTTCCCTTAGGGTAAAGCTAAAGGTTCCCCTTGCACATCTGTGCTAGTCGTTTCCGGGTCTAGGGAGTGGTGCTCATCTCCATTACAAAGCTGAAGAGCCAATGCTTTCTGAAGACGTCTCCGTGATCATGTGGCCAGCATGATTAAATGCCGAAGGTGCACAGAACGCTGTTCCCTTCCCACCAAAGGGGTCCCTATTTTTCTACTTGCATTTGTTTACGTGCTTTCGAACTGCTAGGTTGACAGAAGCTGGGACAAGGAACGAGAGCTCACTCTGTGATGCAGCACTAGGGATTCGAACCGTTGAACTGCTGAGCTTTCTGATCAACAAGCTCATCGTCTTAGCCCCTGAGCCACCGTGTCCCTATAAGGCTTCCCTTAGAAACCTCTAATGTAAAAGAGGTGACCGCTATCAGAGTGAGCTGTTTGGTACCTTGTGCCAACACGAGATCTTTCTGATTCATTGTGACCCGGTTTAAAGAGAATGTCAGCCCTTTGAGGTAGAACAGGTCATAAGATATAAACAATAGAACGGTGAGAACTTTGCTGTTACAGGGTACAATAGCTGGATTTTGAAACAGGGGTTCAAACTATTCTCCAAAGCACCTGAAGGCAGGACAGGAAGCCACAGATGGAACCTTAATCAAGAAGAGAAGCAACCTGGAACTAAGGAGAAACAATTTATCAGTGGGAAAACTTGTCTCCAGAAGTTGTGGGTGGAGGTTTTCAAGGAGAAATTGGACCACCATTTGTCTGAAATTTTGTAGGGTTTGGACTGGAAGACCTCCAAGGTGCTTTGCAACTGTTATTCTGCTAAGATGGCCTTCTGAAGACCAGAAGATATTCTTCTCCCTGGTCTCTATATCATTGCTTCTTCAGGCTAAAGACATCCAGCTTGGTCTCCAGACCCATCGTCCTGTCTGTTGCCTTCCTCTGGATGTGTTCCATCTCATCATGAGTCGTGGCCCATTGGAGAAAATGATAAGGGAACAGATGGACGTGTTCAAAGGATGGCCTCCATATTTGTTGTAAAATACAGCAAAGTATGGAGGAGAAGTCACGGGAAGAAAGTTGAGATATAATTACAGAAAAGAGCAGGGCCAGCTTTTCTATCAATGAGGCACTTACTAGTTTCTTGCTATTGCCCCCCCAACCCCCCTCTCCCCCCACACACACTTGTTCTCCTTTTCCTTTCTGTTGAGAACAGAGCTAGGCATCACATATTTTCTGCTAAGTGTCCACGGAAATTCTCACTCCTCCTGGTCACGGTTATCCCAAAGGTGCTTTTTCAAGTAGGCAACTGGACTTTCTTTGTTATTCCTTGAAGATGTTTCACTTTGCATCCAAGAAGCATCTTGAGTTCTGACTGAAGAAGCTTCTTGGGTGAGAAGCGAAATGTCTTCAAGGAAAAACAAAATCCATTGCCTTTTTAAAATGCCCCTTTGGGATTTTCTGCTAAGGTGTCCTTAACCTGATGTAACCTGGACCATGGTTGCCCCTACCTAGTAGTAATTCTAATCACCCATCAGTCATCACCTCTTTGGTTAGTTCTGACTGACAGAAATTGCAGGTCCGTTGTTCACACAGTCTGAAAGGCATACCCCACCGCTGGTTATTTGGCTGAGTAGAGGGATCATTTTTGCTGGTGGCCCTTTTGGGACATCCTGAGGTTTTCTCCCTAATGCCTTTTATGAAATATTCTTAGCTTTTCATGACAAGGGAACACATTTCCAATTTCTGCTGTGGCGCTGAGATAAGAGCATCCTCGTAGCCATCTCAATGGGATTTAGGCTTCCATGCTGTTACTCCCAACCATCTGAAGCTTAGCCCATTAAATTGTATTTATTATAGCAAGCGAGCATCAATTATGGATCTATGCATCTCAGAGCTTTGTATTTATTCCCCCATGTTCACTTGGCCTCCCTCTAAAGCAAGTGAGAGATGCTAACCTATTTATTCCATTAGACTAACTACATAGTCCTGTTATTCTCTTATTCCCAGTCTTACTTCACCAAACAGCTGATCAGTTGTTCTTAATGGGCTTCCACAATAAGGCTGTGCTAAACGTTGTTGAAATCTCGTTGCGGGTTGTAAAAGAAGAAAGTGCCCTTAGAATGGATCAGGGAAGATCTAAGTACAGGCAGTTCTCGACTTACAACAATTTATTTAGTGACTGAAGTTATAGAGGGATCTATGTCCCTTTTTCACACTAATGACCATTCGCAGCATGGTCGCATGATTTACAGTCGTAATTCTCAACAGCGGACTCACATTTATGACGGTTGCAATGTCCCAGGGTCACGTGACGCTTTTTTGCGACCATCTGACGAGCAAAGTTCACGGGGAAGCCAGATTCACTTGACAACCATGTTACTAAGTTAACAATTGCAATGATTCACTTAACAGCCATGTCAAGAAAAGTCGTAAAAAGGGGCAAACCTCACTTAAAAAATGTCCACAACAAAAATGTGTGGCTCAATTGTAGTCATAAATTGAGGTCTACCTGTCTATATCTTCATTGCCCTATTCCTGACACACATCAAATATGGTAGAGAATACTTGTAGCTCAGGGTTGATCCGTGAAGTAATTGTTGCTCTCTAGATCTGGTTTTTGGCTTGCAAACCCCTCACTCCGCTGCACTGATGATATTGCCTAGCTGGGTAACAAAATGTCTGCAAGCCAACAACCAAGCTCAGAGATCACCACCAGGCTAAGAGATTAATTTTTGCAAGATGATCTGGTTTTCTAGTCAAAAAAAGGACAGGCAAATTTCTTTCCAGAATCTTATTGTTCATAAAAGCACGAACAATGGATTCGTACAGCCCCAAATTGAAGGTTGCCCTGTGGAACTGTAATGCATCTTTTTCCTTATAATTTGGATCTTCTTTTGTGCAGTTTCTTTACAACATCATTTCTGATTTATAACCCCTAGGATCTGGCCCTAGCATGAACAGATCAGGATCCAGACTTTTGTGGAAAAACTGTCAAAGTCTGTGGAAATTTTCAGTCATCCAGGTCATTGTTGTCCCAAAGGTTCCATTTTTCAAGAGGCAACTGGACTTTCTGGTGTTTCTTTGAAGACATTTCACTTCTCATCCAAGAAGCTTCTTCAGCTCTCAGCTCTTCTTCAGCTGAAGAAGCTTCTTAGATGAGAAGTGAAACGTTTCCAAAGTAAAACCAGAAAGTCCAGTTGCCTCTTGAAAAAGCACGTTTGGAACAACTACTGTCAAAGTTTGCAAAGTTCCCTTTGACTGTAGGAATCGGCCACTGTTTCTATATGAGTGTTGAGCCCAACATAGTCTGTGTGTTGAACACAAAAGGCGCTTGTCTCCATCTGATCACCCTAGATAAAAACAACAATGAACTCGACAGCAGGCCCCAAACTGAGTGCCAACCAATTGTTGGATAATACAACGGGTACAAAGGAGAGCAATTATTTCCTTGTCTATCAACACAGAGATTTTGCCTGGAGAAAGTCTATTTTCTGCCTTCAGGAATTGTGGATTTGGGGATCTTCTGTTCAAATGACATGCCTCAAACAGCAATTCTTTGCATGGCTACGAATTGAGTTTATGGGGTCCTTGGTGCTCTCTGTGCTCAGTTGTTTTCTTGCAGACGTTTCATTACCCAACTGGGTGACATCATTAGTGCACTTTTTGCTTTGACTTTTTTTTTTTTTTGCCCCAATCATTCCTTGCATCATCAATAGAAGACTAGGCATGAGTATAAACAGTTAAGATGCTGGCTTAGAAATCAAGAAATAGTGAGCTCTAGTCCCACCTTTGGAATGAAAGCCGGCTGGGTGGTTTTAGCCCAATCACCAGGAGACGGGGAGTTCTAGTTCTGCCTTAGGCAAGAAAGCTAACTGGGTGACTTTGGGTCAATCACCAGTAGAAGGTGAGTTTTAGGCCCCCTTTGGGCAGGACTGGATGATTTTAGACCAGTCTCTCTCTTTCTCCCTCCCTCTCTCTCTGTCTCTCTTTCTGTCTCTCTCTCTCTGTCTGTCTGTCTGACTGACTGTCTGTCTGTCTCTCACCAGCCTCACTCCCAGGACTGTTGTTACAGGTAAAAAGATGAAGATGAAGGAGCTTTACAAAGGTTCACCCATTTGAGTTACTTATCCATTTACAAAGGCAGGATTTTAAAGAAATCTAAAAAACAAGCAAATCTTGATATTTGCTTAGTTTGCATTGAGAGGCAAACCCAATGATTTTTTAAAAAAAAAAAACCCTTCCCCTTTTCTCCTCCCTCTGTTTTTTTCCCCCTCTTCCCCCTCCCCTGTCCATCCACTTTCTCAGCTTAGCCATTAAATTGCTGACTTCATAATTTCCTGCCTTTGTGCCCCCCCTGCCCCCCCCAACCCCATTCTCCAGGGACAGTCTCTCCAAACACAGGTTCTGCCAGCTGCTGCTGCTACAATGTACTGCAGTTCAAATGCCTCCCAGTTGCCACAGCTGTGTGTTTTGAACTTGACTGATTACATGGGGAAGTGAACCATGCTGATTCACATCTCTGCCCCCCCCCGCCAGCTTCTTCCTTATTAGAGAGCAGTCAAGCCCCTTCTGACTCCCCTCCCAAAGTATCCGAGCTGTGGGCTTTGTTTGCCTCCTTGCAGGTGGGTTAAACCTGGTAATATCAATAGCCCTTAGACTTATCTACTGCTTCCCAGGGCTTTCCAGCTGCTCTCTAAGCGGTTTACAGAGTCAGTTTATTGCCCCACCAACAATCTCAGTCTTCATTTTACTGACCTCGGAAGGATAGAAGGCTGAGTCAACCTGGAGCTTTGAATGTAAGATTTGAACTGCCAAATTGCAGGCAGCCGGCAGTCAGCAGAAGTAGCCTGCAGTACCACATTCCAACCACTGCCTCACTGTGGCTCCCATCATTCCTGCCCCTCCTTCTGTGATAAAGCCCTCCCTCTGGGACCGCACTGCTAATCAAAGGGAAATGCAGGTAGTTCTTGACTTACCACTACAGACTAGAAGAACTCCAAGGTCCCTTGCGGCTCTATTCTGATTCTGATTCTCCTTTCCATATGCCCTTCAAAGAGGCCGACTTCTCTCTACCATCTCAGAGGCAGGAAGAGGCACCAGAGAAAACAGTGTGATAAGATGACACTCTTCTTTTCAACCACACACAGTTCTTCACTTGCATTCCAGGGAAGATAGCCTGAGGAAACCACCCCCTCTTGCAAACGAAAAGATTTGAGAGGCCGAGAACTTCCCTGTTGAGGCCCCAATTTTGACCTTGAGGATTGCAATCTGGGAACTTCTTCACCCTACATCACACATCAAGAAGAACCTGACGGCCACAAGGCTCAAGTTTCATAATCCAGTTGCTTTTGATGGAACCGGTCCAAAATATCTGATCTGCACTATTTTGTCAATCCTGCTGATGTACGTCGACCTGGAGATAACCCCAGAAGAATTTATTTTCAAGTGGATGTGGAAAATGAGGACACTGTTGGGCATTTTTACTTTATGGCTCTTCAGCTTCCAGGGAGCCATGAAAACATTATTGGCTCCGCTCTTTTCACAGTCCTTCAGCCTGAGCCATTTTTTGATTGACAGACAGGTGCTGAAGGAATTACCAGCTGTCTCGCTGCCTGGTGCACATCTCTGTTGATTTTTTTTTGTCTGTGCAATTGATACAGAAAGTTTTCGAAGGAGAACATTTTTAAAATCCTCATTTCAACCTTCACGGTTGTGTCAGGTGAGCAGACTGAAGGATAAGAACCTCGAGGGTCAAAACTTTGTAGCGGTTGGGCTCTGTTTTAGTAGGTATAAAAAGTTGGTGGAAATCTCCAGAGACCCTGAAACCAAAGAATTTTCTTTTGGGACTGATGGATAAGCAGATGGGTGGGTGAAACTATGGAGTTTTGTTTTCATATATGACAGCTGGAAGAAGAGTATTATATGCACAAAGATCCAGTTGCCCCCTACAATGAAAGAATGGATCATAAAGATGATGGAACTTACTGTGATGGTCAAATTGATCACTTTATTTAAAGACAGGACATTATCTAAGCCCATTTAGAATAGAATAAGAATAGAATAGAGCTGGGAGGGACCTTGGAGGTCTTCTAGTCCAGCCCCCTGCTCAAATTCCAATTTAAACCTTTACTTTTTGAGTGAAACTGAAAAAAAAAATGAAATTATGATACAGAGTTTTTGATAATGAGAAGGAAAAAAATGAATTACAGAAAAATATATATCAGTAATGTAACTAGAGAGTAAGGGGATAATCTACATTTATACATCACTGCTGTAAAAGTAAACTGGAATTCAATTCTTTATGTTTCTTTTCTGTGCTTTTGTTTCTGTTTTTTTTTTTATATTTCTTATTCTAAATATTAGCTCTTGCTGGTTTTTATCTTTCATCTTAACATTTTAAAAATACAGGTTGTCCTCAACTTACAACAGTTTGTTTAATGACCGTTCGGAGTTATAACAACACTGAAAAAAGTGATGTATGACTGTTTTTCACACTTATGACCATTGCAACAACCCCATGGCCAAGTGATCAAAATTCAGATGCTTGGCAACTGACTCATATTTATGATAGTTGCAGGCTCCCAGGATCCTCTTTGGTGACCTCTTGACAAGCAAAGTCAATGGGGAAACCACATTCACTTAACTACTGTGTGTCTAACAGATTAACAGAGTTGGAAGGGATTTTTTAGGTCATCTAGTCCAACTCCCCCACTCAAGCAGCAGACCCTACACCATTTCTGACAGAGGGCAGTCCAGTCTCTTCTTGAAATCCTCCAGGGATGAAGCTCCCACAACTTCTGAGGGCAACTTCTGTTCCATTGGTTGATTGTTCTCACTGTTAGGAAGCTTCCAGGTTGAATCTCTCCTTGATCAGTTTCCATCCATTATTCTTTGTTGGCCTTTGGGTGCCTTGGAAAACAGCTTGACCCCCCTTCCTCCTCTCTGTGGCAGCCCCTCAAATATTGGAAGACTGCTCTCCTGTCTCCCCTGGTCCTTCTCTTCCCTAGACGAGCCAGGCCCAGTTCCTGTAACCGTTCATCATATGTTTTAGTCTCCAGTCCCCTCATCATCCTGGTTGCTCTTCTCTGCACTCTTTCTAGAGTCTCAACATCTTTTCATAGTGTGGTGACCCAAACTGGATGCAGTACTCTAGGTGTGGTCTTACTAAGACTTTATAGAGTGGTATTAGTACCTCCCTTGATCTCGATTGTATCCCTCTGTTAATACAATTTAGGATTGCATTGGCTTCTTTGACTGCCACTGCTGGCTCCTATTTAGCTGGTTGTCCACTAAGACTCCAAGATCCCTCTCACAATTCCTGCTATTAAGTCTGGTTTCACCCAATCTATATGTGTACTCAATAACTTAACACCTGTAGTGAGAAAAGTCATAAAATGGAGCAAAATTCACTTAACAACTATCTCTCTGAGTGACAGAAATTTTCGGGGTCAACTTCGGTCGTAAGCCGAGAACTCAAGATTTATAGAGATGGATATAAAAGAAAGCTCTTCACTTCAGTTCGGTTCTGTTGAGGACTGGCGCGTTCCGTGTTGAGACCCTTGAAAGAAGGCAGGGCAGGACCATAGCTAACCCACGCGTCTAATTCTTTTTATTTTATTTTATTTTATTATTTTATTTTTTATTTTATTTTTATTTTTCTATTTTTTAAAAAAGTTTTATTGGTTTTTAAAACAAACATAAACAAAACGTTTCTAATTCTGAAACATCCGCTGGGTGGAAAAGCAAGAGCATTGTGTGTGAGTGAATGCGTTTGCGAGCGAAATCACTTTGCATGTTTAAACAGGCTAACCAATTACAGATGGAGAGAGGGTTCAGCATATTCCACTGTAATTGGATTTCAGCTTTGTTTGTGGTTTTGGCATCTGCTTCCCGAGGCCATGAGATGGAAAAAATAGGGGGGGGGGAGGAGAGAAAATAAAAGATTTCATGGAAATGCTTTGGAACATTCTCCGCCCCCCCTCGAATGGATCCCAATTACCTTTTGGGGAAAAAAAGAAAAAGGAATCTGTAAGTTGAAATACTGCTAAATACTGCTCCTTTTTCCTTCATTACTTTTTTTTTTTTTTTTTTTAAGAAATAATATCTCCTTCCTTTCCTTAAAAGTTTTGATTGTTGTACTCGGCAGAGTGTCTAGTTCCTGTGTTAAGACAATCTTTCCCCCCCTGAAGCATCCTTGTGTGATAATTACACAGCCTTGTTAATGGTGGTGAGTCAGGCTTTGTCCCTTTCAAATAACTGTAATTTCTCTCCCAAGCTCTGAATATTCTTTGCATCTTTTAAGAATTTCACATCCCCAATTTTTGTGTGTTGTGGGGGTAGGGCCTATCCAGAGTCCAGAAGATGCTTAAGGGTGCAAATCCAAGGGTGATGCTTAAGGGTGCAAATCCAAGGGTGATGCTTAAGGGTGCAAATCCAAGGGTGAAAGAAGCAACTTGCTTAGAAAAAGAGGTGCATTTTCTCACCTGCAACATTTTCAAGGGTTTGAACTTCGGTTCCCACAGTTCTCAGCAGCGACTGGGGAATTCTGGAGTTGACGTTGCTCGGGTTGGGTAAGATTGGCTCATCGTTACCATCGTTATCATCACCAGATAGATACAGAATAACAGAATTGGAAGGGACCTTGTAGGTCATCTAGTCCAACCCCCTGCACAAGAGGAGACCCTACACCATTTCTGACAGATGGCAGTCCAGTCTCTTCTTGAAAGCCTCCAGGGATGAAGCTCCCACAATTTCCAAAGGCAACTTCTGTTCAACTGATTCATTGTCTTCACTGTCAGAAAATTCCTCCTTATTTCCAGGTTGAATCTCTTCTTGTTCAGTTTCCATTCATTATTCCTAGTCTGGCCCTCAGGTGCCTTGGGGTAGCCCCTCAAACATTGGAAGGCTGCTCTCCTGTCTCCCCTGGTCCTTCTCTTTACCAGACTGGCCATGCTCAGTTCCTGCAACCATTCTTCGTGTGTTTTAGCCTCCAGTCCCCTCATCATCCTGGTTGCTCTTCTCTGCAGAACTCTATGTGTGGACTTACCACCTCAATAAAGATGGGGCAGAAACCCTGGACTTCGCTGCAAAAATGCCCCCTCCAAAAAGATCTAGATGTGGCTTCCTCCAAGTTCAAGGAAATAAAGCACTCCTACTGTTTCACTATTGTGTCCCACCACCATTGCTGGGACAAAAAGTGGGACTCTTAGCTCATTTTTTTTTGGGGGGGGGGAAGGGGAGGTTTATTAGAGCAGGACTGAATATGGTGACTCATTGTCCTGTTGTATCATACTTCACAATCTGCAGTCCCTCTTGCTCCATTGGCACCTGAATTGCAATTTGGAATGAGAAAACAAGGCGAGACGAAGTGCCCAGCCATATTCACTGTATTGAATTAACTCATGTCCATTTCCAAGGCATTTATATTCAAATGAAATGCAATCAAGTGTGTGTATGAGTGTGTGTGTGTGTGTTTCCCCTTGGCTGCACACGTCTTCAGGACCAAATGCCACCCTGGGTTTGACACATTTGTATAAAAATATTTTCATGTTTGTGCTTCCTAAGTTTTTAAACCATCTCTCCTCTCCCTCTCTCTTTCCATCCTCCCATCAAATCTGCTAACTAGGCTGGGACAGAGAGAAGTAGGGCTCACATTTGACCTTGGTTCACTGCATGATTAATTGAAAAATGTATGCTGCACAAGTAAGGTTTCCTTGAACGGACTAATTGAGGGGAGATGCTCATTAACGCTGAAGGCAGGTTTTCCTATAAGCACCTGTCATGCTTCCGAGGTAGACTAGACAGGAAACAGATCACATGAACTAATTAATCCCAGAAATAGAATAACAGAGTTGGAAGGGACCTTGGAGGTCATATAGTCCAACCCCCTCATCAAGCAGAAGAATCTATCCCATTTCAGGCAAATGGCTGTCCAGTCTCTTCTTGGAAGCCTCCAGTGATGGGACGCCCATAATCTCCCAAGGCAAGCCGTTCCGCTGGTCGGTTGTTCTCACCATTGGGAAATTTCTCCTTAGTTCTACAGTTGTAGGTTGCTTCTCTCCTTGACTAGTTTTCAGTCATTGCTTCTTATCCTGCCTCCTGGAGCTTTGGAGGATAGGTTGGCCTCCTCCTCTTTGGGGCAGCCCCTCAAATATTGGAACCCTGCTCTCATGTCTCCCCTAGTCCTCCTTTTTATCCAACTAGACATACCCAATTCTGCAACCGTTCTTCGTATGTTTTAGCCCCCAGTCCCCTAATCATCTTTGTTGTTCTTTTCTGCACTCTTTCTAGAGAGTCTCAACATCCTTTTTTTTATCGTGGTGACCAAAACTAAGTGCAATATTCCAAGTATGACCATACTAATGCTTTCTAAAGCGTAACGTTTGTGAAACCCTATTTTACTGTAAGGCTACATTAACAGAAGCTTGAAAATCTGAAAGTACAAATATCTCACCCTCTCCTTTACAGCCTGAGTAACTAGGGAGAGTCTCTTCTGAGCCTTTCTCTGCCTGTTATGCAGCTATGGGCTACGTTGTCTCTTATTTGATTGTTCTCTAGGCCTCTTTTCAAGTCTCTCTCTCTCTCTCCCTCTCTCCCTCCCTCTCTCCCCCCGCCCGCCAAATGGTGACTTCTGTCTGATTGACTATAGATGTATTAAGCAGCTGGATTAACTCTGCCTCCTGTCTTCCTGAACTTGGGTGTCGTCTAAGATGAGGGCCCATTTTGATAGCGTATCTTCAATTTGACGTGTGTTGTCTTGAAACGCATGGGTAGCCTGTGATGGATTAGCAGAATTAATCTCAGTTATGTCACGAGCACATTACACAAGGCTCAATTGAGCTTGATGGATTCCCCCCCCCCCATTTCTTATTTATTATTTCCCGCCATGTGCCACTAAATCGGAGCCCTCTTAATCTTGTAAAGCATTGGAGCTGCATGCGGGAGAGCAGCTTACATATAAGGGTCAGCATTTCCATAATCAACCTAATTTTTCAAGCTTCCTGGTTGCAGGGGCTTTTAATTTATGCTGGACCAAAATGGTTTGGTGATTTAGAAGGCCTGGCTTTGCATTTGGAAGAGGACAGAAGACAATATAAAACCATCAAGTTTTAGGAAAAGCATTTTTCACCCCTGAACAAAGCCCCCTTGTGCCAATCAACCTTGATCTTGTTTGTATCTTTCAGATGTTAAACTGATGAGAATTAGAACTTCAAATCTGTTCAGAAAATTGCTCACATCCAATTCAAGTTTCAGAATCATTTTGGGACAAGACTACATAGCGAGGTGGATTGGGTGGGTGAGAGAGAGGGATCTGGGTTCTAGTCCCATTTTAGGAATAAAAATGTCTGGACAATTCTGGGCCAATCATCAGGAGATGGTGAGTTCTAGTCCCATGTTAGATATGAAAATGTCTGGATGATTCTGGGCCAATTAACAGGAGACAGTGAGTTCTAGTTCCACATTAGACAGGAAAGTTGATTCGTTGACTTTGGGCCAATCACCAGAAAGACGGTGTATTCTAGTCCCATCTTAGGCATGAAAGCCAACTTGGTGACCTCACAGAATTGTTGTTATGGGGAAAATAGGAAGTGTAAGGAGATATATTTGCTCCCTTGAGTTCTTTATCAAAATAATAAAGGCATTATTCCGTTTGTAAAGGCATTATTATAAAGGCATTATTCCGTTTGTAAAGAACACCAAGATACCCAGGGAACAGCTGGTCTTCTAATTGAATCAAGCTTCCAAGCTGTATTATTATTTTTTAAATGTCCAATTCGATTGATTTTTGTTGCCCTGCCCGAGACCTCACCAAGTACCATTTTAGCTTATCATTACCCCGCATTTATGCATTTATCCCGAACAACCCTGTGCCTGTAGAATTATTTTTGAATCCTAGCAACAGATTTGTAAAACAAATGTCTGTTGGAGAGAGATGGGAGGAGAGGAAGGAAGAAATTTAACTGCTGGAGCTGAGTGCATAAGTTGCGATGAATAATTAATTGGATGACAACACTTTCTTTTCTGCTAATGGGAATATCCACAAAGAGAGAACACGGCAGCTGACTTTATCCCAAGGAGAAGCAACTGGGCCCAGAGTCACAGCTCTGAACCCTCTTTCTGTGGATCCCAGAACTACCCCAGCCCCTAAGGGGTAAGCCCAATCAGGGGTTCTCCCCGCCATATTTGGCACCCCTGTTCATGTTTGCTCAGAAAGTCTATCGCTCTCTTCATTGTCCTGGGAATATCTGAGCACAAGCAGGGCCAAATCAGGCTGGCTGCACATTTCTATTATGCCAATCCATTCACAAGATATGAAGTCATACACTGATTGGAGATATAGGGGACTGAAATGGAGCCCCCCCCGTCCATCCCCGTCCCCTTTCTGCAAGCAAAGCCTGTTTAGCTTCTTACTCCGTGCCCTGCAGCCTTGATGGGAATGCATTTCCTTGCAATGCAGCCAAGCCTGGCTCCCATTCATTCTTAATTTGCAAGTGGGAATAACTGCTTAGCAGTGAGGAATTCTTTCTGGTTGGCTGCTGCAGCCAATTCCTTCTCAAACAAATCCCTGTCTTTTGCCACAGAGCTCATGCCAAGAGTTGGCAGCGCCCTGCCTGTTGTGGTTTAATTTGACAAGGAGCATCGATTCTCAGGTGCTCCGGCACACTTTAGAAAAGTATCATCACAAAACTGCTAACGTCAACAGCGTAATGTTAGCAGTTTTATGCTCTAACACCAAATGCCAGTGGCTGAACTGCTGGAGCACAATGGGGAGCCTTGTCCAGGGAGATTCTCAGTCATCCAGGCCATTGTTGTCCCAAAAGTGCTTTATTTCAAGAGGCAACTGGACTTTCTGTTTTTTTTTCTTTGAAGATATTTCGCTACTCCTCCAAGAAGCTTCTTCAGCTCTGACAGGATGGTGGGGAATGGAAGGATTTACACTCCTTGTAGACAGCTGGCCATTTGCATCCTTTTAGAGGGTCATTGAGTCCACTTGGGGGTTTATCTGTGTCCTCAGGCACACCTGATTGGTGCTCCTGGTTCCTCTGGTCTGCAATTTTTTCCACTACCCCACTCTGGAAGTCCATTCCTACTCCCCCACCATTTCAAAGGGGTTCATCCCAAATTGCATAGCCAAAAGTCTGTAGACATTCTGGGTCATCCAGGTCATGGTTGTCCCAAAGGGGCTTTTTTTTTTTTCAAGAGGCACCTGGACTTCCTTCTTTTGTCTTTGAAGATGTTTCGCTTCTCATCCAAGAAGCTTCTTCAGCTCTGACTGGGTGGTGGGGAATGGAAGGATTTATATTCCTTGCAGACAGCGGGTCATTTGCATTCTTTTCTTTTTTTTTCCGGGGATGGGGGCAGGAAATCACAGAATTTCCAAGCATATGCCTACTGTGTCAATGAGATCATGATCAGATGCAGATGGTGTGTTGTATACAACTCAGAAACCCCTTGCGGATGAAGTTCAACTGCCTTCTTTCAGACCTGATCCTGTTGGAGACTCCGGTGGTTACCAGAGCTTGACAGAGGATTGGGTCAAAGATAGGTCACCTCTGAGTAGGCTACCTCTAAGTAGGCTATTTAATATGGTGCTCTGTCTCCGACACGTAGCAAGGCAGCCAAGCAGATCGCAGAATGCCGAGGTCTTATATTACTCTAGGAGTTCACCTCTAAGTCAGCACTTTTAATTCACCCTCCTCACACTCTCTTTTCCTGCCTTTCAAACCAGGTGTTTTCTACATCTTCAGTTTCCAACTAAGTTTTTAGCAACACCACACTTGAGGGGAAGATGGAGGTCACCCCTGCAAGAAAGAACAGTGTTTAATTGGGATTTTTGTGCATGATATTATGACATCAATTACATAAACGCACACCAGATGCCACTGACTAGAGCGTGGATATCATCTCCTCCCCCTTGAAGTGCTAAGAGTTGACTCAAGGTTAAGAGCTTCTTAAGAAGCTCAATAAGAAAGGAGTCTTTTGTCTCATTGGCAAATTCCTTCATAAAAGCTTGTAGCACGCAGCTATCTTATGTGCCTTTTGGTCTAGTGCCCAGCTAGGAACTGGGAGATGATGAGTTCTAGTCCTGCCTTCGGCATGAAAGCTGGCTGGGTGACTTTGGACCAAAAACCAGGAGATAGTGAGTTCTAGTCCTGCCTTAGGCACAGAAGTGGCTGGGTGACTTTGAGCCAATCATCGGGAGATGGTGAGTTCTAGTCCTGCCTTAGGCACAGAAGTGGCTAGGTGATTTTGAGCCAATCATCGGGAGATGGTGAGTTCTAGCCCTGCCTTAGGCATGAAAGCCATCAAGGACTCCACAGTTCAACCCTGAGCTACAAATATTCTCTTCCATTGATGTTCATTTTCTCTCTACCCTAATTTCTTACTTTGGGTAGACAAATGAGCTCATCTTTGTCTTCTGAGACTAGTCTTTTCTTGAAGCAAGCCTGGAATGCAATTAATGTATGGCTTTCCCCCATCCCCCATTGCCTTAATTAACACACTGCACAAATACATGGCTGGGGTGAGAAGCTCTCATTGGCCTTGAAAAGGTTGCAAAAGAAGAGAGAGTGTTAGAGCCAGCCGAGGTCCATTCCGAGAGGCAGGTGGGTCAGGTTCTCGACTGCCCTTTTGTTCCCAATCAATGGGAAATTAATTGCTTTCTATTAATGGGCAAGAACCAAGAACTCCATACAACCTGCTTGGATGGGCTACACAAGCTGGGATTGTTTCAAGCCAAAAGGCTGTTGACATTTCTCTCTGTCTTTTGTCAATAGATAATGGTTGACTTTGAAGCAAACCATTGGGTCTTTACAAAAGCTTGTCCCTGGCCACGGTGTAAATTTCTCTGACATCTGGGTGGAGGAGAGGAACAATCAACCTTTTTTTAAAAAAAAAATAAAATCCAATTGTTTTCACAGAGAACAAATTTGGAAAGCATGAGTCATCTGTCATGGGCAGCTGTCTTGTATTTGGAGCTGTCAAGATTGTCTAGGGCTACATATACATGAAGTGCCAGCTCTGATTTATCTCCAGAGACAAGTTTTGTTCCCCCATCAGTAGATCAGGGACAGGGAGCCCCAGAATCAGAAGCCTGTGGTTCTGAAACCAGAATAACAAGAGTTGGAAGAGACCTTGGAGGTCTGCTAGTCCAACCCCCTACTCAAATAGGTGATTGTATACTATTCCAGACAGTGATGGGTTTCAACCGGTGTAACAACTGGTTCATGCGTGTTTCGCGCTCTTCATGTTCAGCTCTAAAACTTACCTTCTACTGCAGCCCCAGTGAGTAAAACAGCTGAAGCGGGCAATCCGCTGTGCCATGTGAATCAGCTGGGCTGCAAAACACATAAATACAGGGCAGACTAGGGTAGGGGAGGGTGAACAGGGCCAACTCATCCCCAGAACTACCGGTTTGCCTGAACCGGTCTGAACCGGCTGAATCCCACCCCTGATTCCAGACAAATGGCTGTCCAGTCTCTTCTTGAAAACCACCCACAACCTCTGGAGGCAAGGAGTTCCACTGACTGGTTGTTCTCACTGTCAGGAAACTTCACCTTAATTCTAGGTTGCTTCTCTCTTTGACAAATTTCCATCCTTTATTTTGTCCTGCTCAGGTGTTTGGGAGAATAGGTTGACCCCCAATTCTTTGTGATAGCCCCTCAAATGTTGCAAGACTGCTATCATGTCACCCCAGTCCCCCTTGATGGTTTTCCATTTGTCCTCTTGGTGGGCTCTTCCTTTATCCACACACAACACTCTGTTGTAGACCAGACCATTGCAAGCATGCTGAGTTGTAATGCTGGTTTCTTGATTTTGGATGTTCAATCGGTACCACAGGCGACAAAACCTGGCAAAATCCCCTTGCTTTGTGTCCCTGGGTTTAACGTGCTTAACGAGGCCCTAATTTGACTCCATTTACTCCAATTAGTTCAGTTTGATTTTGTTTATTTCAGATGTTTGATTAAAGAAATGGAACTAATCAAAGGAGCAGTTCAACTTAGTTAAACAAGCAAACTAAGTGAATTAAGGCTTAATCTGAAGCAGATGCCCCACTTCGGCTGTTCTCCTGTTGGCCAGGAACTCCAAAGAGGAATGGGATTAGGAGAACAAAGACAGCCACAGCTGGAAGACCTGGTTCGAATTTGGCTGCATTCACACAACACGGCAAGTTCATTGCGGTTCAGCGTGTCATGGAAACCAGGCCAGTGTGTGTGGTTCATTTGAAATTCAGGTAAATCCATATCATTGGGTTAACTCAATAAGCTTTTGTTCTGTAAATACAGCATGTTGAACCCAACCCTTGAGTGGGTTTCAAAGTTATGACATTTTCCGAGTTTCTTCAGGGGGAAGAAAAGAGGTTGATTAAGTAATTTATTTGAGAAAGAAATACTTGTGGGTTTGAACTTAGGGGACCTTAAAAGGTTGTGGAACGCTGAATTTGGGGTCTGTTCTGATTTTTCTCATGTTGTACCGTAGTCATTTGTGAATTGATTTATATGTATCCTGCCTTTATTATTATTACAATTAATTCAAGGTGGTATATCCAATACATCTTTCTTCTCCTATTTTCTCTGAAACAACATCTTTGTGAAGTGAGTTGGGCTGAGAGAGATTGACTGGCCCAAAGTCACCCAGTTGGCTTTCATGCCTAAGACAGAACTAGAATTCACTGTCTCCTGGTGATTGGCCCAAAGTTCTGGAGAACCAGCAATGGAAATTTTGAGTAGTTCAGAGAACCGGCCAATGCCACCTCTGACTGGCCCTGCCAACTCCATCTATTCTCTGCCTCCCATTGAATCCCAGCTGATCGGCTGGGTCTCCTGCCCAGGAGAACGGAGCTGGAAAGCAGGTTAGTGGGGTGGGGAGGGAATGAGGATTTTGCAGTATCCTTCCTCTGCCACGCCCACCAAGCCACACCCACAGAACCAGTAGTAAAAAAAATTTGAATCCCACCACTGCACCGGTAGTCTACTCTATTTCACATGTGCCCGAGTGGAGACCTGATACAGAGTTGAAAAAAGAAGAAAGTTAGTTCACATTTTGCATGCTAGACGCAGGCATGATGTTTTGATTGGTGTGCCCTGAGTTATAACTGTCACAAACATCAAATGCCCATTCTCAGACAGAGGAATAAATATATTGCTTTATTCTCTCTCTTTCTTCTGAGCAATTTGTTTTATCTCCAGGCAAATGTCATTTTCTGCCTCTTAGAAGCCTTTCCACCCCTTTTTTCTTTTTCCGAAATTGCCGCTTCGGTTTGTTTGGTTTTGCTAAGGTCTGGAAGGAGATAAAATGAAGTGCATCATTAAAAAAAAAGGCCCTTGAGATAATAGAGGGGAAAAAAAGCATGACAGAATAAGGAAGGAAGCAGATGGTTAAGCATTAAACTTCACTTGTTACTCCCACATCTGGCAAAATATAGCACCTGTACACGTGCCAAAATACATCTGAAGAGGATTCTGATTTAAATAATATGTTTTTCATTTGAGAACAATTAACGCCAATATTTGCATAGCGTGAAGTGTGGAATTCATTCACATTTTATATCTGCAAGAAAAATGGGGGACACAAAGCCAGTGGTTTCTTCGCAATGAATATTGAGTTGTGATCGTAATGCTTTCATCTACCAAGTCTTCTTTTTAATGGAGTGTGTATATGTGTGTGTGTATAGCACTTTGCATTCAACCTACTGCACCTCTTTAAAGCAGCCATGTCTTTTTTTCCAGGATCATGCACTTGTAGTGGGTTTTGAAGCAAAATCATTACCCTGTTCAAGAGTTGAGGTCACCTGCACTGTGGTTAGAGTGCAGTATTGCAGGCTATTTCTGCTGACTGCCAGTTGCCAGCAGTTCAGTCCTGACTGGTTCAAGATTGAATCAGCCTTCCATCCTTCCGAGGTCAGTAAAATGAGGACCCAGATTCTTGGGGACAATATGCTGACTCTGTAAACCTCTTAGAGAAGGCTGTAAAGCACCATAAAGTGGTATATAAATTTAAGGGCTATTGCTATTTCATTTCTTTTCTTTTACAGCTGTGTTGCAAGTTTGGTTCTCTAGCTCATCTCTTGAGAAACTCATTACATTTATGAATCTGAAAGTGACAGTTGACTAAAGAAGTGCTCTGTCTCTCTCTGTCTTTCTATCTATCTCTGTCTCTCTCTGTCTTTCTCTCTTTCTCTCTGTTTCTGTCTCTCTCTGTCTTTCTCTCTGCCCCTATCTCTTTCTGTCTGTCTTTCTCTCTGTCTCTCTCTTTCTGTTTCTCTCTCTTTCTTTGAAAGTCTGTTTCCCACCACCAATTTGTTTTTATTACAGTTTTCTTGCATGTAATACAGATGGCAGCTGTTTTCTTTAGGATGTTTGCTTAGTTTTAACAGAGTGTTTAGACAGACAAAGTGGTATGCAGGGAGAAGAGAAAGCAATTTCCTTTTTCTTTTCTTTTATTCTTCTGGCTTCATTAAACACTGCTGTCCTAATCCCCACTCCATGTCTTAATAAATAGCTTTTTTTTTTTTTAAAGTATC
This sequence comes from Hydrophis major, assembly GCA_033807585.1. Lineage (NCBI taxonomy): Eukaryota > Metazoa > Chordata > Lepidosauria > Squamata > Elapidae > Hydrophis > Hydrophis major. The sequence goes on from CM066339.1 coordinate 9,653,468, forward strand.
TTGATTTTAGATCCCTTAATATACTTGCGTTTTACAGCAAATCTGGATTGACACATTTGGCATAGCTTGTATATATGGCATTAATGGAATAATTTGAATAATTGGCTGGGTTCCCACCACACTCTAAATCTTTACTTGTGATTTACACACACACATACACACACTGCCTGAGTTCAGACAATGTGCAACCAGAAGCAAACAAAACCAAATGATGGCTAAAAACACAATGTGTGAACCAACCCTATGAAAAAGAATTGTTCAGATGGTTTGCACATCTGTTGGCTTTTTGATGGTGCCTCCAGATGGTTGAGCTCTTCCAACAGTTATCGATCCCATTAGGTATGAGCACAGCTTTGATTTGCTGATCAGTCACCCCTGGACTTGCCAAAACTCTAATCTGCAACTTGCACTTGAGAATCCAGATGTGTTCAATCCCTACGACAGGGGTGTTAAACTGAAGGGATGTCAAATTGAACATCTTTGGGTTGCAGTGCCTCTGTCAGCATGCAGCCCAGTGGTGGGATTCAAAAAATTTTTTTACTACCAGTTCTGTGGGCATGGTGTGGCTTGGTGGGCGTAGCAGGGGAAGGATATTGCAAAATCCCCCTCCCCTCCCCATCCCACTAACCTGCTTTCCGGCTCCATTCTCCTGTGCAGGACAACCAAAGAAGACCCAGCCGATCAGCTGGGACTCAATGGGAGGTAGAGAAGAGATGGGTTGGCGGGGCCAGTCAGAGGCAGAATTGGCCAGTTCTCTGAACTACTCAAAATTTCCACTGCTGGTTCTCCAGAACTGGTCAGAACCTGCTGAATACCATCTCTGACACAGCCCACCCAAGCTCCGTTTTCCCTGGCAGAGGCTTGCAGGAGGCCTTTGCAGCCAAAAACGGAGGTCGGGAGCCCGTTTTCACTGGCAGAACACTTGTGCCACCCCAGGCAGCCCCTGAAATGAGTGACATCTAGCTGGTCATGCCTAGCCTGGCCCCCTGAGGTCAAACAACCCCGATGCATCCCTTAATGAAATCGAATTTGACACCACTGTCCTACGGCCAAGTTGTGTTCTATTCCTTGTGAGCCATGACCTTTCCCCTATACATTTAGTCCTCAACTTAACAACCACAATTGAAATCAAAATTGCTAAGTAAGGCGGTTCTTAAGCGAGGCATGCATGCCTTTGATGATGTTTCTCACAGTTGTTAAACCAATCATATGGCCCTTCAGCCAATCTTGCTTCCTGCATTGCTTGTGCTTTTCTGAAACCCGTCTGGATGGTTGCAAACAGCAGTCAAAGGGTAGCAAAGAAAGGAGAGATTCACAAAGCAGGAATTCTTTGAAAAGCTCCTTTGTCCAACCCGAGATGGATGCTTGCACGAATTCCAGAGAAACGCTTCTTTAAATAACAACTATTCGGTCACCGAAGTTATTCTTTGGAAAATGATCTGCCTATTTATAATCTGCCTCTCCTTGACTTAGAAACGCCCAGTTCTAGCAAGTTTTTGGTGGTGAGGATTGCTGAAGTGGAGAAACGGGTTGTCCGTAATTGTTTTAAAGAAATGTATGGGCTTAATTCTTTTCCAAGTGGGGTTGGCATTGACCCCATTTCAGTATGCCAAATGCTGAGGTACTTAAGACTTTGATTCATATCCTTCTAGTCCTACTTTGTCAAAGGAAGCAGAAGGCTTAAGTTGGTGGACAGATTTAAAGCTGAAAAATCCATTCTGGGCAGAGAAGAGAAGAGCAGAATTGTGCCAACTGGCCAGCATGCTTTCTACTGTGGTTTTCTTCCTTGAAAAATATTCTCGATAGCCAGAGAGAGAGAGAGAGAGAGAGAGAGAGGGAGGGAGGGAGGGAGGGAGGGAGAGGGAGGGAGGGAGGGAGGGAGAGAGAGAAGACCAGCCCAAATCCAGGCAAAGAAAATTTAAAGAATGTAAGGAAACCTTGCTTATTTTTCTTTGCCCTTTGATGAAGAAATTACACTTTTTGCTACGAAGTTGGAACTCTGCCTCTAATTCTAGATTAGAAAAGGAGAAGTGGGGGGGGGAGAGTTTGTTGGCAGACAGAATTTCAGGAAATCCTGGCGGTGCAGCAGCGAGCGAAATTCCTTTATTTTGGCAAACGCAGGTGGGTCAAGTTCAGAGTGCTAATTTAGACACGTTTATTGTGGCACACGAATTCTCCAATTCAATTAGAGCTTTTGGATAGAAGCACAGATCGCAGTTCCAGTAAAGAGAGCCTTCCAATTTGCATTGTAGTTTAAAGACAAGTCAAGGGAGAGACCAGAGGCAGCCCCAAATCCTTGATATGGGACGGTTCAACCTTGCAAAGAAAAAGGATGAAAAAATATCTAACAGGATTCACGTAAGTCCCTTGATGATTCGATTTTTATTTTCTGTTCATTTATATCCTGCCTTATTATTTTTACAAATGACTCAAGGCAGCGTGCATATCCAATACAACTTCTTTTTCCCCTTTTCCCCATAACAACAACCCTGTGAGGAGGGCTGCCCTGAGAGAAAGCGACTGGTCCACTGTTTCACAGCTGGTTTTTATGCCTAAGTCAGGACTAGAACTCGCCATCTCCTGGTGATTGCCCAAAAGTCACCCAACCAGCTTTCCTGCCTAAACTAGGACTAGAACTCACCATCTCCTGATGAGTGCCTAAAAGTCACCCAGCCGGCTTTCATGCCTAAGTCAAGATTTGAACTCATAGTCTCTTGCTGGTGCCGTCACCACTAGACCAAACTAGCTCTCCAGGTAGCTTAACACCTGTGGTAAAAACAATCATAAATGTGGGTCTGGTCATGTGATGGTTTGTTTTACAACAGCACCGACTTATGGTGGAAATCCAATTCTGGTTGTGTGTTGAGGACTGCCCATCCTTTAAAACAATGACAACACACCTTCCAAGCTGTCCAGTGGCAAAGGGAATCGATGCTTTTATATCACTCAGTATGTGCATCAGCGCCTTCCTTTCTCTGTGCGCAGCTCTTGCAAATGTAATAACGAGCTGGAGGGTTGCAACGACGAAGTAAGTGATTCCTGGGGGACCTGTGGGAATCTCCCCCTCTGGCTTCTTCTGTTGACGCGCGTTTGCATTGAATAGTAATGAATATATTATTCATTGCCACCCACCAGGGAGAGCATTGTGGCACTCCGCGCATAGATCTATAACAACAATATTGCCAGCGAAGAAATGGAAAGCAAGTGAGTGAGAGAGAGAGAGAAGGAGGGAAGGAGGGAGACAAGGAAGCTGTTTAACAAGATGGAGAAGTCCGATAGTAGCTCCTTCAGGGATGAGGGGAAAAACATTTCAAACAGGGAGAGAGAGAAATCTCTGCTTGACACTTTGGGGAAGTGATGCATGAAACTCTGTTGGTGGAAAGTTGGTTCTTTGTCTTGCACTAATTGCAAGGGTTGTCTTGGAAGTCCAGATGGTGCAGCCCTCCAAGCTGGTCAGAGGTAGGTTGGGGTGAGTCCCTGAGGATGGATCAAATAGGTGGGTTGGAAAAGGTGAAGGGCAAGAAACAGTTTTCACCTGCCTAGAAGTGAATGAACAAAGCCAAATTTGCTGTTGATAAATATTTGTAGCTCAGGGTTGAAGGAAGAAGATTGTGGGGTTCTTGGTGCTTTCTGGGCTTGGTGGTTTTCTTGCAGACGTTTCATTACCAAATTAGGTAATCTCATCAGTGCACTGATGATGTTACCTAGTTTGGTAATTAAACGTCTGCAAAACCACCCACCAAACTCAGACAGCACCAAGGATCCCACACAGATCATGTGATGCACTGATTCCTTTAACATCCGTGGCAAAGAAAGTGATCAAGTCCGGTTCATTTAACAACCCCTTGCTTAGCAATGGAAATTGTGGTCGTAAGTCGAAGACTGCCTGTATTAAGAAAAGTGTGGCATAGAAGAATGGCTGAGAAGGAGATTCCTAAGCTCATGTAGACCTTCCCTATTATTCCAGCCTAGGTCAAAAGCAACTCAGGGTTGAGTTGCAGTTTTCCTGCTTATTGCTATTTGTTGCTTCCTGGAATCCTCAGTAGTACACCTTATAGAGAAGAATGGCAGATACCAATGTGTGGGCATTTCCTTTCCACCTGGGGTCATCGGAGGTCAGAATCTGACATCATCTTGTCAACCACCGCACGCATAAGTTAAAAGCAGATATTGATTGCACGTTCCTGCTGTGATGCACATGCAAATAGTTCTTGAGAGCTTCCCATCACACATCTGGAATCTTAGCCTCAAGCGTCTCTTCCTTCAGGAGTTGAGCACCTGTGCAAGTATGAATTGATGTCTTCCCAGACATAAAACCATGTACTTGGCCTCAATTAACCCAGCTTCTCCCCCTCTTCCATTTACCCTCCAGAAAAAAAAAAAGGTTTTTTTTTTCTTTCTCTCTTCATGTCCAACGAGGATATTTGGAAGATGAAGATATTGATGTTCTGCACTGATGTTTGTTGGTAACAAGGGGCAAAAAGCTCTGGCATGGAATTGTGACAAAACTCAACATGCTTACGGCATCTCGGCTGGGATGGACCTCATGACTCAATCCTATAAATGTTTCTCAACTCTGATTTTACCGTGTGACAATCTTCCATTTTCTGAAGATCAGCAAGTGAGCCTCCATAAGCTCTTGCAAAGAAGAAACTATTATTGTTTGTTTATTCTACATACATTCAAGCCAAAATTCTTCTTTGGGCCAAAATTCTTCTCTGCTTATATGAGTCTATTCCATCTTCAGTTCCAAATATATTTCTTGGGTTTCCAGTGAAAGAAGTCCCACTCTTTTCAGTTTTTTTTTTTTTTAAATGATGATGATGATGACAGTTAGTTAGTCGCACAGATATTTAGACTGGATTTGGCATCTTTATCCACCTCACTGGATAAACCTGTATGCTGCAACTTGTTAAGTTGAAGTTCACCCACCTTAAAAGTTCCTAAAGTTAAGAAACCCAACTCAATGGATTGCAAAAATCTTTGTGTCTTTATTTGCAAGGAAGAAAAATATAGTAATTTTTGCATTAGCTAATCTGGAGATTAAGATTGTCTGCAGATTAGAAGCAAGGAAATACAACTGCACACACAAACACATACTTCATGCAGCTGTATTTATCTGTCTGCCTCTGTCTGTCTCTGTCTCTCTCTTTATATACACACACACACATAGAGAGAGAGGGAGGGAGAGAAAGGAGAAATGAGGATTGCCTTTGAAAAAAATCTTGATGCAAAGTCCCATATTCCCTGGAAGCTTTTTGAAGTCAACATTTCTTAACAAGCCATAGCATAATTAATTCTGGGTGATGTTTTTTCAGCCACACTGAATTATTCCAAGCAGCCAGGTTAAACATGCCTCAAATTGAAGCCCTATCCCTTCTCATTACATAGATTTAATCAATAATATTAATTGGGAAAACAGGAGGATCTCTTTATTAATCTAGCTGTATAGGTATGTTTTGGAAATACAAGTCAACAAAGTGATTAAGCTTGGTTTATAGTTGGGTATCCAGGATTTTGTGTTCTGTTGTTCCAGTTTCACATCCCAAATCTGGTTGCCTTAAAAGCTGTTGATTCAGAAAGATAGGAAGTTGGCTGTCTTTCCAGAGGAATTTTAGGAATGGAGGTGTGGTTTGGAAATGTGTTAATTCAGCCTGGTGAGGATCACAATGGAATTTTAAGGTCACCGAACATGGCAGTGAAACAGTGAGGGGAATAAGAGGATTAAAACTTTATTCCTAAGCAACATCTACACACCATTCTAAAGAGACAATCAAAAGGCTAAAAAGGAAACAAAAAGCAAAACACCTCCTAGAATAAGCGGAGACTAACATCAGGATTAACACTAAACTAACAATCCAGAAGCAAACAACACCCCAAACGAGAAATTACCAGCTCAGACAAACAAAAAGTAAACAACAGCCTAATCAAGGAGAACACACCCAGCAACACTGATGTTAGGATATAAATAGAGAGCAAACCCCACTCCCTTCTAGCAATGATGAAGTTACCTACTTGGGTTTTGAAATGTCTTGCTAGAAAACCATCAGACTTACAGAGCACCAAAGAGCTCATAGTCCTCCTCCTCCTCCTCCTCCTCCTCCCTCCAAACCCACTCCTTTCTAGCCCTGCTGATGTTACCGAGTTGGGTCATGAAACATCTGCAAGAAAACAACCAAACTTAGAGGCAGCCAAGGATCCCACAGTCGTCGTCCTCCTCCTCCTCCAAACCACACACCCTTCTAGCATTGATGATATTACCTAGTTGGGAAATGAAATGTCTGCAAAAAAGCCACCAAGTTTACATAGCACCAAGGATCCTACCATCTTTCTCCTCCTCCTCCTCCTCTTCCTCCTCCTCCTCCTCTTCCTCCTCCTCCTCCTCCCTCCGCAAACCCCATTCTCTTCTAACTCTGCTGATGTTACCAAGCTGAGTCGTGAAACATCTGGAAGAAAACAACCAACCTCAAAGAGTATCAAGGACCCCTCATTTCAACCCTGAGCTACAAATATTCCATTTCAATTGAATTCAACCACCATCCTGGGTCAGACTTTGGTGGGGGGGGCACCTCCCACAGGTGAATAATATCACCGTCTTCTATGAATCTCTTTGTGCATGTGTGGTGGGAAACACATTTTGCCCTGGTGTGATAAAAAATGCTACCGTTGACTCAACTCTTGTAGGAAGTTATTATCCCAGCGTGATGATTCATCTTTGCCTCTGGTGATGCATTAGAAAGAGAAAGCTTTTATCTGGAAGAAACATGAGAACGAAAACAAGATCTGTAGCACATCCTAATGATCTGCTCAAGGCGTTTCTCCCCCCCCCCCATCACCCACCTGCTACATCCTTGGATAGTTTACTTTTGGCCTCTGATATGATAAGGACGGGCAAATACTTCTGTTTCTGCAAAGATGTGTCTCTTGTAGATCGCAATCGATGCCGGCTGGAGTCACTGTGTCTTATGGCTTCTTTCTTGAAACTGGTACTAAGTTTAATTTGGTAGAAGCAAAGGCCGCAATGCAGCATCCTCAGCGAGTAAAGCTGTGGGGAGATCTGGCTGACCGACTGCCCCTAATCCAGAGATGGTAATTCAGCTGGTTCTGACCAGTTCTGGAGAACCAGTAGCGGAAATTTTGAGTAGTTTGAAATTTTGAGTAGTAGCCAATCCCACCTCTGACTGGCCCCGCCAACCCCATCTCTTCTCCGCCTCCCATTGAGTCCCAGCTGATCGGCTGGGTCTCCTTTGGTTGCCCTGCACAGGAGAATGGAGCTGGAAAGCAGGTTAATGGGGTGGGGAGGGAAGGGGTTTTTTGCAGTATAGCTTTCCCCTGCCACGCCCACCACGCCACACCATGCCCACCACGCCACACCACGCCCACCAAGCCACACCACGCCCACCAAGCCCACAGAACCAGTGGTAATTTTTTTAATCCCTGCCCTAACCACTGCCCTAATCCCATTTTAATTCCTATTTCTATCCCAAAGGTGCTTTTTCAAGATGCAATTGGACTTTCCAGGTTTTTCTCTGAAGCCGTTTCACTTCTCATCCAAGAAGCTTCTTGCTAAAGGATGCAAATGACCAGCTGTCTGCAAGGAATATAAATCCTTCCCTTCCCCACCATCCAGTCAGAGCTGAAGAAGCTTCTTGGATGAGAATCAAAACGTCTTCAAGGAAAAACCAGAAAGTCCAGTTGCCTCTGAAAAAATAAAAACACCTTTGGGACAACCATGACTGAGAATCTCCCTAGACATCCCTATTTATACTTTATATATTTTCAAAAACTTCATTTTGGAAACTGCATTGAGCTGAGGTTTGAGCTGCAGGATTTGAGGCATATGGAGCATTGTTAAGATCCAGGCAGAGTGAAAGTTTGGTGTAGAGAGGTGGGTCAGGTCAAAAGCTGAGTGAAGACAGAGCCAGAAGGATTAAAATGCAAGACTAAAGGGGAAAATCAGATTTGCTTAATTGTGGTTGTAAGTTGAGGACTATTGTACTTAATAGAATAACAAAGTTGGAAGGGACCCTGGTGGTCTTCTAGTCCAACCCCCAGCTCAAGCAGAAGACCCTCAGAAAACAACAACTGAATAAAAAACTGCTGGTGACCTTCTACCGCTGCACCATAGAGAGCATCTTAACTTACTGCACCTCTGTATGGTTTGCCAATTGCACCGTGGCAGATAGGAAAGCACTCCAGAGGGTTAATGTCATTGCCCAGAAGATCATAGGTTGCCCTCTCCCCTCTTTGGAAGAGTTTCATAGCTCCTGCTGCCTTAAGAAAGTTCAAAATATCCTCAAAGGTCCATCTCATCCTGGGCACCCTTTTTTTGAACTATTACCATCTGGCAGACAGTACAGGACAATAAAAACAAGGACAAATAGGCTGAAAAACAGCTTCTATCCCAGGGCAGTAGCTCTGTTGAATTCTACCATATAGAATACCGTATACCGCTGGAGTTTCAAAACGTCTTTGCCTTCTGCAAAGAACGTTCGCTACACAGCTGGCTTTTATCTTCTTGAAGGAGGGGCCATTTCCTTGCAGCCTTACTCCCGAGTCGCCCGTGCTGCTGCAGCTGCTCTTTCCTGCGATCAATCCTGCATGCATGCACACTTGGCCCAGGCTCCTCAGGAACCTCCTCATCGCTGCTGCCAGCCCCCACAATCTCTGAAGGCAGCAGTCCATTCCCTGATGGTCCTGGCCCCTCATCTGAGTCCTTGCTCTCCTCAGCCGTCCATACCTGCTCCCGGCTAACCACAACACACACACACAAGCTTTCTTTTGCTCAGATTTGTTGCTCTTTGTTGGTCATACCAACAAGGTTAAAACCGTGGGCTTAAAAGGAACATTTCTCCCTGTTGGCCTTTATCTAGAGTTTACTTTAAAATCTTTCAGGCCCAAAGAGGAAGCTTAAAAGCTTTTGTGATGCCTGGCCTTACAGAAGAGGTTTAATTCTTTTCTATCACAACTGTGCTACAGGCACCTGCTTGCCTAGCCAAAGCCAAACCTCAACAAGTTATTGTTAATTCAAAATGTTTTACACAGCGACAAATGGCTCTCCTCCTTACCTGTGACATCTGGAATGAAATGCATATGATCCAATATCCTATACCTCCAATGGCTTGGCTGTTAAAAAACATTTCCATATGATTCCAGAGCAGCAATCAATTCAGACTCATTGACTTATGTGTGTGTGTGTCTGTTTGAGTGTATGTGTGGTTTTTACTAGTATAACTCACAGTCAGGTTGGGGAAAACTGAGATAGGTTGCAATCTGCCATGGTACTTGGGAAACATTAAAGGCAGACTAAAAATATACCCATCAGCTTTTCATGGATGCTTTCCAGGCGAATTGAAAAGAGAGCTGTCACTACAATGCAAAACAAATTCAGATGAAAGATACACAGACTCAGAAACACACACAAATACACGTTGCAAAGTCCTTGGTGCCCTCTCCTCTTGGCACTGAGAACCCTGCAGTGGAATTGAAAAGACTCTGGAAAGAGTGCAGAGAAGAGCAACCAAGATGATTAGGGGACTGGAGGCTAAAGCATATGAAGAACAGTTGCTGGAATTGGGTATATCTAATTTAATGAAAAGTAGGACCAGGGGAGACATGATAGCAGTGTTCCAATATTTGAGGGGCTGCCCCAAAGATGAGGGAGTCAAGCTATTCTCCAAAGCCCCCTGAAGGCAGGACAAGAAGCAACGGATGGAAGCTAATCAAGGATGGAAGCAACCTGGAACTAACCTGTAGGGTCCTTGGTGCTCTCTAAACTTGTTTGTTTTCTTGCAGACATTTCATTACCCAAATTAGTAACATCATCAGTGCTAGAAGAGAGTGTAATTGGGAAGAGGAGGGGGAGGAGGAAGAGGAGGAGGACTGTGGGGTCATTGGTGCTCTCTGAGCTTGTTTTCTAGCAGACATTACATTACCCAACTAGGTAACATCATCAGTGCTGGTAAGGAGTGCTTTATATTCTGGCACCTGTCTGTGTGAGTGGGTGGCAGTCTTAGAGATTCTTTGCTTGGACTGTTTACTGATGGCTCTTTGGCAATTTCCTGATTAGGGTATTGCTTACTTGATTGTTGGTCTTGGAGTTAATCTATACTGATCTGGGAATCTGGCTGCTGATTACTGGTGGAGAGGTTCTGGAATCTTTTTGTTCTCTTTTGGGCTGGTTGATTGTCTCTTTTGCATAGTCTATAGATGTTGTTCATGTCTATGTGTCTATTGATGGCTGTTTTGTCCGACTGCCAGGCTTCTAGAAATTCCCTGGCATTTTTGGACTTGGCCTGGTCTAAGATGGTCACCTTTCCCCAGCTGAAACTATGGTTAAACCTGTCTATATGTTGTGAAATTTGAAAAGTCCCCTCAGTCCTTGTTACTCAGAGTAATTGCTCTCCAGATGGCCTGCTTAATTCTCATTCCCGCTACATCTTGAAAAGCACAATAGGTCACTCTCACCACTTGATTTGAGGCAGCAAGATATGGAAACCTTACTAGAATAAAAATGGCCAGAGTGTAGATAATAGATTCTCCTACTGGAGCAGGGGGTTGGACTAGAAGACCACCAAGGACCCTTCCAACTCTGTTATTCTGTGTCATAGAATGTGTTGAGGTAATTCCCCATTAGGAGAATGAGCGCATACAGGGAGACGTATTTGAGAGGAGTGTTTGAATAATATACACAGAGCACACAGATACACTGTACAGTAAATGTAGGTTTTTACTTCCAGAAAGGTTTAAGCAAAGTCCAAAATAAGCAATCCAAAGTCATTCACAGGTAAAATCAGTCAGTTTTCATCCAGGGATAATCCAAATATCAAAGTCCAGTGTCAAAAAACAGTTCAGTAAGACTTACATTAAATCCAGTAATATCAGTCAATTAGAAGAAATGGAGGAACGGCAATACTTTCCAACAGAAGGAAACAGAGATACTCTCTTCTGAGACTCAGACTGAAACAAACCAGGTTTCTGGCTCCATCTTATGGCCGTTTGAGAAACCACACCTAATTACAGTTTTGCATTTTCTTAAAGTTACAGTTTTAAAATGTTTATCCTGGTTTATATATTTCTAACCCAAATAGCTGTTAGGTGACTCATATTCCTAACAGAATGTGGAGATGACCTAAGAGAGATGCTACTTAAGGAACAATGAGATAAGGGTGTGGGGAGCCTAACAGGCAGAGAAAGAAACCCAGAAAGGACCTTCCCTAACTTGTCAGGCTGTAAAAAGACGGTGGGAGATTTGTACTTTCAGGCTTGCCAGTTAAGATAGCCTTACAATAAAATAAATTTAGCCTGTCTAGTCATGTTTTCTCTCTGATTTACCCAGATAGATTGATGCTTTCTCTGCTGAATCTGGAAAGGCTCTCCTTCGGTTTAAGAAAGAGAACATTTTAAAGCCATTCGCACAATCCTATATTCTGTGCTGATTCTTTTCCCCCATATTTAAGGCAGAAATCTATTTATATCCAGTATGCTGACAGACCCTCCCAATTATTTAGGAAATGACATTTTATGGATCTTCTCTTTGTGGTTCCACGTGCTTTCCAATGTGTCATCTGCTTTGAGGCCAGCGGCGGGAACGATTTTGAAAATCTATCCCTTTGTTGTGATCCTTTTTTTAAGGCCAACTTTTTTGTGATACACAGAATTGTTCTGAAGAACTGCCTTTTGTGGCTCTTGTGATGTTGTCGCTAACTACATTTATTTTACTCCTCCTGGAGGAAGTGCTCAAATGTATAATAAGCTTCCTCTCTCCTCCATGGCCCTCCTCATCTTGGAAAGCCAAGGTAATAACCTATTTCTGATGATTAAACTGACATGAGTGTCAGTTATGAAAGACCTGGTTCATCAGATAACAGCTAGACAGATGTTTCAAGGATTTCCTGTATAAATAATTCAATAGATGGATTAGTATAAATCCATAATAAGTACATAGCTGGGTGAACTGTAGATATGGGGAAGGAAGGAAGATGGGAGGGAGGAGGAAGAAGGGAGGGAGGGAGGGAGGAGAAAGAGATGGAAGGGAGGGAAGGAAGGAAGATGGGGGGAGGAGGAGGAAGGGAAGGAGGGGAAAATCAACTCATCTCTGCAATTGTTCATTTCAGCTATCTTCCAAGGACGATAAAAACTGCACACCGATTTGATTATATTGTGATTGGTGCTTCAGGCTTGTGAAATGACTTTTCAAGTCCACCCTTCCAATTCACAGGTCGAAGTGAAATCAAAATTATTTGTTCGATCATTGCAATTTTTTCTTGGTTCAAAGTTGTACTAGCAAATAAAACGACTGGAACTAACTGTTTGGTTTCCTTCTCCCCTTCTTCCCAGCACCTAGTCTTACATAAAACTTTGCACTTGTCAAGGGAACACGAAAGAGACGGAGGGATGGCTCCTTTCATTCCATCCTTTTTGTAACATTAGTGCTGGGATCGAAACTCATTTGAAGTTATTTTTAACTCGCTTGCCCTCCAAATGTGCCTCTTGGCACTTTGGGATATCTGTTTGCTTTTCAATTTCCATGATGTGGAGCAGGGAAGTTGCAAAACAACACTTGCAGCAGCAAGAAAGATATATTTCAAAAAAAAGGGAGGGGGGAACCACAACTAAATGGCTTTGTTTAATTTTTAATTTGTTCTGGATCACATAAAAGTGTATTTAATCTTCTCTCTGGGAAGGGAAAGGCTGGTTCCCCTGATGGAGAGAAGAGGAGAAGAGACGGAGGAAGGGGTGATGGAAGGGTTTTTAATTAAGTTTTAAAAGAAGAGTGTCATCGAGGGAACAATTACTAAATTTTATTCTTTCTCAAGTGGCATGTATTGTCAAGGAAATATAGCACACCCATTTTCAAAGCCTCTCTCTTGGGGAACCCAAAGAATGTAAATGGATAAAGGAAAAAGTGACAGGATTCACATCTGTTTCCATAGAACTCCCTTAAGGATCTAGGGTATGTTTTGTGTGTAAAATGATCTTGTAATGATTGCTCTTCTTTTTCAATAGCAATGATGCCAACATCAGCTATTTGATTGACAGGCTAGAAACCATCCTTCAAAAACATGGATGCAAGGCTAGAGAAACTGCAATGGCAGATTCAGAATGAGACTGAATTTGATTTAATTTAGTGTTCTTGGGCTAGGCTATTTGAAGGACCGTACCCTATACCTTGCCCCGGTGATCCCTTACCATCTAGAGAAGCTCCGTTGTCAGGTGTGAAGAATCAGGACTACAGATTTAAGTTCCAACAAATTGTTTTGGAAGACCACACTTGGAATCCTTAAACCAATTTTGGTCCCCATACGACAAAAAAGATGTTGAGACTTTGGAAAAAGTTCAGAGAAGATAAACTAAGATGATCAAAGGCCTGGAGGTTAAAACCTATGAAAAATGGCTGCAGGATTTGGATTTGGCTAGTCTAGAGAAAAGAAGGACTAGAGGTGAAATGATAGCAGTCTCAGTTATTTGAGGAGCTGCCACAAAGAAGAGGGAGTCAAATTATTCTCCAAAGCACTAGAATGCAGGACAAGAAACAACGGATGGAAACTATTCCAGGAGAGAAGCAACTTAGAACTCAGGAGAAACTTCCTAACAGTGAGAACAATTAACCAGTGGAACAGAAGTTGTCTTCCGAAACTGGGTGCTTCATCACTGGATGTTTTTAAGAAGAAACTGGAGAATCACTTATCTGAAATGGTATAGGTTCTCTTGCTTGCGTAGGGGGCTGGACTAGAAGAGCTCCAAGGTCCCTTCCAGCTCATTCTATTCTATTCCAAAGATGATCATGCCTATACAATGAAAATCTAGTCAATGAAAGCCCAGTATGGTACTAATTTGGTGCTAGATAAGCCTCAACAGAATTCAAGAAGAAATGGATTTAAACCGTTTGTGGGAACATAATGATTCCTGGCTGATTCCTCTCTTGATTCTGCCTCTCTTTCTCCTACATCTGTGATCTTTACAGGCAGTCTTAGCCTTAATAAGTATTATTTTAGTGGCCATTTAGAGTTTCATTGACCTTTCTCAGGACATGCAAGAACCCAGAAGTTCCTTGGCTAGCAGTGATTCTCCTCTATTAGAGTCTCATATTTTTTTAAAAAAAATGTGAGTGGTAAACTTGAGATGGGTGAATGTGGCAACTGATCCATAACTCATTTTCGTTCTCTTCGTGGTGATGTCACAAGCAGCCTCCCTATGCTATAGCCTGATCGTTAAACCAGCATGTAACATCTGGTAATTGTTCGTTTAGTTTATTAGCAGTTGTTGGAGAGAGAGGCCAGCGCATTAATGGCAAAAGCCCAGGGGTATATATTTGATCATGTCTCACCCTTAAATGGCTCCCATTTATGTTCAAATATGAGCATATGACACCCATAGATAATTAGGTTGCAAATGGCTTGGTGAAGTAATTGTACGGTTTCCCTTCCTTACCCAAAGCTTGAAAGTAATTTCAGGTTTTTATAATTACAGAGCAAGTGGACTGTAATAATTTCCAAATGTTCAGGGCTGGTGCAGCCAACGGCAGCAACCACCACCACACACATCCACTCTGCCTCTCACACAAGAAGGACTTGTGGTTATTAGTTACGATGGGCTTCGGTACATGACACAATTGTTATCGGTGTTTGAGTGTGGGAAGGCTTAACAAGAACTTCTCCTTGCTATTAGGAAAACACAGAACACAGGATCATAGGGCTGGAAGGAAGGGGACCTTGGGGGTCTTCTAGTCCAACCCCCTGATCAGGCAGGAAACTATAACTTTCAGACAAATGGTTGTCCAGTCTCTTCTTGAAAACTTCCAGTGACGGAGCATCCGTAACTTCTAGAGGCTCCCCTGATTAATTGTTTTCACTGTCAGGAAATTCCTGCTAACTTCTAGGTTGGGTCTCTCCTTGATAAGCTTCCATCTGTTGCTTCTTGTCCTGCCTTCAGGTGCTTTGAGAATTGATCGACCTCCCCTCTTCTTTGTGGGAGACCCTCAAATATTAGAAGACTGCTATCATGGCACCCATAAACCTTCTCTTCGTTAGAACCCACATATCTGGATCCTTCAATCATTCATCATGGTCTCCAGATCTCTTCTGGTACTTGTTGATCTTCTCTGAATTCTGGTTATTTTCTCTTGTAGTCCAGGGAAATTCTTAGAAATAAAGCTTGTACTCTGCCAGTTTTTTCCTTTTCCATTTTTAAGACATGTTTTTAAAAAGTCAGATCGGTTGAAAACCTAACCAGGGTCAATGCAGATATCTGAAGGTGCCCCAATACTCACCAACTCCTGCTCTCGACTTCCGGCAGCTTGATTATTGTCCGTTCAAAATTACAAAAGCACTGAAAAAAAGTGACTCAGGACCATTTTTCACACCTACGATCGTTGCAACAGCATCCCCAGGGTCACATGCTGAAAATTCAGATGCTTGGCAATCATGTGATCCCCTTTTGGATAAGTCAGTGGGGAAGTCAGGTTCACTTAACAGCCGTGGGAATAAGTTAACAACTGCAGCGACTCACAGTTAATGGTGGCAAGAAAGGTTGTGAGGTGAGGCCAAACTTAAGAAATGTCTCACTTAACCACAGGAATTCTGGCCTCAATTGCGGTCGTTGGTCGAGGGCTTTCTGTATAACTTGGCTGTGTTTTAGTGTCTTCCTATTCTTTTTTTCTTTTCTTGCTTCTTCCTTTATCCGCCACCGTCTCCCTGCTCCAACTTCTTGAGAAAATGCCTGGAGGCAAAACTCATGTTCAGCCCTGGAGCCAAGGGAGATATCAGCCCTTAACAACTAATGGGAAGAGGGAATTTGTGGAAAGAGAGAGAGAAAAACAGAGAAACAGAGACACACGCAGAGAGACAGAGAGAGACAAAAACAGAGAGAGAGACAGAGAGAGAGACAGAGAGAGAAACAGAGAGAGAAACAGAGAGACAGAGAGAGAGAGAGAGAGAGAGAGAGAGACACTTCGGCTTAGCTCCTCTCTGGCTAATTTCTGCAGGGACTTGGAGCAGGCTACCAGATGTCAGAACCGATTAAGAGCTAACCTCTGGAGTATATTAGGAGCTGCTGGAGCCGAAGAATGACTGACAGCACTATTCATAAAAGAACCAATCAGACCTCAGACGACAACAGCCAGGCCTCTCGGTTCGTCTCCTGGTGCTCGGTTGCGTGGTGACAATTGGATTGCCCACGAGATGCCTTCTGAAAGTATGTTCCCTCATCTATTAAAAGAACAGTCTGTCACTTATCTGAGCGTGGGAAGAGAGGAAAATTGCACCAAATATTCCCTGTGCACACCTGGGACAGAGAATTCACGAGCAGACGCCTCTAACCTTTCCTGCTTTCCACGCTCGAGAAGCAGTAACAGGTTCTCCTCGACTTAACAACCATTCGTTTAGTGGCCGTTCGAGGTTACAACAGCATTGTCTCAAAGGTGCTTGTTCAAATGACCTTTTTTTTTCTTCCCCTTGAAGGCATTTTGCTTCCGAGAAGCTACTTGAATTGCTGCAGTTGCCAAAAAAGTGAGCACAGTTCTAGGCTGCATAAACAGAGGGATAGAATCAAGATCACATGAAGTGTTAATATCACTTTATGAGGCCTTGGTAATAAGGCCACCCTTGGAATACTGCATCCAGTTTTGGCTACCATGATGTAAAAAAGATGTTGAGACTCTAGAAAGAGTGCAGAGAAGAGCAACCAAGAGGATTAGGGGACTGGAGGCTAAACATATGAAGAACAGTTGTTGGAATTGGGTCTGTCTAGTTTAATGAAAAGAAGGTCTAGGGGTGATATGAGAGCACTCTTCCAGTATCTCAGGGGCTGCCCCAAAGAAGAGGGAGTCAAGCTATTCTTCAAAGCACCTGAAAGGCAGGACCAGAAGCAACGGATGGAAACTAATCAAGGAGAGAAACGACCAGGAACTAAGGAGGAATTTCCTAACAGTGAGGACAATCGACCTGTGGAACAACTTGCCTCCAGAAGTTATGGAAGCTCCAATATTGGAAGCTCTTAAGAAGAGATTGGTCATCCATTTTTCTGAAATGGGATAGGGTTTCCTGCCTAAGCGGGGGGTTGGATTAGAGGACCTTCAAAGTCCCTTTCAACTCTGTTCTGTTCTGTTCGTAATTCTGAACTGAAGGCAGAACTGAAGAAGCTTCTTGGATGAGAAGCAAAACCTCTTCAAAGAAAAAAGAAGAAAAGTCCAGCTGCTGTTTGAAAATGCACCTTTGGGACAACCATGGCCTGGATGGCTGAGAATCTCCACAGACAATTACAACACGATTGAAAAAAGGGACTTGCGACTGGTCCCCGCACTTATGACGGCGGCAGCATCCCCACAGTCATGTGATCTAAAATTCAGGCTCTTGGCATCTGGCCTGTATTTACTCATCCCTGAGTAACAGATGATATATCTCCAAACGTTTTTTTTTTTAAATCCAGGCCGCTGTTCAGTTGCAATTTGCTGCTAAGGGAGGTGACAGTGGCACTGCCTGCTCTGCCTGCTTTATGGTTGAATAATGACAGGCGAGAAACTTCTGTTTAACTTCTTCCGGCTGAGGAATGTGCCATAGGGAAGTAGGTGAGTTACAATCATAGAATTCTAGGCCTGGAAGAGACCTTGGAGGTCTTCTAGTCCAACCTACTTCCCAAGGCAGGAGTCCTTACACTATCCAAATGGCTATCCATTCCCTTCTTGAAAACTTCCAGTGACAGAGCATCCAAATGTATCATAATTTATGTTAATCATCATCTTCTCTTAACTATCACCCCTCGCAAGGTGGAGTCTGGACACCTGAATGGAGCTAGCAGAGCATTTTGATGGCCGGATGCCCTTCCTGTCACCAATGTGAAGTTTTGTTCGGCAGATATATTCTAATATCTGTCCTCTACCAAGGATCAAACTCACAGCCTCCTGATTGTGAGGCGAGAGCTCCACCTCTAGGCCACGGTGCCACTCCTATCATAATTTATGTCAATGTACCTAGATAATTATAAAACATAGAATAATAGGGCTGGAATGTACCTTGGGATTCTTCAAGTCCAATCTCCTTCCCAAAGCAGGAAATTTTATACCATCCTGGACAAACAATTATTTAGTCTTTTCTTGAAAACCTCCAGTGATGAAGCACCTGCAATTCTGGGAATCAAGCTGTTCCATTGATGAATTGTTCCTACTGTTAGGAAATTTCTCCTTAGTTTCAGGTTGGACCTCCTTTTGAAGGAGCTTCATTCCATTGCTTCTTGTCCTACCCTTCGGTGCTTTGGAGAATAGATCAACCCCCTTCTTCTCTGTGACAGCCCTTCCAATATTGGAAGACAGCTATCGCCTCTCCTGTGAGCCTTCCCTTTTCCTTAGGCTAAACATAACCTCGTTCCCCTAACCGTTCATCCTTCTGGATTTAGCCTCCAGATCTCTGATCATCTTTGTGGCTCTTCTCTGCACTCTTTCTCCAAATCACCTGAAGGTAGGACAAGAAGCTATTTGCGATGGAAACATATAAACCAGGATAGACATTTTAATACTGTTTCTTTAAGAGCATGCTAAAAACTGCAATTGGGTGTGGTTACTCAAACGGACATAAGATGGAGCCAGAAACCTGAGTTGTTTAGTCTTAGTCTCAGAAGAGAGTGTGTCTCAGTCTCTGTTTCCTTCTGTTGGAAAGTGTTGCCGTTCCTCCATTTTTCCTAACTGACTGCTATTTCTGGATTTAATGTAAGTCTGTTCCTGAACTGTTTTTTTGACACTGGACTTTGTTATTGAATTATCCCTGGATTGAAAAACTGACTGATTTACCTGTGAATGACTTTGGACTGCCTATTTTGAACTTTGCTTAAACCCTTATTGAAAGTAAAACCCTACATTTACTGTATAGTGTATCTGTGTGCTGTATGTGTATTATTCAAACACTTCTCTCAAATATGTCTCCCTGTATGCGCTCATTCTCCTAACGGGGAATTACCTCAACAGGCCTCAGTGTCTCTTTTTGTTATTTTTATTTTTTGCTACTGCCTGCAAGGAAGGAATCAAATTGTATAATGGGTTGTTGCTTCCCAACTGACCAGTGGTGGGATTCAAATTTTTTTACTACCGGTTCTGTGGGCGTGGTGTGGTGGGCGTGGTGTGGCTTGGTAGGCGTGGCTTAGTGGGCATGGCAGGGGAAGGTCAATGCAAAATCCCCATTCCCTCCCCACCCCACTAACCTGCTTTCCAGCTCCATTCTTTTTTTTTTTTTTTTGGTAAAATTTTATTTTTATTTTTATATACAATAAATCCATTCCATTTCAACTGTGTGTTGATTAGGTACATATTTCAATTACTTAACCATTATTATTAATATTATTCTTATCAAGCTTAACAATATAATAATAATCATATTCCCATATATGTAGTATAAATGAGACCCAATATATCTATTACATTAATTTCTCATTGCTCTATGAATACATCTGTTACCTTTTAGTTTATTCTATTTTCTATCCATTGATAAAACAAATCCCGTACCATATAATATTCAGATTCTTCTTTTTCTTTAATTTCTATTACCTGTTTTCCAGCTCCGTTCTCCTGTGAAAGGCAACCAAAGAAACCTAGTCAATCAGCTGGGACTTGGGAGGCAGAGAATAGATGGGGGCAGTCAGAGATGGGATTAGCTGGTTCTCCGAACTACTCAACATTTCCGCTACCAGTTCTCCAGAACTGTTCAGAACCGGCTGAATACCACCTCTGTGACAGACCCAGAAGAGGCGGCCAGCCTTAGATAATCTGGATTAGAAAGATCTGGATGAATTTGGACAGCTGTGTTTATCTCCTCTAAACCAGGGACCTCCAGCAAGGGAAGAGGTGATTAAGGGCATGAAATACGGGTCAGGTCTTGAGTTCCACTGAGTACAATTGCATTCCAGCTCCCCTTCCTCACATCCTCTCCTCCCCCTCCCTGCCTCCTTCCCTCCCCATAACCACATGTGGTCAAGTAAGGAACAGACGATGGGTCATGTGCTGTCCCAGCCAGTCTATGGGAATTGGATAGTTATTTAGGAATTATGAGCTGTCCCATTAAGGGAATGCATCATGGTAAATGTAGTTAAAGGTATCTTGGGAAATGTAGTTCATGTCACCATGGCCACATCTGTAATCCTGATTGGTCACTAAATTGACCCTCGAAGGGTAGGGGAGGTTTTCCTCACATTTGCCTGAACTCTCTAACTCATGGCAGCTTTTTTCTATCGCTATGAGATGGGTTAGGAGATAACCATCTTTTACTTTTCTGCCTTCTGCACAGAGGTGGATTTGAAGTTGTACAGATGCAGATAGATAACTCAACAAGACGTCCATAACAAATTACATTTATTGGTTCATCAGGTATCCTCATAACTCACGTTTGTGACAAAGTTCTTCTTTCATGACCAGTCCTTTGTATATCTGCCTTGTAGTAAAAGATGGCTATCTCCTAACCCATCTCGTAGCGATAGAAAGAAGCTGCCATGAGTTAGAGAGTTCAGGCAAAAGTGGGGGAAACCTCCCCCACCCTTCGAGGGTCAATTTAGTGACCAATCAGGATTACAGATGTGGCCACGGACATGAATTTTGCCAACTGCTAGCAGTTCAATCCTGAAGGTTGATTCAGCCTTCCCTCCTTCCGAGGTGGGTAAAATGAGGACCCAGATTGTTGGGGGCAAGAGGCTGACTCTGTAAACTGCTTAGAGAGGGCTGTAAAGCATTGTAAAGCAGTATATAAGTCTAAGTGCTATTTCTATTTCTATTTCTATTTCTATTTCTATTTCTATTTCTATTTCTATTCCTTCCTTCCTTCCTTCCTTCCTTCCTTCCTTCCTTCCTTCCTTCCTTCCTTCCTTCCTTCCTTCCTTGGTGTACAGTATTGGAGGCAAACTCTGCCCACTGCCAAGAGTTCGATTCTCACCAGCTCAAGGTTGATTCAGCCTTCCCTCCTTCCGAGGTGGGTAAAATGAGGACCCAGATTGTTGGGGGCAAGAGGCTGGCTCTGTAAAAACGGCTTAGAGAGGGCTGGAAAGGCACTATGAAGCAGTATATAAGTGTTATTGCTATAAAGAAAGAGCTGTCCACCTTATGTCCATTCCACCATCCCTTTAAGAGAGCCTCCAAACCCAATAAAATTTAACAAGAGAGCCCTTGGTTCAAAAATGCAAAGTTGGACTGAGTTAACTCTTGGGTGGGAACTTACCAAGAAATCCCCAGGTTGATTCACATATTTAAAAAAAAAATCTCCAAAAGAAAGCAATGAGGAAGCACTTCTGAATCATTGCCAAAAAAGTCCCCAGCAATCCTACATTAGGAGTCAAGTTTGATTTGGTGGTTTTACTTGTCATGCTGACTTTTTGAAAGGGAAAGAAGGAAGGAAGGAAGGAAGGAAGGAAGGAAGGAAGGAAGGAAGGAAGGAAGGAAGGAAAGAAGGAAGGAAGGAAGGAAGGAAGGAAGGAAGGAAGGAAGGAAGGAAGGAAGGAAGGAAGGAAGGAAAGAAGGAAGGAAGGAAGGAAGGAAGGAAGGAAGGAAGGAAGGAAGGAAGGAAGGAAGGAAAGATAGATAGATAGATAGTTGCTTAAATTTACCCAACGTAGTTTCACAGCAGAAATTATGTACATGTGTTTTCTGAGGATGTTTGGGGGATTATATTTTGTTTATTTATTTAATTTTGAGCAAAAATATTATTTATCTCCTAGCTTAGGGGACGATCTTAGTTCTGCTGACCAAACGCTTTTCGCTTCAAGATGAATCATTCCTCCAACTAGAAGTATTCCTCCCCCCGCCTGTCATTTAGAATCGCACTGTGACATTTTCTGCTCTACAGTTTTCGGTGGTTGCTGCATTTCCTGCACAACGGGGTCTAATTGAAATGACTCCTAACTAGAGGAGAGCAAAACCCTTTTTGAATATGAACCATTTCAGATTTGAAGCATGTCGTCGCAAGACGGAAACAGTTGCTTTGTATTCACACCGAAGGATTTTCACCACCATAGTCGACAAATTTTGTAAGCGAGCTCAAAAACTTTCCAGCAGGATCAGAACAGCAGGGTTTGGGTACTGCGCAGCAGCTCTGAAACAGAAACAACTGTACAGGCAGTTGCAATAGATCAGCCTCCCCTCTTCTCTGGGAGAGCCACAACTTCTAGTGGCAAGCCATTCCACTGGTTTATTGTCTTCACCGTCAGGAAGTTTCTTCTTAGTTCCACGTTGTTTCTCTCCTTGCTTAATTTCCATTAGCTGCTGCTTGTTCTGCCTTCCGTCTGTTTCCATGGAATTCTCTTAACAAATAAGAGATAACAGATAATCAGAGTTGGAAGGGACCTTGTAGGTCACCTAGTCCAACCCCCCCCACCCAAGCGGGAGACTCTACACCATCTGTGACAAATGGCAGTCCAATCTCTCCTTGAAAGACTCAAGTCGTGGCTCTCCCACAACTTCCGAGGGCAACTTCTGTTCCATTGGTTCATTGCTCTCATTGTCAGAAAATTTCTCCTTATTTCCAGGTTGAATCTCCCCTTGTTCAGTTTCCATCCATTATTCCTTGTCTGGCCTTCGGGTTTTTTTCCATTCTCCTTCCTCCTCCTCTCTTCTCTTCTCTTCTCTTCTCTTCTCTTCTCTTCTCTTCTCTTCTCTTCTCTTCTCTTCTCTTCTCTTCTCTTCTCTTCTCTTCCATTCCATTCCATTCCATTCCATTCCTCCTCCTCCTCCCTATTCTATTCTATTCTATTCTATTCTATTCTATTCTATTCTATTCTGTTCTGTTCTGTTCTGTTCTGTTCTGTTCTGTTCTGTTCTGTTCTGTTCTGTTCTGTTCTGTTCTGTTCTATTCTATTCTATTCCTTATTCTATTCTGTTCTATTCTATTCTATTCTATTCTATTCTGGCTTGCTTTGGAGAATAGTTTGACCCTCCTCTTCTTTGTGGCAGCCCCTCAAATATTGGAAGACTGTTATCATGTCACCCCTAATCCTGCTTTTACGCCATCACACCTCTAATTTTGGAAGGCCATGTCATCAGTCTTCTTCTCCAACACCATCGGTGTAATTCTGTTGGCTTGCAAATCTCCCTTCCGGCTTTTTTTTTACTGCTGAATTCCCCAGATTATCTTTTGCAGGTTGCCACCTCAGCTGAGCAGGACCGCCAGCATTTCTCATTTGAACGGGATTTCCGTCTCCGATGGATAATTGAGCTGAATGCGAGCACGTGTGTCTACCCATCTGCTTAACCCTGGTCCACGTTTGTTGGCTTTTAATCCCTACAAATTGCTTTGCCATCCAGAGCTTTTGTTCCCAGGTGGAGCAGTTAAAACACGACAACGTGGAGATCAATTTCTTAAGCACCCACCGTGCCATTTTATCAAGGAGGTGGAGAAATGCAGTGTTGTTTTCTTGACAAATGCTACCAAAAGTGAGAGAGAGAGAGAGAGGAAGAGGGAGACACACACACACACAGACACACACACACACACACACAGACACACACAAACACACACACACACACACACACACACAAAGGGAAGTGAAAGGGGCCTCATTAAACCCTGCTGTTTTAATTAATTGGTCCTTCAGCTTTACTTTTGTGGAAGCAGCTCACAGCCTTAAGCTTTTCCCCGCGATTAATTACAAAAGAGGAGCAAATGACAATAATTAGTTTAGCCTCTGGTGCTTGCTTGACCTCTAACCTAAAGTGTGTGGCTTCTCTGGTACAAAGGAAGTGGAGGAGGAGGAAGAGGAGAAGGAGGTAGAGGAAGAGGAGAAAGAAGAGAAGGCTAGGAGGGAGAAGAAGAGAAGAAAAGAGGATTAGGAGAAGGAGAAGAAAGAGGAGGAAAAAGAGGAAAAAGGAAGAGAAGGAAGAGGGAGAAGAGAAAAAGGGGGATCAGGAAGATGTGGAAGAAGAAGAAGAAAAGAAGGAGAAGGAGGGAGAGGAGGAGGAGGGAGATGAGGAGAAGGAAGGATTAGATGGAGAATGAAGAGGAGAGGGAAAGAAACGATGCAGAGAAGAACAATAAAGAGTATAAGGGGTCTGAAGGCTTAAGTCGTATGATTAACAAGCTAAAGAAACTATGTTTAACTGAATGAAAAGAAGGCTTGGGGTGACATGATAGCTAGCAATCTTCCAATGTATCTGGAGACTCCAGGAAAAAAGGCAACTGAGGTACCTCACCCGAATTATTTTAATTGTTTACTTGTATCCCACCTTTATTAATTTTACAAATAAGGCAGCCAACGAATCCAACACAACTTCTTCCTCCTGCTTTCCCCACAACAACAACCCTGTGAGGTGAGAAGGATTGGCCCAAGATCACCCAGCTGCCTTTCATGCCTAAGACAGAACTAGAATTCACCTTCTCCTGGTTATTGGCCCAAAGTCACCCAGCCAGCTTTCCTGGCTAAGGCAGAACTCCCAACCTCCCATTTTCTAGCCGGTGCCTTAACCACTAGACCAAACGGTCTCCCCAATCTGGCATCCTCTTCCACCCCCAAGGCCCTTTCTATCATTACTGCAGCCACCCTGCGAAGTAGCTTAAGAGTCAGCATGTAGATTAAGGCTCTAGACACCTGTGGCACTAAGCCCCTTCAACAATAAACCAAGAAGGGCTTTGTCATGGGGGCTCCTTCAACAACCCTGCTCTTCCTGTCCCTGCGGTTTGCCCAGGATCAACTCGTAATCCTGCTTTACTTCAAAGTTGGGTGGGGTAGTAGGTCAGGTTAGGAAATGGACTTCCACAAAGACCACACCATGTAGAATCGGAACATTATCGCTCTTATCTTACACGTTGTTGTTTTTTTTTTCCAGGGCTCAAGTATAATCTCTTTTTATTTCTTTCAACCCTTTGACAATGTTATCTCTGCTCTTCTCCTCTTCTATCACCTGCCCAAAGTTATATTTCTTTGACATCTGGAGATCGTTACTCTTCAGCCTCTATTACTGAGGCACAACCAAGGGGATCACAACGGTTTTGGCTGACATCTCATTTAATTATATTTTTTTCGAGGCAGGGAGAGACGCTGCCTGCTTTGTGACTTATCACACACTCGGAGGCAGGAGAAAAAGAGAGAACAATAAGGTACTAAGAACCCCCCTCCCCTCCCTGCCCATTCTGTAGGCAGGTACTCGATTTCTACTCAGAGGCAAGACTCCAGCTGGCAGTTCAGGTGTTTCAAAGGTCTTTTGTTGTTGTTTGGTAGTAGGGGAGGTAAAATTAACCAGGGGGTGGCCACCACAGCAAAGGCAAGCCAAGAGAGTAGTATTCCAGTATTTGAGGGGCTGCCCCAAAGAAGAGGGAGTCAAGCTATTCTCCAAAGCACCAGAGGGCAGGGCAAAGAAACAATGGATGGAAACTGATGGAGGAGAGAAGCAACCTAGAACTAAGGAGGAATTTCTTGGCAGTTAGAACAAATTAATCAGTGGAACAACTTGTCACCAGGAGTTGTGGATGCTCCATCACTGAAGGTTTTTAAGAAGAGATAGGACAATATATTCTCTGAAATGGCATAGGGTTCCTGCCTGAGTAGGGGTTGGACTAGAAGACTTCCAAGGTCCCTTCCAACTGTGTTATTTTGTTCTGTTGGTAATTCTGAGCCAAAGTCAGAACCAAAGAAGCTTCTTGGATGAGAAGCGAAACACCCTCAAAGAAAAACAAAGCCCAGTTGCCTTTTGAAAAAGCCCCTTTGGGACAACCTTGGCTTGGACGACTGAGAATCTCCACAGACAATTAGAACGATATTGAAAAAAGTGAGAAGGCCCCTTCTAGCTGAGAAGGCATTGGAGAAGGCATTTGGCTCTACCAGCTGCTCTGGGAAGGCAAGCCTGTTCATTGTCAATTGTTTAAAGATCTGTGTTCTAGACTGAGGCTACTTCTGTCTGTGGTTATAAAGTCTGGATCAGAACACCAGACCTGATTCCCAACTGAGAAGGTATTGGAGAAAGTTTGGTTCAGCCAGCTACACTAGAAACGCAAATTCATCCCATTTTAAATGTTAAAAAAGATCTAGGTCAAGGGTCTTCAAACTTGACAGCTTTAAGACTTGTGGACTTCAACTCCCAGAATTTCTGAGCTAACATGGCTGGAGTGGGAATTCTGGGAGTTGAAGTCCACAAATCTTAAAGCTGTCAAGTTTGAAGGCCCCTGACCTAGGTTCTAGAAGGCACCTACTTCTGCCTGTGACCACAAAGTCTCGACAGCCCCTCCAACTCCAGGTGAACATTATGGAAGCCACCAGAGAAATCCACTGACCAGATTTAAGGAAGCTTGTCTTCATGCCAAGGAAGACCCTGCATCTCAGTGTCTTCAGACGGAGTAACACTTTGCCTTCCAGATAGCGTGAGAAGGTCTACCTGCTGTGCCTGTTCTGTTTCTTCTCCCCTGCCCCAAGCAACAAATATGCCTGATTGTAGTGCAGCCGTGTAGACCTTGTATAATGAGCATCCCCCAGGAAATAGGTAATTGTGCATCCAGCAGGGTAATTAGAAATCAGACTGGGGTGACTGCAGCGAATTCCCCGAGCTCCATGTGTCAGCTGCCTTCTCTTCTCAGAAGGGGGAAATGGCAAAAAAAGTAGAAATTATATCTGGTGGCGAAACTGCTTTGAATATCAGATGAGAAGCAGTGGAAGATGCAGAGATTGGCTTCATCGGGTGCCCCTTGTTCCTCATTCCCTCTTCCAGCGGTGCATAACTTGTGTTTCTGCCTTCAAACCTTGTTTGAAGTTTCTACAGCTTCTCCAAATGTTGCTGCTGTGTTGGAGGTTTGGCTAGTGCAGAAGGGGGATTTTAACTCTTGCTCTACTACTCAAAGGCCAAGGGTGGTTCCTGGCTGAAGTAGACTGGACTCCCAGTTTTATTCAACCAACTTCAACCAGAATGGAGCTGGAAGGGACTTTAGAAGTCTTTTAGTCCAACCTCTTGCTCAAGCAGTAGATCCTATATCATTTCAGACAGATGGCCGTCCAGTCTCTTCTTAAAAACCTCCAGTGATGGAGTGCCCACAACTTCTGAAGGCTAGTTAATTGTCCTCACTGTTATGAAGTTTCTCCTTAGTTCTAGATTGCTTTTCTCCTTGATCAGTTTCCATCCGTTGTTTCTTCTGCCTTCTGGTGCTTTGGAGTATAATTTGACTCCCTCTTCTTTGTGGCAGCCCCTCAAACCTTGGAAGACTGCTATCATGTAACCCCCTAGTCCTTATTTTCTCTAGACTGGCCATACCATTGTGAAAGGGGAAGGTAAGGACTCCTGAGTTGTGTTTGTTCTCCCAAATGGGATTGGCTTCAGCTCTCACCAATCCCAAGCAAGCCCAGTAACAAAGAATTGTGGCAGTTGTCCAGCTGAGGAGGGGGTTTGCGATTCTCCCAAGCCCCTACCCAGATCTCCTCTATCTTCGGTTGCCTCTACGGGGCAACCATATCCTCCAGATCCAGCTGGATCGGAGGCGCTTCGGTGGCGAGTGCAGCAGGAACTGTGCACGATTGCGGATTCCTGCCGCCGCCGAAGCCTTGCAACCGGAAGGCAGTTGTGGCAGTTGTAGTCAAGAACCTCTGGAAGATATTAAAACCACCAAGCTTAGAGAGCACCAAGGACCCCACATTTCAACCTGGATCTACAAATGTTCTTTTTGTTGCTTCCCATTTCTTCAGATAACAGAGACATCAAACAAATGGGACCAGCAAAAGCAAGAACTTGGTGGCAAGTTCAACAGGAATGAACTTACAAAGGGGAATGTTTGAAGACAGCTCTCTCCTTTCTCAAAGAGTTGTAGAACATTATTTTTGAGGCTAATTCCAGAAGAAGATCTGCTCTTTCTGGCTGCATGTCCACATCTAAAACCATGGCTCAATTATTGATGATTGAACAACCTACTTATGGCCTTCGGTTGCATAATTAAGGACGATTGCTTGAATAAGCCCCCATCTGCTACGTTTTCCCATTCCCCTAACCATAAATCCACTAACCACCATTCAGAGTAGGTGCCAGTTGCTTAGCCCCAAACCAAGTTACAGTTCCCATTAGAGGCATCCTTGCTAGATCCCCTCATTCTCTGTCTTTCGCTCTCGTCTCTTTTTTAAAGAAAAACAAGTCTGCCTTCCTTCTTTGTCAGAAAGATGTCAATTTAGGTGTTTTATCCCCTAGGGAGCATTTGAAGGAGCATTGGTGAACTGGGCTCCACAGAGCCCAGTGGAGCAGAATGAAAATCGCCACCTTTTGTCCTCATTGTTGTCTCAGCTCGTTCCTCATTGTCTGACGCTCAATGGGAGATCCTCAGGCCTTGCACAGTATCAAGAGTGACGCCGTCCTTGGGAGCGAAGAGTACAAGCCAGCTGGGAAGAGAAGTCCTCCACTTCAGAATGAATGGATGAAAAAGGAAGAAAGGAGGCACTCTTGACCGTTCTGAACGTTCGCCCCAGAGGAGGTTGCCAAGCACGCTTTGGACTCTGCCAGGGTCATGCCACGGATTTTCCAGGCAGCCTTTCAAGACAGAGAACTGGGCTCCTTTCCCACCAAGAAGACGAGGGGGTGGAGGGGGGAGGACAGAGAAAGAAGGGAAGGAAGGGAAACACACTCCGAATTTCGCTTGCCAGTTCTAAGCATTGAGCAAAATGCAACAGGCTTAATTTGGAAAACATCCAATGAAGAAGAATGTTTTGGGAAGGGACTGTGCCTCCTGTAAAGCCTATCTGAAGGGCTCAGCATTTTTCCCCCCCTTGGAGCCATCATACTTATCAGGTACAAAAAAAATATCACGCATTAAAATTCCGGTTCAGCTGATTTATTTCTCATGCCTACACACAAGAATCCAGTCAACTAATAGCATGAAATCAACCCTAGATAGCAATTCAAGAGGGATTGGACTTAGATTGTTTGTGGGAACCTCATGTCATACCCCTGTTAGAGTCAGAATCCGGGGAGGAAGACAAATAGCCACCAGGGAATGGGGAATGGCTCTGTTGGCTGTGGAGGAAACTGGGGAAGGGCAAAGTCAGGCTGGGCAGAACAGGGGATAGGTAGAACAAGGGAGAGGGGGTTCAGAGGAAGACCCAGGCCCACTCCCTCTTCATCCTAGGCCATGTGGGGAGGAACGGAGAAGAGAGCAATGTGGGTTGCATGGCTTACAGGGGAAGAAAGGGCCCCGATTCCCTTCACAAGGCACACCTGCGGAGGGAGTTTAAAGGAGAGGCAGTTTGGGAGTGGGTTTTGTCAGAAACAAACTTTTCGTTTATCTCATGTTGACTGCTGGTATCTGAGTTCCTCCCAACTGGTTTGATTCACTGCTGTGTTACTTCACATTTGGAATTCCTTATCTTGCCCTGCCGGATTTGTTACCTTATTTTGTCTTGCTGAATTCATAGTTTAAAATTTTCTGTTTATAATGTTTCGGACTGGAATATCTGAAGTCAAAGGCTATTGTAGGTTCCTGGGAGAGTTTTTCTCCAGACCGGAAAGTAACTGGGACATTGGGGGCAAAGTTGGACCTAATAAAGAGACCCCTGCGTATTATTCTGGCTGTGTTGCCTTTGTGCCATGCCCCGGGCCATCACATGTGAGGACTCCAGGTTGATTCCTCTCTTGACTCTGCCTCCAGGCTCTGCTTCTTTTCTGACATTACTTTGCAACAGCCTCCAATTCCTGACTCCTTAACTTGAGTCTTCATGATTGGAATTTTTTTTTCTGGGTGGGAAAGAGTTTATAATTGAACGGGAGATCTTGGTTATTGGCTGCCATGAGCATCCTGTGGGTTGAAGGGCAAGTATATAGGTTGGCAACTGTTGATTGACGACAGGTTCTCAATCTGTAGTGGTAGGTGGAACTGTGTAGGGAAGGCAGTAGCAATAGCCCTTAGACTTATATACCACTTCACAGTGCTTTTACAACCATCTCTAAGCAGTTTACAGAGTCAGCATCTTGCCCCCAACAATCTGGGTCTCCTCATTTTACTGACCTCGGAAGGACCTAAGGCTGAGTCAACTTTGAGCCTGGTGAGATTCAAACTGCCAAATTGCAGGCAGCCAGCAGTCAGAAGAAGTAGCCTGCCGTACTGCACTCAAACCACTACACCACCGTGGCTCTAAGAGATCAGAAAAATCAGATAAGAGACAGCATAGTGTAGGACATGACTAGGCTGAGCCGAAGGTGGGGTCAAATGCATCATAAGTCATGAGTCCCTTTGTTCCCATGAGAGATCTATGTCCAGCCTACCTTGAATTCCTTTCTATTCTTAATTCCCGCACATTTCCATTAACAGTCACTTGGCCAGATTCTTGTGGAGAACTTAAGGTTGCCATAAATCTTTATACTCTTTTGGCCTGCCTGAATATCCTGATTTCCCAGGGGGTTGACATATAGCCCACAGCTGTATAACGGGCGCAGAAAGAGAACCTGGAAAGTACCCTCCTAGTTTCTCAGTCTGTAAGGGAGACAATGGGAGGTCCGTACTTTCAGACTCGTGAGATTCTGTTCATGTAGCCTTATAATATGGTGGAATTGGCGCATGTGGGCATGTTTTGGATGGGTTGAATGGAACTAAGCTTGGGTTCCCCTTCATATTGGCAGGTAAGGAGAGAGAAAGAGAAAGACATAAGGAGAATGAAAATGCCAGATGTATTTATTTATTTTTATTTATTTATTTTTGTCAATTGCTTACAAGATAATAGGCATAAGTAAAAACATAGTTATGAATACATGGATACATATAAGAAAGAAAGAAAAAGAAGAAGCAATAGGACAGGGACGGTAGGCATGTTTGTGTGCTTATGCTTATAAGACTTATATGGCTTGCCCTGTTACATGTTGATGGTTCCACTATCCATAGGTGGATGGTACCAGGAGCACCACATCCAAGTCAACCAATCTTGTCCAAGTTCCCCCAAGTTCCCCTCATTTCAGCCTTGATCCAGCAGACCTGCAAGACCAGCTTCTCCCTTCTAATAACATTCCTTGTGAAACTGTAATGGACACCCATGCAGCTAATACTTTAATTTATTAGTTCAGCTCAGCTGTATTTGCTGAATGAAAAATGGTTGTAAGAGTCTCTCTCCCTCTCCCTCCCCCTCTCTCTGTCTTTGTCTGTCTGCTTGTCTCTCTCTCTTTCTCTGTCTTTCTGTCTCTATCTCTCTGTCTGTCTCTCTCTCTCTCTCTCTCTGTCTCTTTCTGTCTCTCTCATCTATCTATCCCTCCCTCCCTCTCGCTCTTTTGAATAAAATTAATGGGGTTTTGATAGATCCCCAGCCATTTTTAAAATGCAGGAGGAAAGCCAGGAGCTCAACTTCATTAACCCAGGTCATTCTGTCCCTGTGAAGGTTAGATTTTTTATCTTCAGCCTACCACACTTGGATGAGAATTGTCAGAGTGAGTAAATATTGGTGGACTTTTGCCAAGCAGTTGTGCGTCATCCGCCCTGAGAAATGCTTGCGCCTTCTTCAGCTAAATTGGTTGTGGATTATAAGTAGGGCTTGGACAGGAAGGAGCGGATGGGGGCCAACTCTTTGGGGCGAAATTTGCCACATCTGCAATGAATGAAGATTGAGATCCCTGGCTTAGACGTAGGTGACAGGAGACCATTGTTCTTCCTATAGGTACAGGCAGTCCTCGACTTAAGACCATAATGATGCCCAAAATTCCTGTTGCTAAGCGAGACAATTGTCAAGTGAATTCATGACCTTTCTTGACGCAGTCGTTTAAGTGAATCACTGCAGTTGTTAAATTAGTAGCATGGCTTTTAAGTCAATCAGGCTTCCCCGTTGACCCTGCTTGTCAGAAAAGGGGACCATCGTAAATATGAGTCAGTTGGCCAGTGTCCGAATGTAAATCACGGGACCCCGGGGATGCTACAATCATCATAAGTGTGGGAAACGGCCATAAGTTACTTTTTTCTTTGTAACTTTGGTCACTGAAGGTACAGTTGTAATCCCCGACTTACAACAGTCCACTGTGATAAAACCATCCATGGCTCATAAACTGGCAACTAAGTAAAACTGCAGGATTTGGTTTGGCTCACATTTAAGAAGAACCCTCATAAGTAGAGAAGCAATCTGGAATTCAGGAGAAACTTCCGAACAGTGAGGACAATGAACCAGTGGAACAACTGGCCTCCAGAAATCATGGGTCTTCCATCCCTGGAGGTTTTTAACAAGAGACTGGATGGTCGCTTGTCTGACATGGTATAGGTTCTCCTGCTTGAGCAAGGCGCTGGACTAGAAGACCTCCAAGGTCCCTTCCACCGTCTATTTTATTCTTTAAAAAAAAGCTTTGTCAGCCTGGGTGGGTGGGTGGTTGTGTGTATGGGTGGGAACATCAGCTGAATTATGGCAGAAGATTTTGCTGCCATATAAATAAAACATGATAAGGTCAATTGCTGTTTCAATCCACGCTCCTGGCTTAGGCCCCAGCCTGGAGCTGTGCGGTTGCATTGCTGGAGGGCAGAATGTAAATTGAGCTGTTGTTCGGAAGCATAGCAAGCTCATAAAAGGAGCTGTCAATTGCTTTTGAAGGCATGGCAGATTTATCCTTTCTGCAGGAGGCAAGGCAGGATGGTGGGGTGTTATCGTAAACGTTTTCAAGAGGTGCTTGTATGTCAGCTTCAGTGAAGATTGGAAAGGGTAGAGGTATTATTCAGCCTGTTCTCACTGGTTTTGGAGAACCAGTAGCAGAAATTTTGAGTAGTTTGGAGAACTGACAAATCTCACCTCTGACTGGCCCTGCCCCCATCTCTTCTCTGCCTCCCGAGTCCCAGCTGATCGGCTGGGTCTCCTTTGGTTGTCCTGCCCAGGAGAATGGAGCTGGAAAGCAGGTTAGCGGGGTGGGGAAGGAATGGGGATTTTGCAGTATCTTTCCCTGCCACGCCCACCAAGCCACGCCCACAGAACCGGTAGTAAAAAAAAAATTGAATCCCACCACTGGGGGCCCCTAACCTGGCTGGATTGGGTGGCAGGGCACCAATGGGGCAGAGATCTGAAGCTCCTTGCCCTCCCCATAAAAATCTAGTCTTTTTTGATAATCTTCTATATTCATATCCTATATCTATCTATCTACCTATCTACCTATCTACCTATCATCTATCTATCTATCTATCTATCTATCTATCTATCTATCTTCTACCTATCTAGTCTTTTTGAAAATCTATATTCATATCCTATATCTACCTACCTACTTACCTATCTTCTATCATCTTAGTCTTTTTTGATAATCTTCTATATTCATATCCGATATCTACCTACCTACCTACCTATCATCTATCGATCGATCGATCGATCGATCGATCTATCGTCTGTCTATTCTTGATATAGTCTTCTGTATTCATAGCTGTTTGTCCATCCATCCATCCATCTTGATCGATATAGTCACACCAATCTTTCCATCTATCCCTTCTTTCAGATTTTTTTAATGTACTGTATATATTTTCTGTTTTTAATTCATATATCCTTTTATACCTTCTACTATTTTTCTCTCTTTTAGATTTTTTTTATCCTCTATGACTTTTTAATAACTGTACCCTACCCTTCTTATGTCGGTCTACATCCATAGTAAAAATTTCATACAGAATTTCCAAGCCATTTTTTTTAATCAAAGGAGCTGTGCTCGGCTCCAACAAGCTCAGTTTCCACTGATGACAATTTTCAAAAACGTACTAAAATGGCATGAAATGTCTGCTGAAGTGTGTGCTTTGGTTGTTTCCTTGTATCCTCTTGACCTTCTGAGCATTTCTTTTTTCTTTTCTTTTCAAAGAAAAGTGTGATAAGATAGATCACCTCTTCCGGACTCTGTTATCCGATCTTGGCTTGCATTTCTCAAGAATGATCATCCTGTAGAGTTTTGGGTGGCCAGTAGATGTCTCTGCGAGTGAAGGACAAAATAGAAGGTTGTGTAGGCAAAAATCTGTTTTAAATTACAGTTCCGTTTAGAAGATCGAATTTGGCAACCTAAATCAACATTTGTATTGGATTTGGACGTTCGGATTGTCAAATAGGAGCTTCCTGATTCAAGAAAAGCCTTTTGATGTGAGTGCAGAATAACAAATAATTCAGTTATTTACAGGTATCTGATTCACTTGAATCAAGTTGACTCCACTTAAATGTTGATAGAATTTGGAGTTTCAACTCAGTTGCCTTGGAACTAAATCTCTGGAGTGAATTGTTAACAGCTCCACCAAGAATTTCCTGGACAGTGAGAACAATTAATCAGTGGAAGAAATTGCCTCCAGAAGTTGTAGCTGCTCCAACACTGGAGGTTTTTAAGAAGAAATTGGACAACCATTTGTCTGAAATGGTATCGGATCTCCTGCTTCAGTAGGGGGCTGGACTAGAA
Source organism: Hydrophis major (assembly GCA_033807585.1). Lineage (NCBI taxonomy): Eukaryota > Metazoa > Chordata > Lepidosauria > Squamata > Elapidae > Hydrophis > Hydrophis major. Next base: position 9,687,750 of record CM066339.1, read on the forward strand.
GACCTCCAAGGCCCCTTCCAACGCTGTCATTCGGTTATCTGGTTAAGAAGGGTGAGATGAAATATGGAGGAAGTTGCAAGCCATCAGAATATTGATTTGTGGTGGCCAAGGGTCTGGTGGATCAAAACTATTTTGGAATGGAGCTTAAGTCATAAGTTGAAGAAGATTGCAGTGCAATCAGTGGGTGAGGAAAATGAACGTTTATTTTTAAACTCATCCACCAGTCTAGCTTGGTCTTCAGGAGTGGGAACGTAGAAAGACAGAGATGTGTTTCTAAAATGTTTATCCCATGTAATCAAGGAAAAGAAATAATAAATTCTTCCCATGATATCCACCTGTATTTCTAGGCAATGTTTCTGCTCAGTTTCAGAAATTCCATTGTTGAAATTTGAGAACACAAACCAGAGGGATGCTAAGACTCCAAGACACCCAGGTTATCTTTATCTGTGTGATATCTGTGTGATAGCTGTGTGATATCTGTGTGATAGCAACTTAATACAGAATAACAGAGGTGGAAGGGACCTTGGAGGTCTTCTAGTCCAACCCCCTGCTCAAGCAGGAGACCCTATAACATTTCAAACAAATGGCTGTCCCTTCTTGAAAACCTCCAGTGATGGAGCTCCCACAACTTCTGGGGGCAAGCTGATTTCCACTCATTAATTGTTCTCATTCTCAGGGAATTTCTCCTTCGTTCTAGGTTGCTTCTCTTCTTTGATTAGTTTCCATCCGTTGCTTCTCGTCCTGCCGTCAGGTGCTTTGGAGAATAAGTTGACCCTCCCTTCTTTGTGGCAGCCCCTCAAATCCTGGGATATGCTATCATGTCCCTCCTAGCCCTTCTTTTCACAAGACTAAAAGTTCCCCTCGCATATATGTGCTAGGTATTTCCGGCTCTAGAGGGCAGTGCTCATCTCTGTCACAAAACCGAAGAGCCAGCGCTGTCCGAAGACGTCTCCGTGGTCATGTGGCCGGCAGGACTAAACACCTTCGAAGGCCCATGAAACGCTGTTTCCTTCCCACCAAAGTGGTCCCAAGACCAAAGCGTCTTAGCCACTGATCCACCATGTCCCAAGTTCACTAGACTAGACCTACCCAATTCCAACAATAGGTTGTGGCGGCCCCTCAAATATGGGAACACTGCTATCCTGTCATTCCTAGCCTTAGATTGGCGATCTGTTTACAGATTTTTCTAGGCTTTTGAATATCAGATTGCAGAGTTAAAAATGAGAAGACACCTCCTGTTTTTTAAGGGCCAAATTGTTTTCTTAGAAGCAATCGTATAAGAGGGAGGGAAAGCCTGCAGCTTCATAATGGACAGAGAAAGACACTTAGAAAAAATCCTCCTTAGTTTCTCAGGCAGTACAAGATAGTGGGGGATTTGTCCTTTCAAACTTGTAAGATACAATTAATTAGCCTTACAATAAAATAGATTGTGGTTGTGTTTCCTGTCCAGTCTACCTAGTAAGGCTGACAGTGGAAAGAGCTAAGAGAAACTCAGCCATGGGCTGGAGAATGGCACTGGTCCTCTTCTTTTAAGCCTCCACCTCCAGGTTTCTTTTTCCCACCTGCTTCTGTTCATAAAAGGAAAATTACTCTGCAGATTTATGAGCTACTTGCAGGTGTAATTTATCAACTGCTGCCTTACCCTAGCCTAGACAAGTCAGGGGTGGTCTGGGCCTAGTGATTAATGAGCTCCCCTGACCGATGGTGGCAGATATTTTACAAAGATTTAATTCAAACACGTTCTTAAAAATAACAGGTGGCTGGTTAGGGAGATCACAGATGAACATTTTTGAGATCCCAGATGTTCTCCTACCTGTAAGTTGGGGATTGGCATCTCACTGGCCTTTTCCCCCTGCAACTGGATGACAAATGTCTTGGCCTTTTGACTTTTATCACATCTGCAGGGGTATGGATGCAAAACAAAGGTGCATCCACTCCTGGTTTCCTGGTTCCCAGATGTGGCACCACCAGAGCAAGGCTGAGTTAGAGGGATCCACCTACCATGTAAAAGGTTCAACCCCCAGTTATCCAAATGGGGCTTGGAGAAAGAGCTGGCCTTGAATAAGGATCTGTGTCTTCAAACATGTGACTGAACAAGAGGACAGCTCCTTTTCATGCAGGAGGGCTCAATTTCATTCTGCCTGAAAAACTTGGAGAAATTGACTGATGCTTTCAGTCCATTGAGATGGATGGACAGTGGAACTAACAACATACTGCATTCAGTTTGGTTGCCACAATGTAAAAAAGTTGGTGAGGCTTTAGAAAGAGTGCAGAGAAGAGCAACCAAGAGGATTAGGGGACTGGAGGCTAAAACATAGGAAGAATGGTTGCAGGAATTGGACACGGCTAGTTGAATGAAAAGAAGAACTAGCGGGGACATGATAGCAATGTTCCAATATTTAAGGGGCTGCCCCAAAGAAGAGGGGGTCAAGCTATTCTCCAAAGCACCTGAGGGCAGGGCAAGAAGCAAAGGTGGAAGTTAATCAAGGATGGAAGCAACCTGGAACTACGGAGGAATTTCCTGACAGTGAGAACAATTAATCAGTGGAACAAACTGCCTCCAGAAGTTGTGAATGCTCCAACACTGGAAGTTTTTAAAAAGATGTTGGATAACCATTTGTCTGAAGTGGTTAGGGTTTCCTGCCTAGACAGGGGGTTGGACTAGAAGACCTCCAAGGTCCTTTCCAATTCTGTTATTGTATTCTATTCTAACATAGATATGGAAATTCTCGATCATCCAGGTCATGGTTGTCGCAAAGATGCTTTTCAAAAGGTAGCTGGACTCTCTTGTTTTCTTTGAAAAAGTTTCTCTTCTCATCCAAGGAGAACTGAAGAAGCTTCTTGGATGAGAAGCAAAATGAGAAGCAAAATGTCCAGTAACCCATTGGAAAATCACCTTTGAGACAGAAGAGTTGTCCTTCTATTCTGTTATAAATTTCACACATTTGTCTTCCTTTCTGTATGTGTGTGCATATATCTCTATCTCTCTATCTACCTATCTATCTGTCTGTCTGTCTGTCTGTCTATTGCTGACCTCTGAATTCAGTTGTTCTTCTGCGGTTTCGCCAGCCAGTTTCTGACTCCTGAGTAAAATGTCACTTATGGGGGAAAAAACAGCTAAACGTAAGGTCACCGGAAAGGCAAGAAGAAAGAATTTCACAGTCCCGGTTGGGAATGCTCGCTTCTTAGCACCTCAAGCAAGTGTATGTGAGAGAGTTGGCGCTCTGGAATTAAAATAAACCTGGCTGTCATCACTTCAAGGGTTTTCCTTCTGCAAAGCCATCGTGTTTCTCAGTCAACGGAAGGAAAGGATCACTTTGGGCAATGCTTTAGACTTACCTGCATTCACTAAAGCATTCACACCACCCCTTTGGAGACCATCTCAAGCTTGCTCCCTGGATGTCCATCAGGACTTTCTTATTGGTTTGGGCTCAATTGCCTGGATGGCTACTAAGCTGGGCTGTTTTTTGAGGAAGAAGTAGAGGAAGAAAAGGAAGAGGGAAGAAGAGGGAAGGAGGAGGAAGAGGAAGAAGAAAAAGAGGAGGAGGAGGAGGAAAGGTGATACATATGTAAGGACAATATATAATCAGGGTTCTTCTGCAAGGAAGCAAATTTCAACTTTACATTACAATACTCTTCTAAGAGCAACAACTCACACAAAAAAAGTGACAATCTCAGCAGGGAGAACTATTTAACCCAAAACAGATGGATAAACTTCTGAGGATAATTTAGTTTCATCCTTCCATTGTAAACCTTGCCTGGAATCTGACTAGAGAGTCCTCATCTGTTATGAGGCTATAAGGATTTGAAGTACTCCGTAGTCATTACCTTGAAGAAGACTCATATCTTCGAAGTTGACGAGGGACCTTGTAAAGTTCTCCAAGGTTTTCTCCTTCCATTTTCAAAGTTACAGCAGCATGAAAAAAAATCTGACTTACTGCTGGTACTCACAAATATACGACTGTTGGAGCATCCCCACAGTTCTGTGATCAACATTCAGGTGCTTGGCAATTGGCTCATATTTAGAAGGCTTACCCCAGGGGTCTTCAAACCTGACAGCTTTAAGGCTTGTGGCCTTCAACTCCCAGAATTCCTCCTCCAGTCCTGTTAGCTCAGGAATTGTGGGAGTTGAAGTCCACAAGTCTTAAACTTGCCAAGTTGGAAGACCCTTGGCTCACACCATCCTGAGATATTCATCACTATTTGCAACCTTCCCAGCTGGTTTCTAACAAGCAAAGTCAATGAAAGGAGCTGGATTTGCTTAATGACCGTATGACTCACTTAACTGCAGAGATTGGCCATAGCAGAAAAGGTCATTAAATCGGGCACGACTCACTGAACAACCTCTTTACTTAACAGCAGAAATTCTGATTCCAATGATGGTCTTAAGTCAAGACTACCTGTACGTATTTCTCCCACCTAGGCAACATTTGTGAAGGAGCTGTGATTTTTTTTTTTTAAATCTCTTCGGCTAAGGAGCAGCTGGGACTTACGGTGGTTGAATTAAGAGCGGGCCTGTGAACAGCTGTGCTTCCTTATCTGCTGCCAGCTCGGGATGAGATTCTGGGCACCTTGGCGAAGAGTGGTGGCTGAATTTCCTTACGGAAGAAAATAAATTAGCTCCAAAAGCAGGTGAAAAGCCAGAGAGACAACACAGATCCCTCTCTAGGTGGGAATCAGAAAGAAGCTCAGGTGTTATGTTTATGATTTAAAAAAAGAATGGAAATGTAGGAATGGAAAAGGCTCGGATCAGGAGGGTGTGTGTGTGTGTGTGTGTGTAGATGGGAAAGGAGAAGAAGAGGAATGATTGGCCTGAAGATACGACATGAGGGAGATCGTCTTTTATTGATCAACCTACCAGAAAGTCTCAGAATCAGAGTGGTTCAGCATGAAGGGTGAGCTCAGTTTAGGTCTGATTAGGTACCCATCAACTTGAGGTAGTGCTCAACTTACAACCCCAACTAAGGCCAGGATATATGATAGAGATAGATAGATGGGAGATAGGCAGGCAGGCAGGCAGATAGATATAAAGAATTTTCTCTATTAAGAAATATATATGTGTGTGTGTGTGTCTGTCTATCTATCATCTCCATCTCTATCTACCTCCATCCATCCATCCATCCATCCATCCATCCATCCATCCATCCATCTATCTATCTCCATCCATCCATCCATCCATCCATCTATCTCCATCCATCCATCCATCCATCCATCCCTTCTACCCATACATGTCTGTCTGTCTATTTATCTCCCATCTCCATCCATCCAACCTTTCTACCCATACATGTCTGTCTATTTATCTCCCATCTCCATCCATCCATCCCTTCTACCCATACATGTCTGTCTGTCTATTTATCTCCCATCTCCATCCATCCATCCATCCATCCATCCATCCATCCATCCATCCATCCATCCATCTATCTATCTATCTATCTATCTATCTATCTATCTATCTATCTATCTATCTATCTATCTATCTATCTATCTATCATCTCCATCTCTATCTACATCCACCCACCCACCCAGCCATCTATCCATCTAGTCCTTGACTTAACAACCATTCATTTAGTGACTGTTCGAAGTCACAACAGCACTGAAAAAAGGGACTTATAGCCTTTTCACACTTACAACATTGCAGCCTCTCCATAGCCAGGTAATCAAAATTTGGGTCCTTGACAACTGGCTTGTGTTTATGACGATTGCAATTCCTGGGGTCCTGTGCTCATCTTTTACGATCTTCTGATGACCCAAGTCAAGTGGGAAGCTAGAGTCCCTTGACCATCCTCTTACTTACTTCACAACTGTGGCAAGAAGGTTCGTAACTTAACGATTGCCTTTCTTAGCAACAGGGGCCAAACTTAACCATTGTCTTGCTTAACAACAGAAAGTTTGGGCTCAATTGTGGTTGTAAATCGAGGATTACCTATATTCCCAAACACTTACATAGAATAGAATAGAATAGAATAGAATAGAATAGAATAGAATAGAATAGAATAGAATAGAATAGAATAGAATAGAATAGAATTCTTTAAGTGATTGGACACACAAGGAATTTGTCTTTGGTGCAGATGCTCTCAGTGTACTTAAAAGAAAAGATACATTCATCACGAGTCAAGAATCATAAGGTGCAACACTTAATGATAGTCATAGGGTACAATATGCATTCAAATCATACCAGGAAACAGTCCATATAAATCATTAAGGATACAAGCGACAAAGTTACAATCATACAGTCACAAGTGGAAGGGGATGAGTGATAAGGTGTGATGAGAAGAATAATAGTAATAGTAATGCAGACTTTGTAAATAGTTGGGCAGTGTTGAGGGAATTATTTGTTTAGCAGGGTGATGGCTTTCTGGAAAAAACTGTCCTTGTGTCTAGGTGTTCTGGTGTGCAATGCCCTATAGCATCGTTTTGAGGGTAGAAGTTGAAGCAATTTATGTCCGGGATGTGAGGGGTCTGTAAATATTTTCACAGTCCTCTTTTTGACTCTTGCAGTGTACAGGTCCTCAATGGAAGGCAGGCTGGTTGCAATTGTTTTGTCTGCAGTTCTAATTATCCTCTGAAGTCTGTGTCTGTCCTGTTGGGCTGCATACACACACACACACCCCTTCTATATTGGTTTGTGCAGTTTTGTTCTCTATGCTCCTGAAGCTTCTGAGCATGTCTGAGTATGTCATTGAGGAAGCCCAGAAGCTGCCACAACGGAAGCTCTGGTAACCATCAAACTGAAGAGGTGGGCAATATGAAATCTTGGACGCTGAGCAGCTGGGAGATGCATTTCAGCTCTTCCCCAGAATCAGGGAAGGGATGATGGAAATGATTCTCCATCTTAAGAAGAAGCACATCTTGGGCATTCTGAAAAAACAGAAGCCAACTCAAAGCCCTGAGGAACTCAAATTTGTTAGGCTTCATGTCTACTTGCTGTAAGAACATTGCATCTGAATGCTCCTTCTCCCTTTTTGGAAAAAGAGGAAAGCCATAAATCCTTTGAGATAGAGACTGGATGGGGCGGAATCCAAACATGCCCCAGGAGGGGCGGAATTCAAACACGCAAAGATTTTCTACTTTGAGGAAGCACAGGAAAACTTGGACACCTGCATTTATGCTACATGTCTATGGAGCATCTCCATCATCCAGATCATGGTTGTCTCAGAGTGTTTTTCCCAAAAGGCAACTGGACTTTCTTGAGTTTTTCCTTGAAAGCGTTTTGCTTCTCATCCAAGGAGCTTCTTCCATTCGAAGTGAATGGTGGGGAATTCAGGATTCTTCAGTTAGAACTGAAGAAGCTTCTCGGATGAGAAGCAAAAGGTTTTCAAGGAAAAAAACTCAAGAAAGTCCAGTTGCCTTTTAGGAGATTTATGCTACAGTTGTTCAACCTGGTGCTACAGGGTCATATGCAGTTTGTGGTCTTCAAAACTCCTCCCCATGATTACCAAATGATACCTATTTAATGCGCTAGATGAGGATTGATTAAATACAGAAGTGGAGATCTGTCATATTTATCCTGGAGTTAATATGATGGATGGCCCATCCTGTGTTATAATCATTATTATAATTAGTTCAGGAAAAACCAGCTACCTCTTTTAGGCTAATAGACATCCAGAATCCTATTTCAGTGATGGCTGCATTTGATTTGCAGACAAAATTCCTGGCTGGAGCTATACATCAATCATCTCCCCTGTTTGCCAACAGACCAAATGGGTCAAGACTTTTATTATGCTTCCCAAGGCAGAAGAAGAAGAAACATCTCTAGTGGTTAAGGAATGGCAGGGTAACAAGACGAGCACTGGGTAGCCTTTCTCTACTTTGAGGGAAATGATGTTATTAAGAATAAAGTATGTAAGCTGGTTATCATTTGGCATCACATGCTGTGGGGGGGGAGGAGAAGGAGGAGGGGAAGAAAAAGAAGGAGGGGAAGAAGAGGAGAAAGAGAAGGAGAGGAAAAGGAAGAAGAGGAGAAGAAGATGAAGGGGAGGAGAGGAGGAGGAGGAGGAGACCGAACCTTATTAAATGACAAGGGGGAAAAAGAGAGAGAGAGAAAATCAATAGCTATTTTCTCCGTAGATTATCTGAGCTGAACTATTTCAGCTGAATAGATAAAAATGCAGCAATCTGATATTTTCTGATCCGACTGGCAGATTTCAGTTGCAGTTTTAAACTTCCTCCCATAAACATGAAATCAGCCCTACTGCATTATAGCTTCCGTTTGAACTGAATTGATCTACCGTCCTTTCAGCAATTGTGCAGCCATTCTGTGAAGCATCTTCACTTTGTTATTCATCACACAAAATTCAGTGAAGTGGCACTAAAGCAGCGAAACATATCGTTCCGATGCCATTAAAGCCCAAGGGAAAACTAGGCATCATTCAGCAGTTTCTACAACACTGATTTGATTGCAACTTTTGTACAGTTAGTCCTCAACTGATGATCATTTGTTTGCAATGCATGAGTTACAGTGCTGCTGAAGAAACCAATAGCAATAGCCCTTAGACTTATATACCACTTTACAGTGCTTTCCAGCAGACTTTAAGTGGTTTACAGAGTCAGCCTGTTGCCCCCAACAATCTGGCTCCTCATTTTATCAACCTATCATTTTTAAATCTCATTCTGCAGATACTTTGTAACTTGAACTACAGGCCAGTGAGTCAAGTAGCTAGGAAAGATTAGATCCTTGACTCCCCACTGGGAGTGACAAGAGAAATCTAGCAAGCAGAAAATATCTGTTTGGTAGGAAAAAAACTTCTTCTTCTTCTTCTTCTTCTTCTTCTTCTTCTTCTTCTTCTTCTTCTTCTTCTTCTTCTTCTTCTTCTTCTTCTTCTTCTTCTTCTTCTTCTTCTTCCTCTTCCTCCTCTTCTTCTTCTTCTTCTTCTTCTTCTTCTTCTTCTTCTTCTTCTTCTTCTTCTTCTTCTTCTTCTTCTTCTTCTTCTTCTTCTTCTTCTTCTTCTTCTTCTTCTTCCTCCCTCCTCCCTCCTCCCTCCTCCCTCCTCCCTCCTCCTTCTCTCCAGAAAATGGAACCTTGTGGTTCCTTATCACAATCTTGTGGTTCTCCTCCAAAAGTGATAGCTAACCTTTTCGACATTGAGTGCCCAAAGCACACATGCACACCCCCAAAATGCAATATGTGTGCATCCCCCATGCATGCACATACCCCTGCATGCTCCCCCCCCCCCACGAGTATGGTAGAGACCTGAAGATCAGCTAGCTGGATAGAGGTGCATGCATGTACATATGGGACAGAGCTGAGGTGGGGTGACAGCTCACGTGCCCACAGAGAGGGCTCTGCATGCCACCTCTGGCACGAGTACCATAGGTTCACCATCATGGCCCTAGCTATTACTAGATCTTTTTGAATGTGTCTTTCAGGATGGGTAGATGGGTGGCTCCTCAGATATGCAGATACCAAGCTGCACAGGCTTTAAAGGACCTTGAATCCCACCCAGAAGTCAACTATTAACCCATGCAGTTTTCCAGTTGGGGGAGGCACCCTTACTTCCCCACAAACTGCCTTTTAGACCCTCTGTGTCTTCCAGGTGATCTAACCGAGACACCGGATATCTCACATTTTATGGCCCCAATGGATTCCAGGAGCAATAATTGCTCTGCCTTTGCAAAACCAGGCCATTAGCTGATTGCAGTATTTGGAAGCTTTTTCCTCCCCTTCATTCTTCTTTCCATAAACAGCTTGGCCTTCTAAAAGAGGATTACATTCGCAATCTTCTGGCAGCGCATTCTGTCCCTCTCTTCTTTCTTACCAGGACGCTGATAGGGAGAAGACTGTCTGCCCTACCAGTTAGACAGATTACAAAATCAACTTTTGCAAGATGAATAAGACTATTATTATTATTTTTATCGAGAGTGGCTATGATAAACAGATCTTGCAGGTCTGATTATGCAGCATCTCTGCTCCCCCTCCACATTTCAGCGGTCCAGCTGTTTATCATAAGCCCTCTGCATTCCCTGCTTTCTTCATATTTGTGTTGTTGTTATCGTTTGGCGATGACTTAGTTTTCAAGGTTGAATTCTTCCTCTTGGGATTTTGAAAGCACTTTTGATTAAGGCTATAAATCTCTGCCACCAGACAGCATTTGATAGAGTCGAGATTCCTGTTGGACAGCATGCCTGGTATTACTGCATAGTAGAATAGCATTAGGTGGCTACATTAAGGTGCCACTGTCCTCTGTCTTTGCAGCAAACCACAACTGAACAACGGCCCAGATTTTCTCCTTCTAAATGTGTCATTAGATGGATTTTCTTTTTTACTTTTGGAGATATATCATCTGTTACTCAAGGATGAGTAAATACAGGCCAGTTGCCAAACACCTGAATTTTAGATCATGTGACTGTGGGGATGCTGCAGGTATCATAAGTGTGGGGCGCAGTGGTCCCATGGGGAGTTGGCCATGGTGAGTTGGCTGCAGCGAGTTGACCACAACCAGTTGTCCCATTCCGCAGCACTACAGTTCTACAATTCTTCGATCAGCCACTCTTACTGTCCAACTCTCACATCCATACACCCTTAGAGAAAGACAATTGCTATAACCTATCCATCTATTGCTCTGTTCCTATTTTACTTCCATTGTATTACAAATTGTTTGGGTAATTTGTTTTGTGTGGAGGAGATTTGCAATTACAGCACTTCCTGATTGTTGTTGCCCCTTGACATATAATTACACTAGAGATGGGTATCATTGACATTGAGTTTAATTGTGGATAAGCAAGGAATCATTTTTTGTAAGGTGCCCGGTTTGAGAACTGGTACGTTCAAAGAGCAAGACACTTCTTGACTGAAGTTCCTTCAAGTCTACCAAAGATTCTTTGACTCACTGTATCATCCATTTGCCTTCCCTGTTAGATAATACATCTCTTGCCAAAGAACTTGCCAGACCTCTTGGCCAAGGGTTACCCCAGACAAGAGCTGCTTTCAAATGAACATTGTTGCCTTTTTGAAGTCAAGTGTGGATTTTCAACAGATGCCTTCTCCTTTCTTCCTCAACACCAAGGAGGTTAATTGAAGGAAAGGAACTGTACATTAAGCCCAAGAGTTCTCAATTGAGATGTCCGGCATGTATTCCTGATATTTATTTATCTATTCATAAATGAATGAGTGAGTGACAAGACCCCCTAGACTTTTACTTTTAAGAACTTGCACAAATTGCAGAAACACGATTTGCTGCTGATCCCAAGGATTGGACAACTAGTTGTTTGAAATGGTATATGGTCTCCTGCTTGAGCAGGGGGTTGGACTAGAAGACCTCCAAGATCCCTTCCAATTCTGCTTATTATTCTGTTAAATTCCCGAATGGAATCAGTTTTCTGCTCACTAAAGGGAATTGGATCTTGGCCTTTCAAATACTATCCCCATGAAAGAGATTAGTCTTAGTGGACAACTAATTAAATATGAGCTAACATATCTTTTTGGTGGCAGCCAAAAAAAAGCCAACGCAAGCTGTATTAATAGAAAAATAGAGTCAGATCAAGTGAAGTTCTAATACCACTCTTGTTAGTAAGACCACACCCAGAGTACTGCATTCAGTTTTGGTCACCATACTATAAAAAAAAGATGTTGAGACTCTAGAAAAAGGGCAGAGAAGAGAAACCAAGATGATTAGGGGACTGGAGGCTAAAACCTACAATGAACGGTTGCAGGAACAGGGCCTGGCTAGTCTAGGGAAGAGAAGGACCAGGGGAGACAGGAGAGCAGTCTTCCAATTTTTGAGGGGCTGCCACAGAGAAGAGGAAGGGATCAAGCTATTTTCTAAAGCATCCGAAGGCCAGACAAGGAACAATGGATGGAAACTGATCAAGGAGAGGTTCAACCTGGAAATAAGGAAAAAATTTCTGACAGTGAGAACAATCAACTCATGGAACAGAAGTAGTCTTCAGAAGTTGTGGGAGCTTCATCACTGAAGGCTTTCAAGAAGAGGTTGGATTGCTTTGGTAGGGGGTTTCCTGCTTGGGCGGGGGGTTGGACTTGATGGATTACATTACAAGGTCCCTTCCAACTCTGTTCCATCTGTTATCTGATTAAATGAATAAAGTTTGAAGTCAACCGGATGAATACTGATGGATGCTGGTAGGCACAGGCAGAATTTCTTTCCCCTTATTTTCCTCTCCAAATACTAAACCCGACCACATAGTTTCATAGCAAAGCACAGATATCGAGCTAGTGTTTAAATAAATTGCAACTGAGAACTTCAAGCTTTATTTATTTAAATTTCCATTCATGACCCTTTGAGGGCAGTGTCTTTAATTAGCAATCATTTTTAATTTGCCCAACTTTGATTTAATTGAATGTGAGAGCATGCTGGACTCTGCATTTAGGTCAGCTTGATGAATAGCATTAAATTAAATTCATTGTTGCTGAATTCAGTTTTTCTCTTTGATATTAAAAAGAGTCAAATCCAAGCTCATTCTTCTCTTCTGCCATGCTCACTCTTAAACTGATATGATATTTAAAGCTATTAACAATACAATATTTCAATTTTGGCGTGACATTTTACAGTGTACCTAACCCTAACCCTATGCATGTCTAGGTCCCAAAATGTTGTGTACCTCTATATAAAATACGTCAAGTTTTAATTATCTTTGTTGGGGATTCTTCTCTAGTACAAGCTTCTCCTTCACCAGAAGTTCCTTAAGATGTTCCTTCAATATCTTCACATATTGGCCAGGCTGGCTGGAGCTGCTGAGACTTCTAGCTCAGAATTATCTAGTGGACTAAGTTCCTTCTCATTGATCTTGAAGAATGATGCAGAGATGAAAGTCAAAATTTGTATGTCTATGGAGATTCTCAGTCATCCAGGTCATGGTTGTCCCAAAAGTGCTTTTTCAAGAGGCAACTGGACTTTCTTGAAGATGTTTCGCTTCTCATCTAAGAAGCTTCTTCAGCTGAAGAAGAACTGAGAGCTGAAGAAGCTTCTTGGATGAGAAGTAAAATATCTTCAAAGAGAAAAACAGAAAGTCCAGTTGCCTTTTGAAAAAATGCACTTTTGGGTCAACATCTGTATGTTCCTAGCTTCTAGAATTCCACAAGAATGTTCTTCTGTGCTTCAAAAAAAAAAATGTGATGCCTATCAAGGTAATATTTAACTAAGTAAGCTAACTGTATTATAGACTTTCAATAATCCTTACCTGGTAGAGGTAAGAGAGAGGAAACATGACCCAATAAGCTAATTTTATTTTATTATAAAACTACATTCGCAGAATCTTGAAGAGCAATTCTCTCCCATGTCCTTTACAGCCTGAGAAACTAGGGAGGGTCTCTTCTGGGTCTCTTATCCCACCCATTTTATAGCTATGGACTATGCTGTTTCTTATCTGTGTATTGCCTTGGTAGTGTGTCTTCATCAAGGTCTGTTCCCCAAACCATCACAATAACGAATAACATTGCAGGACATCTTCACTTTCTAACACTATTCTTGAAAGATCAAATCAACAATCCAACTGTCTGCCCCAAAGTCCTATACTAGTGGTAGCCTAGATTTGGGTACAGATCTCTCAGTGGCTAAGACGCTGAACTTGTCAATCAGAAAGGTCAGCAGTTCGGTGGTTCGAATCCCTAGCACCACGTAACAGAGTGAGCTCCCGTTAAATTGTCCCAGCTTTTGCCAACCTAGCAGTTCAAAAGCACGTAAAAAAAATGCAAATAGAAAAATAGGGACCCCTTTGGTGGGAAGGGAACAGAGCTCCATGCACCTTATCAGTGTTTAGTCATGCTGGCCACATGACCACAGAGACATCTTTGGACAGTGCTGGCTCTTCAGCTTTGTAACAGAGGTGAGCAGTGCCCCCTAGAGCTGGAAACAACTAGCACATTTGTGCAAGGGGAACCTTTACCTTCACCTCTAAATTCAAGAGTACAATATTTCTCTACTCAACTGATAACCCCACCTTTATTATCATTTCACATACAACAGGGAATGCCGTCTTATTTTTAGTGTAAAGAAAATACTAAATTCAGCCATTGTTCCATTGCATTTTCACAAGTGGAACAGAAGAACTGCTACATTCCTACTGTGCATTCACAAGAGCCTTTTTTTTTTTTTTTTGCATTAAAATGTCAAAATGCTGCTTTCTCAGGGTGGACCTCCAGGTCATAAAGCTGTTGAGAGATGGCAGTCTCTTGAACTGTGGTTCCCCTCTTTCTCCCCTGGATGTGAAATTAATGGTAATTCAGTTAACCAACAAAACAAACCCCTTTTGGGGATCTGGAGAAGAATTTGCTTTATTGCACCAAATGTGAAGCCTTGTTCAGCTCCGAAGGCAACTGTGTGTATTTAGCAGTGCAATAAATGTGCCAGAAAAGGAATTATATATCAACCCAGAATTCTTAGTTGGAGAGTTTAACTACTATGCTAATCTTTCCCCGAGTATATACTCTCCAGAGGAGTGGTACTAAACACTGAAGTGCATGCAATTCAATGTATGTTTAACTTGAGAGTAAGATCTGGTTGAGCAGGAGATACTCTCAGAAAAGTAGGCATGAAATGGAAGTCAAATCTGGCTGCTAATGGTATTCTTTCTGCCCAAAAGGCCTTTGAAATTGATTCAGACAACACATGGAATATCTGTTTTCAGGTTTAACTTGATGTGGGACAACCTTTGTTCTTATTCGTGTCAAAAGCACCTTCAAATTATAGAGATATAACCTTCAATACTGAACAAAGAAAATAGTCATAAAAATATAGCATGTGTAAAAGGTAGGGAAAATAAATAGGATTAAAACTGGCACATCAATCAGAATAGAGCTGGAAGGGACCTTGGAGGTCTTCTAGTCCAACCCCCTGCTCAAGCAGAGATCCGATACCATTTCAGACTAATAGTTGCCCAGTCTTTTCTTAAAAGCTTCCACTGATGAAGTCCCCACAACTTCTGGCAGCAAGCTTGTTCCATTGGTTAATTGTCCTCACTGTTAGGAAGAGTCTCCTGAATTCCAGGTTGCTTCTCTCCTTGATTAGTTTCCATCCATTGTTTCTTCTCCTGCGTGATTTGGTGCATTTCATTAATGAGCCAAAGATTTTTTAAAAAAGACCAACTTTTCCAAGTTTCTCAGCAATTCACTTGGAAGAGGAGATTTTACACAATTCAGATGGAAGAGAAGATTCTACATAATTCAGATGGAAGGAAAGATTGTACACAATTCAGATGGAAGGGAAGATTGTACACAATTCAGATGGAAGGGAAGATTGTACACAATTCAGTTGGAAGGGAAGATTCTACACAATTCAGATGGAAGGGAAGATTCTACACAATTCAGTTGGAAGGGAAGATTGTACACAATTCAGATGGAAGGGAAGATTCTACATAATTCAGTTGGAAGGGAAGATTGTACACAATTCAGATGGAAGGGAAGATTCTACACAATTCAGATGGAAGGGAAGATTCTACACAATTCAGATGGAAGAGAAGATTCTACATAATTCAGTTGGAAGGGAAGATTCTACACAATTCAGATGGAAGAGAAGATTCTACACAATTCAGATGGAAGGGAAGATTCTACACAATTCAGTTGGAAGGGAAGATTCTACATAATTCAGTTGGAAGGGAAGATTCTACACAATTCAGATGGAAGGGAAGATTCTACACAATTCATTTGGAAGGGAAGATTCTACACAATTCAGATGGAAGGGAAGATTCTACACAATTCAATTGGAAGGGAAGATTCTGCACAATTCAGTTGGAAGGGAAGATTGTACACAATTCAGATGGAAGAGAAGATTCTACATAATTCAGTTGGAAGGGAAGATTCTACACAATTCAGATGGAAGAGAAGATTCTACACAATTCAGTTGGAAGGGAAGATTCTACACAATTCAGATGGAAGAGAAGATTCTACACAATTCAGTTGGAAGGGAAGATTCTACACAATTCAGTTGGAAGGGAAGATTGTACACAATTCAGATGGAAGAGAAGATTCTACATAATTCAGTTGGAAGGGAAGATTCTACACAATTCAGATGGAAGAGAAGATTCTACACAATTCAGATGGAAGAGAAGATTCTACACAATTCAGATGGAAGAGAAGATTCTACACAATTCAGTTGGAAGGGAAGATTCTACACAATTCAATTGGAAGGGAAGATTCTACACAATTCAGATGGAAGGGAAGATTCTACACAATTCAGTTGGAAGGGAAGATTCTACACAATTCAGTTGGAAGAGAAGATTCTACATAATTCAGTTGGAAGGGAAGATTCTACACAATTCAGATGGAAGAGAAGATTCTACACAATTCAGTTGGAAGGGAAGATTCTACACAATTCAGTTGGAAGGGAAGATTCTACACAATTCAATTGGAAGGGAAGATTCTACACAATTCAGATGGAAGGGAAGATTCTACACAATTCAATTGGAAGGGAAGATTCTACACAATTCAGTTGGAAGGGAAGATTCTACACAATTCAGATGGAAGGGAAGATTCTACACAATTCAGATGGAAGGGAGGATTCTACATAATTCAGATGGAAGGGAAGATTCTACACAATTCAGATGGAAGGGAAGATTCTGCACAATTCAGATGGAAGGGAAGATTCTACACAATTCAGATGGAAGGGAAGATTCTACACAATTCAGATGGAAGGGAAGATTCTACACAATTCAGATGGAAGGGAGGATTCTACATAATTCAGATGGAAGGGAAGATTCTACACAATTCAGATGGAAGGGAAGATTCTGCACAATTCAGATGGAAGGGAAGATTCTACACAATTCAATTGGAAGGGAAGATTCTACACAATTCAGATGGAAGGGAAGATTCTACACAATTCAATTGGAAGGGAAGATTCTACACAATTCAGTTGGAAGGGAAGATTGTACACAATTCAGATGGAAGGGAAGATTCTACACAATTCAGATGGAAGAGAAGATTCTACATAATTCAGTTGGAAGGGAAGATTCTACACAATTCAGATGGAAGGGAAGATTCTACACAATTCAGTTGGAAGGGAAGATTCTACACAATTCAGTTGGAAGGGAAGATTCTACACAATTCAATTGGAAGGGAAGATTCTACACAATTCAGATGGAAGGGAAGATTCTACACAATTCAATTGGAAGGGAAGATTCTACACAATTCAGTTGGAAGGGAAGATTCTACACAATTCAGATGGAAGGGAAGATTCTACACAATTCAGATGGAAGGGAGGATTCTACATAATTCAGATGGAAGGGAAGATTCTACACAATTCAGATGGAAGGGAAGATTCTGCACAATTCAGATGGAAGGGAAGATTCTACACAATTCAATTGGAAGGGAAGATTCTACACAATTCAGATGGAAGGGAAGATTCTACACAATTCAATTGGAAGGGAAGATTCTACACAATTCAGTTGGAAGGGAAGATTGTACACAATTCAGATGGAAGGGAAGATTCTACACAATTCAGTTGGAAGGGAAGATTCTACACAATTCAGATGGAAGGGAAGATTCTACACAATTCAATTGGAAGGGAAGATTCTACACAATTCAGATGGAAGGGAAGATTCTACACAATTCAGATGGAAGGGAAGATTCTACACAATTCAGATGGAAGGGAAGATTCTACACAATTCAGATGGAAGGGAGGATTCTACATAATTCAGATGGAAGGGAAGATTCTACACAATTCAATTGGAAGGGAAGATTCTACACAATTCAATTGGAAGGGAGGATTCTACACAATTCAGATGGAAGGGAAGATTCTACACAATTCAGATGGAAGGGAGGATTCTACACAATTCAGTTGGAAGGGAAGATTCTACACAATTCAGATGGAAGGGAAGATTCTACACAATTCAGATGGAAGGGAAGATTCTACACAATTCAATTGGAAGGGAAGATTCTACACAATTCAGTTGGAAGGGAAGATTCTACACAATTCAGATGGAAGGGAAGATTCTACACAATTCAGATGGAAGGGAAGATTCTACACAATTCAGATGGAAGGGAAGATTCTACACAATTCAATTGGAAGGGAAGATTCTACACAATTCAGATGGAAGGGAAGATTCTACACAATTCAGATGGAAGGGAAGATTCTACACAATTCAGATGGAAGGGAAGATTCTACACAATTCAGTTGGAAGGGAAGATTCTACACAATTCAGTTGGAAGGGAAGATTCAACACAATTCAGATGGAAGAGAAGATTCTACATAATTCAATTGGAAGGGAAGATTCTACACAATTCAAATGGAAGTCTTAGTACCAGCGTGCAAATCTGGGTGGCCCACTGTCTCATACCAATTGACCTGAGAGTCAATCCCCTTTGGATTCAGTGGGATTCGACATGTAAAGGTCAGTAAAGTTAATCCATAGCCAAAGCCTCTATGCTCCCTGAAAACCAGAGCTATTCTTTAGTCCTGTTCTCACATTCCAAGGCATGTCTGACCAAAACCAAAAACAAAACCCACACACTTTCAAGCACACACACATATACACACAAACACATTACTATCAGCTCTACGTAACCTCACATCCTTAGATTCGCTAAAGCAAGCAGACATTTCTCTCTCCTCCTTCCCCCAAACTCCTGGGAGATGATGATAAAGAGAGCTAATTAGCCCCTGTTCAAACAGTGGTTTTGTACAATTCGATATTGGACAGAGTTCAGGGTGAACGGTTAAATGGCATGAAAGCGGCTGGGGCGAAAAATAATCCCTGAGGCCCAAGCAAATTATATCCAGTAATCTCTCAGCTTCTGTTGACTTTACTCTGTTCCCTGCCCTATTCAAATACTCTTTTCCCCCCCAGCTAATTTCTACACTTATCTCCAAACCTCTACGGTTTCTCAAAGCAAAACAGGAAGGAAAAAGGCCTGTTTGAGTCTGATGGAGACATAACTTCCCCCATTAGCTGATGGAGATACAAAACAGCTGGAAATTGAACAGTGGCTGGCTCACTAATCTTTATTTTGTCCCAGCCTAGAAAATTTCCAGTTTATTTCTCCCATGAAAAAAGGTTGGCACTTAACAGGGCATTTGATTTTCTTAGGTTGAGGGCATTGATGGGTTGAAATGTAATTATATTTGAAGTTGAAATATAATTATAATAAAATGTGATTAATTATGGAATGAACAGGAAGGCTTCCAAGGTAGGTTGTTTTTTGTTTTTTTTGTAGCCTTGCCATGTGATAAAATGAAGTTTTTCTGCCATGCAAAATTCACAGGGCTGTATCCTCGGTTTCTTTTCTTTTCAGAGAGTTTTGGCAATATCTGAAACCGCTCTTGTTCTGCTGGGTGGTAGTCCAAATAAGTTGTATTTTTAGAACTAAGATGAGCAAGAAAAAATATCTGAACCCAAACCTTCAACAGAGTCCATCTGTCTTTCTTCTGGTTGTCTTCTTTTTCTTCTCTTTCCTTCCACCTTCCCCAGAAATATAAGTCTTTGCATAACATGTCTGCTTTTAAGATCATTCTAATCTCATTTAATTTCTCCCTATTACCCCAGTTATTCTATTTTAATTTTCCCATGTAGTCTGGCTCCAAATATAAAGTCCTCTTTTTAAGTCTGGCTCCAAATCTCCATGAATTCTCATAGACTTCTGTCTTTGAACTACCTTTGCATAGGTTCTGAATCTTACAATACGCATTTACATAGATGTAACTCCTGAAAATCTTCTTTTTTCTTTCCTCCCTCCCTCCCTCCCTCCCTGAGAAGCCTGCTTTAACCATACAACTATCCAATTTCTTCACAAAGATACTCAACTTACAATCTTTCATGGGAATTTGGTTTGATGGCCTTCTTTAATTTTAACACAGATTATTCTGCCTCTTAGGAGGGGATGCAATACCGATCAAGAAGTCCAATGGGTGCCATCCATTGCAATCTTTTGCATCTGGTCTTCTCAATGGCTTAGAAACAGAGTAATGTGTTTTTCCCACTGTTCAAAGTAGATTTAACCAACCCAAACCCAGCATGCTAAATCAGTTAAATATAATAAACACTTTGGCACCTGTTAAGAATGAATAAATCTTGAAAAAGGGACCCTGCTGTTCCATCACTTTTTTCTCGACAGTTTTCCCCCCCTCTTTTATTTCAATGGGGGGGGGTGGAAGCAGGGAGAGAGAGAGAGACATCTGCAGCATGTTGTATTTTCTAAAAACATTTATGTGAAGAGAGATTATTGTGCATTTCTGGACCAATGCCAAATCCAAAGTGACATGTTGGAAATGCAAGAGCCAAGCAAGCGGTTTCCCTGGTAACAGCACCAAACTAAAACCTCTGTAGCTACTGCTATTGTGCAAGTTCCTGGCTCCTTTAAAAGCTTTGAGGACCAACTTGGTGGAAAGAGCTGGGTCAACTCTAGAACATTGAAATAGCACATGACTCTGCTCCATAAGAGACAGATACCATTGAGAGGCTTCTCCCATTTCCATTCTCCCATTCCACAGTCCTCAAGACAATTAGGATGATAAGGCCATACCGAGAGTGGTGAGGATGGCACAAAAGGTTATTGGAGGTTCACTTCCTTCTATCTAGTACAGGAGACTTCAAACTTGACAGCTTTAAGACTTGTGGACTTCAACTCCCAGAATTCCTCCTCCAGTCATGTTAGCTCAGGAATTCTGGGAGTTGGAAGTCCACAAGCCTTAAACTTGCCAAGTTTGAACACCCTTGCTCTAGGATTTGGCGTATAAGCAATGAACAGGGTGTGCAATCTTGGGACCCTGCACATACTCTCCATGACCTGTTTTCCTTTGTTACCTTCTGGGAAAGATACAGATAGATACAGATTAACAGAGTTGGAAGGGACCTTATAGGTCATCTAGTCCAACCCCCCACCCAAGCAGGAGACTCTACACCATTTCTGACAGATGGCAGTCCAGTCTCTTCTTGAAAGCTTCCAGTGATGAAGCTCCCACAACTTCCGAAGGCAACTTCTGTTCCATGGGTTGATTGTTCTCCCTGTCAGAAAATTCCTCCTTATTTCCAAGTTGAATCTCTCCTTGATCAGTTTCCATCCATTGTTCCTTGTCTGGCCTTCCGGTGCCTTGGAAAATAGTTTGACCCCTTCCTCTCTGGGGCAGCTCCTCAAACATTGGAAGACTGCTATCCTGTCTCCCCTGGTTCTTCTCTTCACTAGACTAGCCATGCCCAGGCCCTGCAACTGTTCATCGTATGTTTTAGCCTCCAGTCCCCTCATCATCTTGGTTGCTCTCTTTCTAGAGTCTCAACATCTTTTTTATAATATGGTGACCAAAACTGAATGCAGTATTCTAGGTGTCGTCTTGCTAAGGCTTTATAAAGTGGCATTAGTACCTCACTTGATCTTGATTGTATCCCTCGGTTTTGTGGTATCCAAAGCAGAACAACTAGATTCTATAATAGTTCTAGTATCAGCCGCATTAACTCTCAAGACTCTTTTTTCCACTATGTATTCTAAATGGCCTAGGATTAATACATACATACATACATACATACATACATACATACATACATGTGTGTGTGTGTGTCTCCATGTAGGTATATATAGGTATATAGACAGCCTATAGCATGTTGGATCTCGATTGAAGGTGATACAATAAAGAAAATTGAACACCGTGTTAAATGTGGTTGTCAGGCATTCAGCAAACAAAGCGTAATTTTCAAGAACAACCTCTCCCCGCATGCCTGAAGAGAAAAGTTGTCAATCGATGAATACTACCTTCTCTAACATATGCCAGTGAAACATGGACACTAACCTCACAATCAATACAAAAGCTACAAGTGGCGCGAAAGTGCCATGGAAAGATCCATACTCAGCATCCGTAGACAAGATGGAGAAACCTGTACGTGGGTTAGAGAACAAACTAAAGTATACGATGCCATCAAGCGAGTCAAAGAATGGAAATGGAAAAGGGCCAGTTCCATAAGCAAGAAGAACTGATGTCAAGGTGGATCAAGGCAGTCATAAAATAATGGATCCCACTTGATCAAAAGCAGCCATGAAAGAGATGTAAAGAAAGATGGATCGATGACATCAGCAAGTATGGTGGGCCCAATTGGCCAAAGAAAGCTCAGGACTGTATTAGTTGGAAACATGTAGAAGTCTTCATCCTGCAGTGGATAGACAATGGCTGGAAGGATGATGATGATGAATGATATAGCACCGGGGTCCCAACCCCAATTCATGGACTGGCACTGGGCTGTGGCATTTATTTGTTTCTTTGTTCAGATTGGACAATCCCATTCTTTCCTCACCCTACTAACCTGCTTTCCAGCTCTGTTCTCCTGTGCAGGGCAACCCAAGGAGACCCAGCCAATCAGCTGCGACTCAATGGGAGGCAGAGAAGAGATGGGGTTGGCGGGGCCAGTCAGAGGTGGGATTGGTTGATTCTCCGAACTACTCAAAGTTTCTACTACCGGTTCTCCAGAACTGGTCAGAACCTGCTGAATACCACCGCTGCCTGACGTGTGTGTGTGTGTGCGCGCGTGCATGTGCTGTGTGTAAACAGTGGGCCTCAGAATTTAATGACCCCTGGACACAGCGATTGTCATAAGTATGAACCAGTTGCCAAGCATCTGAATTTTGATACTTTGGCCATGGGGATGCTGCAATGGTCGTAAGTGTGAAAAACAGCTGTAAGTTGCATCTTTCAGTGCTGTTCCAGCTTTGAATGGTTACTACATGAACTGTTATAAGTCCATTGTGTTATCTTTATTGTAAGAAGCAGAGATCTTTTAAAGGGGGGTGTGGGGTGGGAGAGAGAGAGAGCCAGGAGGGAAAGAAATTAGAAAGACAGCGGGAAAAATTAGGGCAAATTAGGATACTCATTTATCTGGGTAAGGATTTTTTTTTTTTTGAAGCAGCAGTTCAATAGCACAGTTAGCATGTCCAGATAGCATTTCCAGCTGATGAACACGAATTGAAGCATTACTGCCTCTGCTCCGGTGCCTTATCACAATGTAAACTCATTGCTTGCTTCTATACCCATGCTTCACTATGAAACTATGTGATCAAGGTTATTTTTGGGGGAGGAAAATAAGGGGGGGGGGGGAATTCTGCCTCTGCCTACCAGCATCCATTGGTATTCATCTGGCTAGCGTCCTGTCAGTGTGTAAGAGAGTTGAGGACTGTTTGGAAACTGAAGCAGTATTTGCTGTGTGAACAAGGAGTCAGCAAGAAACATGGGCATGGCTTAGCTCAACTGTTCTGTCCTAAAGCTGCTTGGTGCTGTGAAACTAAAATTGAAACTGAAACTCCTCTGCTTGTGTTTTGCATTTGGAACAGATTTCTTTTCAGGTGGGGAGGGGGACTAGAACTCCTTAGCATCAGAGGATGATGATGATGATAATATACGAAATACTAATAGCTCTGATGGTCATTTTGAAAAATCCTTTCTTAGTGAGCCCTTAGAAGCCAAGAGGAACCTACGTGCCAAATTTCAAGTTTGTAGGCTTTACGGTTCTGGAGATTTTGTGATGATGCGTGAGTGGTTAGTTTATAGGCCATATCAACATACAAGTTCAAACACATATTGCCAATCAAATTCTATTCAAATCATTTACAATGAGAGTAGGGTAAAATACAACAGTTATAGGATAAAATGCAGTAATTTCATACATAAACATGTAAAAGAGAATAACACAACGTAAAATTATATTTATCACCCCTGCAATCTACCCCAATCGGGCCTTTCTCAGTCTTTTGCCTAAAATCAAGTATAGCAGCTTTGGGATTCTAAATAACACAAAGAGAACACTGAACTGGGAGGGATGATGTTGGTTTGTTTTATTTTATTTTTTCCTTTTTGGAGAATCAACCGTTAATGAAAATGAATGCTGACTGGCAGCTGGCCTAATTTCTAAACACAAAGCAGGGCCTGGTACCATCCTAATGAGACATTACAACTTCCTTTTTTTCCCCTCCAATTTCTATCCCCAAGATTTATGGTCAATGTCCTGATAAATGCCATCTGGAGCTGCCTGATTTGTGGGGTGCTGGGCCAGCCATCAGGGTTTCCGTAGCACGCAGTGACTTATGCTAATCAGTCACTCCTGCAGATTTCAGCAGAAACTCAATTTTCCCATAACAAGGCAATAATGAGAAGTGTATTAGAATATTGACAGGGGAAAGCACCCAGGAGCTGAGGCTAATCCAATGGAACCGATTGGGTCCATATTGATTGTGGGGTTCCCGCTTACAAAAACAGGCACCCCAAAAAGGAAGGATGCACGGGATTGCAACCAGATCCAGAAAAGCATGGAGTTTGTTCAGGAGACTACTTCAGTGTCAGGCCTTACAACAGGTTGTAAATGCGAGCTGGTTGCCAAGAGCCTGAATTGCAATCATGGGACCATGAGGTAAAACGGTGACAAAAGCAAGGAAGTGCAAGGACCGGGTTTTTTTTCAGTAGTGTTGTAATTTCAAACATGAAACAAATGGTTGTAGGTTGAAGTCTATCTGTATGAAGGATGAGAGGAGAATGTGTGGTGAAACTTAATTGACCAGAAATCCTGGTGGCAAGACTTTGGTTGTTTATAGAAGCAGAACAATTATTGTGTGGCTTGCAAATATGTGTCTCCAGAGCAGTAAACTGTGCTAAAATACATTGCCCCTCTTTTGTTAGTCGAAAATCACCTATAATCACATTCTATCACACATGGGATGTACCATGCGCCTGATGCCTTCAACTTGAAACACATCTAATTCTTCTCTTAGATCTGATATCCAATAATAGCAATACCAATATTCTCTCCTTGATTTGTTTCCATCCATTGCTTCTTATCCTGCCTTTAGGTACTTTGGTGCAATTCATTAAAGAGTCAAAGATTTAAAAATAAAAATCAAATTTTCTAAAATTCTCAACAATGCCGTTGGAAGGGAAGAATCTACACAATTCAGTTGGAAGGGAAGAATCTGCACAATTCAGTTGAAGAGAAGATTCTACACAATTCAGTTTAAGAGAAGATTCTACACAATTTAGTTGAAGAGAAGATTCTACACAGTTCAGTTGAAGAGAAGATTCTACACAGTTCAGTTGAAAGGGAAGATTCTACGCAATTGAGTTGGAAGAGAAGATTCTACACAATTCAGTTGAAAGGGAAGATTCTACGCAATTCAGTTGAAAGAAAATTCTACACAATTCATTTGGAAGAGAAGATTCTACACAATTCAGTTGAAGGGAAGACTCTATACAAGGTAGTCCTCAACTTACAACCATTTGTTGAGTCAGCATTCAAAGTTACAACAGTTCAGAAAAGAGGTGGCTTGTGACAGGTCCTCGCACTTATAACCATTGCAGCATCTGCACCAACTCATGATCAAAATCTCTATCGGCTTGTTTAGGTAGTCCTTGACTTTCAACAGTTCATTTAGTGACTGTTTAAAGTTACAATAGCACTGAAAAAATGACTTATTACCAGTTTTCATACTTGCGACCATTGCAGCATCCCTGTGGTCACATAATTTATGCTTGGAAACTGACTCACATGAGGCTACGTGATCCCCTTTTCCAACCTTCTGACAAGCCATGTCAATGGGAAAGCCAGATTCACTTAATCCTTGTGATATTAAGAACTGCAGTGATTCACTTAACAAAAAACTACCTATATTCACAAACGTTGCCATGTCCCAGAGATGTGTGATAGCCAACCTTTCCTTGTAGGTTTCCTCTGTTCTGCAGTATAGTTTCACCACCTGATCTGCAGAGGGACCTCTGAGACTCAGTGTTCCAATGGCAGCAAGAATCAGAGACAACACACAAATTAACAAAAGGTCAGCCGGAAGGAGCATTAAATCCAGGCAACATCCTACCCATCACTCTGGCAGGACTGTGAATGCTTGTTGCCCAAAAAGAACAGCACATCCTTCCTGATTGAATTAGAAGCTTGATATTTGATCTCTGCCTTCCGCTGTTCCTTCACGAACACACTAATTCACTCTCTTGCCTTGTGTTGGGAGAAGGGGGGGAGGGGAGGAGGAGGAGGAAGAGGAGGAGGAGGGGAGTCTCTCCCACCCCCCACCCCCACAGTGGCATTGCCTGCTTTCCATCACAGGCTGCTTAAATATTCGCTCAGTGTGTCCGTCACTGGCAAATCCAATTCTGGTGGTGCAGGGAATTAATTGAGGGCATTCCACAAGAGCGGTAGGCCAGGCCACAAAATGAAAGTGGTAATTAACAAATGCTTTCCTGGGATGTGTGATCAAGAGCTTGATAAAGGAACCTCGGCGTGCAGCTCTGCCTGGAGCCAGAGAGAAGCAATTCTGAACGTCCTCTTTGGTTGGGTTGTTTACAGGAAGTGTTGGGACACCAAGAACTCCCATCGGTGGTTGGGCTACATCTTACATCTTGAGCGTGCTGGTGGATCAGATGGAAAGAGTTTCTGTGAGAACATTAGATGGATTTCCTGTTGTGGGACCCTCTTTCTGGAATACAGCAGATCTACCCTTGAGCTGCGTACTCTTAGCTCAGTGCAAGGTGGAGAAGACATTGGGAGAACATCTACAATACAGTAAGTTGTTAGCATGTCATTCTACGTTTTTCACTCCTCAATTTCTGAGACCTGGTTGGCTTCTCACTAAAGATGTCCTAGCTTCTCCACATCCAAACACCTTCCCAAACTGTCAGGTGTTATTGTGGGTGTAGGTGCACCTGTGTCTCTTTTGAACTGCCTCCTGTTTGGAGGGCGGTGAACAGTTTTCTGAAGCAAGGAAGGAGTGGGGGGGAAAGTGTCATTAATTATATTGTCTAATAAACTCAGTTGGCTCCTTTCCCAGTTTACAAAACAATGTTCGTACCAGCCTGGGATACTGGTGTTTCCGTGTAATTATGTTTATATGGAAAGTTAATTTTTGTTTCCATAAATTGATTTGGGGTTTCTGGAAGCTATTTGGAGATAATTAACTTTGCACGCACAGATGTACCAGTGGAAGGGTGGTCTGTTCGACTTACGAGGTAGTCTTTGAGTACAAAAGTCTGAAGGAGGGAAGATGATTGTGATGGGGGTGGTTGTGGTGGTTTGGACTCTGAACACTCCCCATGCTTTAAATTCGTGCAGCCCATTAAGACATAATATGCGGTGAATTGTGGGAACCCACTCATTGTAAGAGATTAACAGATTAACAGAGTTGGAAATAAGTCGTCTAGTCCAGGGGTCGCCAACCTTTTGGACCTCAGGGACCACCAAACTCATAATTTTAAATCCTGGGGACCATTCATATGAATTTTCAGTGATGGTGGCTTGCTGACATTGGTGGGAGGGAGAGAGGAAGAGAGAGAGAGATCTGATCTAACCTCTCTCTCCCCCTCTCACACACACAGAGACAGGAGTGGGATTAAATTTCTGAACAACCAGTTCTGTGGGTGTGGCCTAATATTTGGGTGTAGCTTGGTGGTCATGTGACTGGCTGGGCATGGCTTGTATGTATATATTATAAATATTTATGTAAATATTGAATTTTTTTATAAAAAAGAGAGCAACTTTTACCCAAAATCAGGCAAAGCAACTTTTACCCAAAGCAACTTTTACCCAAAATCAGGCAAAGCAGGCAGGCAGATTGAGTTGCTCACAGAATCACAGATTCATTTGGAGATCTACCTTTCTGCAATCTATTGCCTGAGTCTGTCACATAAAATTTGCTTCCAAGCAAACCCATAAAATTTGTTGGCAAACTCACAAAATTAACTCAAAACACAGCACGTATGTAAATATTGATTTTTTTATTTAAAAAAAGAGCAACTTTTACCCAAAATCAGGCAAAGCAGGCAGGCAGATTGAGTTGCTCATGGAATCACAGATTCATGGAGAGATCTATGATTCTGCCATTGGCGACCTGCACTGAATAATAGAAGCTTCAGTCCTAAGGAAAGTTCAGCTCTGCTTAAAAGCAGAGCCAAAGATCTAAAGATTAGCTAGAAAGCAAGAAATCCAAGGTTTCCTGCTTCCTAGCTAATCTAAATCTCCTGGAACAGCAGAACAGTTGATGATTGGGGGAAAAAAAGGAAAAATAGCAACTTAGTAGGCAAATTTGCCAAGTAAGGAATGAGTGGGCAGGGAGGATTCCCGGAGACCATGTGGGTGGCACAGCCTTATGTTTCCGTACAGCCTGGATTAATTGTTTTGGGGGTGACATTTCTCTGTGGACCACCAAAGTTTTCTTGCGAAGCACCAGTGGGCTATGGCCCACCAGTTGGTGACCACTGATCTTGTCCAACCCCTCATCTAAACAAGAGACCTGATACAATTTGTGACTGATGGCAGTCCAGTGTCTTCTTGAAAGCCTCCAGTGATGAAACTCCCACAATTTCCAAAGGCGACTTCTGTTCCATTGGTTGATTGTTCTCACTGTCAGAAAATTCCTCCTTATTTCCAGGTTGAATCTTTCCTTGTTCAGTTTCCATCCATTATTCCTTGTCTGGCCTTTGGGTGCTTTGGAGAATAGCTTGACCCCCTTCCTCCTCTCTGTGGCAACCGCTCAAATACTGGAAGACTGCTATCCTGTCTCCCCCGGTCCTTCTCTTAACTAGATTAGCCATGCCCAGTTCCTACAACTGTTCTTCATATGTTTTAGCCTCCAGTCTCTTAATCGTCCTGGTTGCTCTTCTCTGCACTCTTTCTAGAGTCTCAACATCTTTTTACATCCAGTTTTGGATACAGTATTATAGGTGTGGTCTTATTTGTACAACTCTATATCTTAACATGTTGTGGGAATGTGGCAATTGTGACTAAAATGTAATGAAAAGAGATATAATAATAAGCTTGAGAAATAGATTAGCATGTTGTAACGTTGTACGCCCCCAAACCTGTTGTAATAGTGCTTATTTCCAGGCAAAGTATTCTCAACTTTCTGATTCTTTGGTTTACCAGGTTCATTTGGGGGCAGAAAACGTCTTTGTTTTCTCTGACTGCTAAACTTTCTGTCTTCTCCTCCTTCGCTATTGTTTTGACCTTCCTGAATGACTCAGGTGGGGCTATTCCATTTTACCTCAACTTTGTAGCAAAAGGGTCATGTAGGTAGGCTGCATTCCTAATCAGATTTGGTGACAAGGAACTACCCCTGAGAATAAGAGAGAGCAATTGAAGGCGAAGGTAGGCAAATCGAATTCAAATGAGCAAACTCAATCACAGTCAAAGCACACAGAGACCTGGAATTTTGGAATCACCCTGAATAAAACACAGTATGTTTTTAACTTATCTGGTTTCCATTCCGGAATAATAAGAGTTGGAAGGGGCCTTGGAGGTCTTCTAATCCAACCCCCTGGTCAGGCAGGAGACCCTTTACCATTCCAGACAAAGGGTTGTACAACCTCTTCTTAAACACCCCCAGTAATGGAGCACTCAGAAATTCTGAAGGCAACTCTTAATTGTTCTCACTGGCAGCAAATTCCTCCTTAGTTCTAAGTTGCTTCTGTCCTTGATTAGTTTTCATCTGTTGCTTCTTGACCTGCCTTCTGGTGCTTTGGAGAATAGCGTGACTCCCTCTTCTCTGTGGCAAATATTGGAACACCCTCAAATATTGGAACACTGCTATCTTCTCACCCCTAGTCCTCCTTTTCATTAAACTAGACCTATCCGATTCCTTCAACCATTCTTCGTATATTTTAGTCTCCAGTCCCCTGATCATCTGTCTTTTTCTTCTCTGCATTCTTTCTAGAGTCTCCACATCTTTTTTACATTGTGGCAACCAAAATTGGATGCAGTATTCCAAGGGTGGCCTTACCAAGGCCTTATAAAGTGGTATCAACACTTAATGTGATCTTGATTTTGTCTCTCTCTTAATGCAACATAGGATTGCATTGGGGTTTTTTTTTTAGCAGCTGCCACACACGGTTGGCTCATATTTCAGTGACTGTCCACTTGGAGTTACTTCAGCTTTTTCAAGACTCCAATTGCTTGCTTGACAGGCAGCCTACAACGAGAATCCAAGCACCTAATATCTCAGCTGGGTTTTTTTGCAGGAGAGATTCTTTTCCATCGGATACTCTTGAAGTGGGAGATGTCCAGAAAGTTTTAATGTAACACAAGTGTTGCCCAAGGAAACATGTCTGTTCAAACTGGAAGAACATCCCAAATTATGATAGGGAATGTTTATTTAAGGGTGCCCATTCTTAGCCCTCTCTTTGATCACTTTGCCACCAAGAACAATTCAGATAATATTCAACTCACAGCCATTCATGGTTACAATGGCACTGAAAAAAACTGACTTACCACCAACTATTGCGGCATTCCCCACAGTCACGTGATCAAAATTCAGGTACTTGGCAACTGGCCTGTATTTTCAACAGTTGCAGCATCCCAAAGTCCTGCGACGGTCATTTGAAACCATCCTACCCCATTTCCCCCAAAATAAGACCCTGTCTTATATTTTTGCCATCAAAAATGGCACCAGGTCTTATTGTTGGGGGGGGGGTAGCATCTATTTGATTCAGCTCACTTGCGTGTGTTGCCCCTGGCCTCTTTTTCACGATCAGAGGAAGGCCTCTGCAGCTGATAACAGAGCTCCGGATTGATCCAGAGCTCTGTCATTGGTTACAGAAGCCTTCAGGAAAGCCTTGTCTGGCTGCAACTGTTTGGAGGTTAGTAGTAGGGCAGCTCCATACACCCCCATTCACCCTAGCTTAATTTTTATTCATGTGCCCTGGAGTGGGTGGGGTCTTAATTAGGGCTTATTTTGGGGGTAGGGCTTATGTTGGGCACACATGTAAATATCAAGCTAGGACTTACTTTAGAGTAGGCCATATTTTCAGGGAAACACAGTAAGCAGGTTCCAACAAGCAACGTCAAAGGGTGGAAGGTGGATTTCCTTAACAGTCTCATGATCCACTGAACAACCGCAGTGATTCTCTTAACTGTAGCATGAAAGGTTGTAAAACCAGGCCTGACCCTCCCTTAATAACCACCTTGTTTACCAATGTAAATTCTGGCCCCAATAGTTGTAAGTTGAGGATTCTGTCATTAAAGGACAGAAATGTAGATTTCATAAGTTGCCGCAGTCGGTCCATGTTTATCCATTTCAGAGCTGTCGATTTGCATTTTTGCACACTGCGCCTCCTAGGCTTTTTCCCAGGTTTACCATATTGTGAGTTACATCCCCTTACTCTAGTTGGGAAGGGAGGGAAAATTTGCATATCAAAGGTGAGCATGCTGGAACAATAGCCCTGGATGAGATCAGAAGCAACTTCTAGAAAATACTAGCAGTGTTTCACCTGAATTTCATGTTACTGCAGAGATGAGCGTGTGTGATTTAGAATGTGTGGCTTATTTCAAAGGCTGTTGCCTTCCTTCCTTCCTTCAAGCATGAACAACATAATGTGTCTAGCTCCATACATATGTATCTACTCTCTTTTCCCCTCCTCTGTCCTTCCCTCAACTACAGTCTTTCTCTGGTTGTGAGATCCCTTGATAGTTGTTAACTTTGATTGCCAACTTCTGGCATTCCAGAAACAAAGGCAGACTGTTTCTTCATTTGGGCAGCTTCTTCTCCAAAGCAGTTTTGCATCAGGTCCCACTGAGCATAGGTGTGAAAATGGAGGATGAAGGACAAATTCATTTTTTTTCTGAACAGGTTCTACGTTGCAGAGTTTAGCCAATCCACCACCCAAAATGTATTTATTTATTTATTTCATGTTAGTAAATCATATTTAGAGAGCCACCCATCTCACAATTAAATGACGCTGGGCAGCATACAATATTTATCATCTGAAATAGACAGTCCTCTAAATTTTGCAATGCTGGTTATGAGAGAGAGGGGAGAAAGGGAGAGGGAGCGGGAGAGAGGGAGGGAGGGAGAGAGAGACAGACAGACAGACAGAGAGAGACAAGAAAAAGAGACAGAGAGAGATTATAGAACAACCATTCTTATATTCATGAAAATAATTTGGGAAAATGGTTGGATAAATCTATGCATTAGGAAGAACATTGCAAATGGAATTGCAGCTGGGATAAATGAATACTAAAGGGTCCCAAATATATTACAGATGGTTAAAGATAATTGCCAATTGTGATGGATCTGAAAAAAGAATCTAAAGTAGACATATCCATCCTTAAACAGAAACAGAGAGCTTCTCTTCTCTTCTCCTCTCCTCTTCCCTACGTCAGCTATTTCAAGACCTTCTCATTCTCCAGCCTTTCCCCCAAACAGACATAAGTCTTCTTGAAAAACACAATTTGACACGCTACGCCAGACCTTATTGATAGATCTGATACAACTCAAGCTTTTCCTTCCAGTGAGTAGGGAGGGGACTGGTTCATCTCTCTTGAGCATTGATTTTCCTGTCCTTGTATTTGGGGAATTTATGGAACCCAATGAATGAAAGGACAAATTCGATTTCCGGGCCCTTGAAAGACTAAAGTGGTTAGTATTTTACATCCACCCGCCTGCCTTTCACCGTAAAAGAAGAAAGACACTGCGATACAGAAGGCAGTGGCAAAAATAAAAAATGGCCAGAGCATTCTCCCCTGCAAGGCTTTATGACAATAAGCAGATTTGACTTTCCTCTCTCTCTTTATAAATTGCAAACATGTGAAATAAACTTTTTGGAAAATCCTCAGATATCTGAGAACCAACCCAGGACTTGCATGCAGGTAGAAGAAAGATGGTTAACATCTTTCATTCCTTTATATTTCTTACCTCTACCCATCATTTGGTAAATCACTTTGAGAATATTTTTAAACATGTAAAGCGTAAAAGTAGAACATCTATAAATTGAAAAGTAAAAAAAGCAGTGACCCTCTTCACTTCCTCAGAAATGACCAATTTAATAGCGGGCCACCAAAAGGATCATCTAGACCATCAGTCATTTTTCTGAGAGACAGCCAAGTGGAAATACGTTCCAACAAGGTATCCTGGCATATGAGCGGTGCAGTGGCCTAGAGGTGGAGCTTTCGCCTCACAATTAGGAGGCTGTGAGTTCGATCCTAGGTAGAGGCAGATATTTCTCTCTCTGGGCGTACTGAGAAAATATATCTGCTGAGCAAAACTCCGCATTGGTGACAGGAAGGGCATCTGGCCAGTAAATGCTCTGCTAGCTCCATTCAGTTTCCCAGACTCCACCCTGCAAGGGATTGTGGGGTCATTAAAAGAGAATAAATATAGCCTTCTTAGATTGAGGGTGTAGAGATATGATCAGCATATGGACAATAAGCCACAAACAACATCTGATGCAGGTGCGGATGGCTGAGGAGAGTGAGGACTCAGATGAGGGACCAGGACCATTAGGGAGTAGACTGCTGCCTTCAGAGATTGTGGGGGCTGGCAGCAGCGATGAGGAGTTTTCCGAGGAGCCTGTGCCAAGTGCGCATGAGCGCCGGATTGCTCGCAGGGAAGAGCAGCTGCAGCAGCATGGGGCGACTCAGGAGTAAGGCTGCAAGGAAATGGCCCCTCCTTCAAGAAGATAAAAGCCAGCTGTGTAGCGAACGTTCTTTGCAGAAGGCAAAGACGTTTTGAAACTCCAGCCTCGTGGATATTCCAGTGTCCTGAGTTTGTATTTGAAGATTCTTGTATTGCAAATTATTTCTTGTCTGTTATCTGTTGCCTGTCTCGCACAGTTTGGCAAGGCTTGTGCTTATCACAGCTAATTATTTTGCAAAAGCATTACAAGTTCCCATTTTGGATTGTGTTTGATTTGTTGGTAAAGGGCGTGGGTCAGAACAGCCAGATTCACTTAACAACCAGGTCACTAACTTATCAACAGCGGCAATTCCCTTAACTGCAGCAGGAAAATGGGGCAAAGTTCACTTAACAAACACTTTGCTTTGCAACACAAATTTAGGGCTGAACGATGGTTGTAAGTCGGGGAGTTACCTGCAAACGACTTTGCTTCAAACATAAACAATTCCTCACCAAACCCTGTTGAGATGTCACTGTCTTCTTTATGAGCCCCTCTCAACATTTTGGGAAGAAATGCAAGGTGCTGGGATGGGGAACACGTTTCTGACCCCCTCGAAATGGAAGCAGTGTTTGTCGAACCCTTACCCCCTCCCGACCTCCTGCCAAGAATGAAGTGATAATACGAGTGGTTATGATTAAATTACACTTAATGTGCAAATATGTACCGATTTCATCTAAAGAGCACTTTACGCTTTCCTCTGTAAAGCTGTATAAGCACTTGTAATCTGTGCCACCGTGGGCCTCTTTCGTCCTCAGCCACGTTTCAACCTGGGAGCCTGTTCTCATTTTGATGCCTCCACTTCAAAATGGAAAGTACTTCTCTGGGGAGTGGGAAATTGTGATTAACAATGGACATGACACAAACGGCGGTGTTTTATGGCAGAAATCAGATGCCTCCCGCTTCTCTCCTCCTCCCATTATCCCTTTGTCAAGAGAACAAGCTCCGGGCGATCGCCAATGATTTGTTCATTGTCAGTTGCTTCTTTGATTCAAGCCAAAAAAATGGAACTAACAGTTGCTCGTCTGGTTTGTGTTTTGAAAGAAGAAAAGTCCCTTGGGGCCACCGGTGGTGCTTGGAGATGTTTCTCTTGGTGGATGGATGCCAAAATCCAGAGATGAATACTGGAGGAATATCAGCCTCTGGTTTTATCCTAGCCTATGAGCATAATAAAGAATTGAATGATTGGTTTTCTAGAGAGATTCTTAATCATCCAGGTCATGGTTATCCCAAAGATGCTTTCTCAACAGACCGCTGGACTTTCTTGGTTTTTCCTTGAAGATGTTTCACTTCTCATCCAAGAAGCTTCTTCAGTCTCTGATTGGATAATGGAGAATGGAAAGAAGGATTTATATTCCTTGCACTCATCTGGTCATTAGTATTCTTTCTGAGAATCATTGAGACCATTTAGAGGTTTATCTGTGCCCTCAGGGTCATCTGAATCAGGGTGCAATTGATTGTGGAACCTTCCTGGGGACTCTTGAATTACTGATTGTTGATTATTAAAAGACGGATTGGCCTGGGCATAGAATAGTGGCATCTGCTTACATTTGTTTAGCTCCAGACTGACCAAAGATAAGGATTTGGCTTCCCCCAGCTCTGTGACATGGGAAGAGAAGATCCCCTGGGACCCTTGCATAATAATAATATTTTTAAGAAAATTTGGGAGCAATCAGGGAGGCTTCAGAATGGTTAAAGAATATAACAGAGATTGCCCTTTCTACCACATGCTACATTCAAGGAAGCTCAACACCACCACCAAGAGACATTGCAAAGAATTCTCCAGCATCAGGGAATAAGGTTGAAAAGCAGACGCTTTATTGCAGGAAAAGAAAACCCATGAGAAATTATAAGGTGGATTTCAGTGTTGTGTTGCTATGGATCAGATGGTTTGCTCTGTCAGTACTTGGTGGAACTACCAGATCAGAGTAGAAATCAAACAGTAAACTATAGTTTAATTAAGGAGCCACCAAGAACATTCTCACCAACACTGACAGGACAAGTCCATAGGATATTTTAAAAGGGCAAACTTCACTCTTTTCTAGCCCCGATGATGTTACCTAGTTGGGTAACAAAATGTCTGCAAGAGAGAGCATCCAAGACTCCACAGTTCTCCTCCTCCTCCTCCTCCTCCTCCTCCTCCTCCTCCTCCTCCTCCTCCTCCTCCTCCTCCTCCTCCTCCTCCTCCTCCTCCTCCTCCTCCTCCTCCTCCTCAATCCCCATTCCCTTCTAGCATTGATCATGTTGTCTAGTTGGGTAACAAAATATCTTCAAGAAAACAACCAAGCTCAGAGAGTACAGTTGTCATTGTCGTTCTCCTCCTCCTCCTCCTCCTCCTCCTCCTCCTCCTCCTCCTCCTCCTCCTCCTCCTCCTCCTCCTCCTCCTCCTCCTCCTCCTCCTCCTCCTCAATCCCCATTCCCTTCTAGCATTGATCATGTTGTCTAGTTGGGTAACAAAATATCTTCAAGAAAACAACCAAGCTCAGAGAGTACAGTTGTCATTGTCCTCCTCCTCCTCCTCCTCCTCCTCCTCCTCCTCCTCCTCCTCCTCCTCCTCCTCCTCCTCCTCCTCCTCCTCCTCCTCCTCCTCCTCCTCCTTTCTTTTAGTATATCTTAAGCAAAATAGAGCCTTGCATCAGTGGTCTTTCTAAAAATATTAAGGGGCTACAATTGCTCCTTTAATTGTCAGTGAAATTATGAATGTTGCAGCCAAGCCATTTTTTCTGGATTGGCCAGCCTGAAAAATCACCGCGTTGCTTAACAGGGGCATCTCCCTCGCTTCCCCCCATGTTAAACAAAGAAGCAGGTTAATCAAATTTTCTTTTATCTTGCCTGTTGTGTAATTAAAACCACAACAAATGGTGCAGTTGACATTTTTACATCTAATTGTGCCTAATGAAACATTAAGGACAATTAAAAGCAGCTCTTCTTCCGCCCTGCAGGTTATTATAGGCTGACAAAGAGCTATCATTGGCTTAGTTGGTTAGGGTTTGTTAATTATATTAAGAGTTGATCACAGTTTCCAGCTGGAAATGTGTGTTCCCATCTTGGCCCCTGAAATGCTTTTAGATGTTTTAGAGCAGGCTTTTTCTCAGCCTTGGCAACTTTAAGAGTTGCTTCAGTGGTGAGGTGGGCAGTATATAAATGTAATAAATAATAATGAAGATGTGGGGATTTCAACTCCCCAAATTTTTCCAAAGGGAAGATGAGATAGAGGATCAGATCCAGGAGTTCTCTGCAGATTTACATTTTCCAACTGTCCGTCACAAAGGATCAGGATAATAGGTTAAGCTGAAGTTCAAGATTGATGGTTCAAGCCTTTAGAATCCAGTCAACTAAAGTTCAGTGTCAAATCGGTGCCAGATAAGGGTCAGTGGAATTCAAGAGTGGTTGGACTTGGACCATTTGTGGCAATGTAATGATTCTAGGCTAATGACTTGCTTAATTCTGCCTTGCATTTGTGGCAACATAGATACTCTGATAAGATGCTAAACTCCACCTCTCAGTTCTACCTGCTTTTCTTCTACTCCAACTGAACTGGGTCCTGCTGGGAGTAGAACAACTTAATGGACAAGATGAACCATACTTGTTTTCCCAAGAAAAAAGAATCCATCTTGGAGTTGCAATGTCAATTTATACTAAGAGTCCTCACAAGATGCACCTTCAGTGCTATGAAGATGAATAACATTGATGGCTATGCTATCATTGAAGAAGTCTTCTTGTTCAGCCTATGTAAGGGGTTCTTTTCCAGCTCCCCAATTCTCTTGCTTTGAGAAACTTGGACTTCTCTGCTTGGCTTGGAGAATTGGACTTGTTTTGCTTTTGTGGCTGTCCCTGCAATTGCTTTCTTTTCATTTTTGTAAAACATCATTTTTTTTTGCTTCATCCTTGAGAAACAGTCT
Organism: Hydrophis major; assembly: GCA_033807585.1. Lineage (NCBI taxonomy): Eukaryota > Metazoa > Chordata > Lepidosauria > Squamata > Elapidae > Hydrophis > Hydrophis major. The sequence continues at coordinate 9,724,942 of CM066339.1, forward strand.
TGAAAGTGGGTTATTGCTGGCCTTAGGCCATCAAACAAGACAGCAGTACTTCAACGTAGGCAGAATTGACTCCATCTGCTACCATCCCAGACTTAGCATGCTAGAGAGCTGGTAGAAGAAGACTAGGAATGACTTCATCCAATAAACTACCTAACCAACTGCTGCAAAGGTGGATAGGAAGATGACACTTTCTGGGTTCTATTCTTGTAAGTCAAGGATTTACCTGTAAAAAGGGATAAATACATAGAGTTCTGGGACCCATATTTTTATACCTTATATCTTTGCAGCTTCCTTTTATGGATATGCCTTTTTATTCTAAAAGAAGAACAGCTGCATGGAAGCTCAATATAAACAAAATAGAGCTGGAAGGGACCTTGGAGGTCTTCTAGTCCAACCACTGCTCAAGCAGGAGACCCTATACCATTTTAGACAGGTGGCTATCCAGTCTTTTCTTAAAAACTTCCAGTGATGAAATGTTCACATGATCAAAAGTTGGGTGTTTGGCCCAATCGGCCCAAATCCTGAAACCATTCTTCATAAGTTTTAGTCTCCAGGCCTTCCTTTAACCATCCTAGTTGCTCTTCTTTGCACTTATTCCAAAGTCTCTACATCTTTTTTTGTAATGGAGTGACCAAAACCAGATGCCTCCTCATGCAGTTCAGTATTCCATTTTAATGTAATCCCATCTTGTCCAGCCCATCTCTTCCTCTCTTCTCCTTTTTGATAAGCCCATCCCACCTTTTCCAAGAAGACCTTCCTTTTCGCTAACGCTTCAAAAACCACAACCGCATCCCCCTATTTGGAAAAAAAATGTGTTTTTATTCTCCCAACGGGCCCGAAACCATCAAATGGTTAGTGTTGAATTACAAGGCAAGCAGAACAAACATTGGCTGTCCTGTGGTGATGCCCCATCCAGATTCTTCTGGAGCGAACTGCCATTATTTCCCCCTTTAAAAGAAAAGTACCTTTATGGCAGCTTGTCAGCTCTCCCCATCTCTGGCAGAAATGACTTTTGTTTAAATCTTGGTAAAAGATGTGACTATTAAGCGAAGCCTCTGGAGATGGTAGGGAGAGAAAAAGAGAATGATGGATAGCCAAATGCCCTTCTCTGCAGCTTCTCTGTCTAATTTTTCAACCGGTGTTGGGAAGATGCTGCTTTCTGGAAGTGTCTTCATTCATCACCCCATAAGCAATGTGGGGGGGAGAGAGAAACAGAGTCGGTGGAGATGTCCACATCCTTTTGTGTTCCTCCACATCCTCTTTGGCAGAGGTTAGGCTGCAACTGCGAGAAAAAGGAGGAAGTCCCTTGAATTCCCCGGCTGTGTAATTAGCCCTTTTGTTTGAGTGTGACAAACCCTTGGCAGAGATTTTCCGTACACCAGCCGCAACTGCCGTCTTCTTAAAAGCCGGTGGCATCTCAAAGTTGGGAAGTCAAGTCTGATCGGAGGAGGTAGAAGCGGATTGGGGTGTGTGTGTGTGAAGAACCATCACCTTGGCAGCAACTGCTGGAAAATCAAAGCTGAAAGCCCTTCACCTTCTCCCTGGGTTTCTCCTTCGCTCAATAATTGCCCATGTTTGGAAGAATCCGTGGGTGGGAAGTGAACCAAATCTCCACAAGGCCATGAATTGTTATCCCCAGAAGTTGTGATTACTAACTTATCTGTTAAACCTAAAATTAAGGAGAGATTTCCTGACAGTGAGAACAATTAATCAGTGGAACAGCTTGTCTCCAGGAGTTGTGGGTACTTCATTGGAAGTTTCCAAGAAAAGATTGGACAGCAGTTTGTTCGTAATGATGCCTATGGTCTCCTGCTTGAGCAGGGGGTTGGACTGTATGACCTCCAAGGTCCCTTCCAACTCTGTTATTCTATGTTCTAGCATTAGCGTACCTGGTCTAATTTCCTGTGTAGTCTACCTGGGAAGCACGACAGGTGCTTATAGGAAAACCTGCCTTCAGCGTTAATGAAGTCCCCTCAACTAGTCCATTCAAGGAAACCTCACTTGTGCAGCATACATTTTTCAATTAATCATGCAGTGAACCAAGGTCAAATGTGAGCCCTGCTTCTCTCTGTCCCATCCTACTTAGCAGATTTGATGGGAGGATGGAAAGAGAGAGGGAGAGGAGAGGTAGTTTTAAAAGCCTAGGAACTCCAACAGTGGTGGGATTAAACATTTTTTACTACCAGTTCTGTGGGTGTGGTTTAGCTTGGTGGGCTTGGCTTGGTGGGTATGGCAAAGGAAGGATAAAATCTCCATTCCCACTCCATTCCAGGGGAAGGTTACTGCAAAATCCCCTTCCCTCCCCACCCCACTAACCTGCTTTCCAGCTCCGTTCTCCTGTGCAGAGGGCAACAGAAGAAGACCCAGTCGATCAGCTGGGACTCAATGGGAGGCAGAGAATAGATGGGGCAGGGCCAGTCAGAGGTGGGATTCCGAATTACTCAAAATTTCTGCTACCGGTTCTCTAGAACTAGTCAGAACCTGCTGAATACCACCTCTGAACTCCAAGATCCTTTCCAATTCTGTTATTCTGTTATCTCTTCCCTTCATGTCTTACTTGGCACTTAGAAAGGGACTCCCAGCTTTTCAAATCAGTCTTGATCCACGATTCTACCGCTACAAAAATGATAAGGGGACTGTAGGCTAAAACACATGAACTACGGTTACAGAAACTGGTTATGTCTAGTCTAAAGAAAAGAAGGACTAGGGGTGACAAGATAGTAGTCTTCCAAAACTTGAGAGCTTGTCGCAAGGAAGAGGGAGTCAACCTATTCCCCAAAGAACCCAAAGGCAGGATAAGAACTAATGGATGGAGATTAATCAAGGAAAGCAGCAACCTAGAACTAGGAGAAATCTTCTGACAGAACAATAAACCAGTGGAACGGCCTGCCTTCAGAAGCTGTGGGGGCTCCATCACTGGAGGATTTCAAGAAGTGATTGGACAGCCATTTGTCCAGAATGGTATGGGGTCTCCTGCTTGAACAGGGGGTTGGATGAGAAGACCTCCAAGATCCCTTCAAAGCTATTATTCTGTATTCGTTTGGATTGCCTCTTACTGAGGACATGATAGTGATCTTTTCCTCATTGTTCCATCAACTCTTCCCCCCTTTGCTCTCTCCTCATTTGCCTGCATTCTTCAAATACTTCAGTTATCTAGGTTTTGATTCCACTCCCAAATGCCTTCTGATCCAGCCTCTCTTCCATCAGTCGCTTGTAAATCCTCCCCGTGATGGAGATTAGAGAAGGAATGAGTGATGGATGCTGTCAGTAAGTGTGTGTGTGGTGGGGGGAGGCTAATTTGACTCTTGATAACAGCACTGGTGATACAGCTGGACATCCAGAGATTTCATTCTCACCTTGTCTCCCAGACCGGAGAAGGATCTTTCTGGAGAAAATGGAGGTGGAACTGAAGAAGCATTAAAGTGCTTTTTGGGAAGCAATCAACAGTTTCATAGCTTGGTAAATTACACCAGTGGCAGCGTGCTGGGCCCAGCCTCTTCTGGGGAGCCATGGGTGCTTGTAATAAGAGGTTATTTTCAAGAGCTTCCAAATTGAGTAGGTGAGTATCTACTGGGAAACAGCATTGCCAAACATCAAAACCATGTTGCCTTTCTGCCAAGCCATAGAGCAGGGGTCTTCAAACTTGACAGCTTTAAGACTTGTGGACTTCAACTCCCAGCATTCCTCCTCTAGTCCTGTTAGCTCAGGAATTCTGGGAGTTGAAGTCCACAAGTCTTAAACTTGCCAAGTTAGAAGACCTTTGCCATAATGCATACTCTTCCCCGTAACAACTTGCTAACCAGCTCTCAGATTCTTCTTTCGTTCCATCGTGGTTACAAGGAGCCCTCAACTTATAACCCAAACTGACCCCAATATTTCTGTTGCTATGTGAGACAGTTGTTAAGTTTTCCCCATTTTGCGACCTTTCTTGCCACAGCTGTTAAGTGAATCACAGATGGATCTTGACAGACTTGAATACTGGGCCCTATCTCACAAAGTGAAATTCAAGGTAGAGAAAACTAAAATCCTACACTTAGGCAAGAAAAACCAAAAGTACAGATATGGACTGGGTGAAACCAGGCTTTAGCAGTAACTGTGAGAGGGATCTTGGCGTCTTAGTGGACAACCAGTTAAATATGAGCCAACAGTATGCAGAGGCAGCCAAAAAAGCCAATGCAACCCAAAACTGCATTAACAGAGGGATACAATCAAGATTAAGTGGGGTACTAATATCACTCTATAAAGCCTTAGTAAGACCACACCTAGAATCCTGCATCCAGTTTTGGTCATCACACTATAAAAAAGATGTTGAGAGTCTAGAAAGGGTGCAGAGAAGAGCAACCAGGGGTGATTGATGGCTAAAACATATGAAGAATGGTTGCTAGTCTAGTGAACAGAAGGACCAGGGGAGACAGGAGAGCAGGGTTCAAATATTTGAGGCACTGCCACAGAAAGGAGGAGGCGGTCAAGCTGTTTTCCAAGGCACCTGAAGGCCAGACAAGAAACAATGGATGGAAACTGATCAAGGAAAGATTCAACCCAGAAATAAGGAGAAATTTTCTGACAGTGAGGACAATCCACTTAATGAAACAGAAATTGCCTTCCAAAGTTGTGGGAGCTTCATCCCTGGAAACTTTCAAGAAGAGATTGGACTGCTATTAGTCAGAAATGGTGTAGGGCCTCCTGCTTGGGTGGGGCGTTGGTCTAGATGGCCTACAGGCAGTGGTGAGATTCAAAATTTTTTACTACTGGTTCTGTGAATGTGGCTTGATGGGCGTGGCTTGGTGGGTGTGGCAGGGGAAGGTTACTGCAAAATCCCCTTCCCTCCCCACCCCACTAACCTGCTTTCCAGCTCCTTTCTCCTGTGCAGGGCAACAAAAGAAGACCCAACCAATCAGCTGGGACTCAGGAGTCAGAGACGAGAAGGGGGCGGGGCCAGTTAGAGATGGGATTGGTCAGTTCTCCAAACTACTCAAAATTTCCACTACCGGTTATCCAGAACTGCTCAGAACCTGCTAAATACCATCTTTGCTACAAGGTCCCTTCCAACTGCTGCCACACACGGCTGGCTCATATTTAGCTGGTTGTCCACTAAGATTCCAAGATCCCTCTCGCAGTTCCTGCTACACAGTATAAGCATTCAAGTCTGACATTCAAGACTTATGAAAATCATTACCTGTTTTGCTAACCTGAGCTCAGAGAATGAGGCAGACAGCTACTAGTTTCGCCAACTAACATAGCATGTCTGAAAGCCGCTGCCAACAAACCTGTTTTGAAAGTCATACTTGTTCCATTGCTCTATGTATTGCATTTAGAAGATGCCAACTATATCAATAGTGCTGTTCCACGACATATGACCCTAACGGATCCCCAAATTATAGTCCTACATTATGACAGTTGTCAAATGGGTCACCTCATTACCAGACCCAATTTTATGACTTTTTTTGCAATGGTTATAAAGCGAACGCCACAGACCTTAAACCAACACAGCGATTGTTAAGCAAACCCATTGCTTCCTGGAAGTACAACTGGAAGTAAATACCTAGCAAAACCATCATAAATTGTGGACACATGATCACAGGGTGCTAAAAATGTGGGTTGAGCCATGCAGTGGTTAGAATGCAGTATTGCAGGCTACCTCTTCTACTTCTACTGACTGCCGGCTGCCTGCAGTTCGCCAGTTTGATCCTGACCAGCTCAAGGTTGACTCAGCCTTCCATCCTTCTGAGGTTGGTAAAATGAGGACCCAGATTTTGGGGGGGCAATAGGCTGGCTCTGTAAACCGCTTGGAGATGGGCTGTAAAGCACTGTGAAGCGGTATATAACTCTTAATGCTTTTGCTGTTGCCGAGTGCCCAAAATACATTCACGTGACCTGAGAGAGTGTGTGCAACATTGGGTGCAAATTATCTTTAATCCAGCAAAGGGAGACCTTGTAAGATGGATTCCTTTAAGGCTGTGGTCTTGCCTTTCTCCCCCCTCACCATTTTTAAAATATATATATATATATATATATATTAATAGGAAAGGCAGTCTTGGAAAAAGCTGGGATCTCTTTCCTGGTGGGGTTCCAGGTGCTTGGACTCCCTGCTTTGATGCTCCCCCCACCTCCTACAAACCAACCCAGCAGGGAATCATCCACCCTTTCATTTTGGAGATAATTCATGCATGGTGATTTCTTTTTTTTTTTTTTTTCCCCTTTCCCGGGAACCGTGATTAGTTTGCAAGTCAGAAAGGAGAATAATCACCTCAAGATGGCTCACAGCTGCTTCAGCCCTCTTTCATTATGGGCGCTACACAGCTGACTTCCTCTGATTGCCGGTGATTTTCTCAATTACGGATCAAATGGGGGAGGGAAATGGGGTGGAAGAGTTGCAGATGTCACTCGTGGAGCCAGAGCTTCATGCCTCGGGATGAGCCCACGGAGGGGGGCAGCTTGGAAGGTGGACATGTCCAGCGCAACCCACTTCTTCTTGCAACGTAGTCATCTACTGAGCTGTAGAGGTGACATCAAAATCTGTGGGTTGTTGAGCTGTCCCGCTGTTTTTCTTTGGACAAACCTTTCCATTTTGCTTTAGAACAGGGGATCTCCATTTCAATAGCTGCCAAATGTGTGGCCCTCAGCACCCAGGATCCCCCAGCCAGCATGGCTATGGCTAAGAATTCTGGGAGTTGAAATCCACACATATAGTCCTCCGTTTACAACCGGTAACTCAGTTCAAAGTTATGATAGACCCCAAAAAGGTACTTATAACCCAGTTTTCCAGATGCGTTGCCTTTGGGTCCCAGAATTCCCCAGCCAGCATGGCTATGGCTAAATTCTGGGAGCTGAAGTCCATGCAGGTAATCTGTGACTTACAACCAGTTGCCTTGTTTGAAGTTATGATGGACCGAAAAAATGTACTTATAACCCAGATTTTCAGATGTGCAACCTCTGAACTCAGAATCCCCCAATTTGAAGTTATGATGGGCCCCAAAAGAGGTGCTTGCAGCCAGATTCAAAGCTCATGTCATCTAGGATGGTCCTCCTGAATAAGGTGTCCTCTATATAGAAATACAAATTTCTATCATCTCTGATCATTAGTCATGATGGGAACTGCAGCATCTGGCAAACATCATACTGAAGAAGATGAGCATGTTTAAATACTGGTCGCAATAAAACTCCCTTTTTACAATCCTGTAATCCCTTAATTCAGGCTAGAGTCGGGGTGACTGAATGGAGCTGAGCATTTGCTGACTAGATGCCCTTCCTGATGCCATGCGGAATACACAGCAGATATTTTTCCTTTGCTCCCTAGGAGAGAAAAACATATGCTGCTACCTAGGATTTAACTCTTAACCTTCCAAGTAGAAAGCAAGTAGGCCATTACTAGGCCATCACACTGCTTATCTCTCTATCCATCCATCATTCCATCTCTATAACTCCTTTTTCACAACCCTGTAATTCCTTAATTCTGTAGAATTGGGGTGACTGACTGGAGCCGAGTTTTTACTGGCTGGATGCCCTTTCTGAAGCCACATGAAGTACACAGCAGATAGATAGATAGATAGATAGATAGATAGATAGATAGATAGATAGATAGATAGATAGATAGATAGATAGCACTCTATTGAGAGAAATATCTGCTGCTACCTAGAATTGAACTCTCAATCTTCCAAGTAGGAGGCAAGTGTCTTCACCAGTAGGCCACCATAAATGCTGGTCACAATACAGATATATAGAAATGGATTGTCCGACCTGAATAAATGCATAGCGAAAGTCTGCGCTTCAAAACTATTTGCCAGGGTGTGGAGAAATATATATGCAGTGGAAGAATGTCCTTCCTTCCTAATTAATAGGAAGATGCTACTACATATCTCTGAATGGGTAACTCCACTTTGAATTTAAAACTGGCAGGATCCCAAGCTAATTAGATCCAAGAATCTGTTTTGAAGCTGTTCTCCTATGTGTTAATGGGATGGCAAATCCCTAGCTACTTCTTCACTGCCATGAGGTCAATTTGCCAAACAATCTTGTCTTGGAAAGTAATTAAATAGACCTTCGTTCTTTTAATTACCATTTGCCTCTTGGTAGATGTTTTAAAAAAAAAACCATGATGCAAAGGACATTGAAAAATACGCGTTCCAAAAAGGTGCCTGTGACTTGGTTAAAATGCAAGGAGAGACTTTGATCCATTAGCATAATAATTAACTCAAAAATCTGCCTGAAGTGATCCAGACATGGCAACAGAGGAATATATGGGTCAGCTTGGATGGATGCAAGAAATATATCAAATTTCAGAACAACCAGACGCAGGATTGTGCTACAAAATTGATGATAATTAGGATGTGGAACATTCGGGTGATCAAGAAATGTGTTTAATATTTTTGGAGAAATATTAATATCCCACCTGCAGATTTGCAGTAATTGATGGTCATTATATGTAGTTGGGAAGGTCTAAAAAAGGTGACTCATGACTATTTTTCATATTTATGACCATTGCAACATCCCCATGGTCACGTGATCCAAATTCAGATGCATTTGGCATGTATTATCCTCCTTAACTGTTTGAGATCACCAAGAGAAGAGAAAAATTCTCAGCTCAAGATTGAACTGAGGGGTCCTTGGTGCTCTATCAGCTTTTTTTTTGCAGATGTTTCATGACCCAAGTAGGCAACCTCATCAGTGCTGGAAGGGAGTGGGGTTTGCAGAATGAAGGAGAAGAAGAAAAGGAGAAGGAAGACAACAATGATCAAGAACAACACTTTATAACGCCTTTTGTAAGGCCACACTTGGAATACGGCATCCAGTTTTGGTCACCACAATGTAAAAAAGATGTTGAGACTCTAGAAAGAGTGCAAAGAAGAGCAACAAAGAAGATTAGGGAGCTGGAAGCTAAAACATATAAAGAACGATTGCTGGAATTAGGTATGTCTAGTTTAATGAAAAGAAGGATCAGGGACAACATGATTGCAGTGTTCCAATATCTAATGCATTGACACAAAGAAGAGGGAGTCAAGCTATTCTTCAAAGGACCTGAAGGCAGGACAAGAAACAATGGATGGAAACTAATCAAGGAGAGAAGCAACCTAGAATGAAGGAGAACCTTCCTAACAGTGAGGACAATTAACCAGGGGAACAACTTGCCTCCAGAAGTTGTGAATGCTCCAACACTGGAAGTTTTAAAGAAGAGATTATACAACCATTTGTCTGAAATGTATACGGTTTCCTGCCAGAGCTACACTAGAAGACCTGCAAGATCCCACCCAACTCTGTTATGCTGTTATTCTGACCTAGGAGTCCTTGGTGCTCTCTGAACGTGGTGGATTTCTTGCAGATGTTTCATGACCCAACTAGATAAATCCTCAATGCTAGAATGGATCTTGGCTTTGGCTTGAGATCAGCCAAAGTCAGCAAACTTTACCACTAGCTTGCAATGTCATGCCATCCAAAATTAGTTCCAGAACTGCAGTGTATCACGTCTTGAATCATTCTGGAAAAAATAATAAAATGAGAGATGATGGATGGATGCTTCATGGACAAAAGAAAGCTAGAAGTTGTGGTCTTTGGAGAAAGATAATCCCCTGAGACAGCAGGATCCTGTAATCCCTCAGAAAGATGACAAAAACAGAGAAGGAAAAAACAGAGACAGGAGGGGAAGATTGCTGCTTGTTGGAGGAAGACAGATGTTTGAGGCTCCTAAGCCAGACTTGTACAGTTGGCAGATGTTGCCAACTCCCCCTAGGAAAGATAGATCTGTAATATGTCACAAAAAGTATCATCAGCTGTATATACAGCTCCCAAAAAAGCAAAGGAAAAGCTAACATTCTTGGAAGAAGAAGCTGTCAGAAAAAGATTCTACTTAGCAGAGTGTGAAGCCTCAGTTTGAGACCTGTTCCTCAGAGATTGATATCCTAAATCCCAGTTTAAGTTCCAGAGAGTAGGTGCTTAAGAGACGAGGGGATTTTGGAGCAGTGTGAATGAAGGACCATTATCAAGCTCTTTGGTAAGTGGCCTAAAACTAAATTTGATTCTTTTTTCAAGTACAAATCTCATAGAGTGCTTTTCAAGAAGATTTATTCAGATGGAAGGGAAAGTTTACAAGAATTCCAGCAGCCAGTTAAGGCACTTGGCTAGAAACCAGGTGTCCTTGAATTATAGTTCCACTTTAGGTATGAAACCCATCTGGGTGACTCTGGGCCAAACCCCAAGAGACTGTGAGTTCTAGTTCCATTTTAGGCATAAAAGCCATCTGGGTGTCTCTGGATCAATCACCAGACAGTGAGTTCTAGTTCCATTTTAGGCATAAAAGCTGAATGAACGTCAGCATTGAGTCCTCCATTGGTTTTCATATGTTGAAATTAAGTCTCCTTTAAGGGAACTTTGCAGAAGGACAGGAAGTGGAAAGAAAGACATGACGCAGAAGTGTAGATTAGAGTTAAATTAAGTCCTATCAAGGCCACCTCCATTTGATTTACAACTCAGCTTCAAACGACCTTTTCAAATCCATTCCCCCACCACTGGTCTTGTTTAGGGAACTTCATCAGTTGCCCACTCCAACCTGCCAGCTTTCCCTAAGCACCTTCTTCTCCCCTTTCCCCTCAAGCCAAGCCTCAACGTTGCAGAGCTTGCGTTACCCTTTTCTCTGACAGCTCCACCTTCCGAATCAACTCTTTGTGAGTGACGGCAGCCCTTCACTGCTCCTAGCAGAGGCACCTCATCATGTCGTGATCATAATTGCATGAAATAATAATGTCTAAAAGGTCTTCCGGTGAGTGACAAGCTGGAGAATGCACCTTGTCACCTGCCAAAGATGTTCTCCAGGCACATGCAAGAAACGCCCCCAGCTGTTCTGTCTCTTGGCCAATGCGTGCAGCCAGCTGGAGTTAATCCAATTAACCTGACGAAGTCAAGAAGGGTATGCTCTTCTCTCCGCCTTGCTGTTGAAGAGGAGCTGTTGTGACGAAGCAGATGGTGGAGTCCCAGACTGGGCAGCCGATACACAGAGACTAATTCACCATTGGGTACAGCCCAGAAGTTGCTACTTGCAAACTGTGGGAATGTGTGCCATCCAAAGGTTGGCATGTCTAGGAACAAAAACCACGGTGTCAGCCACTGCTGACACCCCGCCCCCCCCACACACAATATCCTCTCCAATGTTTTGCTGGTCTCTTGTTTCAAGTGGTGACTTTAGCCCTGAGATCAGAAGGCATCTAGCACTTGGAAGAACTGCAACAACAACAATAACAACAACAGAGTTGGAAGGATCTTGGAGATCTTCTAGTCCAACCCTCTGCTCAGGCAGGAAACCCTACATCACTTCAGACAAATGGATGTCCAATCTCTTGTTAAAAACCTCCAGTGTTGGAGCATTTACAACTTCAGGAGGCAAGTTGTTCCACCGGTTAATTGTTCTGTCAGGAAATTCCTACTTAGTTCCTGGTCGTTTCTCTCCTTGATTAATTTCCACCTATTGCTTCTTGTCCTGCCTTCAGGAGCTTTGGAGAATAGCTTGACCCCCCCCCCCCTTCCTTGTGGCAGACCCTTAGTTATTGGAGCAACATCTGGGATGAATAACATCTGGAAGAGCAAAGACATCAACTTCACAATCAAATGCAGATTAGTTAATGCAATAATTTTCCCGATTGTTACTTATGGCTGCAAAACCTGGACTCTGAAAAAGGCAGATTGGAGAAGGGTTGGATGCCTTTGAATGGTGGTGCTGAAGATGACTATCACCTACCGCCAGGGACTGCAAAAATCACAAAAGTGTCCTAGACCAAACCTTTCCAGAAATATCACTTGAAGCCAGGATCGCCAAACAGAGGCTGTCATACTTTAATCAAGTCACGAGAGCTGACCCACTTGAAAAGTTAATCATGCTGGGAGTGATCATTAGAAAAAGGAGAAGGAGACATCCCAGTATCCACTGGCTGGACACTATTGCAATAGCAATAGCACTTAGACCTCTTTTCAGTGCTTTTCAGCCCACTCTAAGCAGTTTACAGAGTCAGCATATTGCCCCCAACAATTTGGGTTCTCATTTTACTGGCCTCAGAAGGCTGAGTCAACCGTGAGCCTGGTGGGATTCGAACTGCCAAATTACAGGCAACCGGCAGGAAGCAGAAGTAGCCTGCAGTACCGCACTCTAACCACTGTGCCACCATGGCTATAAAGGATGACTGTCAAGCACCAAGATAATCAGGAGATTCAGGCAGTTCAAATAAGTATAAAGGTTTATTGTCAGACTTAAGCTTCCTACAAGAATCTTACCAACTAATGGTCAAGGGAAATGAGCGGAAGATAAGAGAGGCATTCAAGGTGGGCTGGACTTAGATCTCTCGCAGACGGTGCAGGGACTCATGACTTATGACACATTTGACTCCTCCCTTGGATTCAGCCTGGTCATTTTGTACAATGACATCAGGATGACCAAGGTGGATCTGAAGGAGGCTGTGGGAGACAAAAGGCCATCGAGAGTGGCCAAGGGACATGACTGAATGGCTGATGACCAGGGTGTCAGTGTGTGCTCCCTTCAAGATCCAAGAAAGAAATACTCAGACTCCATGGGTTAGAGCAAAGTCATCCTTTTACTGGAAATCAAAGTGGAAGCTACAGATTGAATTCCGAATCTAAGGAATTGGCGCGCAGATCACATATACAAAAGAATGGAATTGTTCCCACCCCCCAAAGTCCAAATGACTCTTCCAATTAAAAGTTCTTAATATGATCATGTGGGCATCTTCAGGTGGTGATGAGGCCTCTGTCCGTTGACCTTGACATATTTTGATAAAACTTTGCAGCTGCGCAAAAGGGGATAGAAGCTAGCAAGGAAATGGAAAGTTAAAGACAAGAATTCACACACACCCTCCCCTTGCTTACCCACAGCGAAGGAATGCAAAACACCTCCAGCTCTCTTCCCCTCCAAGTTCCCCCTCCCCCTGTTGCAAATGACAGCCAAAAGAAATAGCATAGCATAGCAGCAGAGAATTTATAGTAGATAGGATGCAGAAAATATCTTGAGGCTGACACAGGGCTTGTTTCAAGAATCAACACACCTGCCTGACCTGGGCAGTCAGCAACAGAAGAGAAGACAGGGATGGGGACCATGCTTTTGGCAGTAAACACCCTCTTGTCCTGCCTTGTGTTTGTCTAGAAGACAATCTCTGTTACTCCAGCCTTTTACACTGAAGGATTCAGACTAGACTGCAGGATTTGGGTTTGGCTAGTCTAGAGAAAAGAAGGACTAGGGGGTGGCATGATAGCAAGTAATTGAGGGGCTGCCACAAAGAGGAAGGGGGTCAACTTGTTTACCTGTAGGTAGGACAAGAAACAAGGATGGGAACTAATCAAGGACAGAAGCGACCTGGAGCTAAGGAGAAAGAGTCAATCAGTCCCAGCATGATTGACTTCTCAAGAGGGTCGGCTCTCATGACTTGATTAAAGTATGACAGCTCTGTTTGGTGATCCTGACTTCAAGTGATATTTCTGGTAAGGTTTGGTCTAGGACACCTTTGTGAGTTTTGCAGTCCCTGGGGTAGGTAATAGTCATCTTCAGCACCACCATACAAAGGCGTCCATCCTTCTCTTGTTCAGAGTCCAGGTTCCCCAGCCATAAGTAACAATCGGGAAAATTATTGTGTTACCCAATCTACATTCGATTGCAAGGCTGATGTCTTTGGTCTTCCAGATGTTATTCATGCCAGACGTCGCTCCAATATCTATATATCTGCCCCAAGGAAGAGGGAGTCAAGCTATTCTCCAAAGCACTGAAGGCAGGACAAGAAGCAACGGATGGAAACGAATCAAGGAGAGAAGCAACTTAGAAGGAGAAATTTCCTGACAGTTAGAGCAATTAATCAGTGGAACAGAAATTGTGGGTACTCCAACTCTGGGAATTTTTTAAGAAGAGAAGGACAGCCATTTTTATGAAATGTAGTAGGGTCTGCTGCTTGAGCAGCAGGGTTGGACTAGAAGACCTCCAAGGTCTCTCTCAGCTCTATTCTGATGAATTGAAGCTGAGGATTTATAGCATGTTGACAGTGTGGAAAGCAAGAAGCATTGGATGAAGGTGCCATCTACTGGACAGAGAGAGACCAAGGAACTGGGGGAATAATAGTACATATTTTGGGTAGGAGCATGATAGAGCTCTTAATAACAAGGCAGGCATAGAAAAGTAGAGTGAAGGGCTCTCCAAAAATTGCATTCTAACCACATGAATCACGGTTATTTTGATTTGTAAATGTCTACCTGCTTGGGGGAAAGTGCCTTACCTAGTACTTAACTGTCAGCCTACTCCAGCGTACACGTCAACGACGGTCTGTATTTTTCACAGTTTGTATACGGGGAAAGCATGCAATCTCTCTCCTGTATGTTTTCTGTTGCTGAGCACTTCTCTTGCCTCTTTGTTATTACAACCTCTGGAAGGGAGTCTCACTTCTTGACAGAGTCCGCAGCGTTGGCACCTGTGCAAAAGAGAAAGGGGGGAGAAGATCCCCCAATTCATACAGTTATTTGGGTTGGAATTCTGCCCTCCGAGACAAGTAGGTGATCCACACTCTTTTGAGCGGTGGTGCTGGAGAAGGCTCCTGCATATTCCTTGGACAGCAAAAGTGACTGACAATTAAGGACTGGAGTCATGTCACTGGAAGGCAAAAATCTCAAAACTGCATCCTGCTCACTTTGACCATGTCATGTCAAATGAGGGGGATTCACTGGAGAAAGGAATTATGTTGGGAAAAACTAGCGGTAAAAGAAAATCAGGCCACCGAAGAACACCGATGGCTGGACACCATCAAAGCTGACCCTGGCCTCTCAAAGAAAGAGCGCAAGATCAGAAGAAGCCACTTCTCCACGTGAGATGTTTATGTCTTCTCTCAAGCCCCAACTTGTCACCCATGGACACGCTACCACTAAGAGTTACTCAACGGGGGCCTCTTTCTCTGTGAAACTCTAAGCCAGAAGGTTGGCCTTGTTGCTCTCTTGGATCTTCGAGGGAATGTTCTCTTGAATTCTGGCTGTAGAAAAGCAAGAGAACCACAGAATAGCCAGATGAAGGCAATCAAATTATCTTCCCCTACACACCGCAGATATTCTGGTTTTAGTGACTGCTCTCCAGCTCTGTTCAGAGCTACTGCTGGGTTTATTAAAATGGGTTGTTAGCATTTCCCAAGGCTGCAGTGATCTTCAAATCAGAGGCGACCAGCAGTTCTTGGTTTGCTGAGTTTGAAGGAAGCCACTTCAGCAATTAGCTGTCTCTTGGCTTGGCTTTCCCCAAAGATACGGCACTGCCAATGGGGCCGCTGGATTCTTTCATGCTGATAATTCTCTTGTAATTATTGGGAAAGAGCAGCAGGAGGAAGAAAGCTTGCGGAGGTTGTAGCAAAGGGGAGGGAAGACTTGCGGGGGTGCTGATTTGCCTTGAAGGGAGATGTTGGCAGCAGCAGCTGCTCGGTTCCACACAGACCAGAGTTGCTTTTAGCTCATCCGGATTGTGTGAACCAGGCCAGCTGTGGATAAAGCTGGAAGGCCAGCGCGGGGATCCTACCGACAACTATTTGGTGGTTGTTCAGAGCAAAGAGGAATTTGGAGCTCAAGTGCTCCTCTTCCAAGACCCTGTCAAATCAAGTCCTGGATCTCCCCCACCTCGTTTTAGAGTGGGCCTCTTGACAAGTCATCTGAAACATACCCCTTGGTAGTAAGAGAAGGAACAAGTCCTGGTTTAGTGCCATGTCCAATACAACTATACAAAGAAAAGCAAAATAGTCCACCAGAAAAGAAATAGAAGAATGGGCATACATTATAAAATATATAGTGTATTGCATACATTAGCAATATCAGTAGCTGATCTCACAAATGACAACTCAGCCCAATTGAGAAGAAACCTGGGAAGAAACATTTTGAGTCTTTCATGAAGATTTCACCTTAATTAACTCCTTATTAATGAGCCTGTGAAGTTCTCACAGTCTCCAAGAAGTTCTTTGACCTGCTATACCGGCATGAAATACATCTTACTGAAGTCTGTGCATTTCTTGGTTCCTTAAACTCATCAGTTGAGTATGTATCCATGCACATACATGCATAAATGCACATATATGTTAGTGTACCCATACACCTATAAGAACAAACTTGGAATATTGAATCCAGTTTGGATTGCCAAGATATAAAAAAGATGGAGAAAGAGTGCAGAGAAGAACAACAAAGATGATTAGGGAGCTGGAGGCTAAAACATATGAAGAACGGTTGCAGGAATTGGGTACATTTAGTTTAATGAAGAGAAGGACTGGCATCATGGCAGTGTACCAATATCTAGGGAACTGCCACAAAGAAGAGGGAGTCAAGCTATTCTCCAAAGCACCTGGAGGCAGGACAAGAAGCAATGGGTGGAAACTAATCAAGGAGATAAGCAACTTAGAACTAAGGAGAAATTTCCCGACAGTTAGAACAATTAATCAATGGAACAATTTGCCTCCAGAAGCTGTGGATGTTCATCTCTGGATGTTTTTCAGACGACTGTTTGGTGCAGGGTCTAGGGGGTTAGAGTAGAAGATGTCCAAGGTCCTCCCAACTCTACTGTTCTGTTGTTCTGTTATCTCTTCCCATCGTGGCTGTTAGAAAGGGTCTCTCAGCTTTTCACATCAGTCGGAATCATGATCAAAGACCAATATAGGTCTAAGCTGGTGTGTTTCAAATCTGACCATTGTAAGAATTGTGGACTTCAACTCTTCTTGGGAGAGAACTATGGGAATTCTGGGAATTGAGCTCCAACCATCAATTTTGAAGGAAAAAAAAAAACTGATCCAGGCTTTTAATTTGCAACTTTTTTCTTGTCTCGAAAGACCTTCCAGTGGGAAAAGTCTTGCTCTATTCTTTCCTGCAGTCTCTTCCCTTGTGTCCTTCAAAGATGTCCAGGTAATTCTTAACCAACATTCTCCTAGCATCCCAAAAACTTCTCTCAACTTCCCAGTCTCCCCAATCTCAGCCATGGGTTTTCCTGGCAGCACTTTTATTTTTATTTTTATTTTATTTTTTGCCTGTTACACGGCGCCACATTAACATAACTGGTAATTAATTTGTTTTAATTGTTTTTATATAATCCCCACGAGCAAGCTCATGTTTTGTTTTGCATCTGTTATGTTTCTGATTCAAATTTTAATGCCTTAATGGGAAGGAAGCCAACTGCTGTTTTTTTTTTCCACTGCGGTGCTACGAGCAATCGTTTGGCACGGTTCCAGCACTGTACTGTTGAACTAACTATACAGCCCTGTAATTTAACTAGCAAAAAAATGTAGGCAAATCACTATTATTAATAACAATAAATCTATTTCGGCAGGTTGACAGCATTAAAATAACAAATCAGCCGGTTGAGGAAAGCTGGTAATTTGGGGTGCTTTTGAATGCGATGATCGCAACAGCGTAACATCCATTATTAAGGCGGCTTTAGGTTAGGGAGACCCGTAGATAGGAAGATGTCTGAAGATGACAAGGTGAGGCAGAAATAACTGCGGTGTGCGAACGCAGAGGGTCTTGGCATACACCGCTGTTGTCACTCACCCCTTTCTTTTAAATATTAAAAGGAACAAGGAACAAGTATGGAAATGTGGCCTTTTTAGTTCTCCTTCCAGTGCTCACTGTTCCAATATTTAAGAGGCTCCTACACAGTCAAAAGTATTTTTCGAAGCACCAAAAGGCAAGACAAGAAACCATGTTAAGTTAGTAACATGGTTATGAAATGAACCAGGCTTCCCCATTGACTTGAGTGACAAGCAAAGTCAATGGGGAAGCCAGGGTCACTTAACAACCATGCACCAAGAGCTGTGGTGGAGCAGTGTTTAGAATGCAGCATTGCAGGCTACTTCTGCTGCCTGCGCTGGCTGCCTGCAATTTGTCCATTTGAATCTCACTAGGGTCAAGGTTGATACAGCCTTCCTTCCTTCCGAGGTCGCTAAAATGAGGACCCAGATTGTTGGGGGTGATAGGCTGGCTCTGTAAACCGCTTAGAGGGGGCTGTAAAGCACTGTGAAGCGGTTGCTGTCCTTCCTTCCTTCCTTCCTTCCTTCCTTCCTTCCTTCCTTCCTTCCTTCCTTCCTTCCTTCCTTCCTTCCTTCCTTCCTTCCTTCCTTCCTTCCTTCCTTCCTTTTGCACAGTGGTTAGAATGCAGAATTGCATGCTAACTCTGCCGGCTGCCAGCAGCTCGATTCTGATCAGCTCAAGGTTGACTCATCCTTCCATCCTTCTGAGGTCACTAAAATGAGGATCCAGATTGTTGGGGGCAGCATGCTGACTCTGTAAACCGCTTAGAGAGGGGCTGTAAAAGCACTGTAAAGCAGTATATAAGTCTAAGGGCTATTGCTGTTGATACTAGTTTAGAATTGTAATGATTCACTTTACAACTGGGACAAGAAAGGTCCTAAGGTGGGACCAAACTCATTTAACAATGGTCTTGCTTAGCAGTGGAAATTTGTGCTCAATTGTGGTCATAAATTTACCGGTACATACATTTACCTGTATCAATATAAGATATATATATATACATATATTAAGATGCTCTGGGTTACAAATGGGCAGAACATTGATTTGACAAATCTCCCCTTCCCCCTTTTCCTCTCTACATCCTAGGTCAACTTTTTCCCTGTTTCCCTTATTTATCGTCCAGGGGAGTCAATAGCCTGTAATCAGGATACTTGAGGAAATGTGAACCTTTGCAATAACTCTTTGCCCGTTCTGTTTTAACTGATTAGTTTTGCAGCCTGGAATGAAAAATATCGATCCATTTGGATCATTCCAAACCCTGAATTATACCTCGTCAATTGCCATCCCTTTTAAGAAAAAAATGTCCATGGGTAAGCATTATACGAGCCACAGAGGCTTATATGTCAATGTCCGGTGATGTATTAAGCACGATTGTTCTTTCTCTCCCTGCCACGCCAGAGGAGGATGGAAAATAAATAAGTAAGAAATAGATGGATCATCTGGCTTTAAATCAAAGCCAGATTCATTTGCTCCTTTAAGGTAAGGTGGAGAAAAGTTGATCACAATCGTTTTTTTTTTTTTTTTAAAAAAATGTGTTTGAAATACAGGTAACCCTCGGCTTAACAACAGTTCATTTAGTGACAAAATTCAAAGTTAATAACAGCACTGAAAAAAAGTGATGTAGGACCATTTTTCACACTGACGACCGTCGCGGCATTCTCCCATGGTCACATGATCAAAATTCAGATGCTTGGCAACTGGCATGTACTTAGGACAGTTGCGGTGGTGATCCCTTCTGACAAAGTCAATGGGGACTTGTTACCAACGTAACAACTCGGGCAAAATTTGAGGGGTCCTTGGTGGTCTTTGAGCTTGCTCATTTTCTTGCAGACATTTCATTACCCAACTATCTGTTCTGACCTAGACTTCCCCCCAAAGCACTAAGCAGGCTTTTTGTCCCGGCAAAATCCCTTTTTATTAAACGAAGGTGAATTTCTTGCATTCACATTCAGCCAAAGGTCTGTCAAACAGTCTTTCAAGGGTGTAATTAGGAGCACAGACCTTATCTAGCTTGGAGAGCTGCCAAGTAAATATTTCCAAACACAGTGCTGACAAGGAAGGGCTCAGCACAGAGTCTCTTGAGATGCACAGACAGATCTTCACGCTGCTGCAACTAACAAATCGTTTCCTGCAAAAGCCCCCTCCCCTTTTGCTTCTCTTTTAATCCCTATGGGAGGGGCCATCCACCGTTCACTGTGGCTTTACTCCCACGTCAACCTTTAGTTCCTAATTGTTCTTTTGGCAGCTCTGCGCATGTGCAGGCTGGGAACCAGTTCCAGCTGCTCCCCTGCCTCACTGCTGTCCGACTCTGAAGGCAGCTGATAACTGCCAGCCTGCCCTGGCCCCATCTCTGATGCAAAGCCCTCATCTGAGCCTTCCTCAGCCTCCAGGACTGGCCTGGGATCCTCCCTAACCTCCTCACTGTTTGCCTCTGCTTCCAACTCTGCTAGCTACCAGCAGGCCACAACATTAGGTAATATCATCAGTGTTAATAGGGTAAGAGTAAGAGTGGAGTAGGATAAGAGCAAACACTCTTCACTAACCTAGTTGGGTAATGAAATATATGCAAGAAAACAAGTTAGTTCAGAGAGCACCAAGGACCCTACAACCCTCCAACTCCTCTTCTTCTCTGCTGCCCCACAAACCCCGTTCCCTTCTAGCACGGATGATGTTACCTAGTTGGGTAATGAAACACCTGCAAGAAAACGACCAAGTTTTGAAAGCACCAAGAACCCCTCATTTCAATCCTGAACTACAAATATTCTTCTTTATCCATTCAGTTTTACTACCGCAGTGCCTGTTGTAGTTTTATCCCCATGGAGCTGTGAAATTCGCACCCACAGAAATCCCAGGATGGATTTTTTTTGTTTGTTTACATTTCACCCTTTTATAAAGCAGGATTTTATTTCATATCCCCCTCCCGCCCCCCTGCAAATGGGAGAAGGAAATCGCTTTCCAGCAAAGCCACCAAGTTGGGAACTGGTCACGGCAATTCAGTGTGGAAGAAATCAAATTACGGCGAAGATTTTTCCGTTGCTCTAAATAAGGGCAGCTGAGCTGAAAGTTTCTTCCCCTGGCTCAGGGGGTGGCCGACATTATCCCTGCAATTAAAACAAGCTCCTTTGCAATCAGCATGCTGAACGGATGCCTGGGTGTTTGTCGCACCCTGAAATTTCCTTCAGTTTCCCTGGCTGTTTGCAAAAGGAGGCTGAATAATGCATGAAACTCTGGGATTGATACAAAAGAGCTCTCGGCTTTTGTAGCACACTGGTGAGAACATAAAACCCACACTTCCACTCTAGTCTACACGAGGTGGCTGGCCTAAGCAAAGAGATTGCCATCTCTAAGAATTGGATAGAAAGCCATCTTGATCACGATTATAGAGAAGGAAGGAATAGTCTCATACCACATCAGAAAATGTAGAATCATAGAGCTGGAAGGGACCTTGGAGGTCTTCTAGTCCAACCCCCAGCTCAAGCAAGAGACCCCATATCAGTGATGGCTAACCTTTTTGACACTGAGCGTCCAAAGAACGTCCGCGCCCGCGCATTACCAAAATGTAATGTGTGCGCATCGCCCTGCATGCACCCTGCCCCCCATGCATGTGTGGCAGAAGCCCAAAGACCCACTGGCTGGTGGGTGGCATGTGTGCCACGAGCTGGGGCAAAGGCTCGCGTGCCCAGAGAGAGGACTCTGCATGCCACCTCTGTCACCCGTGCCATAGGTTCACCATCACGGCCCTATATCATTCCTGTTCTGACCCACGCCCTTTTCCAACAAATCAAACACAATCCAAAAGGGGAACAGAATCCTTGCAATGCTTTTACAAAACAATTAGCTGTGATAAACACAAGCCTTGCCAAACTGTGCGAGACTTGCCAAAAGATAACAGACAAGAAATACTGGAATGTCCACAAGGCTGGAGTTTCAAAATGTCTTTGCCTTCTGCAAAGAAAGTTCGTTCCACAGCTGGCTTTTATCTTCTTGAAGGAGGGGCCATTACCTTGCAGCCTTACTCCTGAGTCACCTGTGCTGTTGTAACTGTTCTTCCTCCAAGCAATCCTGCACGCACGCGCTCTTGGCACAGGCTCCTCAGGAACCTCCTCATCGCTGCTGCCAGCCCCGACAATCTCTGAAGGCAGCAGTCCATTCCCTAAAGGTCCTGGCCCCTCATTTGAGTCCTCACTTTCCTCAGCCATCCGCACCTACTGTCAGCTAACCACAATACTTCCAGACAAATGCCCATATGGCCCCTTCTTGAAGTCCTCCAGTGATGGAGCACCCACAATTATAAACAAAGAAACACACACACAAGTAAATTGCATCATTAAAACCTTGAACCCCAACTGGGAAGGTAGAGATGGCTATGAAGTTCCTGTTGAGTTGGTGTGTTGTCCCTACATACTGAGTCACCAAAGAGAGACCCTTCTGAAGATCTTCTGAATCCTCCAAATGAGACTCTTCTTAGGATCTTCTGAGTCATCAAAGGAAGACCCATCTGAGGATCTTCTGAATCATCCCAAAGAGTTCTTTCTGAGGGTCTTGGTGAGTCATCCAAGAAAGACCCATGTGGAGCACCATGCTATAGTCTTAATCAGGAGTCTTCTCCTTCATTCTTCTGGAATCTAGGTGTCAGGCTTGCCCTAATTAAACTATTAAATCATGAGCCTCAAGCCAAGCTTCAAAGAAATTTAAAAGATGTATTAGGAGCAACATGTTGGCATTTCCCTAAATGAATCCTACTCTGGCTTGCCGAGTTGCCACAAAGATTCTTGAGCTCTTTTCTCCGAAGCTCTTGTTTTCTTCTGATCTTTTCTAATCAAGATTGAGTCAGTCTTCTCAAAGT
The DNA here is from genome assembly GCA_033807585.1 of Hydrophis major. Classification (NCBI taxonomy): domain Eukaryota; kingdom Metazoa; phylum Chordata; class Lepidosauria; order Squamata; family Elapidae; genus Hydrophis; species Hydrophis major. Next base: position 9,747,299 of record CM066339.1, read on the forward strand.
CTAAGACAGCTGGGTTTCTAGCACTAATCCATGACTCATAAATGTCCATGCTGGAAAAAAATGTAACAATTGTTCATGCTCCGGTCAGTCCTTTGGAGCCCTTCCCTCTGTTCCCCACTGGGGAAGAACCCCAGCTGTCAACATCGTTGCTTTTCCATCATATTAAATATGTGGTGATGAATGTCATTGTATTCTGTCATTGTTTTGAACTAGCAAAAGCAGAGAAAATTGCTTTGGCGGTGCCCATTAGATAATGGCCAAGCATTGAAAATGGGAAAATATTGCTTCTTAGAAATCAACTGAAGCAGCTCTCTCAGCGAAGCCTTAATGGCTATTTTGAAATCACTTTGATAATAGAGTTTTATGATCAGCCTGGACTGTCAGAAGCTTCCTTTATATGCATTTCTGCCATAATTTAGAAAAGCAATTAAGCATGTGATTAAAATTTGACATCTACAGGTTATACACACATTTCTCCCCCATTGCAGTTTGTCTCCTTGGTGTTGACAGGGAGACACTAATGATGTAACAATACCAGTTAGAATTTTGTGAATTCCAGAACCTGATCTATTGACCTTCTCAATGTACCAAATCAAGTCTGGTTATCCATTTTTGTTTTTCTAAAGCTCTCAAGATAGCCTAGGTCCCCAAAAGAGTTCCAAGGAGGTTTAAAAACAGACATTTAGAGAGAAGATGAACTGTTGCTTGTTTGTTTTTTCCTATCTCTGCAGCAAAAGAGTTCTCCTTCAGAGCATATGGATTTTCAGATTTTTAACACGTGGACTTTTTGACTACATGGTTGTGTTTTGGTCACAGTGGTGGGATTCAGCCGGTTCGCACCACTTTGGGAGAACTGGTTGTTAACTTTCAGAGCAGTTTGGTGAACTGGTTGTTGGAAGAAATCATTAGGGCAGAGAGAACAACACCGCAGATATTCTGGTTTTAGTGACTGCTCTCCAGTGTTAAATTATTTGAATCCCACCACTGGTTTTGGATGAGGACTTCAAGTGAGAGCAAATGTGTTATTCTCATTTTGCATTAGGACACTTCTGACGCACTTTTACTTATACACAAAAGTAAGAATGGTTTGATATATTCCTGGAATTGAAGTGTAGATTGTTGTTCTTATGCTGCATGTTTTAAAAAAGGAAAGAATAAAAAAATCAAAGCTGGCCAAGTATGTAACTCACTTACTTTTGGTATATCAAGGACTTAGTGAATAGGATTCTCAAAACACCCGTGAATTCTTTTTAATATTCTGATAGGTTGTACCAATGGATTTCAGGGTAGTTGTGGTTGTGTCATTTCAGCACAAGGAAGAGATGTGTGAAATGGTATAGGATCTCCTGCTTGAGCAGTGGGTTGGAGTAGAAGACCTCCAAAGTCCCTTCCGACTCTGTTATTCTTCAGTTTTGTTCTGATAATGTTGTATGTTTTTGATAGAAGAGAGTATTTGTAGCTCAGGGTTGAACTGTGGGGTGCCAACACTGATGATCTTACTTAGTTTGATAATAAAATGCCTGCAAGAAAACCAGAGAATAAATTTGGACCCCTTCTTCTTTGGGGCAGCCCCTTAGATATTGGAACACTGCCATCATGTCACCCCTAGTCCTTCTTTTTACGAGACTAGATATTCCTGCAACCATTCTTTATATGTTTTAGTCTTCAGTCCCCTAATCATCTTGGTTGCTCTTCTCTGCACCTTTTCTAGAGTCTCAACCAGAGGTGGCATTCAGCCGGTTCTGACCAGTTCTGGTGAACCAGTAGCAGAAATTCTGAGTATTTTGGAGAATCGGCAAAACCCACCTCTGTCTGGCCACGCCAACCCCATCTATTCTCTGTTTCCTGAGTCCCAGCTGATTGGCTGGGTCTCCTTTGGTTGCCCTGCACAGGAGAATGGAGCTGGAAAGCAGGTTAGTGGGGTGGGGAGGGAATGGAGACTTTGCAGTGACCTTCACCCAGGAGTGGGGAGGGATTGGGGATTTTGGAGGATCCTTCCCCTGCCACTCCCACCAAGCCATGCCCATCAAGCCACGCCTGCAGAACTGGTAGTAAAAAAAAAAATTGAATCCCACCACTGGTCTCAACATCTTTTTTTTTTAATATCATGGCAAGAAAAACTGGTTAGAATGAGAGAAATGAGAGTAGGTTTTCAGCTCATCGCGACAACGATGCAAGCAAGAAAACAGTGTTGGAGGGCGCAAACAGCCAAATGGTCCATTGTGTGCAAAAAGTGATTCTCGCAGAAACTTGTAAGCGGAGGATCTGTTTGTCGAGAGCGAGTTATTTTGCATAAATGGCAGTTTAAGCTTTTATCTTAATGTCAGCGCTTTGTTCCAGCTGACCCTCTTTTGGATGAGAGCCCATTGAAGCTATTGTAGACTAAACAAAGCAACCCTTTGCTGCAAAGAAGGAAATAGAGGAAGTGTTGTCAAAAGGATTTGGATAGAAGCCCAGATGGCATAGAAGCAACGGCTGGGAGGGAAAGAAGACAATATATGGGCCAAGCCAGGAGAGGAAGGTAGCGATGGGGGCAGGAGGTTTGAGGGCCACTTTCTCTTGTGAGGAGTCCCACCAGGGTGGTTTTGGTGAGGTGGCCTCTCCTAGCCTGCCAAAGGTTGTCCCTCCAGCCAGGATGGCATATGCTGAGCTGGGTCTCCAGGCTTTAAAACTGTAACCAAAGCCAGCCAAATTCTCAAGATGTTGAAGAGCACCAGCTGGAGATAAGCATTTTTCTCATCTGTAGACGTTGCTAGATGAGCGGCCTTCCGAACGGCTAAGTGGACCAAGACCAATTTTAAGTGGACAATTATTTTTCACCTTCCAGAAGAGACTCTGAATCTGAGTGGCTTGGTGGCCTAGTGGTGAAGACACTTGCTTCCCACTTGGAAGGTTGAAAGTTCAATCCTAGGTAGCGGCAAATGTTTGGCTCCTAGGGCTCAAAGGAAAAAAAATATCTGCTCCAAACTCTGCATAGGTGTCAGGAAGGGCATCCAGCCAGTAAATGTTCAGCTTCATCTAGTCGCCTGAACTCTTCCTTGAATCGAGGGATTAAAAAAAAATGAGGGGGTCATAAAAAGAGAGTTAGAAAGAAATCTAACTAAAAGCTGTCTTCACACGAAACTCTCTAGAACAGTGGTTGTCAACCAGTGGGCCAGGGACCACTGGTGGTCCGCAAGAAAATGTTGGTGGTCCACAGAGAAATGTCACCCCAAACCATCCCTCAAAGCAATTAATCCAGGTTGTGCGGGAACACAAGGCTGTGCCGCTCACAGGGCCCATAGGAATACAACCCTTGAGTCGTTTGCATTGTGAACAACACAAGGTAGTGAGGGGAGGGGGAAAAGGGCAGAGAGGGGGAACTTGTCCCAAGGCCCCACGCACATCCCCTGGCCACCGGGCTGCTTCTTTCTTCTTCTACTTTTGGCTACACACAAGGAAAGCAGCCAAAGTCTTTCTTTCTCTCCCCAAACTCCACCAGAAAGGAGTCTTTCGGACCGTGTAAGGCATCGTGCTCCAAGAAGCTGGCAAAGACTCATTTCTGGTGGAGTTTGGGGGAGAGAAGCTTCTGCTGCTTTCCTTGCATGAAGCCAAAAGTCTCTCTCTCTCTCTCTCTTGAGAACGGAGCTAGAGACGGTATCTTGCGATCCCAAATAAAGAACGATGGATCGGTAGGAAAATGGGGTGGGGAATTGTCCTGCAAACTTTTTTGGGGATTTTTCCAGGTCTCTGGTCCACAAGATTTAAAATTATGAATTTGATGGTCCCTGAGGTCCAAAAGGTTGGAGACCCCCCCACTCTAGAAGTCAGATAGTGCCATGTTCAACTTACAATCACTTGTTTAGTGACTGATCTAAGCTACACTGAAAAAGCGACTTACAACTGATCCTTTGCTTATATCTGCTTCGGCATCCTCATGGTCAGGCTTCCTCAATCTCTTCCACACCAGGAAGGACTCCGTTGTCTTCTGGCTTCCTCTCAATTGTGAATTTCTCCACAGCATCTCGTTTGCACTAACCCAGCCCAAAGCAGCTCAAGCCAGGGACCCATCTGGCATTCCTTGACAACTTTGAAATAGCATGGACTGTCTTGGCAGAGCCACACATCCCTTTGGGCAGAATACAATCTGTTCTCTTGTGACGGAGTCATTGCTGAAGCTAGGCTGGACCTGAAGTGATCCGGAGAAAACAGAGGTGGTCAAAGGCAGGCTAATGTGGCCAATGCAGTAGACCATGTCCTTGGTTGGTTTGGGACTATTTATAGACATTTCCTGGGAACGTTTGTCAAACTCTTCCAACCTTCATGCCTATTGATGTATAATCTGTATATATAAAAGTGAAATACCACTCACGCATCATCACAAAATCTCCAGAACCGTAAAGCCTACAAACTTGGAATTTATCACATACGTTCCTCTTGGCTCCTAGGTGCTCACTAAGAAAGGATTTTTCAAAATGACCATCAGAGCATTTGTAGTTCCTATATTATTATTATTATTATTATTATTATTATTATTATTATTATTATTATTATTATTATTATTATTATTATTAACATGCTCTGATGCTAAGGAGTTCTATTCCCCCTCCCCACCTGAAAAAAAAATCTCTTCCAAGTGCAAAACACAAGCAGAGGAGAGGAGTTTTACTTTCATAACAGCAAGCAGCTTTAGTAGAGAACAGTTCAGCTAAGCCACACCCAGGCTCCTTGCTGTCTCCTTGCTCATACAGCAAATATTGTTTCAGTTTCCAAACAGCCTTCCACTCTCTCACACACTGACTGGACACTAGCCAGATTGATACCGATGGATGCTGGCATGCAGAGGCACAGTTTTTCCCCCTTTTTTTTCTCCCCCAAAACTAAGCTTGATCACATATTTCCGTAGCAAAGCACGGGTATAGAGCTAGTAATCCAATAAAGGAGAATATTTATAGCCCAGGGTTGAACTGAGGGGTCTTTGGTGCCCTCTGAGCTTGGTTGGTTTCATGACCCAAACTATGTTAGGATGTTGTTACCTAATTTGGGTAATGAAACATCTACAAGAAAACAACCACATTCAGAGGACACCAGGGACGCCCCCTCTTAATATAATGATCCATTGTAGGGATTGCATTTTGAATGAGTCTATGAATGTTCTTCCTGATTTGATTGCAAGCCATCCATAGATCCCCTTTTGCTGAAAGCCACTCATACAAGCCAGCAAGTGACCAATTCACATTCTATTAATGTTTTGATACCACATGTGGTTTTGGTCTTATTTTAGTTAAAATTCCTCAGCAGGGTGTCAGCTCAGACTTCTACTGAGAACCAGATAAACTGTCTGGAGGCTGAACCCCAGGATGAACAATTGAGAGAACTAGTTATGTCTAGTAATAAGGAGAAAGTTCCTAACAGTGAGGACAATTAACCAGTGGAACAGCAGTGGAACAATTAACCAGTGGAACAGCAGCTCAGAAGTTGTAGGTGCTTCATCACTGGAGTTTTTTTTTATTTTAAGAAAAGACTGGACAGCCACCAATCTGAAATGGTATAGCAACGCTCTTCAAACTTGACAAGTTTAAGACTTGTGGACTTCAACTCCCAGAATCCCTGAGCTAACATGACTGGAGGAGGAATTCTGGGAGTTGAAGTCCACAAGTCTTAAAGTTGCCAAGGTTGGGGACCTCTGTTCTAGTATTTCAATAAGAAGCTAAATCCCTGGATTCTATCATCAGCAACACTTTAACTAATGCTCACTCAGCTTTTCATTGAAGCCCCAGAGCAAGGGTCTTCAAACTTGGCAAGTTCTGGACTTCAACTCCCAGAATCCCTGAGCTAACATGACTGGAGGAGGAATTCTGGGAGTTGAAGTCCACAAGTCTTCAAGCTGTCAAGTTTGAAGACCCCTGGTATAAGGGTGTCCTGCTTGAGCAGAGGGTTGGGCTAGAAGACCTCCAAGTTCCCTTCCAGCTCTATTCTGATTCTAACAAAGAGAAGAACTAGTGGTGGTTTGACAGCAGTCTTCTAGTACTTGAGGGCTGTCACAGAGAACATGGGGTTACCCTCTTCTCCAAAGCACCCAAAGGCAGGAGAAGAAATCATGGGTGGAAGATCATTAGAGAGAGGTCCAACCTAGAACAAAGGAGAAATTTCTTTCTTGTTCTTTTTGATCAATGTCTTTCTTCTGGAGGTTGTGGGTGCATTCTGTTTTTCAAATAAAATGAACTTTTTAAAAAATCAGTTCACTTCAACCTATTAACTCAAGTCACATCCGCTCAGTGCAATCTTCCAAATTAAGATGATGATTCCAATCAGACTGAATCGTCCATCAAATCAACAATTTGATTTGGATCAACAAAGGCCTTTTTTTCCTTCTCCAGTTACTCCTCCAAGTCTTTACAGGCTTAGGACTGGGACATTTTGAGTGGTTGAGCTCAACTTGCTTGAGGAGAACTGTGAATCTCCATAAATTCTGGCTATTTTGAAAAGTACATTGGAGACCATTTATCACCATCGTCGTCACTGATGTATATTCTTCGCACCGTTGTGTATCTAAGCCATCACACAGAAGCAATGGCCTCTGGCAGATCTTTCTGTGGGAAGTTTATTCAAAGACACCACTTTCTCATCAAAAAGAGCCTTCCAAGAACAGCCATAATTTCTCTTTACCCCAGGGGCCATCATAAAATACCTTAGATAAACAAATTTATTCTCCGTGGGATGTTTCTCATATGCCTACAGTCTCCTGAGGAGAAATCATCCTTTGGAAATCAAAGGGGCGAGGGAGAAATGAAAGCAGGCTGAGAAACATTATTTTAGGGGAAAAAATAACACAAGGTGGGCAGATGTTGAAGGCTTCTGGATCTTCTGAAGCAAGTTTAGAAAGATGCTACCACAGTGCCATCTGAAGGTCTAACGGAGAATCATTTTAAGGCTGGATCCTCAATTTCCAAATCTGATCAAGGAAGGAAGGAAGGAAGGGCTTCTAAGGATGCTAAGATGAACAGGAAGATAACTAGACCTAAGTAGATAACTAGAAAGAAAGAGGAAGAAAGCAAAGAAAGAGAAAGAAAGAAAAAGGAAGGAAGGAAGGAAGGAAGGAAGGAAGGAAGGAAGGAAGGAAGGAAGGAAGGAAGGAAGGAAGGAAGGAAGGAAGGAAGAGCTTCTAAGGATGCTAAGATGAACAGAAAGATAACTAGACCTTCTTCCCAGAGGTTGGTCCAAAGTCCTCCAAGGTGGCACCAAATCTTATCAGTTCACCACAACGTCCATTGTTCTTTGCAATAGAGAAAGGAATATTTGTAGCTCCAGGTTGAACTGTGAGATCCTTGCTGCTCTCTAAGCTGGGCTGTTTTCTTGTAGACATTTAATTACCGAACTAGGTAATACCATCAGTGCTAGAGAGGAATTGGGTTTGCTGAATGGAGAAGGGTGAAGGAGGACTGTGAGGTCCTCGATGCTCTCTGAGTCCGGTTGTTCCTTGCAGATGTTTCATGACCCAACTAGGGAACATCATCTGATGACCTTACCCATTTAGATCATGAAACATCTGCAAGAAATCAAGTTCGGAGGGCACCAAGGACCTCTCAGCTGAGAAGCTGAAAATAGTTGCTTGATCTGCATTTGGGCATTGCTGAGGGACACTGCACCAGAGCAAGTCTCTATTCCAAACTTCACTTGACTTGATCCCTTCCATATTTGGCTCGTTTGCTGTCTGAAATTAACGGGAACATGTGAGGACACCAGAATACTGGAACAAAGATTTCCCTTATGGATTATATTTTAACTGATTTACCCTGGCAAAAAACGTGCCTTGACTGTACATCTTCACTCTAGCTGATGTTGGAGCAGAAAGTTCTCCCTCTCCCTCTTTCTATTTCTCTCTCTCTCCCTATTTCTCTCTCACACTCTTTCTCTTTCTCTCTCTCACTCTCTCTCTCACTCTTTCTATTTCTCTCTATTTCTCTCTCACACTATTTCTCTCTCACACTCTTTCTATTTCTCTCTCTCTATTTGTCTCTCACACTATTTCTCTCTCTCTCTTTCTTTCTCTCTCTTTCTCTCTCACACTATTTCTCTCTCTCACTCTTTCTATTTCTCTCTCTCTATTTCTCTCTCTCTCTCACTCACTCTTTCTATTTCTCTCTATTTCTCTCTCACACTATTTCTCTCTCTCTCTTTCTATTTCTCTCTCTCTCTTTCTCACACTATTTCTCTCTTTCTCTCTCACTCTTTCTATTTCTCTCTCTCTATTTGTCTCTCACACTATTTCTCTCTCTCTTTCTTTCTCTCTCTCTCTCTCTCACACTATTTCTCTCTCTCACTCTTTCTATTTCTCTCTCTCTATTTCTCTCTCTCTCTCACTCACTCTTTCTATTTCTCTCTATTTCTCTCTCACACTATTTCTCTCTCTCTCTTTCTATTTCTCTCTCTCTCTTTCTCACACTATTTCTCTCTTTCTCTCTCACTCTTTCTATTTCTCTCTCACACTATTTCTCTCTCACACACACTCTTTCTATTTCTCTCTCTCTATTTCTCTCTCACACTATTTCTCTCTCTCTCACTCACTCTTTCTATTTCTCTCTATTTCTCTCTCACACTATTTCTCTCTCTCTCTCTTTCTATTTCTCTTTCACACTATTTCTTTCTCTCTCACTCTTTCTATTTCTCTCACACTATTTCTCTCACACTATTTCTCTCTCTCTCTTTCTATTTTTTTCTCTCCCTCCCCCCTTCTCTCTCTCCCTCTCTCTGTGTATCAATAAGAAGCAAAGTAAGGCATCTCAATGCAAGTATTTTTCATTCCCTACCCTGTTGCTCTAGGCAACCAGCGTGAGTGGACTATTGTCTCTAACCTTAAAAACTGATTATAGGGTACTTCACTGCCTCATACTGACTTAAAGAGGATTAGAAGGTGGTGTAAAGCTGGCTTAGGGACTGTGTTCACAAAGCCTCAAAGGCATCTGCAGATTTCCTTGTTCAAGGAGTGATTAACTTATTTAGCAACTGGTGTGTGTGCAGGGAGAGGAAAAAAAAAAAAGAACTCATAACATGAGAATACCAGCCAGCTGGCAATTAGAGGATGTAGTTCTAGCTGGTGCACGTCAGAATCAAGATAGAGGGATGCCTTGATCTCGGCGGGAATATGAAGTTGGTATCTGAAGGATGGGATGCATTTTCACATAAAGATGGGGCTTGTAGTGGGTTGACAGGAGAAGGCAGAGCAGAATTGTCGTATCTGATGTTGGGATTCCTCCTCCTCCTCCTCCTCCTCCTCACAAATCCCATTCCCTCCTAGTGCTGATGATGGTTTCTAGTTGGGTCATGAAATGTACGTGAGAAAAGAACCAAGCTCAGAGAGCACCAAGGACCCCATAGTCCTCCTTCTCCTCTCCATCCTAGTCAATCAAAGGATACCATACCCAAGAAGAGGAAAAGCTTGAATCAGCACTTCGGGCATCTGAGTCCCTTAGAAACAAATAAACATACTTTTTTTTTTTTTTTTTGCTACAGAAGAAAATACAGACACAAGCTTGGATCAGCTTAAAGATGCATTAATGCAGGGGTAGAACATCTGTAGCCTTCTTGATGTTTTCTCCATACAATCCTAGTAGCACAGACCAGCATGGCAAATGGCGAGGAATAGTGTAAGATGTAGTGTGCTTTGGAGAATAAGGTGACCCCCTCCTCTTTGTGGCAGCCCCTCCAATACTGGAATGCTGCTACCATGTCAACCCTAGTCCATTGTGGCTGGGTGCGAATCCAGCTAGCGAGTCCACATTCTTGAAGTCATGCAGGAGAAGAAAGTGTGCTTTTTCTCGAACCCACACAATGTACAACAGCCCTCTGCATATTTGGAGCAACATATGGAAAGCAGCTGTTAACCTTCGGCTCACCAAAGGCCAAAGACAATGAAAGACTGAGATACTGCTGGGGTTACATCAGTGCCTCATTTGACAGAGAAGCTGTTCCTCTAGCAAAGTGGAATGAGGAGCCTGCCCATAAACACATTGGGAGAAGAAACAAATTGCTGTATTGGATGTCTATTAAATGTGGGCCTCCTTGGAAGGTGTTTTGATACAGGGTCAAATATTAGTAGTACCTGTTGATCGAACCACCTGGAGTTGTGGGTGCTCCAACACTGGAGGTTTTCAAGAAAAGGTTGGACAACCTTTTGACCAAGATGGGATGAAGAGTCCTGCTTTGGTCCGGGGGTTGGATGAGAAGACCTCTACGCTCCCTTCCAGCCCTATTGTTCTAAGTGAAAGGAGAGCCTGGAACAGGAAAAATATAACGGAGCAGTTGCCTTGCAGGTACAACTGAGAAGGCAAACATATTTTAATAGATAGCAGTAAGGGACCTTGTAAATCATCTAGTCCAATCCTCCCACAACTTCTAAAGGCAACTTCTGTTCCATCGGTTGATTGTTCTCACTGTCAGAAAAATTCTCCTTATTTCCATGTTGAATCTGTCCTTGTTCAGTTTCCATCCATTGTTCCTTGTCTGGCCTTCAGGGGCTTTGGAAAATAGCTTGACCGTCTCCTCTCTGTGCCATTCCCCATAAATATTGGAAGACTGCTATCCTGTCTCTCCTGGTCCTTCTCTTCATTAGACTAACCAGGCCCAGTTCCTGCAACCGTTCATCGTATGTTTTAGCCTCCAGTCCCTTCATCATCCTGGTTGCTCTTCTCTGCAGTCTTTTTAGAGTCTCAACATCCTTTTTATAGTGTGGTGACCAAAATTGGATGCAGTATTCTAGGTGTGGTCTTACTAGGGCTTCATAGAGTGGTATTAGTACCTCACTTGATCTTGATTGTATCCATCTGTACTGTATCCCTTTTAAGCCCTGTAGGAATCAAATATATGTTTCCTCAGTGCCAATGTTGGCTCTTCAAAGATCCACTTGCATCTGATGAAAACACACTTTTGTTCTAGGCTTTTAAAACCGCAGATGTTTTAATCTTTTATTGTAAGGAGGGCGTTCCAATTTTCTTTGGACAGGATCCATTTTGGCAACTTTTTCCAGGTCTATCCCTAGTGTAGCTCTGCTTTGCTAAGTCTAGTTCTGCAAGAAAATTGGTGAAGTTCCTCTCTAAGCATCCCTAAACACTTTTCCCCAGAGAAACAGCTTCCCAAGTTTGTTTGCTAATGATTTTCTTCATCAAAACTTTCCTCCACCTTTTCCTTCTCTGCTTTGTCCTACTAAGCCAAAGTCAATTGACAGGGGCCCAAAAACATCTGTTGGAGCTTAATAAAATGCCAAAACAAGTTGGAATCGTCAAGTGGCTTATTATCCAACCAGCTGTGAGCAAGTAAAGCTGTTCCTGTGAAATGCCCAAGTCTTCCTTGAATGAAAATAGCTTTGGAAGATCTCTTGGTGAAGTTGGTACCTTCAAGCCCACAAAGGTGTGCTGTAATGGAATTGCTCCTGAGTGAGGCAGAACTAGAACTCACCGTCTTCTGCTGATTGGCCCAAAGTCATCTCTCTAGCTTTCATGCCTAAGGCGGGACTAGAACTCATAATCTCCTGATGATTGGCTCAAAGACACCCAATTTGCTTTCATGCCTAAAGCAGGACTAGAACTCATTATCTCCCGGTGATTTTCTCAAAGACACCTAATCTATCTTTCATGCCTAAGGCAAATCTGTAGCATTTCAGACAAGTGGCTGTCCAGTCTCTTCTTGAAAGCTTCCAGTGATGGGGCATCCACGACTTCTGGAGGGAAGCCATTCTCACCATTAAGAAATTTCTCCTTAGTTCTTGGTTGCTTTTCTCATTTGTTAAATTGTCCTGTGTAGAGTTAGCCATTACAAGTACTCCCCTTCTGTGCTGAGACCCCTTCCCAATATTTCTAAAAGGATTAGTTCTTCAGAGTTCCTGAGGTTATAACAACTGATCATGGGCTAGCTGTAGATTTCAGATACTTTAATTCTAGTTACTGTCAAGAATCTCTTTTTCCCTTAAAAAAAAAAAAAAAGCACCGTCTTGTGACAACAGCTGAGAGCAAGAGGAGATACCAGGTTCTTCCCGTGTCTGGGTTTAAGTGCTGTAATTAAATTACATCCATAATGCAAAGTGTTTGCCTTGTAATACATTTTTAATAATAACAACATCGACTTGTAAGGTCCATCCTCAAAACATAAGCTTCCTTGAGATGCTCCATTGGTCTGTTCATACACAATTTTCATACATCTCGAAAGATTACCATTTTAAAAGCTTTGGGTATGGATACTGCCAAGCAGTTAGAGCTGACAGTGCATAAATCTATTCCCCTAAACACTCAATTTTCTTATGGCAGTGAAATCAATTTGAATCTGTCTGGATTTTATTCTAAAGTCTATTAATGCCTCCTTCCTCTTTGTCTCTCTCTCCCTTTCTCTCTTTCATCTCTCTTTCAACCACCTCTCTTTTCCTGGAATTTAATTCGACAGGCAACAAAGAGCTGGTCAACTGATGCAACTTTTCTTTTATCTCCTTATGCCAACAAAACTTAATTAGCTGTGAAAGGGGAAATAAAGAGGAATTTACAATTAGCCTTTTGCCAATAAAGGGGAAGCTGATGTGAAATTCCGTAATCATGTGGGACAACCTGGGTTGGTCTCAAGTAGTAGTAACTTTTGCAACAGGATTAGCTGTGTGATTTCTCTGAGGACACTTGGATGTCATAAAACTCCTTGCAGTTTCACTACAAGAACGATGCCTATAAACACATATTTATTAACAGTATCTTTTGTGGTAAGATGTCAAGATGAGAAGGTTCTCACTGATACTTTGCTGAGTCAATGTGCTGGCCGTTAAAACTGTAGGCACCCCTTGGTGCCCTCTGAACTTGGTTATTTTCTTGCAGATGTTTCATGACCCAACTAGATAACATCATCAGTGCTAGTAAGGAGGGGGGGTTTACTCTCGGTTTATATTCTCTTCTAGAACCTCTAAGATCACTTCCACCAACACTGACAGGGCAAGCCAGAATAAGGAGAGATTTCCTGACAGTGAGAACAATCCACTGATGGAACAGAAGTGGCCTTCAGAAATTGCGGGAGCTTCATCGCTGGAGGTTTTCAAGAAGAGACTGGACTGCCATCTGTCAGAGATAGTGTAGGGTCTCCTGCTTGGGTGGGGGGTTGGACTAGATGACCTACAAGGTCCCTTCCAACTCCGTTAATCTGTTAGAAAGGAGGAGGAGGAAGAGGAATAATTTCCCAGCCAGTGTGACCTTTGCTGAGGATTATGGATGTTGAAGCCTGCCTGTTTGGAAGCCAACATGATTCTCAAAGATGGTTCTGACAATGATCTTCTCAACATGAAGATTTTTCTCAACATCACGATCATCTCAGTCTAGCGCACAAAAGGATGAACTCTTCTCAAAAACAGGAGATGAAGGAAACACACTGAACTTTATGGATTAAAGGGCCCTAGAATTTAACAACACCGTGCTTCCAGATGACCCCTTCTTAATTCTACTGAAGCTATTTTGATACCAAGGTTGAGGTATTCTGCTATTCTAGTTCCACCCAGGAAAACAGGTCCATATGGAGGATGAGACCACCCTTGAGAAGGTCCCTGTTTCTTCCAACAACAAAAAGCATCTCCATATCTCTTCATGGTGCCAAGGAAAAAGAAGAGAGAAGTCTGGGCCCTTTCTGCTGCTATCTGCTGCTATCAATCTGATTGGGCCATTTTTATTCTCCAGATGAAGCCAGTTATGAGATTTAAAAAGATCCATAGATCATGCTGCCTCATTAATTTTCCATTTGGACTCTGGTGTCAGGACGAAAAGCATTGCCTGGAGTAATTCTCCATGGCAGACAAATGCAGCCTGGCTCTCCTTTTACATTTTTCATCCTCTCTAGAAAAATTGTGATTTTTTTTCCCCCAACAGAGAACCTGCTGTGCCATTAATGGTTCCTTTACAAAAAAAAAAAAAAAGATCTTGAAGGCATCTACGTGGTTTTTCATGATGGGCCACCCTATTCCTTGACATCTTCAAGGGCAAAGAGTCTGAAGGGAATACTTATTTTGAGGAATAAATGCATTACCTTAAGAATAATTTTAAAAGCAGAAAAAAATGTGATTTGAGAAGAGGAAGAGGAGGAGGCGAAGGAAGAAAAAGAAAAGAAAAGAAAAGAAAAAGAGGAAGAGAGAGAGAGGAAGAGGGAGAAAGAAAGGAAGAGAGAAAGAAGGGAAGAAGGAAGGAGAAAGAAAGAAAGAAATCAAAGAGAGAAAGAAAGAAAAAGGAAGGGAAGAAAGAAAGAAAGAAAGAAAGAAAGAAAGAAAGAAAGAAAGAAAGAAAGAAAGAAAGAAAGAAAGAAAGAAAGAAAGAAAAAGAAAGAAAGATCCAACTTAGAACTAAGGAAGAATTTCCTGAGAATGACAACAATGAATCAGTGGAATGTTGTTTTCAAGAATAGATTGGACAACCATTGCTCAGGATGGCGTAAGGGTCCTGCCTGGATCAGTTGTTGGATTAGAAGACCCCCGAGGTCCCTGGCAACCTTACGAGTCTATGTTTTATGTGTGAATCAGATCAACAGATGGAAACTGCTTCAGTTCCTTCCGGGTTCCAGAGAACAGACTGGAAATGCTGACAGATCCTGGATTCTGCCGTGAACCCTCCAGCCTTCCCTTTAGCGTGTCTCAGAGATGCTTCTCTTGCGTCTCTTAACATATAAGTCATGTGGAGAGGCATTCCAACTCCTTGTACAGCAATAGGCCAGTGTCGGGGGGACTGACCTTTTACTGCCCTTATCCAGTCTGAGCGCCTGCTGAGAACAGCTAAGTTAAACATCATAAATCCTGACTCCCAAGGATTACTTTGGGCTTTTCACTAACAATCTTCTGTGGGGATATCAGGCTTGAAAGAGTCATAAATCATCCACAGAACATCTGCCTAACAAGGGGATAAAACTTGGAATTGATTCTCTAGGCTTAAGTGATCAGAGAGAGAGAGAGAGCGAGAGAAAGACAGAGAGACAAAGACAGACAGAGAGACAGACAATGTTCACGTAAAGCAAGTAAGAAAAACAGGGTGAGCAAAGAGAGCAGGATGTTGGTTCGATGGAGCTTGTCACTGAAAACAATGCCAAGAAGATCGTTTAAGGAAGGCAAGATAATCAATGTTGCAAACCAAGAGGAAAGTACTTGCTGATCTCTCCTACCTTCTTGTTTTGGTAGGTACCCACACCTGGTTTGTCTGGGTTCAGAAGTCTTCCTCAGAAGTAAGACAGGATCAGTTTTGATCAGTGCTGGGATGAAATTAGAAGATTCCCTGGATGGAAAGATGGAGTGGAAGTGGAAGGCATCGGCTTTTCTGTTGTGACCAGGACAATATCACGCTTCTGTCCACGTGATCACCAAGGGTAGAGTTCAAATCAAAGAAGATCCAGCTAGGTGACAGTACCATCAACCTTGGTTGACAAGTAAAACAAAAATCCAAACTTAATCTTGGAAGAAGATAATGGCAAGCTTCTTCTGTTTCAATGTCAGGAAAACAACCTTGAATGTCTCCATGTAGATACCACAAACTGAACTTAACTCCGAGGAGATGTATGTAGGAGAAGTGGCAGAACTGAGATGGAAGTAGGGGTGTTAAAAGAGGGATCAGCCCTGAATTCCTACAGAGCCACAAGCAAACAAGGTCCAATCTCCTTTGAATTCTGTTGACCCTTATCGAACTCTTAACCAGGTTCTGACTGTTAGTGGAGAAGATTCCTGTGAGTAGCAATAAATTCGACGTCAAGTGTGGACCTCATTTTTCTTGCCTGAGAATGTTGTACATTACCACAAGTCTCTTCTCCTTTCAGCATCTCAAATGCTGTTGCAGAATAGACCAAGAGAAATAGACGTCCCCATGGATTCTGGTTGGCTCAAGAGGAATTCAAACTCTTACTTCTGAAGAGCCACCATGAAAAGTAGCTTGGCAAAGCTTGAGCTGATACAACTTGAGCTTGGAGGAGATCAATTCTGTCTTCACATAGAAAGGAGACAATATAAAACCAAGTGCAAGTAGTCCTCAACTTAACAACAGTTCATTTAGTGGCTGTTTAAAGTTACAATGTTACTGAAAAAAAGTGACTTATGACCATTTTTCACACTTACTGTTGTGGTTAGCCGGCAGCAGGTGTGGATGACTGAGGAGAGCAAAGACTCAGATGAGGGGCCAGGACCATTAGGGAGTGGGCTGCTGCCTGCAGAGATTATGGGGGCTTGCAGCAGCAATGAGGAGGTTCCTGAGGAGCCTGTGCCAAGTGCGCATGCATGCAGGATTACTCACAGGAAAGAGCAGCTGCAGCAGCACGGGTGACTCGGGAGCAAGGCTGCAAGGAAATGGCCCCTCCTTCCAGAAGATAAAAGCCAGCTGTGAATCGGATGTTCTTTGCAGGAAGCAAAGACGTTCTGAAACTCGAGTCTCATGGACATTGCAGTGTCTTAAGTTGGTTTTTGAAGAATCTTGTGTTGTAAAATATCTCTAGGTAACCTTATCTGTTATTCTTGGCAGCCTCACATAGTTTTGGCAAGGCTCGTGCGTATCAAAGTTCATTAATTTGCAGGAGCCTTTTAACTAGGGATTCATAAGAATCATGAAAAGGTTTTTATTCCCTTTGGTTCGTGTTTGTTTTATTGGACAAGGGTTTGGGTCAGAACACTTGCAACCATTGCAGCATATAGCAACAGCACTTATATACCGCTTTACAGTACTTTACAGCCCTCTCTAAGCCGTTTACAGAGTCAGCCTCTTGCCCCCAACCATCTGGGTCCTCATTTTACCCACCTCGGAAGGAGGGAAGGCTGAGTTAACCTTGAGCCTGGTGGGATTTGATCTGCCAAATTGCAGGCAGCCGGCAGTCAGCAGAAGTAGTTTGCATGTACTTGGTTTCTATCAATCCTCTGCAGCTTATTCTCTTGTTGTAGAGCCTGGAAGTTGAATTCTTACATTTGGAGAATTATATGACTGTTTTTTTGTTGTTTTTTTTTTGTTTTGCATTTACAACCATTGTAGAATTCCCAAGTCACAAGTCATAAAATGGGGCAAAACTCACTCAACAAATGTTTCACTCTTAGACTGGACAGATAGACTGGAGGGGTGGGAGATACTCTTCGATTGCCTTTAGCCCAAGACGATTGGTGGGCAATCAGTGAACCATTGACTTCAGTCCTGACTCCTTTTGATAAACCGTTGTGATTAGAAATGTGGCTGAGAGGTCAGTAATAGTTCACCGCTCCTGTCCATCCGCTTCGCTCCTGTCACACACCCCACTGCCCTACGCACACTTCCAGATTAAAAAATGAAGCCAATTGGAAGTAATGTGATTGGCTGCTCAATTTCAGCCTGAAAAGAAGATTCATTGAGGTGAAACAGAGTCGAAGATGCAGGGAGCCAAGGAAGGAGGTCGGGCTAATAAAATAATATTTGCATCCCCACTGGTTTGAGTTGCTAGGATCAGTACAATTGGAAGATGAGGGAGGGTTATATATGTATATATATAGGCATTCGACTGAGTAGGGTTTGATTGCATTGATTCGAGCAAAGCAGTTGGCTTGGTAATCTTTCTCTGTTCAACTGCTGGCATTTGGACTTTCTCTGAATTTAGAGTAGCAACCTTTCGATACGGTTCATCCCCAAACATTTGAGTGCTTTGGAGATCTTCACCTTGGGATCTTCACCAAGTAGGCCCAACTCTTTACAGTGAAGGATCGCTGTAATTCTCTGTTCTTTAACAGATTAACAGAGTTGGAAGGGACCTTGTAGGTCATCTAGTCCAACCCCTGCCCAAGCAAGAGACCCGACACTATTTCTGACAGATGGCAGTCCAGGGGAATAGAGGTGGTATTCAGCCGGTTCTGACCAGTTCTGGAGAATCAGTAGCAGAAACTTTGAGTAGTTCAGAGAACCAGCAAATACCACCTTTGACTGGCCCTGCCGCCATCTCTTCCCTGCCTTCCGAGTCTCAGCTGATTGGCTGGGTCTTCTTTGGTTACCCTGAAACAGGAGAACGGAGCTGGAAAGCAGGTTAGTGGGCTGGGGAGGGAATGGAGGCTTTGCAGTAACCTTCCCCTACCACTCCCACCAAGCCACGGCCACAGAATTGGCAGTAAAAAAAGATTAATCCCACCACTGCTGAGGATAATGATATTCTTGTCAAAAGGAGACGCTTGTTATCTACACAAACATCCTTGTGTCCTAAATGGATTCACGGGGAGGTGGGAGAACAGCTGCTTCTCCCCCATGTCTTTCCAGCTTGATGAGGTTAATAATAACTTTGAATGCGTATGTACGGCATTAGCTTTCTGAGTAACATGCATAATTCAACATCCCCTAAAGTACAGCTAAGCTTTGAGGAAGCAAACTTCCCTTAATGTAACTGGGCAGAGATCCAGCTTTTACCAGCTGCCGAAGCTTGATGTACAATTTTTGGTTAAGTGAATAATTTATCACGCATATTATCTGTTGGTGGAACACATCCCCACACAGTCTATAGGGCCTTACATACAGCTCTCGGGATGGCAGAACATTGGCATCTGTTTTTTTATGGGCCATTACCATTTCCAAGTCTCTTAAAGTATGCCTCGTCCAGTGAAAAGAAGGACTAGGAGTGGCGGGATAGCAGTGTTCTGATATTTGAAGGGTCGCCCCAAAGAAGAGAGGGGTCAACTTATCTTCCAAAGCACCTGAAGGCAGGACAAGAAGCAATGAATGGAAATCAATCAAGGAGAAAAGCAATTTAGAATGAAGGAGGAATTTCCTTGCAATGAGAACAATTAGCCAGAAGTTGTGAATGCTCCAATACTGATGTTTTGAAGAAGAGACTGGACAACCATTTGTCTGGAGTGAGATAGGGTTTCCTGCTTGAGCAAGTGGCTCGACTAGAAGACCTCCAAGATCCTTTCCAACTCTGTTATTCTGTTACAGTCAAGTAGCTTTACTTGCACTGACCTGGCCTACTCCAAGGAGTAAGAGTAGGAGTGCTCTTTCGTTCAAGATACCCCATTCAACTGGTTGGGGAAGTTGAGTCATCCAAGTGGTAATTTGCAAATCGGTCAAACACTCCTTGATTTGATATGGTTGGGAATTGATAGCATTGTTTCCTAAAGTCCACGCCTTTGAATTAGTCCAGAATAAGCTGAGCTACTTCCCCAGATATTGAGAAATCACTAGGCATGTTTTGAGTCTAGAATGTGGCAGCTGAATTTCAAAGCTTGAAGGTAGAGAATAACCCTCTGTCCAACTTCATGAGATATTTTTATCCTCTTCCCCCACAGATTTTTTTTAAAAAGAATTTTTATGTTTAGACAAACATACACAAACAAAACATAAAAACATAAAGCCATTTTCCAATTACGTACATACAGTGTGTCGGTTGGTTACTTTTTTGTGTGTGCATCTTCTTCATAGGTCTCACTTACAATTGTTTGTATATATTCTCGTATTATCAATCAGATATTTCTAAATACATTTATTATCATTATTAATCATTCATTTGACTATACTATTATTCATTCATGTTAAGCGAGATATTCCATATTTTTAAATTGATTTATCTTATAACAATTCATATTATCATCCTACATTCCAATTATAATACATCTTTATATTATAGTCTATATAGTTCTGTTCTCCTTGTATTGTAAAATACTACATATTTCGTTACCATATTTTATTTTCTAACCATTGGTAAAATAAATCCCAATTCTTATAAAATTGTTTATCTTGTTCTCTAATTTCAAATGTCACTTTACTCATTTCAGCACATTCCATTATTTTCTTTATAACTTCCTCCTGCATTGGTATTTTCTAATTTTCCCAATTTTTAGCAAATACAATCCTAGCCGCTGTTAATACATTTACAATCAAATATTTCAATTCCTTACTGTATATTTCAGGTAAGATTCCCAATAAAAATATCTCTGGTTTCAAATCTATATGTTTCTTTGTCATTTTTTCCAGCCATGTGTGGATTTTAATCCAATATCTTTTAGCTTCTGCACATGTCCACCACATATGGTAATATGAACCAGGTATCTGATGACATTTCCAACATTTTTCAGATTTGTTCTTGAACATTCTTGCTAATCTTGTTGAGGGTAGGTGCCACCTGTAAAACATCTTATACAAATTTTCTTTATATGCTGTTTGACATTGTCATTTTATAATTTTGAGACCACAATTTATGTAATTCCTCTAAGTCAATCCCATATTTTTCCCCCAAGCAATCATTGTTTCTTTAACTTGTTTTTCTTCTACCTTAATTTCTAATAAATGTCCATATAAGTTTTTAATTATCTTTTCATCCGTACCTGTCAAAATTTTATCTAAGTCAGTCAGTTTGTCATAAAAACCTTCTGTTTTAAAATCTTTGTCATATCTAGAGCGTTCCCCCAGAGATCTTCAACTGCCTCCCCTTGTAAATTTCCTTTTTCTCTTTCCCTTGTCAAATCTGTTCATTCCTCATTGTTTTTCTAAAACAATCTCAGAGCAGCAACATTGAGAGAGAGGAATGTTCTTTCCATCACCTTAGCTGGGAATCAATGGAAACTGCTGTTGGTGACTCTGTTTGAGATTTTGGATACAATTCTCACTCAATTATTCCAAGACAATGTTGTCAGGTGAGCTTTCTGAATTTTTTTCACCTGGAAAATGAGCTATCAGAGAAACATGATTTGAGGATCAAGCCTGACATCTGGTGGTGCAGACCAGATTTTTGTTTCAGATGTTGCCTTTGTTAGAATAATTGAAACACAGTCATTTCCAGACTCGAAGAACTAGTTTTTCCTTCTTTCCTTGGTCACCGTGGGTGGAAGTTGGCAGACTGTGAATTTTGGAGAGTGAGAAGCTGTTAAGCGACTCTTTGATCCTTTTTGAAAACACATCTTTCAGAAATGAGCCCCATAGACTGTGGCAGACGTTGGTTCATTTTCAAGAAATTAAGTAAGTAGGGTCTGTCAACTGT
Source organism: Hydrophis major (assembly GCA_033807585.1). Taxonomy (NCBI): domain Eukaryota; kingdom Metazoa; phylum Chordata; class Lepidosauria; order Squamata; family Elapidae; genus Hydrophis; species Hydrophis major. Next base: position 9,768,227 of record CM066339.1, read on the forward strand.
CCAGCTGGCAAATCCAGAAAAAGAAACTCCCAGGACATATTTTTACTAAGAGTATAAAACTTTACAGAATAAACCACATTGGCACATGAGAAGTGAAACCATTATCATTAAACAAAACAACTCCGAGTTCTCCTTTGAGGCACACATGACCAGGTTCAAATTGTCTTACTTTAGGAAGAAGGAGAAGAAGAGGAGGAGGAGGAAGAAGAGGAAGAGGAAGAGAAGGAGGAGGAGAAAGAGGAGGAGGAGGAGGAGGAGGAGGAGGAGGAGGAGGAGGAAGAAGAAGAAGAAGAAGAAGAAGAAGAAGAAGAAGAAGAAGAAGAAGAAGAAGAAGAGGAGGAGGAGGAGGAGGAGGAGGAGGAGGAGGAGGAGGAGGAGGAGGAGGAGGAGGAGGAGGAGGAGGAGGAGGAGGAGGAGGAGGAGGAGCAACAACAACAACCAGCCTGCTGAGCTTAGCTGAGCTCTTCAACTCCACCCAGAGATTAGGAAAGAAGCCTTTACAAAAGTGAAGAATTCAGTTAAAATATTATCCAGCACCAAACAAAACTACTTTTTAAAAATATTTTTATCCATGTTGACTTCTACTCCATGTAAAACCAATGCAGAAGGGGAGATCCAGAGACAGATCAGCAAGGTGGATGAATTCAGTCACAGTTGTGATGGGTGCATTGCTGGTAGATCTGAAGGATCAGTTTTGGGACAGATCACCATGGAGAACATCTATCCTTTGTGGTTGCTAATAGTCAACACTCTCTTGAAGTTACATGATAACTCAATCAATCAGTCAATGAAAAGACTCCATTGTCTGGAAAAGACACTAATGTTGGGAAAGGTGGAAGGAAAGAGTACACAGAGCATAGAGCATCACCAGAGTTGGAAGGGACCTTGGAGGTCCTAACCCAACCTCCTGGTTAAGCAGGAGACCCCATACCACTTCAGACAAATGGCTGTCCATTAAAACCCTCCAGTGATGGAGCACCTACAACTTCTGAAGGCAACTTCTGTTCCACTGGTTGATTGTTCTCACGGTCAGGAAGCTCCTCCTTATTTCCAGGTTAAATCTCTCCTTGATCAGTTTCCATCCATTGCTGTAGTTGTTCACTAGCAGCAGGTATGGACGGCAGAGGTCTCTGACAGTGAGGACGAAAAGGAACCAGTCATGGAGCCTGGCGAGGACTTGGATGAGGGTCCTGCCTCTGATGCAGAGATGGGGCCAGGACCATCCAAGAGTGAAGCGCTGCCTTCAGAGCTTTTGGAGTCTGGTGCCTGTGCCCAGTGCACCTGTGCGCAGGGCTGCTTGAAGGAGAGAGCAGATAAAGCAGCAAGGACAACTCAGGGGTAAGGCTGGAAGGTGATTTCCCCTCCCACAAGGGATAAAAACCAGCCCTTGGGGATGTGACCTTCGCAGGAAGCAAAGAAGTTCTTTAGATTCTGAGTCCTCGTTGAAGCCCTGGCAACTCCGGTTTGTTTTTGAAACTTTGGTCGGTTGATATTTATCAGTAATTGGATTTCTGTTCTTGGCAGCCTTTTCCAACCTTGAAAGGACTTGCTTTTATCTCGGACAATTAGATTTAAATGACATTTGGCTATTAATGCAAGGAATTCCCAGCACCGTATTAAAAAAAAGGTTTGCTTTGATACACAGTTTGTGTTTGTTTAATTTGAACAAGGCTTGGGTTATAACAATTGCTTGATGAAAAGAACCACCAGCAAGGTGGATGAATCCAGTTAGAATAATATGAAGAACAGTTGTAGGAACTGGGCCTGGCTAATCTAGTGAAGAGAAGGACCGGGGCAGACAGAATAGCAGTCTTCCAGTATTTGAGGGGCTGCCCCAGAGAGGAGGAGGGGGTCAAGCTATTTTCCAAGGCACCTGAAGGCCAGAGAAGGAACAATGGATGGAAACTGACCAAGGAGAGATTCCACCTGGAAATAAGGATAAATTTTCTGACAGTGAGAACAATCAACCCATGGAACAGAAGTTGCCTTCAGATGTTTTGGGAACTTCATCACTGAAAGCTTTCAAGAAGAGACTGGACTGCCATCGGTCAGAAATGGTGTAGGGTTCCCTGCTTGGGCAGGGGGTTGGACTAGATGACCTACAAGGTCCTTTCCAACTCAGTTAATCTGTATCTGTATTTCCCAAGGACCTCCCGAATCTAAGCAACAATCCTGAATAAAAAATGTTCTGGAACTGGTGTTGGCTTCCTTTAAGAGCACCTGTCTTCTCATCGCCTTTATTTTCCAACTCAAAACACATTACAAGCTGGGTTCCCTTTTGTTTTCAAGGAGAATTTCTGGTAATTTCAGGATGAGTTGAAAAGTTTCAATTTAAAAAGATGCAAGCCAAGCAAAACATAAGCAGAAGGATTAGCTTCAGCCACTAGATGGAAGTGTTGTCCCACAAACCCATTCTTGTTTCTCTTTTCTATTCTGCAGATTTTTAAAAACCAACTTCTGGACCAAAAGGCAGATTCTTTTTCTGTGTTTGAAGTCCCATCAAAGTGGGGGATAGGAGGAAGACTGCACAAAGAGCTCTTGATTTGGGCACTGGTTCTTTTGAGAGTTTGGCCCTCTTGCTGTTATTTTATTATGATGCTTCATATATATAATCCCGGGCTGTAAAAAAGAAACAATTACCTCATCTCAGCATTTCAGAAGAATAGAGTTTTGAGGTTAAGTTGCAGAAAATTCTAGCTTTCAAGGAAAACCACCATAGTTTGAGAGCTGGTATGATGCAGTGGTTAAAGGTCCTAGACTAGATTAGGAGAACATGAGTTCTAGTCCAGATTTAGGCATGGAACCAAACGAAAAGGATATTTGAACTATGGGGTCCTTGGTGCTCTCTAAGCTTGGTTGTTTTCTTGCAGATGTTTCATAACCCAACTAAGTAACATCATCAGTGCTATCTGGTTCAGGTCATGAAACATCTGCATGAAAGCGACCAAGCTCAGAGAGCACCAAGGACCCCTCATTTCAACCCTGAGCTACAAATATTCTCTTTTAATTGACTTCACAATCTATTCTCATGCCAGTCATAACACCTCAGGATTGGCCATGTTGTAGTAGTATGTTTTCACCATTCTTCCAATGTCTGCAGATGAAACTGAGAGCAGAGCCAAGAACAGTTTCCCAATTCTCACATCTCCTGAAGCCATTAGAGATTCTTCTCTGTCTATTTTCTAGCATAATCGACTATTCACTGAAATAAACACACCTGCTCTTTTTCAAAGGAAAAAGAAAGAATGAGAAGGTCCAACTCATTTTCTATCTCCAATCAATTTTGTCTTTCTTTCTTTCTTTCTTTCTTTCTTTCTTTCTTTCTTTCTTTCTTTCTTTCTTTCTTTCTTTCTTTCTTTCTTTCTTTCTTCTTCCTTCCTTTCTTCTTTCTCTCTCTCTCTCTCTCTTTCTTTTCCTTCCTTCCTTCCCTCCCCCCCCTCTCTCTCTTTCTCTCCCTCCCTCTCTCCCCTCTCTTTCTTTCTGAATTCACATTTTCCCTGAGCTGGCATTAGGGAGAAAATTGTCCTGCCTGATTAAAATGTGAGGCATATTTTTAGAAAAGGTACCCTAAAAAAAATTAATATACCCAGATGCACCTTAATCTCGCTGTCTAATCCAGAGAGTTCTCCTCCCTATATATTCACTATCTGCCTAAATATGAGTACCAACTGATGAAATACTAGCTGAAAAGAATCCCTCCCCCCATTTCTCTCTCTCTTTCTTTCATGTAGATACACTTTATTTGCTCACACACACAAAAAGCCTCTTTTGTAGGAATCCTTTGTGGATGAATGTTCACACTGGTGGATATTCCCTGCTCCATCTGGCTCGCCCATGATTTTGCTGCTTTTTAATAGCCTATAGTGATTTCAGATGGGTACAATGCTTTTTTTTTTTTATCATTTCCTTTCCACTTGATCTCCTCTGACTTCAAAACACATGCAGGGAAATTTTTCTTTCGTTGCAGATGCTATGTTCTGCCTTTCGCTGCTCACCACTCAAATTTCTCATGTTTGAATTAAAACAGGACTAAATTCATAAGCCACTCCATTGCTTCATTTCAAATCAAGAAATTTACCCATGTAGTATAAAAAAGGGGAAAAGAGTCCCTGTGGATTTTACTCCACTAGTTGCTGACTCTAGGAGGCGTTGCTCATCTTCATTTCAAGGCCAGTGCTGTCCAAAGACATTTCCATGGTCATGCAGCCAACAGGACATAACGGAGCACTGTTACCTTCCCACCAAAATGGTACCTATTTATCTACTTGCATTGGCATGCTTTCAAACTGCTAGGTTGGCGAGGAGGGGAAGCTCACCCCATCACGTGGAAGTTGGGTCTCAGATCTGGGCTGCTGGCTTTCCAGTTGACATATAGCATACTACCCAGGTAGTATGGCTGTCGTATTATTATTTATCCTTCTTGTTATCTTCTTAACAACTTGCTCTTATTGGTATTATGATGATGGTGATTACTATTATTCTGTTGCTTTGCATGTACACTGAGAACTTCTGCACCATAGACAAATTCCTCCTCTATCTTATCCCACTTGGCCAAATAAAATATTCAGTTCAAATCAAGACTGCCTGTCATGTTTGAGATGCTGAAGTTAAAGGCCATTTCACACAACCATAAGTCCCTTGTGTTATCAGGCGTGTCGTGCTGATTTGCAAGTGCAAGCTCTTGATTTGAACACACAAATGAATTGGCATGGATCAAACACCATGCCTTATAAAGCCATATAGGCAGTCCTCAACTTACCAGAATTCATTTAGGGACTGATCAAAGTTAGAACAGCACAGACGAAAGGGTCTTATGAGTGGCCTTCACCTTATGACCATTGCAGCATTTCTACCACCTTGTGATCAAAATCGGAGGCACTTAGCAACTGGTGATATTATGATGCCTAACATTGGTTGCAAATAAAGATGGAATGATTAGAACAAGAAACCTCCATTCTGACTCATTTCCATTCTTCTCCCATTCTTGAGAGCCCTTCTCATCATCTTCAGCATGTCAACTCATAAAATATCTCTATGGCCTTTTTAGAGTTGCCAAGAGAAAGGGAAGGGGGAGCAGTGAGGTAGCTTCCAAAAACAAAACTGCATTCCATAAATGTTTTCAAAGATGGTAACTAGGTGACTGAAGTTTCTCCCTGAGAGCATGATTGATGATTCTTGGCTATGGAGATGTCCCATTGGAGAATATGAATTACGATATACCCAGGGCATGGAGGGAAAACCAGGGTCAAGGGTGACAATGAATGATGTGTCTCAGAGTTGGCTACACCCAGGTGATGCCGGACTTTTTAATTCCCAATAAATCCTTTTAAAGTTTTGGATGATTGGCTCAGGACTCATGATTTAATTGGGGGTAACTGCCAGAATCCTGACATCGCAATCATCAGTTGGATGAAAGTCAACACCGTTGTGAATTATGTATGCAAACACGCCAAACCAAACCAATGCCATCTTCTTTTCTTGAGAAGGATAGTCCAATCAACTCCAGATTTTCCACATTGATTAGCCCTTGACTTACAACAGTTCATATTGTGACCATTTGAAGTTATGACGGTACTAAGAAAAAATGCCTTAAGACCATTTCTCACACTTACGACTGTTGCAGCATCCCGATAGTCACGTGGCCAAAATCCAGATGCTAGGCGACTGACTCATATTTATGACGGTTGCAAGGCCATTCAGTTCTCTAGTTGCATTCTTCTAACAATCAGTGTCAATAGGGAAGCCAGATTCACTTAACAACTAATTGAAGGCCTCAAATTAACAATATGTAATAAAGTCGGCTGCGCTGAGTTTGAAGGCACAGCAATATTTTTGCTATCTGCTCCTTCTACAAAAAGGATATATTTGCTGGACAATCAAAAATAGGAGCCATTTTGGATCGCGAATGCCTGGGACATTGAGAAAAGGGGGAACTGAAAGTAGCAGATGGTAAGCGAGCTGGAATATACCTACAAGTGGGCATTAATTGATGGACAGTATGAGGGAATAGGGAAGTACATCCAGTAAGATTACTGGGTGAGCTTCAGAAGAAGAAGGGTATAAAAGAAGAGGGTAAATCTCAAATCAGAGCCACTGATAGTAGTTATCCCTTCTGGAGTTAACTACTGTCTCTGGACCTCATTGCAATGGGTTGTTAGTAAGTACTATCTTACTGAAATGTTGTTATGTTATGATGGCTTTTCATGTTCCAAATTGCTCATGAAATAAACCTCTGATCTCAAAGTAAGATTAATTGCCTGTGGTCTGTCTGCGTATTTTTTTTACTGAATTATTTTTATAACACAACCGTGTTACTAATTGAACACTGCAGCAATTCACTTAACAATGATGGTTTTTGTTTTCTTCCAGAAAGTTCCTTATTTATTTTCTCAATGTATTGAAGCATGTCAGATTCCAATCCTCCTCTTTCTCACTTCAAGACACAGAACATGCTCCAAAATCCCTGGGATTTCTTGGTTCTTCTTCCTGGCTTCATTCTTATTGCAGTCACAAGCTCAAGGGTATACAGGAGACTGAAGAGCATAGATAAATAAATTGATTAGCCTTCACCGCCATCTGCCCTGCACAAAGCAGCAAAATGTAATTGAAAAGTTTTTTTAATCGCTAAATCAACCTAAGGAGATAAGAACCAATAGAGTTTTGGACGGTTGAAGTCAGAGGAAAGCGTTGTGGGAGAAACACATGGAGACAGTGTATTCTTGCCTTTTGACAGAAGATGAGTTCTTCTCTATTCTCCTTCTACAACCTTGGATCTGTTGATTGCTCTGTACCCTGGCTTCTCTTTAGTTGAGAGAGAGAGGGAGGGAGGGAGGGGGAGAGAGAGAGAGACTGCATTTATTTATGTCTCTTATTAGCTTACACAGGATCTAAACCTTTGTTTTCTTTCTGTCAAGACAGCATGCAGCAGTGTAGGGGAGCACATCCAGTATTCCTCGGTATGTCTTTATTCAACCCAGGACAGTCCAGATGTTTTAGTTGCCAATAAAACCTTGCAGAGTTTGGTGTCTTAAAATCAGGATAGAAAAAAAAGAAGAAGCATTTATTAACTCATGTCTTTCGATGACTACTTTTCTAACTGTTTTTGTTCAAGAGGAATGGAGTATAGTTCACTTGGTGTAAGGTCTTGAAAATGAGATTTAATTGATGTTTGAGGCAACCAGAGTGTCAGCGTTCCAGCAAAGCCAAACTCCAATCAAAAACTCTGAGGCAGGCATTTTCTCAAAGTTTCTTTTTATTGGGCAAGTCATACTGGCACATCTGGGAAAAGCCAATCTGAGAGTTCTGGGTTTTCCTTCAATAATTAAAAAATACAAGTCCACCCCCTGCACCTATAATTCCATCACAAACCCCAATCACCATCCATCCCAACTGAAACCATTCCTCACCCAGGTGCAGAAATAACATGACCTTGATTGTAAAGAAGAATGCTATTATGTCTAACTATATACGCTCCATGAAATCCCTCCTCCCAATTTCCCAAGCACAAGAATGTGGTGCATGGAAGCTTCTGGTGCTAATATGGCTTCCAAAGCTGATACAGAGCTTGTAGTTTTATAATTTGATATGGCCAAGTTACTAAAAAAAATATAGAGTCCTATTCTATTCTATTCTATTTTCCATTCTGTTCTACCCTATTCTCATTCTCATTCCCATTCCATTCCATTCCGTTCTATTCTTTATTCCAATATTCCATTCCATTCCGCTCTACTCCACTCCTAAGAACTTGACTTTTTCTATAGAACAGCTTCTAATCAGGTTTTCCTCAAGTTTAATGAAGAATTGGGCTGCTTTACTGTGTTTGCATTTGACTTTTAAATATTGGCCAATGAAAGTTGGCTGCAGAAACTGTTGCAGCATAGGAAGAAAGACTATGATAAATGTTCAGCCACTTTGGTGGAGGGTGTGTGTGACAGAATCGGTTTCTTGCTGAAAGTAGAATTAATTCATTCTGCCATTTACTAGTGCAATTTAATTTGAGTAGGATTGGATTTGATAGGATAGCATAAGATTGGACTGGATAGGATAGGATAAGATAGCATAGGATAGGAATAATTTAACTTGAGAGGGGCAGGGCAGGGCAGGGCAGGACGGGATAGGTGTCAACTCCTGGCTTGCTCTTGAGTTGCCATAAAAAGGAGAGGGGGGAGATCAGTTGCTATGACATTCCACACATCTCTTTCTCCAGATTGTGTCCCAGGTTACCAGAGCCAGCCAGAGAGGCATGTTTTCTACAGCCTGAGAAAGCACTGTGTTGGAGAATGTGATTTATGACATACCCTGGGAGGAGGGGGGAAACAGGGTCAGAGGTGGACAGTAAATTACATAGGTCAGAGCGAATGCACTTGGGAAAAGTGCCAACATGTTGCTCCTAATAAATAATTGGATTTCTTTAGAAACTTGGCTCGAGGCTCATGAATTAATTAGGGATTCCATCAGAACCCTGAAAATAGGATAGGATAGGATGAAGTGGTAGGGAATTTTGCCCATACTATCTTGGTGGTGGATATCTCAGAAAACCTCATAAGGTCTATAGATTGCTTTGATTTGGTTCACTTGTACTTCAGTGCCTGCATGTAGACCCTCCACTCCTGCCCCATGAAAAGGAGTGGTCATATGGATTCCCTTCCATTGAAACCCCCAGTAAATCAGCCCCCAACATATCTATGGTTAACTTGTAGGCATTCAAAATGGTTCTCACGCAGACAGTCCATCACATTCCAGCCTGTGGCTACATGTGTGTGTATTCCACCTGGTTGTACAGAATATTTAAAAAGAAGAAGCAATCTCGAAGCACGTCACTTGAGAAGGGACTGGGTGTTTTTCAATCTGGGCCTGCCTTGAGTTAATCTCACTTTCCTTCGCCAAAGGCCTGCTAGCTTTTTTGTCCTGATTACTAAACACATCCTGAGGAAGGAGAAAGGATGTGCGACACAGTAACAGGCATATTAAAAACCCTCGAAGGGACTAGCTACAAAGAGAGGTTAAGAGGGTGAATTGGATTCATTAGAAAGGAAGAGAGTGGAGTTGGTTGTGATTGAGATGTCAAATCAAGTACACCGGAGGCACGCAGATGGCCCCGAAGGAGAGAAAAGAGCTTTGGGCAGAAGACATAAACATGACCAGAATGGTTGTGGGAACTGGGTATGTCTAGCATAGAGAAGGATTGGGGGTGACCTGATAGCAGTCTTTCAGTTTTGGAGGGGCTGCCACAAAGAAGAGGGGATTGACCAGTGGTGGGATTCAAATTTTTTTAATACTGGTTCTGTGGACGTGGCGTGGCTTGGTGGGTGTGGCTTGGTGGGCGTGGCAGGGAAAGGTTCCTGCAAAATCCCCCTTCCCTCCCCATCCCACTGATCTGCTTTCCAGCTCCATTCTCCTATGCAGGGCAACCAAAGAAGACCCAGCCAATCAGTTGGGACTCAATGGGAGGCAGAGAATAGATGGTGGTGGAGCCAGTCAGCGGTGATGTTTGCCGGTTTTCCAAACTACTCAAAGTTTCCACTAGCAGTTCTCCAGTACTGGTCAGAACCGTCTGAATACCACCTCTGTTCTACAAGTTGAATCAAGCCTGAGAATTTAATGACACAGTGATTGTGGGTCTTCCAGGGTTTAAGCTATGCTGGCTGAGGAATTCTGGGAGTCGAAGTCCACAAGTCTTAAAGTTGCCAAATTTGGAGACCTCTAGTTTAAGGAACCAAATTTTAAATGCCTGCCTGCAGGGGCGCTCACCTCAAGCCATGGAAAAGCCGGCTGTGAAATAGATTTGGATTTTGAGTTAAACTTGCATGATTCATAATGACCTCCAACCATATACAAGCTACGTGCCTCAACCTGTACTTTGCTGAGTTTTGCAACATGGTTTATATTAATATTAATATGTGTGTGTGTGTGTGTGTATATATCTTTGGTTATTCAGGTTTTTCGGGTTTTCTCCCGCGTAAGATTGGAAGTATCTGGCCAACGTTTATATATATATAGGGTACTTACATGTATGGCATTCAGCTTTGCTTGGTTATTTTCCCATGTCATTATAGTTGTGCTTTTAAAGTTGTAGCAACGTTTCAGCAGAATTTCATCTGCCATCATCAGGCTTCATGATGGCAGATGAGATTCTGCTGAAACGTTGCAACAACTTTAAAAGAACAACTACAATGACGTGGGAAAATACCCGAACAAAGCTGAATGCCATATATATATATATTGCATGTATTGATTAAGTTAAAAGCATGAACAAAAAAAAGTATATCTGGAGGAAATAGGTTGATATGCATTTGCTGGATGGGAAATCCAGTCAATAGTTTTTCATTTGCTCAGAGAGATGGAGGTTCAGGTTGTCACCATAAATAAGTGGAACAGTCTCTCTCTCTCTCTCTCTCTCTCTCCAGCCCCAGCCAGAAGTCTGCTCTGACTTGCCTTTTGCTATCTAAAAGAACTTCCTCTAACCTTGGGAAGTCTAAATGTTTATGGAGATTTTCAGTCCTCTGGGTCATGGTTGTCATAAAGGTGCTTTTTCAGGAAGCAACTGTACTTTCTGTTTTGTTTTTTTTATTGAAGATGTTTCACTTCTCATCCAAGAAGCTTCTTCAGCTCTGACTGGATGGTGGGGAATAGTAGGACTTCTATCCCTTGCAGACAGCTGGTCATTTGCATCCTTTTAGAAGGTCGTTGAGGCCACTTGGAGGTTTATCTGTGTCCTCAGTAATGTAAGTGGGTTGAAAGAGGGGTCAAAGAGGCCATCTGTGTAAAAATTGAACAGCCCTCTCTCAACAGAGGGGAGGGATATGACATAATCTATCTCCAGTCTACAACAGTCCTTTCAGCAGTTTAAGAAGGCTCTATAATATAATATGATATGGAAAGTTGATTAATATAATATGATTATAAATTTAAATCTAAGAGGGAAGACGATGTATATTGTGCACAAGAAATAAGTACCAACTGACACACTGTACAATTGAAAGGTTTTATTTGTTGTTTTGTGTTTATGTTTGTTGTCAAAAAATAAAAAAAAACTTTTTACAAAAAAAAAAAAAAAGAAGGCTCCACACTTATTTGCACTACTCAGGTGACCCTGAGGACACAGACAAACCTCCAAGTGGCCTCAACCACTTTTTTAAAGGATGCAAATGACCAGCTGTCTGCAAGTAGTATAAATCCTTCTATTCCTCACTGTCCGGTCAGAGGTGAAGAAGCTTTTTGGATAAGAAGTGAAATGTCTTCAAAAGAAAAAAAAAAAAATAAGAAAGCCCAGTTGCCTCTTTAAAAAAAAAAAAAAGCACCTTTGGGACTTGGGAAGTGTACGCATCAAAACAGGGTTGAGAAAGATGTCATTGGCAACTGAAGGTCCAGATGTGCTGTGAAAGGAACTCTCTTATAGAGGCTGCAGCTGGGAAGTGTGTTTGTGAAGCGATAGCACACTGTGAAGATGCATCCCAGTGGAGTGGAATGGGCCTTTGTAAATACCCACTCATCAGCTGTTTTTCTCCATTGCCAAACTCATTTGTTTCTAAGAAGTGCCAGTGAGTTAGAGATAATGGTACAGTTAGCAGCTGCAATGGGTGGCAGATTTCAATTAACATAAACATCTAGAGAAGATCAGGCTGAAACACACAGCGTTTTACTGATGCTCCCTTCTGGCTTATTCTACTCCCTGTCCAATAACAAAAACACCTTTACTTACAACAACAACAACAACAACAACAACAACAACAACAACAACAACAACAACCACTGCATCTTCATACACACCCTGTGCCAAAATGGAACCCAGAGCTTACTTGAAGCAAATGAGTTAACTTCTTTCCTCTATTTCGTTCACAGTTGGGTTAGGGCCAGAAGTCAACACCACTGCGTAATGTTGAGATTCCTGAACCTTGCTGTGATTCTCAGCCCCCAGAAATTGTGAGTGCTCCATCAGTGGAGTTTTTCAAGAAGAGATTGGACAACCATTTGTCTGGGATGATGTAAGGTCTTTTGCTCAGGCAGGGGGGTTGGATTAGAAGTTATCCAAAGTTGTTTCCCAGTTCGGTTGTTCTTTGTTCCATGTTCTTTCCTTGGCTGCTTTCTCCTTTTCCCCTTATGACTATAATCTTATTGCTTTTCTACTGACGACTATAACCTTGTTGCTTGTACCTTTATGATTTATATAGTTTTATTTAGTTTCTTGGTATTATTTTGATGGATTATTTAGTATCCTATGATTATCACTAAGGGTTGTGTCTTTTGATTCACGGTGAATGTATTTATGATGACTATGATCATGATTTATCACTTGTATCTTTAATGTACACTGAAAGCTTATGCACCGAAGACAAATTCCTTCTGTATCCAATCGCACTTAGCTAATATAGAATTCTAAAGCTTTTTCTAAAGCTTTCAAAACACACTCAGTTCTCCTTTAAACCCTGGAAAGAAGCTGATTTGAATGTTATGATGGTCCTGGTTGTGTTTTAGTGTCACCTTGACCTTGTTCATAAGATACATCATAGGAAATATGGACCCTGGATCTTGCTCTGATTCTCAGCCTCTGTGGGTTGCTCCATCACTGGAAGTTTTCAAGAAAAGACTGGACAATCATTTGTCTGAAATGGTATAGGGTCTCCTGCCTTCGGCAGAGGGTTGGGCTAGGAGATCTCCAAGATCCCTTTTCTGTGAATGACTCTATGACTTCCAGCTTTTCGTATTACGGAGATCAGACAACACTACTCTTGGTTGGCTTTGCGTGGTTGCAACATCTTGTAAAAGTGGTGGAAAGTTCAACCCAACTATAAATTTCAACAATAAAAGATTCAACCTTTAATGATAAATTACGATCATTTGACTGTCATTTCTTTTTTTTTAGCCCGCAGCATTAATACAATATCAACCTCTCCCATGGTGCAAATCTCTACTGTAAAGAGAGCAACAGCTTGCTAGCTTTCCTAAAGCAAGTTTTGCTCTTGATTTCTCCTCAAATACAAGAAGGGTTGTCTTTAAGAAAGCTGGGCAAAAATTGATTGATCCTTGTTGATCTTTATGGTCCAAATTCTCGTCCAGAAAATTCAAGTCCCCTGCGCTGCAACCTGGAAATGCAGGAACTGGATGTGTCACTTCCTGAATGCAAGAAAGTGCCCCATCCTTGGGTTCTGCTCACCTCCTTTCATAAACTTCTGGTTGCCCGTTGCATCATTTCTAATGGCTCATCTAAGCTCTGTTTGAGTGGGACAGAATGAATTCAGATTGTGCATGGTCTCGTCCTGCCTTGGGCACAAAGCCAGCTGGGTGACCCTGGGCCAGCCACTTTTTCTCAGCCCTAGAAAACAAGCTATCGTAAACCACTTCTGGGAAAAAAAAAAAACTTGCCAAGGGGACTTCCGGTTCGCGTGGCTTTGGGGCAGCAGGAATTCGCGACAGCTCGCGATTCCTGCTGTGCTAGCTGTCGAGGTACCCCCGATCCAGATGGGTCAGGGGGATATGGCTGCCCTGTAGGGACAGCTGAAGAGAGAGGGGAGTCGGATAGGGAGGTGGGGGTGTCGCAGACCCCCCCCTTCTCCGGGAAAACCCCTTTTTCCCAAGGCGGTGGAGCGGCGGTCAGCAATGGCCGCCACGAAGAAGCCAGCAACCGGGTAAGAACTGTGCTGGAGGAAGTGTGAAGAGTGAAAGTTCTGTCTGAGCCGGGTCAAGTAACATCTTTTAAATTGCCTGGAATTGAGCTGTTTGAATTGCTGGAGGATACATTGTATCCCTAAGAAGAGCGAAAAGCGGCGGAGAAGCTGTTAAAGGGAACTTTTTTTTTTTTTTTACTCTCCCACCCCACGGAAACAGCAGAAATATTTGGATATATTAGACATTGAAAGTGGATTGCTTTGAAAGTTGAAGCTAAGAGACAAAAGGATTTTTGGACATTGAAAAATTTAAGAAATTGGAAAATCTTTGTTGGAGGTATGGATTTCTGATTATTTAAAATTGTCATTGCAAGTGGGAAGGGAGAAAAAAAAATTGGAGCAGAAGCTGAAAAAGGAGGAGATTGCCTAGAACGTCTTTGTGGATCCCAAAGGAAGATATATGGTAATTGGACCTCTTTGATTAAAAATTAACCCCAGAAAGAGAAAGAGAAGAAGGAAAAAAAAGTATTAACTTTTGGAACTTTTTTTTTTTAATTGCTTTTGATTGTCTTTGATTAAAAATACTTGTGGTTGTTTTGGAAAAAGTTTCACTTTTTATAATGGCATCGTCTGTGGATGAACTAGAGATTGAATATCAAAAATATAAAAAAGAAGATACTTTGGGCGCTTTGTTTCAATTCTTAGAAATGGCGTTATGTTCTTTTGAAAAGTTGATTACGCAGCAGAAGGACTGGGACAAGGAAGAAGAGGAAGAAGAAGCCATCTTTGATGAACAATGAGTCCCTTCCGGAGAGGAGGAGAAAAAGGATAAGAAAAAGGGGATTTTAAGAATTATAAAAACAACCAAAAGAGAGAAAAATGAGCGAAAAGATGGAGGCAAGGTTAGAAAGCAAAGGAAAAGGAGCAAGAAAAGCGAAGAGAAAAAGCAAAGGGGTAGAAAGGGCAAGGAGAAGAATAAGCAAGAGAGAAAGGGGGGGAGGAGAAGCCTTAATGGGGGGAAGCAAGACCTAAAGAAAAAAAGTTTATTTAGAGACAATGGGTGAATTTAATTTAGATTAAAAGAGGGATTCTGGAGGGTATATAAGATTGTGTTTTTATATGTGTATTTAGAATATAAAATTTATTATGTAATCTTAGAATCTTTTAAACAGAATCCCAAGAAAAATTGCTATATGTAGTATTTCTAAGTTAGGGTAATGAGTTATAGATGTTACTCCAATTGGTGTACAGGAGAAGTATAGTAAAAGGAAAAAAAAAAGATGAATGGATAATTGGAAATAGAACAGACAAAGAATGTTGTTGAAAATGGTAATAAGATATGGAAGGATATATATGCTTTTTTTTGGATTTTGTATATTGATAAAAGGCAATAAAATTTTAATTAATAAATAATTTGGATGGAAAGGAGAAGTAGGGACAAGATATGAAGTTAATACTATATGAAGTATTGATATTATAATCTGGAAATGTTATGCCTTATTGGTCTTTTATTATTATTTTTTTCTAGAAAAGAATTTATAAGCTGTTATGCCTTGACTCTTTGTGCATTGTTTTTATAAAACTGATAAAAATGGTTTTTATATATATATATATAAAAAGAAAATGATAATAAAATATGAAAGGATATATGGGATGAATATGATGTTTGAATTTGTGTCTGTGTGAAGAGTTTTAACCCGGGAACAGACAACCTTCAGAAAAGATCTTTTAGTTTTGTTTATGTTTTGTGTTTGTATGTTTGTGTATTGTGTTTTTGGTAAAACTAACAAAATTTGTTTTTTATAAAAAAAAAGGAAAAAAGAATCAATAAAACCTTGGAGGAATGTTAGATGAGAATAATTTAAACAAGCCAGAAATGAATATGATGACTATAAAATGGATAAATATGGAAGAGAAATGAAATTGAATAGGAGTAAAGAGAAATAATGAGAAATTTGCTGAAAGATATTTGTGTGTCCATATGGAGATGGGATAAATTGGAATTATGCTGTATAAAAATAATGTTTTGTTTGACTTGTAAGGATGTTAAGAGGTTTTATGTGTTTATGTATTTAATGGTTAATGATGTGTTGTTTTATCTTTAAAATTAATAAAAATTTGTTTCAAAAAAAAAAAAAAACTTGCCAAGAAAACTCCAGGCAATCTTTTGGAATTGGATATGATTAAATGGAAGAAAAACAAAGGTGGTCATGTACTTGATGCCTTCTATTTTCTCCACCACAACCCCACAAAGTAAGTTGGGCTAAGAGAGAGTAACTGGCCCAAGGTCACCTAGCTGACTTTCATGCCTAAGGCAGGACTAGAACTCTCAGTCTCCTGGTGATTGGCCCAAAGATACCTACCCAGCTTTCATGCCTAAGATGATGCTAAAACTCACAATTTCCTGATGATTGGCCTAAAGTCACCTATTGGCTTTCATGCTTAAGGTGGAACTAGAGCTCCCAGTCTCCTGGTGATTATCCCAAATTCACTCGGCCAGCTTTCATGCCTAAGGGAAGACTAGAACTCCCAGTCTCCTGGTGAATAGCCCAAAGTCACCCAATTGATTTCCATGTCTAAAAATGAATTAGAGGTCATCACCTCCCTTTTCCTGGCCCAGCCCTTTCAGCAATGCACCAAGCTGTCTATGGATTTTCTCTTTATTATAGGTGATTTGATTCCAGTTCATACTTTACCACTCCTTGGCAGTAGCGTTATGATCCTCATGTGGTCCTATTAAAAGTACGAAGTAAGGGGTTGACATCCGAAGTCTTAAAGAGGACTTCCTGAAAAGTCTGGTTATGTTTAGTTTGAGATGAAAAAGAAAAAAAAAAATCTAAGGAATGATAAATGTGTTTTTGAGGCTCTGAAGGGATGTCAAATAAGAAGTTGGGGCAGACCATGACTTCAGAAAGGAAAACACTGGGACTATTGATTGAAAACTGTGAGAAAACAGATTCAGGATAAACATTAATAGAAACCTTCTGGAGAAGATTGCTTGGGAAGATGGCGAGTTTTTGTTTCCAGAGGATTTTAATAGAGGCCATACATTCCTGCACCACAACTGGAGCAAATCAGTTCCTGAGTTCTCATCTGGTCCTGAAACTCCATTATTTGAAATCTGGATTCCAATGAAAAGCGATGAGAAGCGTCACGTTCTTTTATACCCAGCAATATTGGGATGTGCTACCTGAGATGGACAATATAGATGTAACGAGCTGGAATGTTAAATCACCCTGCATTACACAAGGACACGAACGGTTCACTTCAATTTAATAGGTCATTTTTTTTTTCTGAGCAACATTTTCATCGATCCTGTTACATTTTATGATGATGGGAGAAGGGACCGTGAAAATTCAGATGTCACCAAATAGTGGATGGTTTGCTTTGGGCCTTGCTGCAATTCATGGGGAAATCTTTATTGGTCCCCTCTGGGGACAGCGCAATTCAATTCTCGGCGATGATTCTTCCTCCAGCCCTGGTGTTCCCAAATGGGAAAATTGACACAAGCGGAAGTTCCTTCCTCTGCTTAGCTACAGATCGGATCGTAATGTAAGAAGCTAGGAAATGGGAATTTGCAAAGATGGGAGGCAAAAGCAGATGAACGGCAGGTGGGATGGCTGTGCAACACAACGGCTGTGATTTATGTGTGTCCTTCAGACCTGAGTGCAAGTACAGGAGGCCCTCAACTTGTCACCATCTGGGATATTGCAACTAGAAAATAGAAGATAGACTAATAGGATTGGAAGGGATCTTGGAGGTCTTCTAGTCCAACCCCCCTTTTAAGGCAGGAGACCCTATACTACTCCAGACAAATGGCTGTCCAGTCTCTTCTTGAAAACTTCCAGTGATTGAGCACCCACGACTTCCCGTTCCATGGATTAATTGTTCTCACCCTCAGGAAATTCTTCTTTAGTTCTAGGTTGGATCTCTTCTTGATAAGTTTCCATCCATTACTTCTTCTCCTGCCTCCATATACCTTGGAGAGCAGAACAACTGCCCCCCACTTCTCTGTGACAGCCCGTCAAATATTAGAAGCCTGCTATCAAGTTCCCCACTAATCCTTCTCTTTGTTAGATTAGGCCAGGGGTCTTCAAACTTGACAGCTTTAAGACTTGTGGACTTCAATTCCCAGAATTCCTCCTCCAGTCATGTTAGCTCAGGAATTCTGGGAGTTGAAGTCCACAAGTCCTAAACTTGCCAAGTTGGAAGACCTTTGGATTAGACATACCTAGTTCCCGCAACCATTCATCATGTTGGGTTTAGCCTCCAGGCCCTTCATCATCACAGCTGTTCTTCTCTGCACTCTTTCTAAGCCCTCTGCATCTTTTTTGTATCAGGATCAGGGGTGGAATTCTACCTGGTTGGACCTATTCTATAGAACTGGTTGTTACGATTCTGTGCAGTTTGGAGAACTGGCAAATCACACCACTGGCTGGCTCTGCCCCACCCAGTCACTTCTTACCTGGCATGCGTGCCATCTAATTTGCCTGCGTTTGGTAAGTTACTATTTTTCCTTCCCCCCGCCCCACCATCAGCTGTTCTGCTGTGCCAGGAGATTTAGATTAGCTAGAAAGCAGGAAATAGTTGGATTTTTTGCTTTCTAGCTAATCTAAAAGCAGAGCTGAACCTTCCTTAGGACTGAAGCGTCTATTTTTCAGTGCAGACTCAGGTAGCCGATTGCAGAAAGATAGATCTCTAAGTGAATCTGTGATTCTGCGAGCAACTCAATCTGCCTGCCTGCTATGCCTGATTTTGGGTAAAAGTTGCTTTTTTTAACAAAAAAAATTCAACATTGACATAAACATTTATAATATTTACATACAAGCCATGCCCAGCCAGTCACATGACCACCAAGCCATACCCACAAATTAGACCCCACCCACAAAACCAGTTGTTAAGATATTTGGATCTCACCCCTGATCAGGATGATCAGAAACGGACAAATTAATGTGTGCTAACTTAGGTGCATCACAAGGCAGATCCCATCATTCCAAATTAGGAGTAAGATCTGGTTTTGTTTCTCATCTGGTGAGCTGAGGAAATATCTGTTTAGAACTGCTGCTCCTCAGAACTTCCATTAAGGATAACATCTGCTTATCCCTGCAGAAAAAGGCCATTTATAAATGATCTGCTGCATGCACGTCTGAATACTTTGGCCATCTTCTGCAGCCTTCTTCAAAGGAGAAGAGGGAAGAGAGGAGCCTGATTAAATGATTAAAACTCTTTGTCTTTGATCCTTCCAGGCCTTTCTTTGAGGAGGAGGGTGAGGGGCTTTTTACCCAAAGCTTTAAGGCCAGATGGCTCCCTCTTTTAACAGAGGTTTTCCATAATTGCAGAAGAGTGAAGCCTTCCCTTCTGTGTTTTCTTTACATCTGCAGCGCATCTGAAATCTGAAGACAATCTGGGACATGGTTTATTTAAGACTTGAGACTTTACTGTGCACGAGAAGGATTTCATCAACCAGCCCTGGAGAGATACAGGGTTCAGTGCCTAAGACATCTTTAATATAAAAGTTGTGGTAATGAAACTAGACTGTTTAAACCACTATTTTGTATTTTCATGCATCCCCAAAGGATCTTAAAGATGTTCATTAAAAAAGAGAGGAACAAATCTGCTCGCAGTTTCTGAGACAGAAAGAGAGAGGAAAAAAAAGAATGAATAAGCCAGCATCCTAAATGCCTTCAGACATTGTGGCTGCTTCATCCTTGGAGATTTTTAAGAAGTGACTGGATAGCCAATTGTCTGAAATGGTGCAGGACCTTCTGCTTCAGCAGGAGGCTGGACTAGAACAGTGGTTCCCAACCAGTGGGCCGGGGACCTCTGGTGGTCTGCAAGAAAATTTTGGTGGTCCGCAGAGAATGTCACCCTCCCCCCCCCCCAAAGCATTAATTCAAGCTGTGCGGGAACACAAGGCTGCAGCACTCACAAGGCTTCCATCACTTGCATTGCTAACAACATGAGGTAGTGAGGAGAGGGGGGAAAGGGCAGAGGGGGGGAACTTGCCCCACTTGCCCCACACGTCTGGCCTGGCCACTGGGCCACTTCTTTCCGCTTCTTTCTTCTGCTTTTGGCTACACGCAAGGAAAGCAGCAAAAGTCTTTCTTTCTCTCCTCTAAACTCCGCCAGAAATGAGTCTTTGGGACCCTGCAAGGCCTCCTGCTCCAAGAGGCTGTGCTGGCAAAGACTCATTTCTGGCAGAGTTTGAGGGAGAGAAAGAAAGACTTCTGCGGCTTCTGCTGTTTTCCTTGCATAAAGCCAAAAGTCTCTCAGGGGGCCCCACGAGAACAGAGCTGGAGACCGTATCCTGCAATCCCAAATAAAGAATGATTGATCAGTAGGAAAACAGGGTGGGGGATTTTCCTGCAGACTTTTTGGGGGATTTTCCCAGGGATTTAAAATGATGAGTTTGGTGGTCCCTGAGGTCCAAAAGGTTGGTTGCCCCTAGACTAGATGACCTCCAAGATCCTTTCCAGCTCTATTCTGATTCTAAACATTCTATTGAGATATTTCCCCACCAAAAAGCTAACTTTGTCTTTTAGATACTAGATTCCTTGACTTTAGATACTCAATCATTTTGGACAAGCAGCCTCTCCAAGTTTTCTGGATATCTGGCAATGGCCAGGGCTTCACATTGTCACAGTCTCGTAATAATCTTAATTAATAAATTAATTGCCACCCAGAAGCTCCCTTGAACCAGAAATCAATAATTGAGCCTGTAATTAAAAAACAACAACCATGGAGTGAGAATAAAACATTCAAAACCCATATCTGCCAACCACTTAGTATACATATTTTACAGGATACTGACTCTTTGTGGAATGCTAAGAACAACAATCATAAAAGTATTCTGATGTAAAGTGTCCATCAGTAGGTTTCCTTTAAAAAAAGAGAGAGAGAGACAAATAGATGTCGCATTGTGTACCTGTTGTGTTTGCAGGTTCCAACAAAATAGATACAGTCATGCTGTAGCCTTTGATACATTGTTGTAGAGTTGCTAAGTTCGACCCTCCGCAACCCTACGGACAAACCTCCCCATTGTCCACTATCTCCCGAGGTTTCCTCTGTTACCATTTTTCCTACCAAATTGTAGTGATCCAAACTAGCAAGGCTGTCCAATATTGGCACCTTTTATGACTTGTAGAGTCCAGCATTCAGAATTCCCCAACCAGCCAGAGCCCACAAGTCTTAAACTTGCCAAGATTGGACACCCCTGTATCTCAGTGTTCCCCAGCCTCACCAACTTTAAGATGTGAACTCCCAGAATTCCCCAGCCAGCATTTTGGTTGGGGAATTCTGAGAGTTCAAGGCCACACATCTTAAAGATACTGAGGTTGGGAAACACTGTCCTGTACAATTTCTGCTTTTGCCTATGAAGTATCGCTATATTTTTGACCTTCTCTCTTTCACAACATCATTACTTCCTGGAGTTTGCCTGAATTTCCCTCTCTCCCTCCTTCCCTTCCATCTTCCCACTTCCCTCCCTCCCTTCTTTCCTTCCTTCCTTCCCTCCCTCCTTCCTTCCCTCCCTCTCTTCTTTCCTTCCTTCCCCCCTCCCTCCCTTCCTTCTTTCCTTCCTTCCCTCCCTCCCACCTTCCTTTTCTTCCTCCCTCCCTTCTTTCTTTTCTTCCTTCCCTCCCTCCCTCCCTTTCATCTTCCCTTCCTTCCCTCCCTCCCTTCTTTCCTTCCTTCCCTCCCTCCCTCCTTCCTTCCCTCCCTCTCTTTTTTCCTTCCTTCCCCCCTCCCTTCCTTCCTTCTTTCCTTCTTTCCTTCCTTCCCTCCCTCCCACCTTCCTTTTCTTCCTCCCTCCCTCCCTTCTTTCTTTTCTTCCTTCCCTCCCTCTCTTCCTTTCATCTTCCCTCCCTTCCCTCCCTCCCTTCTTTCCTTCCTTCCTTCCCTCCCTCCGTCCTTCCCTCCCTCCCTCTTTCCTTCCCTCCCTCCCTCCCACAATCCCACCTCCCTCCCTCCTTCTCACCCTTCCTTCCCTCTTTCCCTTCCTTTATTCCAAAAATCTAAATACTGTGTTTCTTCATTTTTCATGAAATATAATAGAATAATAATAGAATAATAAAATCTAGCCTTGTTAGCCCCACCAGGTACATTTGTCCAGTTAATCAACTCCACAGGATATCCAAAGCTACACCTTATTGAGATAACTTGCAAGAAAATAACCCTGGAACTCTTTCTCTGTGCTGAATCTTTTTCTCCACCTTATACTTCTGTGAATCAGGGAGGTGTTTTCCAAAGCTGCTTTCAAACACCTGCTATGTTTCCCAGGACTTAAATAATGCTTCAGTTTTATTTGCCTGAATAATGGTTCTTGCATTTTCCCCACGAAGATCATCAGCCTTTCTTACTGTCTGCAAGCCAATTGAAAGTCGGATTTCTTTTCTATTTCAAGCCACAGTGACAACAGTGCCAGTTTTCCAAGAATCCCAACAATTCCAGGCAGGTAAGCAATGAGGAAATTGGACTTTTTTTTTTTTTAAACAATAACAGCAACCATCATAACCTTTAGAAAAAGAAAATGTACCTATTGCAAAACACACACACACATACACACAAACTAAAAACCTCACCGATGACCTGGGGTTATCTTAATGGATTTTGACAGTGCCAGCAGACAGATGACATTTTGTACTGCTTTCATCTCAAATCGCTTCAGTCATTTCTTCTTTGGGTCCACAGAGGAGACAAAAGGTTTCATCTTTTTAGAAACAAAAACAAAAACAAATATGACTTTAAAAAAAAAAGACAGCTCTATGTTTTTCTTCTTCCTGGTTTCTTTTTCTGTATTGATTAAGGGGTTGGGTGAAGGGAGATGTTTCGTTTCTAAGACTTTTTGAGGCCTCACAACTAGGATGGCTCTAATGATTGAGCCCTGCAATTCCTTGTCCTTAAGCGGTGACTATTACCAGCTCTCTTCACTTTTTTGTAGTACTGTTTTCTGTCTATCCATCTGTCTCTTTTCTTTCCTTTCCTTCTCTCTCTCTTTTCCTCCTTTTTCCCTCCCTCCCTCCCTCTTTCTTCCTCTTCCTCTTCTCCCTTCCTCTTTCCTTCCTTCCTTCCTCTCCCTCTCTTCTGTCTCTGTCTCTCGTGTGTATATCTCTCTGTGTGTGTCTCTGTGTCTCTCTCTGTGTGTCTCTGTCTCTGTCTATCTCTGTGTGTGTCTCTGTCTGTGTGTATGTCTCTATGTGTGTCTCTCTCGGTCTGTCTGTCTGTCTCTGTGTCTATCTCTCTGTCTCTGTCTCTATGTGTGTCTTTGTCTCTGTCTCTGTCTCTCTGTGTGTGTGTCTCTCTCTCTGTGTGTGTGTCTCTCTCTCTCTGCCTCTCTCTCTCTGTGTCTCTGTCTGTGTGTATGTCTCTTTCTATGTGTCTCTCTCTCTGTCTGTCTGTCTCTGTGTCTATCTCTCTGTCTCTGTCTCTTTATGTGTGTCTTTGTCTCTGTCTCTGTCTCTCTCTGTGTGTATCTGTCTCTCTCTGTGTGTCTCTCTGTGTGTGTCTCTCTCTTTGCCTCTCTCTCTCTTTGTCCCTCTCTCTGTCTGTCTGTCCCCACCTTTCTAACTGGATCTACAGTGAGGAAGAGAATGTCAAGAAACTGGCCAGCACGGAAGTGCCCTCTTCTGAATGGAGGCAAGGCATGTAGATAGGTGTGTTGCTTTCTGACAGCTTTCATTGAGAAGATACCCGTGAACCTGCTTCATTCCTCACCTACCTTCCCAATGAGAAGGAAACATGACATTGGTGTTCATGGGTCTGTTCCTCTACGTGAACATAAGTTGATTTACTGGCTGACATGTGCTGACTTTGAGAAAAACAGGGTGAATATTGTACGCAGAGCAAAAGGCAAACACAGGTGAGTGGATTTAGCTCTTCAGGGACTTGTGTTCATCCAGGTCGATGTAGGACATTGCCCTGTTTAGTGTCTTCTATCTCTCCTCCTCATCTTAATTGAGGAATAAAGATATCCAAAGGGCAGAGTTGGTATTGCTTTAAATTTTATTTTTCTTAAGATGCTGTAATTGAAACTTTCACCTAAGTTCACAGGGAGTCCTCGACTTATGGCTTACGACTTGCTGCATAACAATTCAAAGTTACACATTAGATCTGCTTTGAGGTTACTGATGAGCCGGATTCAGAACTGAGCCTCGCCATGGTCACATGACCAAACTTTGCTGTCTGGCAACCAGGCTGCATTTAAGGCTGTTTGTGGCATCCTGCGGTCACATGACCACGTGTTACAATGATTTTGCAGAAAAATTTTAATTCCACAAAGTAAAACAGCTGTGGTGGTGCAATGCAGTGGTGGTATTCTACCAGTTCAGCCTGGTTCTGGCATACTGGTAGTGGCGAAGATCAGCCAGCAGAGAACCAGTTCACTCCAAGTCTCTCCCATGCTCTGCAGTTGGGCCTATCCACCTGCCCCTGCTCCTGGTTCCTTTTTAACCTCTCAGCTGTTTGGCGTGGCAGAGTGGGTTGCTGTTCTAAACAGCTGAGAGGTGCAGGAGGTTAGTTTTCACTGTTTTTAACACGTGTGCGAAGTGCACATTTGGCATGCCTGTGCAATCCCACTCCTGCAGCCACACCCACCAAGCCACGCCCACAGAACCAGTGGTGGGAACTTTTGAAGCGCATCATAGGTGCAATGGTAAGAATGCAGCATTGCAGGCTAATTCTGCCAACTGCCAGCAGTTTGATTCTCACCAGCTTGAGGTTGGCTCAGCCTTCCCTCCTTCCGAGGTCAGTAAAATGAGGACCCAGATTGCTGGGAGCAAGAGGCTGACTCTGTAAACCATTTAGAGAGGGCTGTAAAAGCACTGGGAAGCGGTATATAAGTCTAAGTACTATTGCTAGTTCTATTGCTCTTCCTTTTCCCTCCCTTCCATGGTGCACAATGGTTAGAATGCAGTATTGCAGGTTGACTCTGCCCAATGCCAAGAGTTCGATCCTGACCAGCTGGAGGTTGACTTCCAAGCTCAGTAAAATGATTGTTGGGGGCAAGAGGCTGACTCTGTAAACCATTTAGAGAGGGCTGTAAAAGCACTGGGAAGCGGTATATAAGTCTAAGGGCTATTGCTGTTCTAGTTTTCAGCAAAACGGCACCCATAACAAACCATTGATTTGTTCGTAAAAACAGATTGGTCACATAACCGACCCATATTACAATCACAATTTATGACCGTGAGGGGCAGGCTCTGTTACAGTCACAACTCAAGGACTAGCTTGTATGGCTTTTCAAGAAGTTTTTTTTTAATGCTATTCCTTCCTTTCAAAATACTCTTCTTAGAGCATTCAGAATCTCTTTTCATTTGGTTTTCCTCAAGCTGAAAACTCCTGAAACAGCCTTTAAGGTTAATTCATCTTTTGAGGATGAAGAATCTGACCAACTAACAGTCAAAGGAAATTAGTAGGAGATAAGAAGGAATTCAAGGTAGGCTGGACTTAGATCTTTTCCAGACTTTCATGGACTCGTGACTTATGATGTGCTTGACTCCTCCTTCGGGCTCAACCTGGTCATTTCTCAACCTGGTCATTTCCTACATCGCAAACATGAATCTTCTTATAAATCACATGCTAATTTTTATTTTGTTTTGGGGACAAGCAGCCCGTTCATTTTGCATTTGGCTTGCTTCTCCAACACCAGCTCCCCCCACTCCCCAAAGCCTGATGTCTCTATAGTGAAGAAACCTATTCCTGCTTTTTATTGGAAATGATGTGGAGAAATGAAGCTAGCCGAGCCACTTTTAGAGGAACCCAGCAAAGCATTAAGACAGTGCCAGGTCAAATGGAAAGAGGAAATATCTAATGCAGCTCTGTCACCTGAAGGGAAAGCAAAGAACACTCAGAGCCAAATGCAATTGAAGCGGAAGGGACAGGAATCAAATCATAGGCCTATTGCTTCTATCTTCTCAAAATCACTTTTAGGTTAATGCTAGGAGGGGCAGATTTGGAAGGAGAAGGGAGGGAGGGAGGGAGGGAAGAAAGAAAGAAGGACAATGGAGGGAGGGAAGGAAGGAGATGGGAATGAGAGGAAGGACAAAGGGAGGGAGGGAAGGAAGGAGGAAGGATAAAGAGAGGGAGGGAAGAAGGACAGATGGAGGGAGGGAAGGTAGGAGATGGGAATGAGAAGAAGGACAAAGGGAGGGAGGTAAGCAAGGAAGGAAGAAGGATAAAGAGAGGGAGGGAAGAGGGGAGAGAGGAAGAACAGAGGGAGGAAGGGAAGGAAGGACAAATGGAGGGAGGGAAGAAAGGAAGGAGATGGGAATGAGAGGAAGAAAAGGAAGGATAAAGGGTGGGGGAAGGAAGGAGGAAGGATAAAGAGAGGGAAGAAGGAGAAAAAGAGAGGGAGGAAAGAGGAAAGGAAGAAAGGAGGTGGGAATGAGAGGAAGGAAAGAAGGAAGGACAAAAAGAAGGAAAGAGAAAGAAAGGACAAAGGGACGGAGGGAAGGAAGAAGGAAGGAAAGGAAGGAAGAAGAAGGATGAAGGAAGGAAAGAAGGACAAAGGGAGGGAAGGAAGAAGGGAAGGAACAAAGGATGGAAAGAAAAGAAGAAGAAAAGGAGAGAGGTCAGAGAACCACAAATCTGCGCTAGGCCTAATTATACTGGATCACTGAGGAATACCAAGTAGAGAGAGAAATTGCCACATGCATTTGTTTCCTTTTCAAAATAGCTTTGTTAATGTTAATGTTTCAGCTAGCTAGTCTTCCACCCTATTTCTGCCAACCTGGCTTGGCAGCACCATTCACACCAGACCATTTCCACCACTATCCTGCAAACACCGGTTACATTTTGCAGCTCAGAGCCTCTAAATTAGCCTTCTTTTTCTTTTCCAAGGGCTGCTGTTGCCTCGACTTCCTTTTGTTCCATGCCACACGCACGCTTGGTGGGAGATAAAATATATATGCTTTGAAGGAGCAACAAGGCGGAATATCATTGGTGCGGAGACCGCTCAAACATAATCAAAATTCTCTTTTGTGCAGAAGGCAGTTCGACATTTCTCAAAGCGGTAAAAAGAAAAAGGAAAAAGAAAAAAGGAACGGCTATCAATCTGTTAAAAACGGAGAGATGAGGAACTGAAGGGAGCAAATTAAAAGAGGCAGCAAAAATAGTTCAGTTTTGCCATGAAGGTTACACATTTCTGTATTCTGAAAATGCCACAATCTAAGGAAGGCTGGGTTCCAGGATAGCAAATACCATACGTGTTACAGGTTTTTTTTTTTTAGAGCAGGATTTGATTGTTCTTTCTACTCTCCCTGGATATATTTTCTACTACCTGGGCGATTTTACTTTCATTAAAGGAAGCACTGAACCTGGAAACATAGCTCAGGGGTATTGTAATGGTATGTGTGAAACATCTTGGGAGGTGGGGAAAGAGATGCTGCCAAGGGCATGAGTGGTCAGATAAGAGACTGCTTAGGCCACAGATGGATAATGGGCAAGGTAAGGAACTCCAAAGAGACCCTCCCAGTGGTGGGATTCAAATTTTTTTTTTTTACTACCGGTTCTGTGGGCGTGGCTTGGTGAGTGTGGTGTGGCTTGGTGGGCATGGCAGGGGAAGGATATACTGCAAAATCCCCAATCCCTCCCCATCCCACTAACCTGCTTTCCAGCTCCGTTCTCCTGTGCTGGGACTCAATGGGAGGCAGAGAAGAGATGGGGTTGGCGGGGCCAGTCAGAGGTGGGATTTGCCGGTTGTCCGAACTACTCAAAATTTCCACTACCAGTTCTCCAGTACTGGTCAGAACCTGCTGAACACCAACCCTGGACCCTCCCTAGTCTCTTGGGCTGTAAAGGAAATGGTTGTAATGGCATGTGAGAAAGACCTTGGGAGACAATTAGAAGAAAAGCTCCCTAGAAAATGATAAGATAAGAGACAGCATAGCCCGCAGCTGCATAATGGGTGGAGAAAACATTCAGAAGAGACCCTCCCTAGTCTCTTGGGCTGTAAATGAGATGGCTGTAATGGCATGTGAGAAAGACCTCAGGAAATGAGAAGAGATGCTCTCTCGGGAACAGTCAGATCAGAGATTGCTTAGCCCTCAACTGCATAGTGGGTGGAGAAACACACTCAGAAGGGACCCTCCCTAGTTTCTCATCCTGTAAAGGAGGCAGCTGTAATAGTATGTGACAAAGACCTTGTGAGATGGGGGAAGAGATGCTGCCTAAGAAAGAGTCAAATAAGAGATAGCATCGCCCAGGGGTCATCAACTTTTTGGACTTCAGAGACCAACAAATGCATAATTTTAAATCCTGTGGGCCACTAATATGAATTTTGACTGATGGTGGCTTGCTGATATTTTCCCATGGTCTCTGTAGAAAGCAGCAGAGACCCTGGGAAAATCCCAAAAAAAAGTCTGCAGGAAAATTCCCCACCTTGTTTTCCTACCAATCGATCATTCTTTATTCTTTACCGTCTCCATCTCCATTCTCTGGGGGAGAGAGAGAGACTTTTGGCTTTATGCAAGGAAAGCAGCAGAAGCTGCAGAAGTCTTTCTTTCTCTCCCCCAAACTCTGCCAGAAATGAGTCTTTGCCAGCTCAGCTTCTTGGAGCAGGAGGCCTCGCAGGGTCCCAAAGATTCATTTCTGGCAGAGTTTAGGGGAGAGAAAGAAAGACTTTTGTTGCTTTCCTTGCGTGCAGCCAAAAGCGGAAGAAGAAAGAAGCGGGAAGAAGCAGCCCGGTGGCCAGGCAAGTTCCCCCTTCCCCCCCTTTCCCCCTCCCCTCACTACCTCATGTTGTTCACAACACAAGCAATGCAAGCCTTGTGTTCCAGTGGGCCATGTGGGCAGTGCAGTCTTGTGTTCCCGCACAGCCTGGATTAATTGCTTTGCGGGTGACATTTCTCTGTGACCACCAAAATTTTCTCACGGACCACCAATGGTCCCTGACAATGGTCACTGGTTGGTGACCACTGGCATAGCCTGCAGCTGTATAGTGGGTGGAGTAGGAGGCTGAGAAGGGACCCTCCCTAGTTTCTCGGGCTGTAAGAGACAGTGAAAGAATTATACTTTCAGGCTTACAAGATTCTGTTAATGTAGCTTTACAATACAGTAGAATTAGCTTATCTGATTGTGTTTCCTGCCCGATCTCCTGAATGTGGATGACATCAGTCTTGCAAATCTGAAAGTACAAATATCCCAGCATCTTCTTTACAGCCTGAGAAACTAGGGATGCTCTCTACTGAGGGTCTTGCCTTTGCCATTATGCAGCTCTGGGCTAGGCTGTCTCTTATCTGACTGTTCCCTAGGCAGCATCTCTTCCTCCCGTCTCTCAAGGACTTTCCCACATTCCATCATTTTGATAGTCCGCTATTGTCCAGTAGTTGGTGTTTCACTCAGAAAGATCATAGCAGAATGGAGCAGCCTAACAATTCCATGAATGAATGAATGAATGAATGAATGAATGAATGAATGAATGAATGAATGAATGAAGGATCAAATCAGCTTGAGGTTCATCCATCCATCACCTCCTTTAGACGCAATATCAGAGTTATTCCCAAGAAATGTCAATTATAATTGACAATAATTATAATTTTCAATTATGTCAACTGTCAACTGTCAATCATAATTGCTTTTTTTAAAAAAAGACCTTTGAAATGGCTTTCTCTTCCTTAGAGTTTAACCCAATAGGCTGCATCTTCCCAACAGCTGTTCTACAGCTTCTCTCCCTCTGCCAAATCTTAGCAACTGGTATCTCACAAGATAAATTCTCCACAGGGAGAAGCATTCCTCCTAGAGACTCAAGCATTTAATTTGGTTTAAAGCAGGAAGCACCTGGATTTTACCAGTATTCACTAAATACTTGGCAGTTCTCCCTTCAATGGCTTATCCTGTTGTGAGAAACTCGGAAGCATTGGTTCTGCAGATATATGATGAATGAAATGGGAATGGAGAAGGAGATAAGGAAGGAAGATAGAGAAAAGAAGAAGGAAAGAAAGGAAGGAAAGAAAGATGAATAATGGATAAAAGGGGAAGGGAAGGGAAGGGAAGGGGAGGGGAGGGAAGGGAAGGGGAGGAAGGAAGGAAGGAAGGAAGGAAGGAAGGAAGGAAGGAAGGAAGGAAGGAAAGATGAATGATGGATAAAAGAGGAAAGGAGAGAGAGAAAGTGGTAAAGAGAGAGAGGAAAGGAAACAAAGAAGAAAGGAATGAAAGAAGGATAAAAGGGAGTGAATTAAGGATAAAAAGGGAAGGAAGAAGGGAGGGAAGGAAGGAAGGATTTTATTTCTTAAGATTACAGTACAAAGCTTCCTTTTTCCCTCTGTCCAACTATTTCCTGGCCCTCAAAAACTAAGTCGCGAGAGCATTTATTGATTTTTTGGTTCATTTCTTTCACGCAAAAAGCCTACAAGGGTTTCCCCCAGCCCTAACGACCTCTATTGCCTTTTCTGCAACGAAAGGTGTTCCTTCTACCCTCTCTGTGAGCCCCATCCCCTTCACCAGCTCTTCCTCCATCGGTGGGGAAGTGGGGAACCCAACGGCCCATGGTCTAATCGAGAAAGACAAGGCAAAGGTGGCAGGAGTCAGACAGATGGCAGGAGAAGACCGGGTTTTTTTGCATTGCTGATGTTGACAGTGCAACTTCGGTGTGCACAGAGCGGTCCACTTCAGTGCACAGAACATAGGCTGCTCCTTTTCCAAGAGTCAAAAAACACCCCCTCCTTCTCCTCTGTTCTCGCCAATGCTAGAAAATTGGTTTTTCCCCTCCCTTCCCTTGAGCTTTCTGTCCTCTAAAATAGCTCCGTATTCTTCTTTCCCAATCTTAAGGAAGGTTCATATTCTCAGCAGGCCTCATAAACCCCATGCTGTTGCTATAATGATTGCCCAAAGGACCCAAGATTTGGGACCGAGTGGCAGCTCTGTTAGAAAAACAAACCGCCTCCCATTGGTTAACTGAGTTGGGAGGTTACAGTCCTCAGAATAAAAGAGTTGGAAGGGTCCAACCTCCTGCTTAAGTGGGAGACATCCATACCTTTCCAGCGGTTGTCCGCTCTCTAGATTTCTCAATATTTTGGGAAGTAACTTAGCTTATTCTGGACCAATTCAAAAGCATGGACTTTGGGGAGCAATGCTATCAATTCCGTACCAAATCAAGGAATGTTTCATCGATTTTGCAAATTACCACTTGGATGACTCGAATCCCCCAACCAGTTGAATGGGGTATCTTGAACGAAAGAGCACTCCTACTCTTATTCCTTGGAGTAGGCCAGGCCAGTGCAAGTAAAGCTACTTTATTGTAACAGAATAACAGAGTTGGAAAGGACCTTGGAGGTCTTCTAGTCAAGCCACTTACTCAAGCAGCAAACCCTATGCCATTTCAGACAAATGGCTGTCCAGTCTCTTCTTAAAAACACCCAGTGCTGGAGCATTTACAACTTCTGGAGGCAAGTTGTTCCACTGGTTAAGTGTTCTAACTTAGGAAATTTCTCCTTGGTTCTAGTTTGCTTCTCTCCTTGATTAATTTTCATCCGTTGCTTCTTGTGCTTTGGAGAATAGCTTGACTCCCTCTTCTTTGGGGCAGCCCCTCAGATACTGGAAGATTGCTATCATGTCTCCCCTAGTCCTCTTTTTCTTAAACTACTAGACAATTCCTGCAACCATTCTTCATATGCTGAACAATTCTGCTAAACAACTAATTCCCACAACATTGTCAAACTATCTAAAAAGTCAGTATTACCAATATCATTATTCTCATCTTCCCTATTCAATATCTTCTTATCTTCTTATGACAATGACTTTGGTGCTTATCACTATTGTTGTATGTGCTTTGAGAGCTTACACACCGAAACAAATTCCTTGTGTGTCTAGTCACACTCGGCCAATAAAGAATTCTAATTCTATGTTTTAGCCTCCAGTCTCCTAATTGTCTTGATTGCTGTGATCTTTGCACACTTTCTAGAGTCTCAACGACTTTTTTTTAATATCGTGGCAACCAATGCTGAATGCAATATTCCAAGTGTGGTCTTACCAAGGCACTGTAACTTACAACAGTTTGTATAATGATGGTTCAAAGTTAGAATGGTGCTGGGGGGAAAAGTGACTTTTCACACTTAACGACTGTTGTAGCATCTTCATGGTCACGTGAATAAAATCCAGAGGCTTGGTCAGGTTTGAGAGCCAATCACCTATGGTAATTGCTACAAAATAGAGCATCTTCCATTCCTTCTGGGGATGAAATTCAAATCAGATTTTTCTCCGAGACTCCTGAGTAAAGAAGAGGTTAGCTGGCGATAACCTCTTTGGTTTCCCCTGGTCATGTTTGTAAGAAGTGGAGTTAGGATCTGGGCAGCTTAATTATGTTTTCTCTTTTACCTTCTGCTCCAAGGAAAGATCAATAATTAGGGCAATAAAATGGTAAGGATAATTGCAAGCCTCTATATCAGGGGTCTCCAACCTTGGCCCCTGGAAGCCTGGTGGACTTCAACTCCCAGAATTCCACAGCCAGCTGGGAGTTGAAGTCCGCCAGGCTTCCAGGAGCCAAGGTTGGAGACCCCTGCTCTATATTAATAGAATTCATAAACACCAGCAGGGTTTTGTGGTCTCTCTCTCTCTTTCTCACTCTCTCCTGATCGAGAAAACTCTTTTCAAGAAACAAAACCATGCTGCAATTCCCAGACTTGGGCGACACCATGTTCATTGAGTTGGAAATATTATAAACTCATAGAGCTGGAAAGGACCTCAAAGGTTTTCTAGTCCAACCCCTTGCCCAAGGCGATAAGGTTATGTCTAGAACATAATGAAAAGAAGGACTAGGGGAGACATGATATCAGTGTTCCAATACCTCAGGGGCTGCCCCAAAGAAGAGGGAGTCAAGCTATTCTCCAAAGCACCTGAAGCAGAGATGATATTCAGCAGGTTCTGACCAGTTCTGGAGGACTGGTAGTGGAAATTTTGGAGTAGTTTGGGAAACTGCCAAATCCCACCTCTGACTGGCCCTGCCCCCATCTATTTTCTGCCTCCCATTGAGTTCCAGCTGATTGGCTGGGTCTTCTTTGGTTTCCCTGCACAGGAGAACGGAACTGGAAAGCAGGTTAGTGGGGTGGGGAGGGATTGGAGATTTTGCAGTATATCCTTCCCCTGCCACGCCCACCAAGCCACACTGACAGAACCGGTAGTAAAAAAATTGGAATCCCACCACTGACCTGAAGGCAGGACAAGAAGCAACGGATGGAAAGTGATCAAGGAGAGAAGCAACTTAGAACTTAGGAGAAATTTCCTGACAGTGAGAAAAATTAATCAGTGGCACAACTTGCCACCAGAGGTTGCTCCAACTCTGGAAGTTTTTAAAAAGATGTTGGATAACCATTTGTCTGAAGTGGCGTAGGGTTTCCTGCCTGGGCAGAGGGCTGGACTAGAAGACCTCCAAAGTCTTCCTGCTCCTATTCTATTCTATTCTCCCAGGTTAATGCTAATATGGAAATTTGCTGTCGCATCACCTTCACGTTCTAATGAATGGCATTATGCTTATGTTGACTGACAAAGGTCGTTAGGTATTGCCCGGGAATATTTGCTGTCCCTCAAACAAATCAATCAAAAGTCTGACATGCAGAAGTCAACTGAAGGTTACAGCTTCAAGACAAATATTTTGACTATGGGTAAGCTGGGCTCATCAATCACCATCCGGCCTCATGCAGTTCACTCATTTTTAGTTTCAGTCTAGTTTTGGGCCCATCAGGCCCTGTAACTGGTAAACTATGGTTACTTTAGGGCTTAGGGATGCATTAGACAATTAGTTTGTGTCCCTGAGGAACGCTGCAAATTGAACAGCGATGTGAAGTCAGCAGGGTGATGCCAAGAACGTGGTTGAGGGCTGAGAAGGTTGATCTTTTCTCTATTCTTGTACCTTTGAAGTGGAGATCAGAAGCTGATGTTTGTTTGTCCCTTAAACTAGGCTGGACGTATACCATAGTTAGATTAACAGAATTGGAAGGGACCTTGTAGGTCACCTAGTCCAACCCCTCACCCACCCAAGCAGGAAACCCGACATCGTTTCTGACAAATGGCAGTCCAGTCTCTCCTTCTTGAAAGCCTCCAGGGATGAAGCTCCCACAACTTCCAAAGGCAACTTCTGTTCCATCGGTTGATTGTTCTCCCTGTCAGAAAATTTATCCTTATTTCCAGGTTGAATCTCTCCTTGGTCAGTTTCCATTCATTATTCCTTGTCTAACCTTTGGGTGCATTGGAGAATAGCTTGACCCCTTCCTCCTCTTTGTGGCAGCCCCTCAAATATTGGAAGACTGCTATCCTGTCTCCCCTGGTCCTTCTGTTCCCTAGACTAGCCAGGCCCAGTTCCTGCAACTGTTCATCATATGTTTTAGCCTCCAGTCTCCTAAACATCCTGTTTGCTCTTCTCTGCACTCTTTCTAGAGCCTCAACATCTTTTTTTTATAATATGGTCACCAAATTGTTAGGGAATTCCTAGGGAGAATCACATCTTCATAGTTACCTAGTTTGTCCAACAAAGCCAAAGTTTAACAGATTAACAGAGTTGGAAGGGACCTTATAGGTCATCTAGTCCAACCCTCCAGCCCAAGCAGGAGACCCTACGCCATTTCTGACCTTTGGGTGCATTGGAGAATAGCTCCCCTTGAAAGCCTCCAGGGATGAAGCTCCCACAACTCCCGAAGGCAACTTCTGTTCCATGGGTTGATTGTTCTCACTGTCAGAAAGTTTCTCCTTATTTCCAGGTTGAAAGTCTCCTTCCTTCAACCCAGCTGAATCAATCTCAAGACTAGTTGTGAGTCTTCCTTCCAAGTACAGGTCCTCTACTTTTACAATAGTTCATTTAGTGACTGCCCAGAGTTGCAACAGCAGTGGAAAAAAAGTGACTTGGGACCATTTTTCACAGTTATGACCGTTGCCATTATCCCCACAGTCACATGATTTACATATGGATGCTTTGGCAACTGACTTGCATTTACGATGGTTTGCAGTGTTCCGGGGTCAGGCAACCCCCTTTTGCGACCTTCGGACAAGCAAAGTCAAGAGGAAAACCAGATTTACTTAAACCCCACCCCTCCCATGTGACTAATTGAATAACTGCGGTGATTCACTTAATAAGGGTGGCAAGAAAAGTTGTAAAACAGGGCAAAGACTCACTTCGCACATTTCTCACTTCGCAGCGTACGCTTTGGGCTCAATGGTGGTTGAAGGTTAGCCGAGGAAGTTAGAATATAAGGCCCTTGTTAACTTAGCGTGTTGCACAATTCAAAACAAATCTGATTTGTTCAATAAACACAGTTGAAGCAAACCATGGTTTAAATATGCCATACATGCTCAATTGACAGTCTCTGATAGAAACGTTTTGAAAACTGATGTGGACCAGAAATAAGATTTTAAATAAGTTTATTTCCCCCCTTTTTCTTGGACACACTCTGTGTGTGGATCTAATATTTTACCTGCTGCTGGTTGACAAGTTCCTAGAAGAAATTATTTGCCATGTTGTAGAAGGCTAAATAACTTCTCTCATATTGTTTTTGACCTGACATTTAGCTTCCTGTCTCTTTTCTCCAGCACGTAAAAAAAAAAAATATCTAGAGGGAAGATCACTAAAATAATTTGGTTCAGAGAAATTTTTCAACCCCTTCCTCTTCTTTTCAAGAGATGGGCTTCTTTTGGTAACACACTAAACAGGAAGCCCTTCAATCAATCAATCAATGTCAGAATAGAGCTGGAAGGGACCTTGGAGGTCTTCTAGTCCAGCCCCCTACTCAAGCAGGAGTCCCTATATACCATTTCAGACAAGTGGCTGTCCAGTCTTTTCTTAAAAACCTCCAGTAATGGAGCACCCACAATTTCTAAAGACAAACTGTTCCACAGGTAAAGTGTTCTGTCAGGCAATTTCTCCTCATTCATCAACCTAATTGTTTTTAATAATAAGTTGGGTGATAAAATTAAGTCCTCCTGAGGTTGTCCAATTCTGGTTTGTCCCTATGAGGAACTTGAGAAGCTGTGGCTGGTTTTTTTTTTTTTTTTTTGTTATTTTGTTTTTTTTCCCCAACAGATACACTGTTAAAACAAAGTTTGCAGTCAATGGAGAATTCCCAATAAATTAAATAGTTTGATTTTTTTTTTCCTTGCCTTTTCGTAGGGATTCATAAACACTATGATGGGGAGATAGGATCGGGCAGGTGGCTAAAAGAGGTGTGAGCAACCTCTGAGTAAGAAATGCTCACCCATGAAAAAGGCAGTCCCAAGAGAGGGCAGGGAGATTTTTAGGGGTGAATGCTTATCTATTGGGGAGTTTGCTCCTGGAATTTGCTGCAGGCACCAGGCTAGAAACCAGGAGGCTGGGAGTTCTAGTCCCACTTTAGGCATGAAGGCTGGCTGGGGGACTTTGGGCCAATCACCAGGAGATGGAGAGTTTTAGTCCCACCTTAGCCATCAAAACTAGCTGGGTGACTTTGGACCAATCGCCAGGGTGCTGGGAGTTCTAGACCCACCTTAGGCATGAAAGCCAGCTGGGGGAACCTATCACCAGGAGATGGTGAGATCTAGACTTGCATTAATGGTGAAAACCAGCTGAGGGCCTGAGTCAGTTGCTCTGCCTCAGCCCCACCTACCTCACAGGGCTGGGATGGTATAGAAATATGAGGAAGGAGGCCTGTTAGGTATGTTTCCCCTCTTGAATTATTTGTAAAACTAATAAAGGCAAGGTGCAAAATAAAAAGGAAGGAGAAAGGAAGGAGAGAGAGCGAGGGAGTAAGAGAGAAAGTATGTAGGCAAAGGAAGGGAAGGGAAGGAAAGGAAGCATGGGTACTAAATTGCAATTTAAAATGTCTGAAGGTTGAAACATGTGAGAGAATAAGAGAAACAGAAATTAAAAGTCCCATTTCAAGATGTCAAGGAATATTTGGCCTGTTCCAAGGATGCCTCCTGCGCCTTATTTTTTCCGATTCACCTCCCTCCTTCTCTCTCTCTCTCCCTCCCCCCCTCTCTCTCTCCATCTCTCTCCCTCTCTCCCTCCCCCTCTCTCTCCCTCCCTCTCTTCATCTCTCTCTCCCTCCCCCTCTCCCTCCCCCTCTCTCCTCTTTCCCCCTCTATCGATATATATATATCTTTCTCTCTCTCTCTATCTCCCTCTGCCTCCCTCCCTCTCTTCATTTCTCTCTCCCTCCCTCTCTCCCTCCCCCTCTCTCCTCCTCCCCCCTCTAACTATATATATATATATATATATATATATATATATATATATATATATATATATATATATATATAATCTCCCTCTGCCTCCCTCCCTCTCTTCATCTCTCTCCCTCCCTCTCCCTCTCTCTCCCTCCTTCCCTCTTTTCATCTCTCTTTCCCTCTCTCCCTCCCTCCCTCTCCCTCTCTCTCTCTATCCCTCCCTCTCTTCATCTCTCTCTTTCCCTCTCTCCCTCTGACTCTCTTTCCCTCTCTCTCTCCATCATTTTCTCTCCTTCCTTCCCTCTTTTCATCTCTCTCTTTCCCTCTCTCCCTCCCTCCCTCTCCCTCTCTCTCTCTCTCTCCGTCCCTCCCTCTCTTCATCTCTCTCTTTCCCTCTCTCCCTCCCTCTGACTCTCTTTCTCCCTACTTCCCTTTTTTCGTCTGTCTCCCCTTCTCTCCCTTCCTGCTACTCTCCCTCCCTCCCTCCCCCCCTCTCTCTCATCAAACAGGTGATTAAATCACCCCTCAACAGATCTTTGCCTAGCCTCAACTCAAGTTAAAGGACGGAAGATAAACCTGTCTGAGAACACAAAACCCACCATGATGGACACCCAGGTGATCATCCAGCTAATCTCCCCTTGTCCCATTTTAGCACCGGCTTTTCACAAATAACTATCGATCCGTCACTTGCGAGTCACAAATCCTCGCTTAATTCTCAGAGGAGAAGCGCCGGGAGGATAGAGGAGGTACTGCGGTCTTCCTATGTCACAATCTCTCTTGAAAATCTCGCCGGCAATATTATCCCCTCTGGGTGCCATGCCGTGCTGCAGTTTTTATCACCTTTTTTTCCTTCTTCCCCAGGACAATGAAATACATCCTTCCACCTTCTCCTTTTTTTTCTTCTGCAATCTTCTGCTTCTGTTAGCCTTTGAGTCTAATCATTATTACTGCCATACAAGGAATGGAGCAGCATCAATATATCTGGAAGCAGGGAGGAAAAATAGGCACTGAGTGTGATAAAAGAAGGGGGAAAGGTAATCTTTTACCTAGAAATAAGGAGGAATTTTCTGACAGGGAGAGCAATCAACCAGTGGAACAGAAGTTGCCTTCAGAAGTTGTGGGAGCTTCATCACTGGAAGCTTTCAAGAAGAGACCAGACTGCCATCTGTCAGAAATGGTGTAGGGTGTCCTGCCTGGGTGGGGAGTTGGACTAGATGACCTACAAGGTCCCTTTCAAGTTTGTTAATCTGTAATCTGTAATCTCTTGAGGTCTCTGGCACCTAAACCTTGGTGTGTTGTTGCTGTCCTCTGCGAAGGCTCAACCACGCTCGCCCTCCCATGAGAAGCCCAACTCTATCCCCCGATGAAGGCGGCCCAAACCACTCAAAGGATGGACTCATCCTTGGAGACAGAAAATGCTTTCCTTGGGGTAGGTCCATCATGGCATGTCACAAAATGTTTCATCACTAGGCAGAGATTAAATGCAAGGAAAGAATTTCTGCTCCAGCAGTTACAACCAGGGGTGGGATTGTACCAGTTCGCACCTATTCGCTAGAACCAGTTAACAGTCTAAGCAGTTCGAAGAACCGGTTGTTAGAAGAAATTATGGGCCTAATCCTGTAAGGAAGGCAGGAAGGAAACGTTCTGGTGTTGCTTACAGAAACTGCCTCTCCGTTAACCCTTATTACATTCTTGGCAGGACTAAACTTCCTGTCTCAGGAATTTCCCTGGAGTTTTATTTTCCCCTCCTTTGCTGGTACCTTGCTTGTGTGGAGTGACCATTCAAAGTTACAATGGCCCTGAAAAAAGTGACTTAGGACCATTTTTCACACTTACGACTGTTGCAGCATCCCCACAGTCATGAGAGGCCAGGCGAGGAGATGCGTGCCTTGATGTGAGTGATGTTGAGTTGGCCACAAGCAGCCAATAACATGACCACCAAAGTCATGTCCACCCAGTCACATGACCACCACGCCAAGCCCACCAACTAAGCCATGCCCACAGAACTAGTTGTTAAAAAATTTGAGTTCCACCCCTGGTTACAATGCGTGGTTTCTCTGCAATCAGCAGGATGTTTCAAAGTGAGTGAGAGGCTATACTGTATTAAAGAAGCTTTGGATACGGTTGGTGCAAACCGATCTTCTTAAACTCAACTCAGCACTGACATGCTGAGCCAGGGAAGGACTTTTCAAGGACAGCGGTGAACAATATAGAATCATAGACTCATAGGGATGGAAGGGAGCTTGGAGACCAATGGTTTTTCTCCCATCTTTTCTTGAAAACCTCCAGTGAAGGAGCACCTGCAATTCCAGGAGGGAAACTGTTCCACTGATTGATCCTCCCCACTGGCAGGAAACATGCCCTTATTTCTAGGCTGGCTCTCTTTGCGAGCTTCCATTCTGTTGCTTCTTGTATCTCCATGGATGGTCAAGTTGCTTGCATCTCTGTTGCACGTTGGGTCAGTTATGAACATTAGGATGGTGGTCGTGGGTGAGCTTCTTGGGTTTCCACAATTGTACAAGACCTATACAGTACAAGAAGAAGAGAAGGCCAAAGAGCCAGAAGAAGTGGACCCAGAAGAAGATGGAAGGGCAACTTCAAAGACACACTACAGCAGCAGCATCAAATAACAATGGTTGGGGACAGAACAGGAAGAACCAGAACTTTCTATCTCTCCCTCAACACCCAAAGTGGCTAAAAAGGTAGGAGAAGAAAGAGGAGAAGGAGAGGGAGGAGGAGGAGGTAGTGGTGGTCTTGGAGAACTTTGAGGTATACACTCAATGTAAGGGAGTTTGTTGAACACTGCCCTATGAGGGGGAGGAGGAGGAGGAGAGGAGGAAGGGGAAGGAGAAGGAGAAGAGTAGCAGCAGCAGTCCTGGGTTGGAAGAAATGTGTCCTTTAGAGGCTTCCTAGTGGCAATTTTTATTCAAGGGGAGACTTACAAGCATTATATCAGCCAACAGTCACAGTCTAAAATGCCCAAACGTCCTGCTTGGTTGGTTCCTGTTGGCCCTACAAGAAGTATCGATGCAAATGCTGCCTAAGCCCAGACATTTATTCACAATTTACTGCTCATTTTGTTCTGAACGATGTTTAGAGAAGGGTGATGTGTCTGGCCTAATGAAGTGATAAACAGCTGGCGAAGCTGAGCTGGTGAAGCTTCAGAAGCTTTCTTTTTAATACCTGCAGAAGGTTACTGCCAACATCTATCAGTTCACATCTGTCACCCACTGGCAGTTGTGCTTAATTAAGAGAAGGATCTTTGTGAGATAATTACTACTGTGCAATCTTGCCCTTTCTCCAAAGGGCTCACAACAGCAAGTGCCACATCCTCTCCTTGAAGCTCACAATAGCCCTGGGAAATAATCATTGTCCCAATGCAGCTCTGTAAATCTTGGAAACACAAACAGGATTGTAATTGGAATCAAGAGAGCTCTGAGTTAGGGGCCCACCTGATCTTGAAAAACTAAACAAGCTATGACTAGATAATCATCAAGATCTCCTGGATGGGAGGTTATCCTAACAAGAATTTGTTTTTGTTTGGTTTTTTTACCCCTAGGGACAACTTTCAGAGCGCAAAGCTTTCTTTTCAAGGTCAGTGTCAGGTTTCCAAGTAATACATCCATTGCAAGCAAGACTCCAAGGCAATGGAATTCCTCCCAAGAATACTTTTATTGGAAATATCACACTGGCACGTATCTGATGAAAACTGACTCAGCTCCCGTGGTTTTTCACTTAATTAAAAGCAAAAGATTCTCTCCTTTCTCAACACAATCAGTCACATGGTTCAATCATTTGGCGGTCCGACAACCGAGTGGCATCACTCCGCCTTCTTCCTGTTCTGTCCTAGGCTTCCCCAAAAAGCACTAAGCAAACTCTGTGTTCCAGCAAAACCTCTTTTTATTAAATGAAAGTGAATTTATTGCATTCACATTCAGCCAACGGCCTGGCAAACAGTCTTGCAAAAGTGTATTATTAGCTCAGGCCTTATCTGTCTTGGAAAGCTCCCCAGTAAATAGTTCCACACACAGTGCTGACAGGGAAGGGCTAGGCACAGAGTCCCTCGGTTACACAGACAAATCTTCACAAGGTTGGAACAAACGAATGAATGGTTTCCTGCAAAAGGCCCTCCCCTTTTGCTCCTCTTTTAATCCTTATGGGAGGGGCCATTCATCATCC
This sequence comes from Hydrophis major, assembly GCA_033807585.1. Taxonomy (NCBI): domain Eukaryota; kingdom Metazoa; phylum Chordata; class Lepidosauria; order Squamata; family Elapidae; genus Hydrophis; species Hydrophis major. The sequence goes on from CM066339.1 coordinate 9,809,128, forward strand.
ACCTGTGCCCTTATTCCCACCTCGACCCTGAGTTCTTAATTGTTCCTTCCTTTTGGCAGCTCTGCTCATGCATAGGCTGGGAACTGGTTCCAGAAGCTCCCCTGCCTCACTGCTGTCCAACTCCAAAGGCAGCTGATGACTGCCAGCCTGCCCTGGCCCCATCTCTGCCTCTGACATAGAGCCCTCATCCAAGCCTTCCTCAGCCTCCAGGACTGGCCCAGGTTCCTCCCCAACCTCTTCACTGTCCAACCCTGCTGCCAGCTCCAACAACTGCCAGTGGGCCACAACACTTCCAAACAGGTGTGACTATGTCCTTGGTTCCCAAGAGAAAGTATTTTGTTTTGACTACAAAATTCCTCTTATCTCAAATCCCCCCCCCCCCCAATGTCGCTCAGCCCCAGGGTGGCAAGACTGAAGTGGAAAAAATGGCTTTGGTCAGATCAGCTTCAGGGTTGACAGTCAGTTGTCCAGCTTGTTTTAAACAGGCATCCATTCCTCTGGCTCAAAGCTTTTGTCTACTCGTGACAGATCAGTGATGGCCTTTGACAAAGTCCTTCCGATGTTCCCTCCCAATCTTCTAATCTTCCTCCCAATCAATTTCATTAGCTGGAATTTGGAAGAGAGATGTAGCTCATGAATCACTCGTCCTCCAGACTCTTCATAACTTGGAAAATGTTTCTACCATCTTCTTGCCATCTTTCCGCCTTTCCCTAAATCAATCTTGTTCATGTTCTACTCGGTCTTAAACAAAGGAGGTATCATGTTTTATAAATGAACGAAGATACATCAATGCCACGGGCTGGTCCCTCTTGAATTATTCTCGATAAACAAAACATGGTGCAGGGATGGAGGAGGAGGAGAAGAATTTTGGTAGAAAGATGTTTCTGTTCTGATATTGTAGAGGTCAGCTGGAAAATAGAAGCAGTTGAGAACATCCAAGACATAGGAGGTAGAATATGCCTCAAGGTGATGCATAGAGTCCACCTTTCAAGCTAGCATAATAGAATCTCTACTGTGTTGAATTCAAGAGCGACTGATTTTTATATGGGTACTCCTCGACTTTATGACCACAATCAAGCCCAACCTTTATGTTGCTAAGTGTTGTAAGTTCAGGACTACCTGTGCTGTTGAGCTCTGGGGGAATCCATATTTCCGTTCTAAAAGAATCAAGGAGAAAGACTTAAGGGATGCAACCACCCAAAAAGAGATTGGGGGAAGACAGATTCAAGACAAAATCTAATCTGGGTTTCTTTTTGTTTGCATGTACCTGCAGTGAACATGAGAGTTATAATTAATTATTTTCCAATACTCTATGTTATGATGTTCCTCTTGTAATACGTATGATGCTATAATTTGGAGGCAGGGTTGGAAGGAACCTTGGAGGTCTTCTAGTCCAACCCCCTGCTTAGGCAGGAAACCCTATACCACTTCAGACAAATGGTTATCCAACGTCTTTTTAAAAACTTCCACTGTTGGAGCATTTACAACTTTTGGAGGCAGTTTGTTCCACTGATTAATTGTTCTCACTCACAGGAAATTCCTCCTTAGTTCTAGATTGCTTCTCTCCTTGATTAATTTCCACCTGTTGCTTCTTGTCCTGCCTTCTGGTGCTTTGGAGAATAGCTTGACTGCCTCTTCTTTGGGGCAGCCCCTAAGATATTGGAAGACTGCTATCATGTCACCCCTAGTAAGGGAGGTTGTTGAACATGACCCCATGGGGAAAGGAAGGAGGAGAAGAGAAAGAAGGGAAGGAAGAAGAGGAGGGGGATAAGAAGGTCTTGGATAACTTTGAGGTTTACCCAAGGTAAGAGACGTTGTTGCACATGGCCCTATTGGTTTGAGGAAGGGGGAAGAGGAGAAGGAGGTCTTGGAGAACTCTGAGGTCTACACTCAAGGTAAGGGAGGTTGTTGCACATTGCCCTCTTGGGGAAGGAAGGCGGAAGAGGAGAAGGAGGTCTTGGAGAACTCTGAGGTCTACACTCAAGGTAAGGGAGGTTGTTGCACATTGCCCAAAGGTGGAAAGAGGGGCAGGAGGACGAGGAGGAGAGGAAGGAGAGGGAAGAGGAGAAAGAGAAGGAGAGGAAGAATAGTAGTAGAAGTAGTAGTTGCTGGAGATGAGGCATCTTTTGAGACTAACATCATCAGCCACTTCACTTCCCATCTAAAATAGCTTTTACTCTCCAGGACTAACCCAATTGTGAGTCCCACAGAAGCTTCAAAATCACGATCGTCTTAATCTCATTGGGCTCTTCTGCTGACTGGGCAACCAGGTGACATATTTGTGTCAAAAAAGAGAAAATGAAGACCATACAGCAGGAGGGAACTGCTTCTCCACTCCACTGCAATGTTGTCTAATTTCCCATAAACGCACTTGATGTTTGAATGCGTCGAAAAGCAAATTTCTTCTCCCTGCTCTTTTCCGGCTGTTAAATTCCTGCTGTGTAAAGTGTTTTCTATTCAAATTACTGCTTGTTTAGGACAATTCAGCCACGGAGTAAGTGAGCTAATTGGAGCCTGTGGGATTCTTAACACTCTGCTCGGTTTAATTCACTTACAGACAACTAGTGAACTATTGTTTTGCCTTTCTGCCTTTCCTCAGAATAACAGAGTTGGAAGGGACCTTGGAGGTCTTCTAGTCCAACCCCTGCTCAAGCAGGAAGCCCTGACTATATCATTTTAGTCCAGTCTCACTTTGAAAGCCTCTCTCAACCAGTCCTTGAGTATTGAACAAGCTGTCCCACTGATTAATTGTTCTCCCTGATAGGTGATTTCTTGTTCATTTTACGTTGCTTCTCTCTTTGATTAGTTTCCATCCGTTGTTTCTTGTCCTGCCTTTGGGTGCTTTGGAAAGGAAGTTGACCGCCCTCTTCTTTGGGGCAGCCCCTCAAATACTGCTATCATGTCACCCCTAGTCCTTCTTTTCTCTAGACGAGCTGTACCCAATTCCTACAATCGTTCTTCATATGTTTTAGTCTCCAGCCTTTTAATCGTCTTAGTTGCTCTTCTCTGGACTTTTCTGCTCATCTCAAGATAGGCAGCTGTAGAAACCAATCAATCAAACAAACACTCTTATCTTTCTTTAAGGTAAAACATCACATCCCTCTTTATTTTTTAAAAAATATATTTTTATTGTTTACAACTATAAATATCAAACACAGTGCAATCGTTCTGGCATCATTCTTCCATACATACAAAGATATTACTAAACCATTAACGTTCATGTTATTAGTACAATATTCACAATCTAGGTCTATTTATCCTAACTATTTTTGTTCTGATCTTCCCTTCTCTTCTGCAACTATTGATAAAAACTTATTCCAAGTATCATAATATTCTGATTCCCCCTTATTTTTCGGTTCTAGAGTTAGTCTATCCAGTTCTCCACAAGCCAGTATTTTTCTTATTCTCTCTCTTTCTGGTGGTGTATTTTCATTCTTTCAATATTGTGCATAGACCATTCTCGCCGCTGTCAGTACGTATATTATTAAATATGTTATGCCTTTGCTGTGACCTTCTGTCATTAGTTCTGGCTTAATTTGAATATGTTCTCCTACCATTTGCTCTACCCATGTCTGAATCTGTCACCAATATTTCCTTGCTTGATTACATGTCCACCACATGTGGTAGTTTCTCTCTTCATTTTGACAAGAGCCAACAATTAACATTGTACCAAGGATGTCCTTAACACTGATCTGGAGATTCAATCTGAAGTTTCATTGATTCTGATGGTTCAGAATTTGGGGAACTCAGTTCAGAGATTTAGACTAGAGATTCTGTTGGAATCATGCTGACTTTCCAAATTGAAATGAAAAAGAGGGATTGAATCATCCAATCAGATATCTTCAGTCTGGTTTGAGTGTGTGTGTGTGTGTTTGTGCCAAATATGGATTTCTGTTGAATCAATTCAGAAACCACAATCAGAGTGACCCAATTCAACCATTTGAGCGGAACCAATTTTTTACTAATTGCTTCTATTAGGGTCCCCTAATAGGATCAATTTATAGAATAGAGCAGTGGTTCTCAACCTGTGGTTTCAGAGACCCCTGGGGGACTGTGATGTCATCACAGAGGGGTGTCCATGAAGGCTTGAAGAAATATGATTTAAATCTGGAGTTTTAGATTAACAGAGTTGGAAGGGACCTTGTAGGTTATTTAGTCTAACCCCCCACACAAGTAGGAGGTCCTACACTATTTCTGACAGATGGCAGTCTGGTCTCTTCTTGAAAGCCTCCAGTGATGAAGCTCCCACAACTTCTAAAGGCAACTTCTGTTCCATCAGTTGATTGTTTTCACTGTCAGAAAAATTCCTCCTTATTTCCAGGTTGAATCTCTCCTTGATCAGCTTCCATCCATTATTCCTTGTCTGGCCTTTGGGTGCTTTGGAAAATAGCTTGACTCTCTCCTCTATGGGGCAGACCTCAAATATTAGAACAACTGCTATCATGTCTCCCCCAAGTTTAGTCTTGGGGGGGCCGTAGTACATGGCCAACAAAGGGATGTAAACGAGAACCATGGTGAAGAAAAGGTTGAGATGTACTGTTTGTCAGCATTCCAAGTAATGCAACTACTAAAACCAGAACTCTGAGGCCAATAAATTCCTCAAGGAACATCTTTATTGGATACATCATATCGGCACAGCTAGTGAAAACTAACTCTGAAAGTTTTCCCGCATTTGTGACATTATTAAAAGAACAATTGTCTCCCCCCCACACCAAGCGTCACATGTCACATTGTCCAATTAGGATGTTTGGTGGTCACTCCTCTCCAGGCCAGATCCTAATGAGAAGGAAGGACTCCCTGGAGAAGAGCCTCATGCTGGGAACAATCAAGGGTAAAAGAAGAAGAGGATGGCAGAGAAGGAGGGGGCTGGAGGGAGTCACTGAAGCAGTCAGCGTGAGCTTCAATGGACTCTGGGGGATGGTAGAGGACAGGAAGGCCTGGAGGAACATTGTCCATGGGGTTGCAATGGGTCAGACACAACTTCCCAACTAACAACAGCCTCTCCTCCTCCAACTGTTACTTGTTGAGATGACCTTGGTTCCCACGAGAAAACTTTTTGTTTCAACTGCTAGACTTTCTATCTCCTTCCTCTTCCCTTCTCCACCCCCCCCCCAATCAACTATGAGGCAGCAAAAGAGGGCTTGAACCAGGTTCGCTTCAGAGTTGACAATGTCCAACTTGAGCAGGGGGTTAAAGTAGAAAGACCTCCAAGGTCCCTTCCAACTCATTCTGTTAAATTGGATTAGACGGGCTTTCTGAATAGAATCATACGCGTCGACGGTAAAGTTTGTTTCGGAGATGACATGGCATCCTCTTTTCTCCATGGGCGTAGCTTCAGCTTCCGAAAACTTTTTACATTTTTATCCTCTTTCAAGATAGCAATTTTTCTCCCCTTGGATTTTGCACAGGAGTGCAACATGGGCAGACCAACTGAGAAAAGATTGATGCTTTTCATCATCTATATTTATTTTAATTCCATACTGATTTAACTATGTTCCTGATCTCTCTTTCTCTCTTTGCATTGTGGCTGATCTCTTTCCTGCGAGAACATCAAACAGCAATACTTTTATTTCTCCTTTTATTTTGTCCCCAAGCCATTCAAAAAAAAAAGAAAAGAAAAAACCCAGCCTTGTAACTATTTTAAATTTTCAGACGCAATTGTACGTTCTTTGGCTGTGCTAATGTAACAAAAGACCAGCGTCAATGTAGATGAAAGGAACAGTTACCCCTTCTGGCTCACTTAGCTGTGTGAGATCACAGAATACAAGTCTAAAATAGAATTTGCTACACTTCTAACAGCAGTGGGAACTGGGGAGAGGCCTATAAATACAGAAATTGGAACACATAAAAAGAGGACAATGGAATTTAGGTTGTTTTCTATAAAACAACATCGGAAAAGCACTGCTAGGTTCAAGCAAATATATATTTATATCTCTTTCCCATGTCTTTCTCAATCAACCAATCATAATAGAGCTGGAAGGGACCTTGGAGGTCTTCTAGTCTAACCCTCTGTTCAAGAAGGAGATACATGCTCTTGAGACAAGTGACTGTCTAGTCTCTTCTTAAAGACCTTCAGTGATGGAGTACACACAACTTCTGGTGGGAAGCTGTTCCACTGGTTAATTGCTTTCACTGTTAGGAAGTTTCTCCTTAATTCTCTCCTTGATTAGTTTCCAACCATTGTTTCTTGTCCTGCCTTCTGGTGCTTTGGAAAATAAGTTGACTCACCTTTCTTCGTGGCAGCCTTTCAAGAACTGGAATACTGCTATCTTGTCACCCCCTAGTCCTTCTTTTCTCCAGAATAGCCATATCCAGTTCCTAAAACCATTTTTCATGTTTTAGTCTCCAGATCTTGTTGCTCTTCTCTGCATTTTTTCCAAAGTCTCAACATCTTCTTTTTGCCATGTGGTGACCAAAACTGAATGCAGTATTCCAGATGTGGCCTTCCTAAGGATTTATAAAGCGGTACTAAATCTTTCCTGTTAATGGCAGCTGAACACTAGGTGTTTTCCACATTGTAGTTGCTTTCTATCTTATTAACTATGTTGAACAGATCAACAGAGTTGGAAGGGACCTTGTAGGTCATCTAGTCCAACTCCCCACCCAAGCAGGAGACCCTACACCATTTCTGACAGATGGCAGTCCAGTCTCTTCTTGAAAGCCTCCCGCGATGACTCTCCCAAAACTTCCAAAAGTAATTTCTGTTCTATTGGTTGATTGTTTTCACTGTCAGAAAATGTCTCCCTTATTTCTGGGTTGAATCTCTCCTTGGTCAGTTTCCATCCATTATTCCTTGTCTGGCCTTCAGGTGCCTTGGAAAACAGCTTGACCCACTCCTCTCTGTGGCAGCCCCTCAGATATTGGAAGACTGCTATCCTGTCTCCTCTGGTCCTTTTCTTCATTAGACTAGCCAGGCCCAGTTCCTGCAAACGTTCCTTGTATCTTTTAGCCTCCAGTCTCCTAAATCACCCTGTTTGCTCTTCTCTGCACTCTTTCTACAGTCTCAACATCTTTTTTATAGTGTGGTGATCAAAACTGGATGCAGTACTCTAGGTGTGGTCTTACTAAGGCTTTATAGAGTGGTATTAGTATCTCCCTTGATCTTTATTGTATCCCTCTGTTAATGCAACTTAGGACTGCATTAGCTTTTTTGGCTGCTGCTGCACACCACTGGCTCATATTTAACTGGCTGTCCATGTGTGTCTTGACATCCTTCAAATGCATTTTTTTGACTGCTTTTCTTAGCGTTTTCTTAGCTTGCCAAAGGTCCAGAAACGTGGAATTTGACAGAGCAGGTTTAATAGACTTTAATGAGCAAATGATCTAAAGGAAATTGGAGTGAAGGTTGTATTTCCATGAAAGGGGCCACCTTCCTATTTGGAAGAAAACCCCTCCTAGGATTATTTCTGAAAGAAAGCCCAGAGAGAAAAGTTATTAAAGGGAATGACATATGACACTGAAATTATACTAGTCTGATCACGGCTTGTTGAAAGGATTATTTTAATTTAATGGCTCAATTAAACTAAATGATATTTTGGCCAAATGCCGGCACAAACCCAGAATGGGGGAAGAAAAAAAAGATCTGATTTGCAAATCTCCACCCTATCAACCAGAGCTCCTTTTAACACAATTGAGTCACTGTGAATAAAGTGATTTTTTTAAAAAATAGGAGATTGTATTTTTTTTTCCTCTTGTTCTCCCTCTTTGGAATAAATATAAACTCTACTTCCATCACTTTAGAAAGCATTTTTTTTATTCCTTTACAGGAAGGACTAGGGGTGACATGATAGCTGTGTTCCAATATCAAAACAACTGTTTTCACAATCAGTTGTTATGTTGGACAGTAATCATCAGGTTAATGAAATCTACTCACTCCTTTATGACCTTTGGATTGGGAAAGAAGCATTATTTGATGATGTTTGCATGTGAACATTTAAGATGATTAGAAATGAAGTCACATTGGGGGACTTTGTTCTGGAGAAGGGTTTATCCTCCATCTGTTTGAACATTTTGTGTTTCTCCATTTTTCCTGTGGCATTGTTTATTTGGGCCAAGTTGATCTCTCAGCAAACAGATGCACCATCGGCAAATTCAAAATGTTGGAGTAAAAAAGGAGGATTAGAGTGTTAGAAAGAGACCTCTAGGTAATTGTGAGACTGGAGCCATCTGTGGGAAGTCACCTTCTAGAGGAAGGTCTTCTGTATTGTCTCATGTTTTGAAAGAGAAGACCTCAAGGTGACTGCTTCTTTGAAGGCTGCACAGGTAATGGCTTAAAATAAACTCTTGCCTGGTCTTTTAGAGGTCCTGATTTGCTCAAATTCTCTGTTTTAGTGCATTAGGGAGGATTCCACTGAGTGGAATGAAATGTTCAGCTGTGCGAAGCATTTACAAAGTTACCCTTCTAAATGTAGAAATATGCGAGCTTCAGGTTGTCCCTCTTTGGAATAAGTATAAACTCTACTTCCATCACTTTAGAAAGAATTTTTTTATTCCTTTACAGGAAGGACTAGGGGTGACATGATAGCTGTGTTCCAAAATCTCAGGGGCTGCCTCAAAGAAGAGGCAGTCAAGCTATTCTCCAAAACACCTGAAGGCTGGACAAGAAGCAACGGGTGGAAATTAATCAAGGAGAGAAGCAACCTGGAACTCAAGAGGAATTTCCTAACAGTGTAGAATTGTGGAACGGCTTGCCTTCAGAAGTTGTGTGTACTCAACACTAGATGTTTTAAAGAAAAGATTGGAAAACCATTTGTCCAGAATGGTATAGGATTTGCTCCTTGAACAAAGTGTTGGACAAGAAGACCTCCAAGGTCCCTTTCAAATTTGTTATTCTGGTTTTTTTTTTTTTTTTTAATGATGCAGATTCTCCCATGTTTGAGCTAGCCAAATTCAACTGAAGCTGTTTTAAGCATGCTTAGAGAATGTTTTGTACTGGGGCTATTAAAATAGATTTTCAGTAGGGAGAAAAGAAGATATCTCTATCTATACAGTATTTAATTGAAAACATTATTTCACTTCAAGATGAATCAAATGATGTCATCCTAAACTTGTGATTTTGCTACTGTTTTGTAACGGAAGGTAATCTTCAGTCTCTTGGCATAGAATCCAAATTACATGGAGTATTAGTACATCTTTATAAAGCGTAAGTAAGACCACACTGGAATACTGCATCCAATTTTGATCACCATATGACAAAAAGGATATTGAAACTTTGGAAAGAGTGCAAGGAAGAGCAACTAAGATGATTCAAGGCCTAGAGACTAAAACATATGAAGAATGGTTGCAGGATTTGGGTCTGGCTAGTCTAAAGAAAAGAAGGACATGGACGGACATGATAGCAGTCTTCCAGTATTTGAGGGGCTGCCCCAAAGAAGAAAGGGTCAAATTATTCTCCAAAGCACCAGAAAGCAGGACAAGAAACAATAGATGGAAACTAATCAAAAAGAGAAGCAACCTAGAATTAACGGAGAAACTTCCTAACAGGGAGGACAATTAACCAGTGGAACAGAAGTTGCCTTCAGAAGTTGTGGGTGCTTCATCACTGGAGGTTTTTAGGAAAAGACTGGACAGCCACTTGTCTGAAATGGTATATAGGGTCTCCTGCTTGAACAGGGGGCTGGACTAGAAGACCTCCAAGGTCCCTTCCAGCTCTTTTCTGATTTTGAGAATGAAAACCACATCGCATATCCAGGTGTAGCTTTTTCCTCCAGACTTTCCAAGTACTTCTTTGTGTTTTTAATCATAATGGAGCTTATGCTCCCATTTTTATCTCTCTCTTTTCTACAAATGGGTGGAAATTGGATCATCAATTTTCCAGAATAGGCACCTTCAAGGTTTGCATGAACAAACCCAGGGCTTAATCTCATTCCGACTTACCTGTCATGCCAACAAACCAGGACTCTGCTCTATGGACATTTCACCATTCATAATCATCGGTATTTCTTTGCATCTCCAATTTCCTTCTTGTGAGAACACTTTCATCAGAGTTGGCTCTGTGCGAGATCCAGCACTGTGTCTGTTCCTTAAATGTGGATATCAGTAGCAGTTGATTTATGAAAAATGCATAAGTGTGACTGGGGAACAGCTTGTGCTTTCACACTAAATAAAACGAGAAGATAGAAGAGAGAACTCAAAATGTCTATGAATCTTATTTGGGTAAACAAATGACTGCCATAAATCTTTGTGCATGACTGCCTTTGTGGTACATCCCTGGGGGAAATACTGCAAGGAGGAGAACAGTCCCAAAAATGAAAGTAAACACCCCTAACAACCTACTTGTGCAATTAAGGAGAAAAGAAGCAAAATGGGAAATATATATTTGCAGGTTTAATTATGGACTTAGTATGGAACATACTTGGTCTCCAAGAAAAAGCTCAACTCGGCCCTTAAGTGTGGTGAACAGTGATGGATGAGCTCCTGCAAACTTGCTTCAGGTAAACGTGGATTAAGTCAAGCTATTTTTCACTTGTCCATTCAAAAAACCTAGAAAACCATAGAAGCTTGTTTATTCAGTTTGTGTATCTCAATTAATTCAGAACTCATGATGAGCATAACCAATAGAGATTGTTTCTTTAACTCTCAACTTCCAGGTCCCAAAACCCATTTCATCCCCATTACTCATAATGACTCTTCCTCTCTGATCCAGTTTATATGAAAGCTGTAGCTTTAAGATTTTCTGTGGCCCCTAAAATGCCATCTGAGCAATGTAGCTTGCTATTTTAAGGCAGGAAGTTTATAGAAACAACAGCACAAAGGCTTAAAGGAGGCTTGTTGTGGTTTTTAAAGAGTCAAGAATGATTCCACATTTCATAGGGATATATTCCTGAACTCAACTTCATCCATGGACCAACCAACCCCACTCTTCATCATAAGCATCATTGCCCTAGCTGGTGCAGCCCTTGGCCCCCACCTATCCAAAACTTGTCCATCACTCCTCTAATAGAAGCTAGACAAACTGAGGAGGTGTTGGTTGTATTGGGTAGACCAAACCCAACTAGTTAAGCTAAGTCTGCTTCATTGTAAAGCTATGTTAACAGAATCTTGCGACTCTGAAAGTATAGATCTCCCACCATCTCTTTTATAGCCTGAGGAACCAAGGGACGGTTCCTCCTAAGCCTCTTCCCACTCATTATGCATTTGTGGGCTATGCGATCTCTATTCAGCCATTCCTCAGATCTGTTTGCTCCATCTCCTAAGGCCGGGGTCTTCAAACTTGACAACTTTAAGACTTATGGATTTCAACTCCCAGAATTTCTCCTCCAGTCAGGTTAGGTCAGGAATTCTGGAAATTGCTAAGTTTGAAGACCCTTGTCCTAAGGTCTGTCCCATATAGCAATAGCCCTTATATGCCACTTCACAATGCTTTTAAGGCCCTCTCTAAGTGGTTTACAAAGCCAGAATCTTGCCCCCAACAATCTGGGCCCTCATTTTACCAAACTTGGAAGAGTGGAAGGCTGTGTCAACCTTGAACTGGTTCAGAATCGAACTGCTGGCAATGGGCAGAGGTTGCCTGAAATACTGCATTCTAACCACTGCATCACCATGGAAGGAAGAGAGAGAGGAAGGAAGGAAGGATGGAAAGGCAATAGCAATAGCACTTAGATTTATATATCGCTTCATGGTGTTTTACAGCCCTCTCTAAGCAGTTTATAGAGTCAGCATCTTGCCCCCAACAATCTGGGTTTCCTCATTTTACTGACCTCAGAAGGATGGAAGGATGGGTCAACCTTGAGCCTGGTGAGATTTGAATTGCCAAACTGCAGGCAGCCAGTAGGCAGCAGAAGTAGCCTGTAGTACTGCATTCTAACCACTGCTCCATATACCATTACAGGAAGCCTTTTTGGCAACCAGCTAAGAAACAAAAGTGATTCTTTTCCAAGTACGATCTTTGCCAACTTCTCTTTATCAAGATTTGTGAAGATGAAGGGGACGGCATTGCAAGAATGCCACCAACCGAACTAAGCTGTCACTCTCTTTTGGTTATTCCATCCATCGTGCATTTCAGAGCATTGTTACCGATTTGTGCTTGACAAACCTAGAACCCATTGCAATGGAACTGCAAACTGAACTAGAGTTTCTTTGGGTTCCTTTCTGAAGAACTTGGATATGCTGATCTAAGAAGGGAACATCTCATTTTGCCATGGAATGGGACACCTGTCCTTTGTGTTTATGATAATGCATCTCTCTCTAGAGTATGAAGCCAGCAGAATTACTTTATGCCAAACCAAAAAATAACACCACATTCCTTACAACCAGGTAAAGATAAAGGTTCCCCTCGCACATCCATGCTAGTCATTTCCGGCTCTAGGGGGCGGTGCTCATCTCCGTTACAAAGCTGAAGAGCCAGCGCTGTCCAAAGACGTCTCCGCGGTCATGTGGCCAGAGGTGCACGGAACGCCAAAGACACACAGAACGCTGTTCCCTTCCCACCAAAGGGATCCCTATTTTTCTACTTGCATTTTTACATGCTTTCGAATGGCTAGGTTGGCAGAAGCTGGGACAAGTAACGGGAACTCACTCCACTACACAGCGCTAGGGATTCGAACCGCCAAACTGCCAACCTTTCTGATTAGCACGCTCAGCATCTTAGCCACTGAGCCACCATGTCCCCATCTACAACCAGTTAGAATGACTCTATTCATTCATTTGCCTTTTTAAAAATACTGCCTGCCAAAGCTTTTACCAGTCTCTCAGAAGCTGCAGTGATGAAACATGGAACCTTCTGCATGAACTTGGGCATCTAGCCATGGTTCTCCTTGCATGGCATGTCCCAAGGCAAGGTAATCACTTAAGGATTATTTTGCAAGGGCTGCAAACATGCTCTTTAATGGATAGTGGTGGGGGATGAATGAAAGATGTGTGCAGCAGAATTGTTCATTAGAAGCACAGCAGCACTTTGCTTCCAAACATTTTCAAATCATACATTTCTGATTGTTGAACTTTCCTCCTGCTTGGGATATCAAGCTAAATCCTGCTGATGCAGTTCCTGTATTTGGCTGACAGATGCATTCTTGGTAGAAACTTCACCGGGAATAATGGTTGCCACCTTCTCTCTCTCTGGAAGCTGATTTCCATTTCTGTCTCAAAGTTGGTTGGACTCACGTATTGTTTAGTAGGCGTGGTGCTGAGAATTATTTCCATATTTTCTGTCCACTGTATTGTCCCAAAACAGGACAACGTCCCCCTCCCCAATTTAGAACATGATCTGCAACTACGTGATGTGTTTGTGATCAAAACCAAAACAAAAGAAGAAAAATTTTGGTTTCCCAAGATCAGTATGAACTTTTTGCCAAGAATTCAGTTATCAGATCTCAAACATGGATTTCTAAGATTGAGATTACAATTTTTGGGGGGTCTTTGTTTGGCTTAATGTCAGGTTTGTCATCAAGATTGAATTTCTGGCTAGGTGATTCATTTTGGGTGATTCATTGCAGAAGATAGATAGATAGATAGATAGATAGATAGATAGATAGATAGATAGATAGATAGATAGATAGAAAACTGTTTCAAGAAAGTAGGAAGGAGGAAGGGAAGGTGGAAGGACAATGAAGGAGGGAGGGAGGGAGGAAGGAAGGAAGGAAGGAGCCATACACACACCAGAAATATATACAGCAGATACACACAGACATTGCAATTGTAGATAAGGACCAGAATACAGCAGGGGTGATAGGTGTAGTCATGCCAAATGCCAGCATCTTCAGAAGTATGAGAAATTGGAGAGATACCAGGCCTGAAGAAGGAATGAGAGAGAATGTGTAAAGTAGAGACCAAAGTGGTTCCAGTGGTTGTAGGAGTACTTGGAGCTGTGTCTCCTAAGCTGGGTGCGGAGCTGCAACAGATCCCAGGAACAACAAACTCCCTCCCCCAACGCTCTTTCCAGAAAGGTGGAATGCTAAGAACAGCTAAGATCCTTAAACACTTGGGAAGGGTGGCTTCCCTTGTGTGAACTGCAGCAGATCTCTTAAACTGCGGCTTAATATTGAAATGTAAACAATGGTGCCTTTTTTTCTAGACAACCGAGAAGGAAAGTGTGTCTGATTCTATCACTTTAATCAAGAGATTACAGTGATTCTATAAACCTTTTGCCTGTACATGTGCCTCGAATTACACTGCCGTGTTTGGTGGCTGGTAACCAGCTCCCTGTCATTTGATATCTGTTAAAAGGCTTAATTAAGCATTTATGTCCAGCCATTGGCAAATAAATTTATCAAGCAATTAATGACTCTTACCCATCCACCCACCAACACATCACCATTCATCCTGTTATTATGATAAATATTACCGTCGTTGCTCCAATATAAACTAAAGAAAAAGAATGGCAGAGATCTGCGAGGAAAGAGAAAAATGAAAGTATTTGTGGGTGAGAAGGATGTGGTTGTATGTCTTCAATTCCTAAGTACAGTTCTGTAATCAAGCTAATTTGTTTTGGAATTAGATAGTGCCTTAGACAATATTAGTGGTGGATGTGACCGCATGTGTACGATGATGCTACATTTGGCTTGGCTTGAAACAATCAATAAAAGACCATCTCTGTAGCTTAGGGTTGAACTGTGGAGTTCTTGGTGGTTTCTGAGCTTGGTTATTGGCTTTTAGATGTTTCATTACCCAACTAGGTAATATCATCAGTGCTAGAAGGGAGTGGGGTTTGCAGAGTGGAGGAGGAGGAATACTGTGGGGACCTTGGAGCTCTCTGAGCTTGGTTGCTTTTTTGCAGACATTTCATGCCCAACTAGGTAACATCATCAGTGCGAGACCACCAAGAACTTCACTTCCAGGCCTGTTTAACCAAGACCTACTATATCAGGTCCTTCCCAAAAGCTGTGTTTAGGACATTTAGAATATCTCACTTATCATTTTGGAGGTATCCTATCAACATCAAGCCTTGTAGCCACCATGAGATTGATCTGCTATGGATCGGGAAAGTCCTTTTCTGAGACCAACTGAATTGGCCATTGCGTCATCTGGGGTAGCAAATGCTACAGGTTAACTACATGTTCAGCGGGTTGTGATTGGGTTACTCCGAGTGATGGATTCAGATGGTTGGGAGGGAAGGAAAAGAATCCTTCTGTAGTTCAGCCTACTACTCCAATGAATCTTACTACTCTGAGGAACGGTGCAGAAGTTGGGTATGTTTAATCTACTGGAAAGAAGGACTGCAGGTGACATCATGGCAGTGTTCCAATATTTGAGGGGCTGCCACAAAAAAGAGGGGGTCAAGCTATGTTTCAAAGCATCAGAAGGGAAGACAAGAAGCAATGGATGGAAATTAATAAAGCAAAGACGCAACCTGGAACTAAGGAGGAATTTCCTGACAGAGCAATCAATCAGTGGAACCATTGTCAATTTGCAGTTGTCAATTTCCTCCATTACTGTGGTTGCTCTAACAACGGAGCCTTTTAAGAAGGGGCTGAGCAACCATTCGTCTAAGAAGGTCAAGGGTTTCTGCTTGAGTGGAGGGTTGGACTAGAAAACCTCCAAGGTCCTTTCTAATTCTGATTATCTATGTTCTACCCCAAGTGAGAGAGAGGAATTAGAATCATAACACCTCAATCTGTCAAGCTCATCTTTCCAGATGTGAATTTCAGTGCCCTCTACAATTCCATCTGAATTTCCATGCTTTGGATTCCCCGTGGCTCAACCTTTGTGAGAGAAGTGCGCCATTAGCATTAAATTTGGTTGCTTACAGTGCAACAGTACAGAAAATTGGAGTTATTCACCAGCCTCCCAAAAAATGGACAACACGTTTTAGGTGAAAGCCTTTTTCCTTCCCCCCACCCTTTTCTTGCCTTGTTGAGATGCTGTGCATTCAGAGAAGTTATGATCATGCCATGCAAGGAAACCGGAGTGAATAATATTTTCCATTAAAATACAGCTGTGTAATATGATAAAATGTGTCAAGCCATTACTCAAGGCAAAATCCTCAGATAAATAGCTTTCTCCATTTGTTTCCAACAGGAAACACTTGAACCCACCCTGAATTGAGTACTTAAAACCAGAATTGTCATAAATCACCTAAAATAAAGTTTAAACTCTGATGACCTTGAACCTCAGCAGGGGAACTTTGCAAAACACAGGCTTTTGGCAATCTAAACATTCAAATCTGCTGCAATCCATAAGTTTGCTTTCTCCAAGCCAAGAGGGATATTTGGATCCTGGAGTTGGTGAAATGTATTGGTCTTTTTAAATCTTTTTGTTTATTTGTGTTGCTTTTCCATGCAGAGAGTCCAGCCATCTGCTTGCTACTCTCTCTGTTAGTAGTAAAAAGAATATTTGTGGGAAGGAAGCGAAGACAGGTGGTCTTCAATTTACGACCGCAATTAAAGCCCAACATTTCTGTTGCTAAGTGAGACCTTTGTTAAGCATGTTCTGCCCCATTTTCTTGCCCTGCAGTTGTCAAGTCAATGACACAGACATTAAGTGTTGTGGTCCACCGGCAGCCTGCAGAGATGGCAGCAGAGTTGGACAGTGGGGAGGAACAGGGGCCAGTCTGGGAGTCTGGGGAGGACTCGGACGAGGGTCCTGTATCTGATACAGAGATGGGGCCAGGGCCGTCGGGGAGTGGAGTGCTGACTCCAGAGCCCCTGGAGTCTGGCAGCAGCAAGGAAGAGGAATAAGGGGAGCCTGTTCCCAGTGCATGTGTGTGCAGAGAGCTGCCAGAAGGCAAGAACAGTTAAGCCAAAAGGGGAGACTCGGGAGTAAGGCTGGGAGGTGATTGGCCCTCCCACAAGACATAAAAGAGGAGCAAAGGGACAGGAACCTTTGCAGGAAGCAACTTTGTTCATACTGGTCAGTTCGAAACCTGAAGTGTTGAATTTGTGCACATTTGGCTTTGAACAACTAATTGGCAATTAAGTCGTTGGCAGCATTTCAAAGAAGATAAAGGTGTGTGCTTATCAGACTTATCCCGAAGGACTTTGGCAAATTTCCATGGGACTATTACAAACTGTTTTGAGACTCATTATGGGCTGTGAATGACTGTAATTGAAATAAAACAAAAGGTTTTTGGGACTAATGTGTGTTTGTTAGTGTCTCAGGAAGCCTTGGTCAGAACATTCAGTGAATCTGGTTTCCCCATTGGCTTCACTTGTCAGAAGGTCGCAAAAGAGGAATCACGTAACTCTGGGACGGTTCAACCATCATAAATCCAGAGTGTCTGGATTTTGATCATGTGACCATGGTCATGCTACAGTGGTCATAAATGTGAATTGCCTTTTTTTAAAGTGCTGTTACAATGTTGAATGGTCACTAAATGAACTGTTATAAGGACAACATCTTGTGCAAAAGCTGTCCCCTGTTATTTTTGATACTTCCTTATTGACATTTAAAAAAAAGCGAAGCGTGAAACATTTTGCTAGAAGTATATAAAGATATGAATGCGGTTGGTTGAGCCAGTGGGAGAACTATCCATCTTGCAATAGTCACAACAAGCTTTGGCAATTCTCTTTCTGTGTTGTGGAGCAGGACATCTCAAACAGGAGTGGGCTAATAAGTATGCCACAAAATGGGTTGCAGCTCTTGATTTAAAACTCTTGGCTATTCAAAAGGAGCTCTAACAGCTGCCATAAATTTTCACAGCCCTGGAATTAAAATGATCATCACGATTTCAAATACGCTGTTCAGAACAGAATGGATGAAAAATGGGTATTTCTGGGGCTACTTCCCCCTTCAGTCAAGATGTAGAGGAACAGAGCACCCCACATAGGAATTCGAGTCCATCTAACAAATATTTTCAATGCTGATTAGCAGTCACTTTCTAGGGAGTCAGAAACTTTTCAGAACAAGCTGGAAATACCAAGGAACAAACTGAGTTTGGCTGTATTCAAATCACAGGATCTGGGGCTTATCCCAATGGCTTGTAGTGCCTTGCTCTATCTAAGCTAGTTAAGACATTCTAGAAGTTCAGAAAATGTTCACAGCTCTACCAGGAAACTTCTGCAATTGAGATTCTCATTGATCACATGTTGGTCAAGACTAACATGGTCTACTCTGACTAACATTAGTCATCCATTGTTGTTGTTAGTTGCGATGTTGTGTCCAACCCATTGTGACCCCATGGACAATGTTCCTCCAGGCCTTCCTGTCCTCTACCATCTTCCAGAGTCCATTTAAGTCACGCTGACTGCTTCAGTGACTCCATCTGGCCATCTCCTTCTCTGCCATCCCCTTCTTCTTCTTCTATTGCCCTCATTCGTTCCCAGCATTACAGCTCTTCTCCAGTGAGTCCTTCCTTCTCATCAGGTGGTCAAAGTATTTGAGTTTTATCTTCAGGATCTGGCTTTCTAAAGAGCAGTCATGGTTGATCTCCTCTAGGACTGACTAATTGGATCATTACTGTCATCCATTACTGGTGGTCATTTTCTATTGAATTTGGGATCCTCACCCCCCAAAAATACACCAGTAAGCCATGGATGGAAGCTCCTCAGAGGGAGATCCAATCTGGAAATAAGGATAATTTTTCAGACAGCGAGAATAATTAATAACTTGCCTCCTGGAGTCGTGGATGCTCCATGGATTGTACTCAAAGTCCATTCATCATTGGTCTATCTACCATATTGTCCACTTTTATTGCAATGGCTATCTAGAGTTTCAAGAAATATTCTCAGCCTCATCTAAATATCTATTTGTTTCAACTCCACCCCATCTCTCCAAAAAAGATGTACATAGAACTGTCCATAAAGTCCCCGAAACTCAATATTAACTCAAAAGAGAGTTGATTGTAGGATTTTAGGAGTTTGTTGTACACACTGTTCTCTGCTCTTCCTGACTCATATTTATAAAGTACTTTGCATTTACCAGTTCTTCAAGGCCCATTAAACCTATAATGTGTGTGTGTGTGTATATGTGTACACAAAGACACAAACACATTCCCCTTCTCCTTTTCCTCATATTTTTCCTTGCTAGCCAAAAATGGAAGGTTTGTTCCCACTTCTAATCAAGTTGCTATTCTGGGGAAAAAAAAACCCGTCAAAAAATAATGAAACGCCGTAAAGTTTTTATCGGGAGATTTTCATGCTTGTAAACAGAGCATCATAAATAACTTACAAGAGACAATCGGGAAGGAACTTTTGGCTTTTTTTTCTTTCTCCCTGTATTAAAATTTTCACTAGCTTAAAACCAAAAATCTATAACTCTAGTGATCATAAATCCAATTTTGGCTTATTGTACCCTAGACTCATCTCAGTGAGAGGGCTATAGATTAGAGCAGAGCCCCATCACTGCTCTTAGAAAATCAGCAGGAGAAGTTGGTTGATTCCAAAATAGCCTTCTTCCTCATCTCTTTTGTTTTTGGCATTTGGAAAGTTTTGCACCACTCCTTGAAATCTGTTCTCGTGGAGAGGACTCTAGATTAATCACAAATCAATTAAATCACAAGAGAGGGAAATGAGAAGAGCTGTCACAGAAAAGAATGGATTGACTATAAAAAAGATGTTGAGACTCTAGAAAGAGTGCAGAGAAGAGCAACCAAGAGGAGGAGGGGATTGGAGGCTAAAAGATAAGATGAATGGTTGCAGGAACTGGCGCTGGCTAGTCTAGTGAAGAGAAGGACCAGTTGAGTCAGCCTTCCATCCTTCCGAAGTCGGTAAAATAAGGAGTCAGATTTTTGGGGACAATAGCTTGACTCTGTAAACCGCTTAGAGGGGGCTGTAGTACTATTGCTATTCTATTGCTATCCTGGGTTGGTTAAAGAAGATTTTGAAAGTCTTTTCTTTTCCAGAACTCCAACATCTGGGGTAGCTTGAAACAAAAAAGCCACAAGACCAGAATCTCAAAATCTCATGATGGATATTGCTTAAGAAGAATATCAGGTAATAGTCTGTGTAGGCTGGGAGGCAATAACCCTGCCTTTTGTGCTTGAAATGCTGAGTCAGGGTGTGACTCAGTGGCCTGCAGGCTGCCTCAGTGTCCGTTGGCATCATCAATGTAGCTTGAGGGTCTTTCACTCCCTAGGTTTAAGCATCTCTTCCTTCTTTCACACCTTGATGCTGTGGAGAGCAGGGGTTGTCTCATCCCAATTCCTTTGCGTCTTGCCCTTACGATTACAATTCTGTCCGATTGTTGAAATGATCAACAAGCACAGGCAGAACCACAGTGGCTAACTGACAACGGTGGTTCAACCAAACAATTTATGGTTAAGGATGGACAAATGTCCTTTGATATCTTCCTACCATTATGTTTCTGGAGTCCTTGGTGCTCTCTTTAGCTTGGCTGTTTTCTTGCAGATGTTTCATTACCCAACCTAGGTGACATGATCAGTACTAGGAGGGAGTGGGGGTTGTGGAGGAGGAGGAGGAGGAGGAGGAGGAGGAAGAAGAAGAAGAAAAAGTGGAGGTCCTTGGGGCTCTCTGAGCTTGGTTGTTTTCTTGCAGATGTTTCATTACCCAACTTAGGTAACATCATCAGTGCTAGAAAGGAGTGAGGTCTGTAGAGTGGCAGAGAAGAGGAATAGGAGGAGGACTGTGGGGTCTTTGGTGGTCTCTGAGCTTGCTTGTTTTCTTGCAACTAGCTAATATCATCAGTGCTAGGAGGGAGTGGGGTTTGCGGGGAGGAGGAGGAGGTGGAGGATGAGGAAGAAAAAGAGGAAGAGGAGGTCCTTGGGGTGCTCTGAGCATGGTTGTTTTCTTGCAGATGTTATCCAAACACAGGGACGCGGTGGCTCAGTGGCTAAGACGCTGAGCTTGTTGATCAGAAAGGTCGGCAGTTCGGTGGTTCGAATCGCTGGTGCCGCATAATGGAGTCCCATTCCTCGTCCCAGCTTCTGCCAACCTAGCAGTTCGAAAGCATGTAAAAAACGCAAGTAGAAAAATAGGGACCACTTTGGTAGGCAGGTAAGCATTCTGTACACCTTCAGCATTTAGTCCTGCTGGCCACATGACCAGGGAGTCATCTTCAGACAGTGCTGGCTCTTCTTTGGCTTTGTAACGGAGATGAGCACCGCCACAAAGGGACTAGCACTTATGTGCGAAGGGAACCTTTACCGTTACTGGTTTATCCAAACTAGATAACATCAGCGCTAATGATGTTGCCTTATTTGGGTCATGAAACATCTGCAAGAAAAGCAACCAAGCTCAAAGAGCCCTCAAGGACCTCACAATTCAACACCGAGCTACCAACAATCTCCTTTATTGGTGCCACTAAGTTTTGCTGAGAAAATCCAGCAATACAGCTACCGTTTCACCTTAATTTGACTTTGCAACACACCATGCCTGAACTTCTTTGGAAAATCAAGGATAGCAAATATTGATTGTACTAAAAAGTATGTCTTTTCAGGTTCAGCCAGGAAAAAAAAGGCCCTTCCCTCCCCCAGCTCATCAAACCAAAAGACAATATACTTCTAAAGTAAATGTGACACCGACGTGAGAGCAACTCGTTCTGGAGAACTACATTTTTAAATGATTCCTGGATATTCACTGAGTGTCAAACCAGGTTTGAAATAAGCCAATGCTTTTCAGCTGTATTTCCTGTTCAGCGATATTTCTAGCCGCTCAAGTATTTATCCATATCTCTGTAGTCTTTTAATGACTTCAAAGACACAAATCACAACTTGAACTTTTTAGCTAGGTTGGAGTAATAAAGCAAAGGCTCTTATTTCAAATCTTTTTCATTGATCTCAGAGACATTCTCTGGAGCAAATTGGTTCTGGATTAAAGCCTCAGGCTTGAAAAAAAGAATAGCCCGGGAATAGTTTGGATGCATCAGAGACAGAGACAGAGACAAAAAAAATCCTTTGGAAATGCCAAAAGTTGCTTCTTGTCTTTTTTCCATTCTTTTATTCCCCCAAAATTTCTCTCCAATGCTCTTAGCACAACAGAGGAAATCCCAGAATTGCTGAGAATTCATACATTGTTCTCTTTTCTGTTTTCTGTTTTCTTTCTCCTTTCCAACTTTCTAATGGAAAATTGGTTACAGGTAGTCCTTGTCTTACAACTACGTATCTAGCAACTCTTCAAAGTTACAAGAGCACTGAAAAAAGTACAGATAGGTAGGAATAACAGAATTGGAAGGGACCTTGTAGGTCATCTAGTCCAACCCCTCACCCACCCAAGCAGGAGACCCTACACCATTTCTGACAGATGGCAGTCCAGTCTCTTCTTGAAAGCTTCCAGTGATGAAGCTCCCACAACTTCTGAAGGCAACTTCTGCTCCATTGGTTGATTGTTCTCACTGTCAGGAAGTTTCTCCTTATTTCCAGGGTTCAATCTCTCCTTCTTCAGTTTCCATCCATTATTCCTTGTTGGCCTTCGAGTGCTTTGGAAAAATAGCCTGACCCCTTCCTCCTCTCTGTGGGAGCCCTGCAAATATTGGAAGCCTGCTATCCTGTCTCCCCTGGTTTTTCTCTTCACCAGACTAGCCGTGCCCAGTTCCTGCAACCATTCTTCATGTGTTTTAGTCTCCAATCCTCCAATCCTCCTGGTTGCTCTTCTCTGCACTCTTTTTAGAGTCTCAACCTCTTTTTTATAGTGTGGGGACCAAAACTGGATGCAGTATTCTTGGTGTGGTCTTACTAAGGCTTTATAAAGTGGGATTAGTACCTCCCTTGATCTTGATTGTATCCCTCTGTTAATGCAATTTAGGATTGCATTGGCTTTTTTGGCTGCCACCGCACACTGTTGGCTCATATTTAACTGGTTGTCCACTAAAACTCCAAGATCCCTCTCACAGTTCCTGCTTCACAGTATAAGCATTCAGATGTGACATTCAAGATTCATGACAATCACTACCTGTTTTGCTAACCTTAGCTCAGAGAATGAGGCAGACAGCTACTAGTTTCACCAACTAACATAGCATGTCTGAAAGCTGCTGCCAACAAACACGTTTTGAAACTTGGACTTGTTCCATTGCTCTATGTCCATGATGGCGAACCTGTGGCACGCAAAGCCATTTGTGCCAGCACGGGAGTCACAGGCAAACTTACCTCACTGTGCATATGCAGGCCTCCCAGCTGATTTTCGGCCTGTTTGAGGCCTTTTTCAGCCTCCTAGAGGCTTGAGGATGGCTTCTGCAACCTTTGCAGGCTGAAAAATAGGCCCGTTTTATCACTTCCTGTAATACCAGAAGTGATGAAACAGGCCTATTTTTCAGCCTGCAAAGGCTGCAGAAGCTGTCCTCAAGCCTCTAGGAGGCCAAAAATCAGCTAGGAGGCATAGTGCAGGTAAGGGGGAGGCATGAGGGGATTATGCACACATGTGCAGGGGGCAGGGGGGCACGGACATTGCCTTCTGGGTGCTGGCACATGAGCATGCAAGCATTGCACAATTTTTGGTATAGAAGCCGAAAAAGATTAGCCACCACTGCTCCATGTGTTGCATTCAGAAGAGGCCAATTATACCAATACTGCTGTTCCATGACTTATGACCGTAAAAGATCCCCAAATTGTAGTGTGGCGACCAAAGTGACTTATGACCTGTTTTCTGACTTACAACCGTTGCAACATCCCCATGGTCACGTGATCAAAATGCGAGTGTTTGCCAGCTGGCTTGTATTTGATGGCTGCAACTGACATTTTGGGCTCCGTTGTGAGCAGTAAATCAAGGACGACTACTGTACAATGTGACAAAGAAGATAAAACAGGGTGAAGTTCACTTAACAATCACCTTGTTTAATAGCATAAATTTTGAGCTCAGTTGTGGTCATAAGTTGAGGACTACCTGTATATCACATTCCGCTGTTGTCCTTTATGCTTGAGGTTTGCTTTTCTGCTTAGAGAAATCAATGTGTGTGATGATCCAAAGGGACGTGGCACAAAGGCAACACGGTAAGATAATCAGGAGGAGTCCCTTTATTCGCTCCAACTTTGCCCCCAATGTCCTGGTTACCTTCTGGCTGGAGAAAAACTCTCCCAGGAGCAGCCTTGGGCTATTGAGAATCAAGTCCAAAACATGGTCAACAAAAACTGTAACTGTAAGTCCAATCAATGCAAAATGAGGTAATCAGTCTGGCAGGGCAAGAAAAGGAATTCCAGATGTGAAGGCCCGGCAATAACTCAATATGGTTGGGAAGACGCTAGGAACACAGATAACCAAAGTCAACACAAGATAAACTCACATTTGTTCCCAGCAGATGCCACACTCAGCATGCATCTTTTTAAAACTCTCTTCCCAGGTGTGTCTAATGAAGGGAATCAGGGCCCTTTCCTCCCCTGTAAGCCATGCAACCTATGTTGCTCTCTTCTCCGCTCTTCCCTGCGTGCCCTAGGATGAAGAAGGGGTGGGCCTGGGTCTTCCTCTGAACTCCCCCTCCCTTGTTCTACCTCTTCCCTGCTCTGCCCAGCCGGACTTTGCCCTTGCCCAGTTTCCTCCACAGCCAACGGAGCCACACTCTCACTCCCTGTCAGTTGGTTGTCCTCATCCTGGGATTCCTGACAGGGGCATGACAATATGTTGTCTCCCCGTACCATAGAAAATTCCTTGCAGACAGAAATCTAGTACATCAAGGAGAGGAAGTCAGCCATGTTTTCTCTCCGATGAGCTCCTTTTCTCACATGCAGGGGATTCTTTTAAAAATAGGTGTTCAAGTTTTGCATGCTCACCACCAAACTGCCTTAGGTTGCAAAGACTTCTCTCATTGTTAGCTGTGTAAACTCCTTGCTATGCACATTGCTATGCAATCTGCGGGCTTAGCACATTTGCCATAAAGAAGCCACATTACCAAGTTCTTCACTAAAACATCACCAGTAGGTGATGCTCCAATTATATATCGGGGCGGGGGGGGGGGGATAAGAAATTAAGCCATTAAATCAATGTAAGACGTTTTGACGGCTGATGCAGTGTGTTTTCTGCTATCAAATGCATTTTCTTTTTCATTGAAATTTTATTCATGTGACGGTTGGAACATTACTGTTGTTACCTTGAGGTGATAAAAGTATCCACAGAAGTTGCATCAGTACGTGTTGTGTTCATTTTTTCCCCCACAAACATGGTACACAACAGCTAAGGGCCATCAGAGCTCATTGTATAACTTCACAGATTACCTTGAATTAGGTTTGGCGTGTGTGTATGTGTATGTGTGTATCTATATATCTATAGCTATAGCTATAGCTATCTATCTATCTATCATCTATATCTATATATCTCTAATCAATATATCAATATATCTATCTATCTATCTTCTATCTATTTATCTATCTATCTATCTATCTATCTATCTATCTATCTATCTATCTATCTACTATCTATTTATCAATCTATCTATCTATCTTCTATCTATCTTCTATCTATCTATCTATCTATCTATTTATCAATCTATCTATCTATCTATCTTCTATCTATCTATCTTCTATCTATCTATCTATCTATCTATCTACTATCTATCTATCTATCTATCTATCTATCTATCTATCTATCTACTATCTATCTATCTACTATCTATTTATCTATCTATCTATCTATCTATCTATCTATCTATCTACTATCTATTTATCAATCTATCTATCTATCTATCTATCTATCTATCTATCTATCTATCTACCTACCTACCTACCTACCTATCTATCTATCTATCTATCTATCTATCTATCTATCTGTAATATATTGAAAGAGAGAGAGCTAAAAACTAGGAGAGTGTGAGTTCTATTCCCACCTTAGTTACAAAGCCAGCTGGCTGAGCTTGGGCCGGTCACTCTCTCTTAGCCCTGGGAAGGAGGCCATGACAAACTACTTCTGAAAAACCTGACCAATAAAACTGCAGGGACTACTCCAGACAGTCTCCAAAAATTGGATGTGATTGAACAAAACAAAACAAAAACAAAAACAAATTGCAATAATCCAAGTCATACAATAATGTTAATTGTGGAGTCCTTAGTGCTTCCTGAGCTTCGTTATTTGCTTGCCAACATTTCATTACCTGACTAGGTAACATCATCAGTGTGGGTCTAGCTCCCTGTTTACATAGAGTACTTTCCCTTGCAGTGGTTAGTGGGGTTTGGGTTTATCCTTGGTTGATTAGAATATTGCTTTCTGCTTGATTGTTTGCCTGGTGTTAATCCCTGCTTATCTGGGTGTAGGCTGCTGGAGAAGATGTATTCTGGCCTTTTTTGTTTCCTTCTTGGCCTTTTCATTGTCTGTTTTGAATGGTTTGTAAATGTGGTTTATCTCTATGTGCCTATTGATGACTGATTCGTCTGAATGCCCAGTTTTTCAAGACATCTGCAGCATTTTTGGGATTTTGCCTGATTTAAGATGCTCACATTTTCCCAGTTGAAACTATGATCGACCCTGCCCATGTCTTATAAGATTAAAAATAGTTTCATCGTGCCTTCTGACTACTGTCCTATGTAGTGACCATTACAGTCCGTACACTGTACATTGGAGAAGATTCTCATTTTTCTTCTTCTTCTTCTGGGTTTACTGGGTCTTTTGGTTCACTTAAGATGTTTTGGGAGGCTTTAGTTGGGTTGTGTGCTACAATGATGCCTTCTGGTTGTTTCTGAGACATTTTGATAGTGTTATCCTTTTCATTGCTTGTGTTTGGTTGTTCTATACTGGGTTGAGTGGTCAGGCAGTTTTTGATAAAGTTGTGCGGCTATCAGACATGATGGGTATAAACAAAATGGTGGGTATCAAAAAAAAAATGATTAAAAGTGCCTGATATTTTGATTAAGAAAGAAATCATAGATCAGGGAAGCCACAGGATTCCATGATGGTTTAGTGGAATCTCTGAATGTAGCCATTCTCTCTGTATTAATCTATGGCTGTAATAGGTGATATTCTTGACCTAGTTCAAGTGTAAGACTTGTGGACTTCAACTCCCAGAATTCCTGAGCTAACATGACTGGAGAAGGAATTCTGGGAGTTCAAGTCCACAAGTCTTAAAGCTGTCAAGTTTGAAAACCCCTGACCCAGTTTGTAAAAATTACTTTGCCAAAAGCACATAATCATATATTTCCCCCAGTTAAACTCCTAATGGCTCTTTTTATGACTTTCACTTCCTTTTTAAAAAAGAAATTGAAGAAAAAAAATGTGCAGAATTTTCTGGTGGCCCCACTCAAGAAAGACTTACCAACCACCAATCCCATTTTCCCCCTATTCCAGATCTTATTATATACCCAAGACAGTGAAATGTCACCCACAGAAAAAGAGTTCCTACAGCTGCTCCAGTTTTCTCTGCGCTGGTTTAGGATTTCATCTCTCTGATGACAGCTGCCAGAGAAGGTTCACAATCCATCTTTCCTGGCTGACCAGGAGAGTCAGCCGAACCCAAAGCAACCCAAAACTGCTGACTGGTTTGTGGCATTCACACACGGCCCACTTCCCATTAAGCATCGGAACACCACAAAGCATCAATTCAGTGGGGAGCCTGCAAGAGACTAAGCAGGATCTCAGATGTTGGAAAGCTTTGCAAAAAAGAAAATAAATAAATTCTAAAAGGGGGCTGTGGATGTAGTTTTTGGAGGCAGAGGATTTGTCCAAAGAAAAGATGTTTAATATCCAGGGCCAATCAAGCACCTGACCAGGGTTTTGTGCCATCCAATTCAACCCAGACGCTGCAACCCTAAAGTGATGCTAGCCATCAATTCTGCCTCTGCAGAATGGAATCAGAGGTGGTTCGTAGCATTGGCAGAGGGAGAAATACCCTTTGCATGCTAATAGGCTTGGTGCTTGGAGAGGCATAGCTGTTGGTATCGTGGGCTGGCACGGGCGAGAAGGGGATACCCACTTCCCCACTCGGACGGGCAAAAACATTTCGGGGGGAAGAGATAAGCCCACGGCGCCGTTCCACCTCCCTCTTGGAGGGGGAGGAGGGCAGGATGGAGAGATTCTCCCCCCCGCCCCCCAGCCCGCAAGGGAGCCGATTCCTTGGCGAGGCCGCGCGAATGCAGGAGAGTTTCCTCCGTCGTCCCCCCACTTTCCTCCCTTCTTCTCCTCCCCCCGCAAACCTATCCAATATACCACGTGACTTCGCCCCTGCGCTGTGCGCGGGGAGCGAGGCAGCGAGGGCCAGCAACCGAGCCGATTACAAGCGCGCACGCAGGCGTGCAAGGACGCGCACGGGGAGGCGGGCGGGCGGGCAGACAGGCAGGCAACGGTCGCGCAGGATCGCATCCCCTCCTCACCTTCGCCGACGCCCCCCCCCACTCTCCAACCCTGACACTCCTTCCAGCTGTGGGCGCATCCCGTTCACCTTCTCTCCTTCCGTTGGCTTCTGCCCAAGCTGGCTGGCCTGCGTCAGCGCTGTGTCCTTGCTTCTGGCTGGCCCCCCTCCCTTCCCTACCCCGCCCGGGCGTGCCTCACCCCCCCTCCCATCCTCAGCCCCTTCCCCTTTGTAGAGCCTCCAAGAGAGAGACGCGGGGGTCCCTTCTGGTCTGAGAAACAGACGCCGAAGGAGAAGGCGGTCCAGCGGTGCCTGCTTGGAACGCCGTGGTGCTGAAACGGACAGCTCCTTGTCGCTGGCAATGCATTGACTCGCCTTGGGCTGCCCCCTTCCTCTCTCGCATCCAGAAGTCGTGGGAAGGGGGTATCTCAGGACTTCCTACTGCCTTCTTCCTCTCCCCCACCCCCCACCAGCTCCCTTCTCCTCAGTCCTTCCTTCTTTCCACCATCCGGCTGGCAGGGACTGCTTACCTTCGATGCTGCTGCAGCTCCCGGAGCTGCCATGCCTTGACGCCTTCTCGACCCAGCAGCTTCCATGGCGGTTGCCAGGAAAATCAAAACTTTATTGACGGTGAACATCTTGGTTTTCGTGGGCATCATCCTCTTCTCGGTCTACTGCAGGATCCAGGACCGCTCCCAGGAGCTGGTGCAGATCGTCCGGAGCGCTGACCGACGGATGAGGGGAAGGAATGCCAAAGTGGGAGCCCTGCTGGACAGGGAAGCCATCCTGCAACGGTTGGATCATCTGGAGGAAGTGGTGTACAACCAACTCAATGGTGAGGAAGGGAAGGGAGCATTGGGGCAGTTGACTGAGCATTTTTGGGGGGAGGGGAGGGGATATTTGATTGTGGAATAGTGCTGTCTAATAGCTTGCTAAAGGTACAAAAATGTGAGTCAGAGACATGGTGATCATATGCTTCTTAGACATTGTAGAGTTTTCTAAAGCTTGGGACAGACTGTAATATCTTCTATCCAGTCACTTTCTTTACCAAGATTGAGCAAAAGTGGATTAAAGCATGGGAATAATGTCCTTTCTTGAGCATTATTTATTCTGGAATTCCATGTTGAGCTGGCAGTAAACTTTTAACAAGAGGAGCTAAGTTGGAGCTAATGCCGTAGTTCAGACTTACTATCAGTTATTTTTAAATGCCCCTGCGAATGATCTGGATAACCAACACAACTCAAAATGTGTACAGCCAGTCTACATCAGCAGGTTTTATTTTACAATCTCAGTTTGTTCCAAAGAGGCTTTCCTTCAATTTGGCCAGAAGACTAGAGTTACTGTTCAAAAATCTGTGGCCGGCTTCTCACACCTTACTAGGTCATGTTTTTTGGTGGCCTCACCTGGTGTAACTTTCCCAGCCTTCATTTTCTCTCTGTAAAATGGGCTTGTACGTAAAGGTGCACTCCATAATTTCTCATTGCATGGACTGTGCACATCTGGATGAACTGAATTTGCAAAATTGAGAGCATGTTTGGAGAAGGGAAGATACTGAGATCCTGTATTGTGAAGTTGTGTAGACAGGCTGTCTTATGCCATTGATAAGGGCACCTTCCTTTGGTGGTGGAAGATACCAGGGAAAGGATGGAACCATTTGATTTGGGTGTGGTGCCATACCATCCAGGCTCACCTGATCGGTGGTTGGTGGTGAAATAAAGGTAGAACATTTCTTGTTGGGACAATGATGTGCTTGACTGAGGAACCATTGCCTTGATGCTTGGCTGAAGAAGCCAAGCACTAGGGAGCAGAAAAAGGAGGATACAAATTTTGGCTAAGTCCCTTCCCTCAAAGTGACTCCATGCCAGCTGCTCCTTGGTATTTACAATTCTTTTGCCAACACCAGAGACAACCCATCTGTTTGAAGCAATGCAGTAGGATTACTTTGTGTCAGCTCCTTCACACAGTCTCAGTTGGTGGTTTGATGCTATGAGATGAAAAGAGCTGTGTGTGAAAACAGCTGGTCATCATTAAGAAGTTGGAGATGCCTGCAAAAACCAGGCTCCATTGTGGGTGGACCATTTGCCCAGATTGCTTGAACTGAGGCTCAGTAAAAAGAAAAGGAAGAGATATTTAATTCTGAAGCCACCTTTAAAAAAAAAAAAAAAAACTAACAGTGTCCTTTCTGTTGTGTACCCAGAGCCAATGAATGCTGTAAACACTTTTCAAGTTCTAAAACTGGATTAACAGGAACAGGCTGGACTGCTATATTAGCGGTAAAATTATCCTGGTTTCTGCTCTTCTTCAGCATTTCTTTAACCTATTAGCTACCACTGCTGTTCCTAATTCTCACGAGGGCAGATGTAAGATTTTCCAGTTTCTTATTTTTTCACCCCTCCTCTTGCACTACCTGGAAGAGGGTGTTTAATAATAAAAACTAATTTGATGTATATAAATTAAATCCTGGTTATTGCATGATTTAAATCAAGCTGATCCAATCTGATTATACTGGCCCTACTTTTTTTTTCCCCAAAATGTCCACTATCGGATAGGAGCATTTGATTTTACAGTTCAATATAAAAACCTAGGACACACAATATTTTAATGATGTCTGTGAAGATTCTCAGCCATCCAGGTCATAGTTGTTCCAAAGGTGCTTTTTTTCAAAAGGCAACTGGACTTTCTTGTTTTTCTTTGAAGATGTTTCACTTCTCATCCAAGAAGCTTCTTCAGCTCTGACTGGATGGTGGGAAATAGAAGGATTTATGCTCCTTGCAGACAGCCGGTCATTTGCATTCTTTCTGGAGAGCCATTGAGGCCACTTTATCTGTGTCCTCAGGATCACCTGAGCAGTGTAATGGGTGTGGAGTCTTCTTGGAACTGCTGAAAGGACTGTGTTGTGGACTGGGGATATATGATGTTGTATCCCTCCTCCTCTGTTAAGGGAGAGCTGTTCAATTTTAACATCAGTGGCCACTTCGACTCCCCTCTTTCAACACATTCGCACTTGGGTAAGAAGTGAGCAGTGAAACATTCAAAGAAAAACAAAGTCCAGCTGCCTCTTGAAAAAAAGCACCTTTGGAACATACTTCAGTGATACTTTGCAAAAGTTTGAGAGGTATTTATAATCAAAGCATCCTACTTCAGGTTTAGTCACAGTTAAATGGGTGTAGGGCTGTGTAAAGCACATCGATTTAAATGAGAACTGGGAGCATCAGAGTTGCTCATGTCACAGTTGGATCAGACATAAAATGGAGGAATATCTCAAACAGGTAATCATCACCAATGAATAATTGGCCCTTCTCCTATTTCTGGGGGACTCAGTGCTGTACAGGTGGATTTATCTTGCCATTCAGTTGCTAGCTTGCTTCAGTCCCTTTCTGATTGACCACAAAAAATCAGTTTATTGAATAGATTTTGCAAGGTAGGTTTGATGGTTTCTAAATGATGGGTACGGCGGGAAGGATTATTGAGTTAGTAATGGGGAAACACAGTGGCTCAATGGCTAAGTCACTGAGCTTGTCAATCAGAAAAGTTGGCAGTTTGGCGGTTCGAATCCCTAGCATTCCATAAGTGAGCTCTCATTAATCCCCCCAGCTTCTGCCAACCTAGCAGTTCGAAAGCATGTAAAAAAATGCAAGTAGAAAAAGAGGGGCCCTCTTTGGTGGGAAGGGAACCACGTTCCATGCACCTTCGGCATTTAGTCATGCCAGCCACATGGCCACGGAGACGTCTTCGGACAGCGCTGGCTCTTCAGCTTTGTAACGGAGATGAGCACTGCCCCCTAGAGCTGGAAATGAGTAGCACACATGTGCGAGGGGAACCTTTACCTTAATGGGGAAAGTCTTAAGAATATTGGACAGAATATTCTGTTATCTCTGCAGTTGTATTCACTTCCCATGTAAAATAATGAAATCTTTTGGGTCCAGAAAAAGTTTGTATCCCATGGTCCTAAATTCCCACCCAAATGGAAAAAAAAAAGTGGACTGAAACATTTAAGCCATGCTCCTTTTAATAACTGAATCATGAGATGCCTTTCAGCATCCCTTTAGAACAGGGACCGGTTCCATGGAGAGGTTATTGCGCGGACTGAAGGAGGCTGGTTTTGCATGCAAAATTTGAAAACCTATCAATGGTCTGCGGCTTATAGCAATAGCACTTAAGACTTACATACCACTTCATAGTGCTTTCCAGCCCTCTTTAAGTGTTTTAACAGAGTCAGCATCTTGCCCCCAACAATCATTTTACTGACCTTGGAAGGATGGAAGGCTGAGTCAACTTTGAGCCGGTCAGGATCGAATTGCTGGCAGTGGGCCTGCAATACTGCATTCTAACCACTGTGCAAAGGAAGGAAGGAAGGAAGGAAGGAAGGAAGGAAGGAAGGAAGGAAGGAAGGAAGGAAGGAAGGAAGGAAGGAAGGAAGAGCAATAGCACTTCGATTTATACACGCTTTACAGTGCTTTTACAGCCCTCTCTAAGTGGTTTACAGAATCAGCCATTTGTCCCCAACCATCTGGGTCCTCATTTTACCCACCTCGGAAGGATGGAAGGCTGAGTCACCCTTGAGCTGGTGAGACTCAAATTGCCAAACTGCTGGCAGCCAGCAAGAGCAGCCTGTATTACTGCATTCTAACCACTGTGCCACCACAGCTCTTTATTCTCTTCTTGTAAACTCTGGAAGTTGAATCCTTACATTGGGAGAATTATAGTTAGGAATGTTTTTCCCCTTTACAACCGTTGTAGCCTTCTCCAGGTCACGTAATCCAAATTCAGACGCTTGGCTTCAGCGACTCATATTTACGACGGTTTGCAATGATCCCCCCTTTTGCAACCTCCTGACCAGCGAAGTCAAGGGGAGGCGGGGTTGCCAGATTCGCATAACCACTGTGACTAACTTCACAAATGTGGCAAGCAAGGCTGTAAAATGGGGCAAGACTCACTTAACCAGTGTCTTGCTTAGCCACAGAGGTTTTGGTTCTAAGACAAGGGCTTACTTGTTTGTACTTGCTTTCCTCTTGCTGGGCCTGTGATTTCCTCTTCCCTGATCCTTTTTTTTTTTAGTTGATATATTTTTTCCTGCTAAGCTTGTTTCTCATTTTCATACCCTTGCTTTATTTTATTTTTGTTTTTGTTTTTAATTGCTGAAAACTACCCCTGAGCAATGGAACGAGGTTGGAACGGCAAGGGAAGATTAAAAAAAAAAAAGACAGAATACGTTTCCCCTAAATTATGTTTGTTAACCTCAGGCAATTGTTTTTATTGTTGGGAGATTTAAACTCTTCGATACAGATTCACTGAAGAACCTTGAGGCAAATCGCTCATTCTTAAGTTAGTTCCCTCAATGAGGAGTAAAAAAAGGGAGAAGTTGTAAAAGATTCCTCAGCAGTCGAAAAAGAATGATATATAAACCAAATATAAACAGCCCCCTCCCCCAATTTTCCCCCTCTCTTTCCCTTAATTTATTTTTCCCTCTGCCTCCAACAAATATATTTAAAAGGTTTTAGGATAAACAAATAAAGCATACAGTACTTTTTTTCCCCTCCGTGTAAGCAGATTTCTAATGGAAACAGGCTTGATTGATTGTTTGGAGGTAATTTGCAGACTGGCAAGAAATGTCCAGTTTAGAGACCCTGCAGAAAAAGTTGAGCTGTTTGGCACATTGCCTCTATGCTTCTAAATGTTCACACTTCAATCTCCTAATTTCTGGATCTGCAGAAAACTGAGACGGTTCCTCCATATTGTTCTCTCTCATCCTCTGAGCTTGGTGGTTTTCTTGCAGATGTTTCATTAGCCAAACTGGGCAACATCATCAGTAATAGAAGGGAGTGGGGTGTGTGCAGAGGAGAAGGAGGAAGGAAGGAGGAGGAGGAGGAGGAGGAGGAGGAGGAGGAGGAGGAGGAGGAGGAGGAGGAGGAGGAGGAGGAGGAGGAGGAGGAGGAGGAGGAGGAGGAGGATAACAACAACTCTGGGGTCCTTGGTGCTCTCTGAGCTTGGTGATTTTCTTGCAGATGTTTCATGACCCAACTAGGCAACATCATCAGTATTAGAAGGGAGTAGGGTGTGTGGGGAGGAGAAGGAGAAGGAAGAGAACTCTGCAGTCCTTGGTGCTCTCTGAGCTTGGTGGTTTTCCTGCAGATGTTTCATTGCCCAAACGAGTGATGTTAATCTAGCATTGATGATGTTACTTAATTTGGTTAATGTAATTTGAGTTAAGGACCAATCATTCCAACCCAGAGCTACAAATATTCTCCTTTTGGTCACCCTAACTCTTTTAAAGCATAATATATATATATATATTCTGGACAAATGGCTGGCCAGTCTTTTGTTAAGAATCTCTAGTATTGGAGCAGCCACAGCTTCTGAAGGCAAGTTGTTCCACTGATTAATTGCTCTCACTGTCAAGAAATTCCTCCTGAAGTCCAGGTTGCTTCTCTCCTTCATTAGTTTCCATCCTTTGCTTCTTGTCCTGCCTGGAGGTGCTTTGCAGAATAGCTTGACTCCCTCTTCTTTGGGGCAGCCCCTGAGATATTGGAACACTGCAGTCATGTCATCTACCCAACCCATCAGAGTGGGGAGACAAGCAATGTTACAAAGAAATCCATCTAGTCTAGTGGGATCAAGAGGAAGGATAATAATACCCAGGAAATATTCACACATTTAATCATACACATAATAACAGCAGCTAGAATCACCTATGCACAACATTTGGAAAAATGAAAGTATACCCACAGATGAGAAGCTAATAAAAAAAAATTCTTTATTGGCCAAGTGTGATTGGACACACAAGGAATTTGTCTTGGTGTAAATACTCTCAATATATACATAAAAGAAAAGATACATTTGTCAGGAGTCGAGAATCACAAGGTACGACACTTAATGATAGTCATGGCATACAATACGCAATCAAATCATACCAGGAAACAGTCAATATAAATCGTAAGGATACAAGCGACAAAGTTACAGTCATACAGTCACAAGTGGGAGGGGATCGGTGATAAGCAGTGATGAGAAGATTGATAGTAATAGTAGTGCAGACTTTGTAATAGTTGAACAGGATTGAGGGAATTATTTGTTTAGCAGAGTGCTGGCTTTCGGGGGAAAAACTGTCCTTGTTCTAGTTGTTTTGATGTGCAGGGCTCTATAGTGTCGTTTTGAGGGAAGGAGTTGAATGTCCAGGATATGAGGGGTCTGTAAATATTTTTACAGCCTTCTTTTTGACTCGTGCAGTAAACAGAGGAAACAGAATACTACTTAACATGGGATGTATTGCATAAATGTGTAACAGGTGCAGAGATTAGTACTTAACAATGAAAGAAGATTAACAAAATAGAAATAATACAAATATATAGAAATATGTAAGAATACACAATGTAAGCAATACCACTATCGGACTGTATGTGAATATAATTTAAAGTTTCTAGAATGATAAATATAATGTCATATTAGGATATTGTATCAGTAGGAAAATAATAGTTATAATTGTGATGTACAACACTAGTCAAAAGAGACTATACTGTATGACTATGAGAATAATAGTTATAACCAGGATGTATACTATGATGAAATTGGAAATGTGATGAATAATAACAAAAAATGTTTTATAGATAGATAGATATATAGATATAGAAATAGATATAGACTCTTGACAAATGTATCTTTTCTTTTATGTACACTGAGAGCATTTGCACCAAAGACAAATTCCCTGTGTGTCCAATCACACTCGGCCAATAAAGAATTCTGTTCTGTTCTGTTCTATTCTATTCCATTCCATTCCATTCTATTCTATTCTATTGCTTATTCTATTGCTTATTCTATTCTATTGCTTATTCTATTCTATTCTATTCATTTTTCTATTCTATTCCTTATTCTGTTCTGTTCTATTCATTTTTCTATTCTATTCCTTATTCTGTTCTATTCTATTCTATTCCTTATTCTGTTCTGTTCTATTCTATTTTATTCCTTATTCTATTCTATTCTATTCATTTTTCTGTTTTATTCCTTATTCTGTTCTGTTCTATTCCATTCCATTCCATTCTATTCTATAGTCTGTATTTCTTTTCTTTTTTTTCAAATTTTGTTCTTTTGTACTTTATTAATTTATTTGATTCTTTTTGTTTGTTTTTATTGTTTTTTATTTTTATTTTTTGTTTTAAATATGGCTTTACATTGTGTAAGCAACACAATGTGGATTTATTGTTGAGTAAATTTACTCAGTATTGCTACTGGGCCTGCCTTGAGGATCCTAGGTTGTTTGTAGAACTTAAAATGTTCTGGTACTGAATGCCGAATTGTATGAGACTCCACCAAATTCAAGCTAATTTTTTTTGTGTTGTTGGAAGGAAGTACAAAAATATTACAAAAATAATAACAAGGGAATATCTCTTGATGAGCACCCTCTGCCTTGGCTGAATTAGCACCTCCAACCATTTTTTTGCAGCACCGATTGATTTCTTGTCTCTCACGTTCTTTGAATATTCGTCTTTCAAAAAGCTACTGAGTTGTTGTCAGCTCTTGCCATCAATGTGATAAGTTGAGTGGCAAAAAGCACGTTGTCTGATGGACCCCAACGGAAATTGCCTTGTTTTGTTTTGTTTTTTTCCTTTTTTCAACTCTGCCTGAATTTTTGCACAACAGCTCTGTCTGGTGCACTTCATCAACCTCTCTATTGGTTAACACGCTGTGTTTGTCCTTTAATAGAAAGGGAAGAGTTGTATGACTGTAGTCGGGACTCACAAGGCAATGACAAGATCATTGTACAATGATAGGCTTTGACCTCTGGGAGCAAGGCTGTTTAAACATGGCTTATTTATGTTATTCAAACAACCATCCTTCCAATGTGTGCATTCCTTCCACGAGAGGCTAGGCAGCAGGATGGTAACAGATCCTATAGCTTCTTCCAGTTTCATTGGGATGAGACATGTAGGCATTGTGGAGAAGAGGGGGCATGCAGGACATAGTTGAGATCTAAGGATGTGGTAAGGAAATGGATCACTTGAATTCTTTTTGCACATTTCCTTTCCTCCAATGTCAATAAAGGTAAAGGTTCCCCTCACACATATGGGTCAACTTGATTTAAATCATGCAATAACCAGGATTTAATTTAATTTAATTTTATTTAATTTTATATATATACATATACATATACATATATATATATATTCATATTTTTAATTTTTCACGGGTACTCACATGTATGGTATTCAGCTTTGTTCAGGTATTTTCCCACATCATTATAGTTGTGCTTTTAAAGTTGTTTTAAAGTTGTAGCAACGTTTCAGCAGAATCTCATCTGCCATCATTAGGCTTCTGTATTGTGTTCGTCTGTGAGTCAGACTTTTACAGTTGTTTCCGTTTTTAATTTGGGGCTAGCCTACTGCTGTGCCAGAATGGTTTTTTCTTCATTCTAGTTGGTTGGGAGTCTTGGTCTGTGTTTATTGGTCTTGGAGTTTGCTGTGTTCTGCTTGATTGGTGTTTCTAATATCTTCTGTCTGTTTTGTGACTTTTTTGTGTGTCTTGATTGGCTGGCAACATTGTGTTTGCTGTATTGGAGGCTTTTAGTGCAGCTTGGCTCCAAGTAAATGGATGTCTATCATTTGTTAGGAAGCTAGGTTTCATCTGGGTGCCTGGTTGGGGTGTGTTTGAGCTGGAGGTATCAGGGAGGATCTGTTTGTGCCCAGACGTTTGCCTGGCTTGTGGTGTAGATTTTTTTTTTAATATTTGTTTTCGTAGATTTTCACAGGTACAGGTATGTAGGTCTAGGTGTGTTTGAGTCTTTTCCCATGTAAGATCTATATCTATCGTCTATCTATCTATATGCTATCTATAATTATCTATCTATCTATCTATCATCTCTGTCTATCCTCTATATCTATCTATCCTCTATCTATCTCATATTGTCCACAATAGATAGATAGATGATGCTATCTGTCTGCCTGTCTATCTATCTATCTATCTATCTATCTATCTATCTATCTATCTATCTATCTATCTATCTATCTATCTATCTATCGTATCTATACATCTATCTATATAGCTATATATCAGCTATCTATAATCTATCTCTCTATCGTGGACAATGGGTTCTCTTAATGAGTATGATGTTTGCTTTACAACCACCACCACCAAAAATGTATATATATGCAAAATCAGGTTGGTCACATGATGACCCGCTGAACGATCAGCGTGACTTACAGCCATAAGTCAAGCACTATCTATAATGTCACTCCAGCATAGTGAACTTACAGCTTCAGCAACTAAGCAAAGGCGGTAGACACTTTCTTGGACTCAAAAATAGAAGTGAATAGGGGGTCGGGGTCTTTCTAAAATGGGAAGCTCAAGGCTTCCAAAAGAAAGAAATTCAGAGAGGTCACCAAAGCTACTCTTTGGTCCCTGGCAAATGCCCAGCCATGTCAGCCTCCAGAGTAGCTTCCAGCTCGTGTGATAGACAGCTCTTGTAGACCTCCTCAACACCCTTGAAGAAAAAGGTGACTCACAGCGGTAGTGTGATTAAGCTATAGTTACACCTGCCGCACAACGCGTGCCCATTTATTCAAAAACAATCCTACCGAGTTCAACAGAACTTAATCTTTCCTCTAATGAGTTCACATCAACCCCTAGACATAATTGACTAGATTTCCTCTACAGATTTCCGCAGATAACTGCATAGACAATAATTTAACGGGAAGAGTTAGGGGTGAAAAATAAAAGGATTCATTTCCCCGGGACACGCACAGTTCTTTTAATGCCAAAAGCAATTCAGAGGGTCAGCTTGCAATTTTACTGTAATTGCTTCTCTTTCCCCCCCCCACACCTCCTTTCTCTCTCTCTCTCTCTTTTTTCCCCTCAGCCTTCTCTTCCAGTAATACACAACAATCAATATGGCATGTAATTAGATTTCATTCAATCTGAAAAAAAGATGAGGACAATTTTTATCTTCTTATTATGCAGATGCTTCGCACCTTGCCCTGTGCGTCTCTTTCTTATTAGACTTCATTGGCCTATAAGGGGTGGCAGCCATTTTGGAGAAGAAATTGGGGGGTGGGTTTGTTGCTGTTGGGTTGGTTTTTTTTGAAAATTCTGGCAGATTATCGTTCTTCGCAAATCATCATAATTCGATTGTGTTCTCTTTGAGAAGATTAAATACAGCAGTAATTTTAGGCTTGATGAAAGACTCCTGTTCCTCAGTGACAGCCTGACTGGGGGGGCAAGTGGGGAAAGAAAAAAAAAAACCCCAGCATGATGTATTCATCCCACACCGCCAGGAGAGCATTTTGTAGCATGCCACGGGTTCCACTTAACTGAAAGGAAGAGGGGAGGAGGGAAAAAAAGTTGGGTGAAATGTATTTTGTGGATGGAAAATTCTAGGATGGATTTTAGCACTTCCATGGAAGAGCTCTGGAAACTTGCGAAGAAGTGTAGGCGATGACGTCTTTGAACCTGGAGTAGTTTCCCACAACCTGGGTGACCTACAAAATGTGGAGTTCAACTCCCAGAATTCCACGACCAGGAATGCTACCACTGAGAATTGTGGGAATTGAAGTCCTCACATCTGGAGGACCTCTAATCTGAATCTGACACAGAACAGGAAAGGATTCAGATAAAGTTCGGAGTGTACAACCTTCGAAGTGTTCTCTTCTTCAAGTTTAGCAGACAAGTCCCTAATTTCCCTCAGCCTGGATGACCTCCAAAACGTGGACCAACTCCCAGAATACCAGAAGCAGGAACGCTATTGATGAGAATTGTGGGAATAGCTTGGAATGGAACAGCTTACCTTTGTGGAAGCTTCCAGTGATGAAGCTTTGTGGAGCTTCATCACTGGAAGCTTTCAGGAAAAGACTGGACTGTCATCGGTCAGAAATGGTGTAGGGTCTCATGCTTGGGTGGGGGGTTGGACTAGATGACCTATAAGGTCCCTTCCAACTCTGGTATTCTATATTCAATGGAACAGAAGTTGTTTTGAGAGGTTGTAGGAGCTTCATCACTGGAAGCTTTCAAATAGAGACTGGATTGCCATCTGTCAAAAATGGTGTAGGGTCTCCTTTTTGGGCAGAGGTTGGACTAGATGATCTACACGGTCCCTTCCAACTCTGTAAAGGAGCAGTCGCTCTCCAAGGTCCTGATCTTGCTGCTGAAATTTGCAGGCCAGGTGACTTCAACCTATTAAGGGTCTTCAGGACTGACGGTATCTATTACATCTGTTAGGGCCTCAGCGGTGCAGCTGGAATTAACCTTGATGAAG
Source organism: Hydrophis major (assembly GCA_033807585.1). Taxonomy (NCBI): domain Eukaryota; kingdom Metazoa; phylum Chordata; class Lepidosauria; order Squamata; family Elapidae; genus Hydrophis; species Hydrophis major. Next base: position 9,849,389 of record CM066339.1, read on the forward strand.
CCTTTTGTGCGGAAAAGGGCTATCATTGGCCCTAGCCGAGCATTTTATATCACGGTTCAATCTCAACTGTCCCTTTGAGCAACTGAAGATGCGGAGAATCTGTTTCCTAAGTTTCTGGCCGCTAATTTGGAACTCCACTTCCATCTCCTGGAATTGCCAGGAACAAACGGAGATTTAAGTAAATACCAACCGCAAAGAAAATTGAATCAGAAGCTGAACGGGAGTGAGAAGCAAATGTTTGCTCGTTTTCCTTTCCTTCAGCCCTCTCCCGAAAGGGGATTGCACCAGCACTCCCAGTGGACAGATCAAAAGAAGGTCAACATCCACGCAATATATAAACTATGCGTTTCATGTTCCCCCCGTGGTTATAGAATCCATTTGGTGTGAATTTATAATAAACTAGCTGGATACCTATGCTTCACGATGAAGCTTTGTGATTGGGCTATGCAGGAGAAATTCAGTTTACAATCCGCTGGCTCAGTGATTGAAACACATAAGGAATATTGCTTTCGACGCCTTGAGTCCATAGGTGGAAGGCGTAGACATTTTGGTGAGGTACCGTTGTTTAGAGAGGCGATGGCTCAGTGGCTAAGACACTGAGCTTGTCTATCAGAAAGGCTATCAGTTCGAATCCCTAGCATCGCATAACGGAGTGAGCTCCCGTTATTTGTCCCGGCTTCTGCCAACCTAGCAGTTTCGAAAGCACGTAAAAAATGCAAGTAGAAAAATAGGGATCATCTTTGATGGGAAAGTCACAGCGTTCCATGTGCCTTTGGCGTTTAGTCATGCTGTCCACATGACCACAGAGACGTCTTTGGACAGCGTTGGCTCTTTGGCTTTGAAACAGAGATGAGCACCGGCACCTAGAGCCAGAAAAAATTAGCACAGACGTGCGGGGGAACCTTTACCTTTCCTTTACCAAGGTTTAGGAGCCCCAGGCCGCTCCTGAGTGAAGGATTGGAACGTCTGCCAGTTTGAACTGAGGTGACAGAATGTGAGACAACTGGCAGTTGGAAGAGATTTCTTTTCAGGTGCGGGGGAAGCAGAACTCCTTAGCCACAGAGCGTGTTAATAATAATAATATAGGAAATATTAATACTCTGATGGTCATTTTGAAAAATCCTTTCTTAGCGAGCACCAAGGAGTCAAGAGGAACATACATGCCAAATGTCAAGTTTGTAGGCTTTATGGTTCTAGAGGTTTTGTGATGATGCATGAATGGTATTTGGCTAGATAGATAGATAGATAGATAGATAGATAGATAGATAGATAGATAGATACTTGGTGCTTTTGCAATGAAATGCAGGTAGTCTCAAGTTACAACAATTTGTTTAATGACCATTCAAAGTTACAACGGTGCTTTAAAATGACTTATGACCATTTTTCACACTTATGACCATTTCAGCCTCTCCACAGCCACATGATCAAACTTCCAAGGCTTGGCAATTGATTCATCTTTATGACGGTTGTGGTGTCCAGGGGGGTTCATGTGATCCACCTTTGCAACACACAAAGTCAAGATTCACTTAACAATGATGTTATTAATGTAACAACTGCAGTGACTCACTGTGACAACTGTGGCCAGATATGGGGCAAAACTCAATTCACACATGTCTCCCTTAGCAACAGAAATATTGGGCTCAACTGTGGTCCTAAGCTGAGGATGACCTTTAGAATGCTTAAAGGCAGAGGTTGGACACCTAGTGAATGCTAGTGGAAGAAGGGGGAGTGTGACTTTCGGTGAGCACTTGTGGTGCATGTGTGTCTGTTTAATTGCAGGTCCCAGTTTAAATGATATGGGAGAGATTGAGTAACTAACATGCAGAAATGAAACAGACCAGCTGCAGACTAATCTGTGTATTTATTATCCATGATAAAGCTCAGAGAACGATTTCCCAGTGCAATTTAGTTCTGGGTGGTGGAAATTTTGCAAAACACACCTGCAGACAACCTGCTTCTGTTTTCTAATTGTGACAGCTGTATTCATCATTAACGTTGCACGACTTATTTTATAAACCACAAAATAGAAAGAAGCAATAGGTCTGTTACATCAGACAATATCAAATTCAAATCATTGGTTTGATTCAAGCATGCAGGTAAGTTTGGTTTGGACTTTTTTCATTTTTTAAGGATGCCAGCTTTAATATTTGCATTGATCCAATTTCAATAATCCAAATGAAATTATGAAATTGATTTGAGTAAGACTTCCAAATACGTAAAGAAAAATGCTTTTTGACCATGCATAGATGTGTCTAAATTATCCAAATGTATCCAGAAGTATCTGATTTAATTCAGTCCAACCTTCTGATTTGATTAATATTTAATTGAATCCCTCCCAGTTGAATTTCCAAATTGAATCTTTATCTTTAATGCAAGGTAATAATTTCTCCTTTATTTGATGTCAGCTATTAAAGCAAGATTAATATCTTTTTGGCTGCAGAGTTGTTGGAAGTTGTGTAGCACATATAACAACAACACTAATAATAATAATGAGCAAACACTCCTCCCCCATCAAAGGACTGATGAGGGTGAAATTTAATTACACAAACATTTACACGCACACAGAGATGGTAAGAGAAAATGTATTGAAAATAGAAATAGTTCATTTCTCTAGAAGGCTGGCTCATTAACATTCTGGTTCAAGAGATAAAGAGTAATTGTGGGTTTTGCATAAAGGAATTAGCCTGGGCATTAATTTATACTTGCTAGTACCTGATGTAACTGCCTTAATATTCACTATGTTTGGTGGTTTTCTTGCAGACATTTCATTACCGAACTAGGTAACACTATCACTGCTGGAAGGGTGAAGAGTGAAGGGTGAAGGGTTTGCATTTGGTTTATATTGACAAGGCAAGTCATTAATATATAAACAGATAGCAAATTCCCCTTGCTTCTAAGACTGATGATGTTATCTAGTTGGGTATTGAAATGTCTGAAAAAAAATCACCAAGGTCAGAGCGGGTCAAGGACTGCAGAGTCCTCCTCCTCCTTCTCCTCTTCCTCCTCCTCCTTCTCCTCTTCCTCCTCCTCCTCCTCCTTCCAAATCTCATACCCTTCTAGCACTGCTAATGTTACTTAGTTGGGTAACGAAAAGTCTGCGACAACACTCCCAAACTCAGAGCACGTCAACCCTGAGCTACAAATATTCTCTCAATACCAACTGCTTAATATAATAGTCTGTGCTAAAAAGCCCCCAAATAACACACAATTATTTGCTACTCAACCAGGCAAGGGCTGAACCTGTAAGTAGCTTTGCTACCTGCTTTACTTCCTAAAAATCGGCACCTCGGTGTTCTTGCTTCACCTTCCTTACACAAACAGGAAGCTCCAGTTGTGCACTGACTGGCTAAAGAGTTGAGGGAATACAGCTTTGGAAACATAAGCTTCCCCCAAGGAAGGAGAGATCGGTTGTTAGGAGCAACGCTTGCTCCAAACACCTTCACTCCAGGGTGCATCCTGGTGTCCTTTCAATGTGTGAATATCAGACCTAGATCTCAGGCTTGAAACCATGTCTTACTCTTAACAGAAAGGAACATTTGAGTCACCCAGTCGGAGAAAAGAGTTGACAACAATGCAGTGTGACATCTCTCTGGAGTACTTGAGACAAACAAACCTCCTGAGCGATTGTGCATCACACAGTTCTTCAGGTACCAGCACAAAATGCGTCATGACAAGATCTTGTCTGGTTACTTGGAGCCCTCTCGGTAAAATGAACTGGAATTTAGTTAGTTGTGTTTTTTAAAATATCCTACCCTGTTTTTTTTATTATAAATAAATTAAGGTGGCAATCACATTCAACACACCTTCTTCCTCCTATTTGGCCCACAACAACAATCCTGTGAGGTTTGGCTGAAAGAGAGGGACTGGTCCCAAGTCATCCGGCTAGGTTTTCAACCTAAGAAAGGACTAGCTGTCAGGGTTCCGATAGATGCTCTAATTAAATGATTGACACTAGCACTCCCACTCTCTTGGTGATTGGCCCAAAGTCACCCAGTTAGCCTTGAGGCTTAAGGCAGGACTAGAACTCAATCATCTCCTGGTGATTGGTGATTGGTCACCCAGTTAGCCTTGAGGCTTAAGATGGGACTAGAACTCATCATCTTCTGGTGATTGGCCCAAAGTCACCCAATTGGCTTTCATGCCTAAGGCAGGACTAGAACTCATCATCTCCTGGTGATTGGTCCAAAGCCACCCCATTAATCTTGAGGGTTAAGGTGGGACTAGGGCTCATCATCTCCTGGTGATTGGTCCAAAGCCACCCCATTAATCTTGAGGGTTAAGGTGGGACTAGAACTCATCATCTCCTGGTGATTGGTCCAAAGCCACCCCATTAATCTTGAGGGTTAAGGTGGGACTAGGGCTCATCATCTCCTGGTGATTGGCCTAAAATCACCCAGTTGGCTTTCATGCTTAAGATGGAACTAGAACTCACAATCTCCTGGTTTCTAGCTTGGTGCCTTAGACCAAACTACCTACAAAACTCTATCAATGCAAATTATTTCCAACCTCAACCCTGCTTGGCTAGCAACTGGCAGATTATTGATTTAAACTTTAAAAGAGAGCCACTGGCAATGGGTGTTTTTGGTTGCTTGGGTGTCCGAGGTTGAGAGGCACGTAGAACTGGAACAGGGTTTGCCTCTTAATGCTGCTTACCTCATTCGGATGTCTCTCTCTCTCTCCCACTTCCTCCATTCTGCTGAGGCCACTTGATGGCATGAAGATCAATCCATCCTTATGAATAATCATGCTCTTTGATGAAACAACATTAAAGGGGGAGCTTAAGTGATTCCTTGGGTTGATTCCCTGCATTGTTTAACCAGTGTTCATACACTTAGTAGGAACTCTGTCCACATAGCGTGTTTGTGGACTCTTTGTAACGTCGTCATCATCATCATCAGAATTGGAAGGGACCTTGGAGGTCTTCTAGTCTAACCCCCTGCTCCGGCAGGAAGCCCCATACCATTTCAGACAAATGGCTGTCCAGTCTTTTTCTAAAAACCTCCAGTGTTGGAGCACCCACATCATTTAGAGGCAAGCCGTTCCACTGGTTAATTGTTCTCACTGTTAGGAAATTTCTCCCTAATTCTAGGTTGTTCTCTCCCGGATTAGCTTCCATTCATTGTTTCTTGCTTTGCCTTCTGATGCTTTGAAAAATAAGGTGACGCTCCCCTCTTCTTTGTGGCAGCCCCACAAAATTGGGAAACATCTATCATGTCACCCCTAGTCTTTCTTTTCACTAGATAGACCTACCCATATATATATTTTATACTCCAGCCCCTTTATCATCTTAGTTGCTCTTCTTTGGACTCTTTACAGAGTCTCAACTTCTTCTATAAATTGTGGTGACCAAAACCCTATGCTGTATTCCAGTACCATATATAGCAGCATTGATTGATTGAGGGGGGATCCCTTGGATACTCATTAGGAAGAAGTTTATACCGCTCACTACTCCAAAGGGGGTTAGTCCCATGCTTCTGTGAACAGCATTAGATACGCAACCTCTGGCAAAAGTTGGCTACGCTTTTTTTTTGACTGGAATGCTTTATGAGTTGACAGCAGGCCCAGGCAAACACCGCACAAAGGCATCCTGAAACTGTTGTGTGTGTGAAACTTACTTTCATGACTTTCTCACCAACCATTGCTAAGATTGGAACCAAACAATGACAGTAATTGGAAATATTCAAAGCTTGAGTTGTATTTTGGCAGGCGAAGGATCCTCAGAAGCTACTCAAGGTTGGGTTCTAGTTGGCCAAGATGATTAATTTTCACTAACTCATCCTGAGTTCAGGTTTTTTTTTCCTTTCCAGATTTAATTGGCTGGAAAATAGAGACAATTTCGTTTCCTTCTGCCTTGGAAGAGCCACCTGGCTCATCTGAAAAATACTTGCTCACATTTTGTTCTGAAGCAGAGTATATTTATAGAAAAGAGCAAGACCTGTGTGTTTGTGTATATATTTTTTTAACCCTCCTTTTCCTGAGGACAAGTTTTTTCATTCTATAAATAGGCACAATTTTAATCGGGAGCTGATCGTAATATCAGTTGGTGGCTGTGTACTGTCAAAGAATTAATGGAAGCAGCTAAATCTAGAAACCAATCGGCCTCCTCCTTCTGCACCGAAGCCGGAATTATGTTTATAAAATCTTTCTCAAAAAAAAGGTAGCCATCATGGGAAGAGTGGCTTTAAATTCACAGAATCCATTTTAGAGCTTCCTATTTTCACTTATCCATGTTTTCTTCCTGAAAAAATACTATCTCAAAATTTGCCTTGGAAGAATGGTTTGAGGTTTGCATTGGGGAAATTTGAGACCATTCAAAATTCTGATTATATTTATATAGTTGCAGATATATTCCCAACAGTTTTCATCTGTCTGTCTGTCTGTCTATTGTTCCATGTATCAGCCAGCCAGCCAGCCATCTCTCTCTATCTGTCTGTGTCTGTCTATCAATCTATATCTATCTATCTAATCGTATCATCTGTCTTTCTGTCTATGCATCATCCATCTATCCATCCATCCATCCATCCATCCATCCATCCATCCATCCATCCCTTTCTTTCTGTCTGTCTGTCTATCTATCTATCTATCTATCTATCTATCTATCTATCATCCATCCATCCATCCATCCATCCATCCATCCATCCATCCATCCATCCAATCTATCTGTCTGTTTGTCTCTCTGTCAGTCTGTCTGTCTGTCTATCTCTCCATTCATCTGTAAGTTTGAAAATGCACATAACTAAGCCTAAAGAGAAATTTTAATGAAACATTTTGCTCAGTGACTGTGTTGGCTGTGATGGCTTCCACCACAGTTATTTTTGGATGGTGAAAGTTGACTCACTTATTGCCAATCTCACCCGACAGTCCAGCCCAGGAATTAACTCCAATGTCCATCCCTTCCCTGCTGAATCTAATGGGACAGACTGATGGACATACTTGTCTTTCCAGCCATCCCATTTTGCTGCATCACCGCCACTGCTGTAGGACCAAGCTAACACCTTCGAGTTCTTTCCAAAACAAATCACATTTGTTACAATCGGTTTCTTAATTCTTTTTGTTTTATTTGCCATAGGTTTTCTTTAGCGGGTTTCAATTTTAGCGTCACCTGGAATCAGCCTTCTGCTTTCTCCTTTCATGTTGGCTTTTCAAAGTGTGTCTTGCTTTATCTTGATTATTTATCTTTTGAATTTACATTATCTTGGATCTACTTTTAAAACTTAGCAGTCATTCTCTGCCTTAGTTTGAAATTTTCATCCCCAAGAATATCATTGGCTGTCTTTTATTGACATGATAGTAGTATTCCAGTATTTAAGGGATTACCACAAAAGAAGTGGGAGTCAACCTCTTCTCCAAGGCACCTGAAGGCAGGACAAGAAGCAATGGATGGAAACTAATCCAGGCAAGAAGCAACCTGGAATTAAGGAAGAAACTTCCTAACAGGGAGGACAATCAACCAGTGGAACAGCTTTGCCTTCAAAAGTTGTGGGTGCTTCATCACTGGAGATTATTAAGAAAAGACTGGACAGCCATCTGTCTGGAATGGAATAGAGGAGGAGGAGGAGGAGAAAGGAAGAAGGAGAAGAATGGAATGGAATGGAATAGGATGAAAGGAAGGGAGAATGGAATGGAATGGAATGGAATGGAGTGGAGTGGAGTGGAGTGGAGTGGAGTGGAGTGGAGTAGAGTAGAGTAGAGTAGAGTAGAGTAGAATAGAATAGGATGAAGGGAAGGGAGAATGGAATGGAATGGAATGGAATGGAGTGGAATAGAATAGAATAGAATAGAATAGAATAGAATAGAATAGAATAGAATAGAATAGAATAGAATAGAATAGAATGAAGGGAAGGGAGAATGGAATGGAATGGAATGGAGTAGAGTAGAGTAGAGTAGAGTAGAGTAGAGTAGAGTAGAGTAGAGTAGAGTAGAGTAGAATAGGATGAAGGGAAGGGAGAATGGAATGGAATGGAAGGGAGGGGAAGGGTGGGGAAAGGAGAGAAGAGAAAAGAAGAGAAGAGAAGGCCTAGAAGGCCTCCAAGGTCCCTTCCAATCTGTTGTTCTGTTCTGTTTTAATTTAATTTCATTCTTAAGCTAAAGAAATATACAGTCAATCACAGACTCCCACCCCCCCCACTCCAAAATTGTTCTTGCCTTTTCTTAGGCTGCGCAAAGGCTTTTTAGCAAGTTGGTGGGGTTAATTGCTTGTTTTTGCCAAGTTCCCTTCTGCTGTTTTATACATTTGGCTTATGAAAAGTCTGCGCTGCCCTTTCCAAAATGGATTTCATTTGTTATTGTTTGCACCTCTCTCCGATGCCTGTGGGGCATTGTGCTTTTATAAATAAAAGATATATTTTTATTATACTAATTCATATTCCAGCTGGCTCAGTGCGCTGAAAGAACAAGTGTGTTCTTTCCCAAGGAGCTGAATCAAGAAGAGTGACTTGAAAAAATAAATAAAGCCAGTTGCGAAGGAATTGCATAACCCATTTGTAAGGGTATCTCGTCCACTCACTCCTTACCTGGCAAACTTGCCTGCTAAGTTGCTATTTTTCCTTTTTTCTCTTCTTGACCATCAGCTGTTGTGCTGTGCCGGGAGATTTAAATTAGCTACAAAGCAGGACATCGTTGCATTTCTTGCTTTCTAGCTTATCTAAAAGCAGAGCTGAACCTTCCTTAGGACTGAAGCTTCTATATTTCAGTGCAGACTCAGATAGTAGATGGCAGAATCATAGATCTCTAAGTGAATCTGTGATTCTGTGAGGAACTCAATCTGCCTCCCTGCTTTGCCTGATTTTGGGTAAAAGTTGCTCTTTTTTTAAAATAAAGATTTCAATATTTACATACATGGTGTATTGTGAGTTAATTTTGTGAGTTTGCTTGCTAGCAAATTTTATCAGTTTGCTTGCTAGCAAATTTTATCAGTTTGCTTGCAAGCAAATTTTATGTGACAGACTCAGGCAATAGATTGCAGAAAGGTAGATCTCCAAATGAATCTGTGATTCTGTGAGCAACTCAATCTGCCTTCCTGCTTTGCCTGATTTTGGGTTTGTTGCTCTTTTTTAAAATAAAAAATTCAATATTTACATAAATATTTACAATATTTATATGCAAGACACGCCCACCCAGTCACTTGACCACCAAGCCACACCCACAAATTAGGCCTTATCCACAGAATTGGTTGTTAAGACATTTGAATCCCACCCCGGTACAAATATATTTGTTAAACAATAATCAAAATTGCAACATCCTTCATTAGATTAATATTGATCCTGCACTATCTCACATAGTAATGTTCCACGTATTAATTCTACAATGTTTTCATAGTGATATTCAACATACTAGTCATAATATTTACTAAGGTTATCTCTTTTCCTTATCTGGAGCAGGTTCCAAATGAACTCTCCAAATATATGGGATGGCAATCTCCAATGTTTCTAGGTTATCCTGTAAAAATGCCTCAGCAAAGGAACAACAAAGAGGGAAATTAATAATAGGGAAGGCATGAATTGATCTAAAACTGCTCAATTCCTATTTTGTATGCCTTTAGTCATCTCACTGAAGATTGAGTTTTATTAAATGTCCGAGCCTTCTTATTAATGTTTCAATCAGTTTAGCTGTAGGAGAAAAGTACTGTTTTCTTCCAAGTAATTGTTTTATTGCATTTTGGAAAAATAATTGATTACGTGCGATCAAGCTGTTTTCAACATGTGGTGACCACATAGATAGATTTTTCTCCTTGAAGATTGGTTTCTGACGTGTTCTTTCAAAAGTTAGATGTGAAAAGATGTTGAGACTCTAGAAAAAGTGCAGAGAAGAGTATACGATGAACGGTTGCAGGAACTGGGCCTGGCTAGTCTAGGGAAGGGAAGGACCAGGGGAGACAGGAGAGCAGTCTTCCAATATTTGAGGGGCTGCCACAGAGAGGAGGGGGTCAAACTATTTTCCAAAGCACCTGAAGGCCAGACAAGGAACAATGGATGGAAACTGACCAAGGAGAGATTCAACCTAGAAATAAGGAATAATTTTCTGATAGTGAAGACAATGAACCAGTTGAACAGAAGTTGCCTGCAGAAGTTGTGGGAGCTGGGCCGCCATCTGTCAGAAATGATGTAGAGTGTCCTGCTTGGGTAAGAGGTTGGACTAGATGACCTACCAGGTTCCTTCCAACTCTGTTAATCTGTTAATAAAAAACTTTTAACGATATCAACTCATCCCCACTGTAACTAAATATATCCATTTTGCTGGTCATTCTTTTCTCTTCTTTCTTTTCACTTTTCCCAACATTTAAGCCCTTTTCAGAGCGCTGAATCTTTTCATTGCCTGGCTGAGTCATTGACTGGGTGACTAGAGGTAGTCCTCAACTTATGACCGCAATTGAGCCCCCAGATTTAGGTGCTTAAGTGAAAACATTTCCTAAGTACATTTTGCCCCATTTTGCAACCTTTTTTTTTAACCCCAGCGGTGACGCTAATCCTTGCAGCTGTTAAACCAGTCTCACGGTTGTTGTGAATGAATCTGGCTTCCTCTGTGGGCTTTGAAGGTTGCAAAACAGGATCACACAATCCTGGGACTCTTGAGTCAATTGCCATGCACCTGAATTTTGATCCCGTGACCACAGGGATACTGCAAAAGGTCGTACGATGGAAAAACGTAGATCGTCAGTCACTTTTTCCAATGCCGTTGCAACTTGGAACTTGGTCACTAAACAAACTGTTGTAAGTCAAGGATCGATCCTGACTGCTGACACCCGCATAGGTTGATTTTCTTCGTGATGCTCTGCGCTCACCTGGTCCTTTAGATCTTCTGACAGTGCATCCATCAACATTATAACAGTGTTCATACATTTTGTTTCTGGTTGTTCCCTTCGTCTCTTTCCTTCCATCCTTCTAGCATCAGTTGGGTGACATAGCAGTAGAGATAGCTATACATACATAGCAATAGCCCTTAGACTTATATACTGCTTCACAGCGCTTTGCATCCCTCTCTAAGCGGTTTACAGGGTCAGCCTCTTGCCCCCAACAATCTGGGTCCTCATTTTACCCACCTCGAAAGGAGGGAAGGCTGAGTCAACCTTGAGCCGGTCAGGATCGAACTGCTGGCAGTGGGCAGAATTATTCTGCAATGCTGCATTCTAATCACTGCATACGATGGATGGATGGATGGATGGATGGATGGATGGATGGATGGATGGAAGGAAGGAAGGAAGGAAGGAAGGAAGGAAGGAAGGAAGGAAGGAAGGAAGGAAGGAAGGAAGGACAATAGCAATAGCAACAGCACTTAGTCTTATATACCACTTCACTGCATTTTACAGCCCTGTTTAAGCAATTTACAGAGTCAGCATGTTGCCCCAACCATCTGGGTCCTCATTTTATTGACCTCAGAAGGATGGAAGGCTGAGTCAACCTTGAGACGGTCAGGATTGAACTGCTGGCAGTGGGCAGACTTAGCCTGCAATGCTGCATTCTAATCACTGTATAGGTAGGTAGGTAGGTAGGTAGGTAGGTAGGTAGGTAGGAAGGAAGGAAGGAAGGAAGGAAGGAAGGAAGGAAGGGAGAGGGAGGGAGGGAAGTAAGGAGGGAAGGAAAGAAGGAAAGAAGGAAGGAAAGAAAGAAGGAGGGAGGGAGGGAAGGAAGGAAGGAAGGAGAAAAGGAAGAAAGGAAGAATAATATATACCACTTCACAGTGCTTTCCAGCCTTCCTTAACCGGTTTACAGAGTCAGCCTGTTTCCCCCAACCGTCCAGGTCCTCATTTTATTGACCTTGGAAGGATGGAAGACCAAGTCAGTCTTGAGCTGGTCAGGATCGAACTGCTGGAGTGAGCAGTGAGTCAACCTGCAATACTGCATTCTAAACCCTGCGCCACCACGGCTCTTAACATAATGCATCCAAAGTAGAATAATTTAAGCGTGACCATTTTGTACCTTGAGTCAGAACTCTTGCTCAATTTGTTCAATGATCTGTTTGCTTCTCGACTGTCTATGGTATCATCAGGCATCTTCTCTGATTTGTTGCATTACACGTTGCCACTAATACACAATGCAAGACTGCTAATTAGACCCTTTTTAGACCAGATGAACCTCTGACATGTTTTTTTGCCTCTGAGTAATAGCATGTGTGCTTTCCAGCAAGCTGGACTGATTTGTACACTAGCTGAAATTGTGTTCCGATTCTTTCAGGCATCACTACTAGTCGGGTTTAACAACAAATAGAATGTTTATCTGAGGAGCAAGGAAAACAAACACATAAGAAATAGAAGCCTGAGGAAAATGCAGTTGGAATGAATGATCATCGGCTGCTTTCCAATTCAGCAAGTTTTATTCTCTTGGTTTTCCCTGTATGCATGAATCCTTTCTTATTCTCTCTTTCTCTTATCATGATCTATCTATCTACCTGTCTGTCTGTCTACCTTTCTATTTCTCTATCTAACATCTATCGATCAATCTATCTATAATCTATTTATTTATCATCCATCCATCCATCTATCCATCCATCCATCCATCTATCATCTATCTATCACCTATCTAGCTATCATCTATCATCAATCCATCATCTATCACCTATCACCTATCTTCTATCTATTCATCCATCCATCTATCATCTATCTATCACCTATCTACTATATCACCTATCTTCTATCCATCCATCTATCCATCGTCTAGCACCTATCATCCATCTATCTATCTATCTATCTATCTATCTATCTATCTATCTATCTATCTATCTATCTATCTATCCATTCTTCCATCTATCCATCTTCTATCTATCACCTATGTATCTATCATCTATCTGTCCATCCTATCTATTTATCACCTATCTATCTTCTATCTATCTATCTATCTATCTATCTATCTATCTATCTATCTATCTATCTATCGTCTATCTATCATCTATCTATCTATCTATCTATCTATCTATCTATCTATCCATACCAGTCTGTCTGTCTGTCTGTCTGTCTACCTATCATCTATAAGAATAGAATGAATGAGCTGGAAGGGACCTGGGAGGTCTTCTAGTCCACCCCCCTGCTCAAGCAGAAAAACCTATACTATTTCAGACAAGTGATTGTCTAGTCTCTTCTTAAAAACATTGTCTATCATCTGTCTGTTTGTCTGTCTGTCTATCAGTCCGTCCATCCATCCATCCATCCATCCATCTATCTTGTATCTTATCTCCCTCCCTCCCTCCATCCCATCTCCTTTCTCTCTCATGTATCTATGCAAAGTCTATGCAACCCATTACTGGGCTGTAGGACTGCTGTCTGCAGACACCATAAGGGCACAGAAGAACTGAGCATTGACCTTTTCCCATTTTATAAGAGCTCGGGTGTAAGGCTATTCGATCTACAGCTGGTAGATATACATGCCTCTCTCCCTGTGTGTGTGTGTGTGTGTTTGTGTGCGTGCATGCAGGCACACACTTTAATTCTTGCAATATGCTTTAATTCTGAAACAGTCGGCGGTGTTGGGCTTGGTGGTTAATTCCTTCACTGACTTGGGGCAAGGCTGACTTTGCATGCTAATGTGGGCATTCGAAGGCAGAAAGGAGTGGAGGGGGCCAGGCCTCTACCTTCCTCTGCAGAGCAGAAACCACGATGTTGGGGGTAAATAATAGACCCCACAATTCTGGAAGTGGAGCCTTTGCTGATCTCATAATCTTTCCTAACACCAAGGTAGTGTTATTTGCAAAATCCTTTGCCAGCGCGGCTAATTTCTCCAACGTTGTGGTCGCAGCATGTTTGGAGAGCAGGCAGGGGCGGGCTTCACAAATTTTAGCAAAGGATTCTCTGCCCAGTTGCTGGGTGGCCACGGTAGGCGTGGCCTAATCAGCCTCTTGCACCACGACAGGAGGAGGGGGTGTATTTGCCCTCCACGGGCTCCAGGGACTTTGAGTGAAAATGGCCTCCACGGGCACCGGTGTCTCTCTGAAGGTCAGAAAGAGGCGCATTTCCGGCTTCCTGGACTTCTGAGAGGCCCATTTTTCACCCTCTGCGAGCCTCTGTGCGTTCCCTGCATTCACCTGCATCCAAAAAGGCCGTGTGGGACTTCTGGGAGGGACAAGGTGGGTGGCCCAGCCAGGAGTGGGATTTGGGGGTTCTCCAAACTGCACAGAATCTTAGCTAGGGGGCTCTCCCTGAACCCTTGCGAACCCCCAACAGTTGACCCCTGAGAGCAGGGCTAAGCTGTTGCAATCAGGGGTAGGATTCAAATTTTTTAACAACCGGTTCTGTGGGCGTGGCTTAGGTGGTGGGTGTGGCTTGGTGGTCATGTTACTGGGTGGACATGGCTTGGTGGTCATGTTATTGGCTGGGCGTGGTCAACTCAACATCACTCACATTGAGGCATGCATCTCCTCGCCTGGCCTCTCATGACTGTGGGGATGCTGCAACAGTCGTAAGTGTGAAAATGGTCATAAGTCACTTTTTTCAGTGCCATTGTAACTTTGAATGGTCATTCCACACAAGCAAAGTACCAGCAAAGGAGGGAAAAAAACTCCAGAGAGGAAGTCTAGTCCTGCCAAGAATGTAATAAGGGTTAACAGAGAGGCAATTTCTGTAAGCAACACCAGAATGTTTTCTTCCTGCCTTCCTTACAGGATTAGCTCAGTAATTTCTTCTAACAACTGGTTCTCCGAACTGCTTAGAATGTTAACAACTGGTTCTAGTGAATAGGTACAAACTGGTAGAATTCCACCCCTGGTTGCAATCCAAAACAATTTTCTTCATGGTCCGAACAGTGCCACCCAATATAGCAATGTCTTTCTCTTAAGCTGGCCCTTAAGAGCCAGAAAGTGACATATTTTTAAAATTCAGGCCTGCAGAATCAAATTGAGGTCTTTCCTTTCCTGCAGCCTGCTTGAGCACATCCTCTCCTGCCGTTCTCTCTCACATAAATTAAATCGCAATCTTAAATGACAATAATAACAACCACATCCAGAACAATGAAGACTAGCCAGAGGCAGGCCACCCCCTCCTGACCTGCAGATGTGCAGATAAGGCTGGTAAGGTGGGTGCAAAGAAGAAGATATGAGAAGAAAGATGAAGGAAGGTGAAATGGTAGGGTGGAAAGGGGAAGGAAGAAGAGAAAAGGAAGAAAGAGAGGGACGTCCTTTCTCAAAAATTTCGTAGCAAAACTCTCCAAGACACCCAGATGTGTTTCCTTTGATCTCAACAAGCCTGCAAGGGTTAAATATAGAGCTTGTTTGGGGAAATCAGGACACTTGAGTGATTGCTCGTGAAATGAAAAGACAATCACTGGTGATTAAGAACAAACACATCTGCATTGAAAAAGGCAGAAATGGAGACGGAAGATTGTCATTTTTGAGTGGGCCAAAAATGAAAAAAGAAATCGCAGAGCACGTTGTTGGCTTCTGGTCTGATTGGAAGAGGTGATTATAGATTGCAGTTTAACATCTAGCCAGCATTGTCTGGCTCTGAAGCCAAAGCTGGGTAGTCCTTGATGTACAACCACAACTGGGGCCAGAATTTCCATTGCTAAGGAAAAATCTGTTAAGCGAACTGTGCCTGATTTTAAGTTTTTTGTATGTGACCATTGCTAAGTGAATCCCTGCAATTGTTAAATGAATCATGCAGTCATTAAGCAGATCCATCTTCCCTCATTGACATAGCAATAGCACTTAGACTTATATACTGCTTCACAGTGCTATACAGCCCTCTCTAAGCAGTTTACAGAGTGAGCCTCTTGTCTCCAACAATCTGGGTCCTCATTTTACCCACCTCGGAAGGATGGAATGCTGAGTCACCTTTGAGCTGGTCAGGATTGGACTCCTGAAGTGATCAGTGAGTTAGCCTGCAGTACTGCATTCTAATCACAGCTCTTAACATCTTGGAAGTCGGCTGGGAAGGTAACAAATGGCAGCCATGTGATGCTAGGATACTGCAACTGTTGTAAACAGATTCCGGTTGCCAGTTTTGATCACATGACCATGGGAATGCTACAATAGTCATAAGTGTGAGGATTGGTTTCAAGCCACTTTGTTCCATGCCTTTTTAACCTTGAATGGTCACTAAATAAATGGTTGGAAGTTGAGGAATATCTGCATTTAGATGAAAGGTGAGTTTGGACCTAGACTCTAATTGTGCCTCCTCATCCAGCATAAGACACCAGATCCACTCGTGAAACATCCAATTAGCAACTTCATTGCTTTCTGCCTATGTTACAAGAATCTCCTCAGACTCCTTGCCTTTCCTTGGTAGCAAACAGATATGGTTTCCTGAAAGGACTCACGGCTATTTCCCTGCTCAACTCCTCCTCCCCTGCCTTGCTGGGAGTTTCCCATCACTCCTTATTGGTAAGGCTCTTCAAATGGTTGATGGTTCCTTCATGTCATCCTGAGGAACATCTCCAGTCAGATGTCTATGGAGAGGTCACCATTGTCCCGAAGGTGCTTGTTCAAAAGGCAACTGGACTTCCTTTGTTTTTGCTTGAAGAGGTTTCACTTCTCATCCAAGAAGCTTCTTCAGTTCTCCAGAACTAAAGAAGCTTCTTGGATGAGAAGCAAAATGCCTTTGGGCTCTCCAGTCAGGGAGCAAATGGTCCAATGACAGTCCTTAGTTTCCTTGAGTGACAAAGTGAGGGAAGAAAGAAACATGATTGATGCGGTTGCTTAGCAGCACTTCGGGTACCATAGCATTAGTATCTCTTCTCTCTCTCTCTCTTTGTTCTTCGGGTCATCTTTCATCCCAGGAGTTTCCAGCCTGCATCTTTGCCCTCCCAAATCTGCTGAGGACTCTTAGTAATAAATATCCCACTCTTCTGATTCATATCTTGAGGTGGGAGTCTTAAAATGAGAGGGAGGGGGGAGAAAGGGAGAAGGAGACAGTGTGAATGTATTCAACACATATAGAACCTTCTCTGGTTCTTCACAACATGGATATTGCAGATCGAAGGGGACAAAGAGATCGTAAACATGTGAAATGGGAAGTCTCCCTCACCCAGGAGGAAGCATTTCTTGATGATGCCAGCATTCCAGAGTGGAAGACATGTGAGGGTTTTTACCTTTTGGGAAAGTGAAAAAGAAAACACCCATCTAAGTAAAAAAAATAATAATGAAAAAGCAGCGATCCTTTTTAGCTTAAAAAAAGAGACAGGAACAAAGCGGGGATGTGATTGTGCATAATGTGAACATTACGAGAAAGAGTTAGGAATGGATCTCATATAGTCAAACCAAGATACTGCTACCACCACAATGATCTTGGTAATAGACCTAAGCTAAGACATTTTTCAAGGGTCAATTGGAAAGCCACCTAAGCTTTGGACTGAACGTTGGTGAGATTTTGAGTTCTTTCCAGGTTAACAGATAATCAGAGTTGGAAGAGACCTTGTAGGTCATCTAGTCCAACTCGCCCCCCCGCCCAAGGGGGAGACCCTACACCGTTTCTGACAGATGGCAGTCCAGGCTTTTCTTGAAAGTCTCAAGTGATGAAGCTCCCACAACTTCTGAGGGCAACTTCTGTTCCATCGGTTGATTGTTCTCCCTGTCAGAAAATTCCTCCTTATTTCCAGGTTGAATCTCTCCTTGTTCAGTTTCCATCGATTATTCTTTGTCTGGCCTACAAGTGCTTTAGAAAATAGCTTGACCCCTTCCTCCTCTCTGTGGCAGCCCCTCAAATATTGGAAGACTGCTGTCATGTCTTCCCTGGTCCTTCTCTTACTAGACTAGCCAATCAAACTATGATCAAACTATGTTAAGTTGTCTAGGTAGTTAGTTGTCTAGTGTGTCACTGGGGTGTCTAGAGAATCTGATGGATGGATGACACATCCCAAATCTTTCCAAAGTTCAGATTCACCTTCCTGTTCCATACAGAAAAGTTATCTGATACCGTTATAAGAAAATATTTGTAGCTCAGATTTAAACTGTGGGATCCTTGGTGTTCTTCTGAACTTGGTCATTTTCTTGCAGATGTTTCATCACCCAACTAGGTAATATCATCAGTATTAGAAGGAAGTGGGGTGTGTGGAGAGGAGAAGAAGGAGGAGAAGGACTTGGTCCTCTCTGATCTTGGTCATTTTCTTGGAGATATTTCATTACCCAACTAGGTAACACAATCAGTGTTAAAGGGAGTAGGATTTGCTCTCCTTTTATATACAAGTGGCTTCCCATGTAAGTGTTGATAAGGAGTATTTGGTGGCTCCTTGATTAGACTGTTGTTTAATCTTTGATTGTTTGTCTGAGTTGGTAGTTCCTTGATTGGGCATTTTTGGTCTTCTGTTAATCATGGTATTAAAAGAGCAAATGCCACTCCTTTCCAACACTGATGATGTTACCTAGTTGGGTAGTGAAATGTCTGCGAGAAAATAACCAAGCTCAAAAGCACTAAGGACCCCAAAGTCATCGAGATGGGCAGTTGAGTCTTGGACCCTGGGACAATATCCTCCATTTCACTTGAAGCTTAGGGAGCTCACACAATGTCTCCATCACAATACTTCTATCTCCCAAAGTTGCCCCTCCATTCCCTTAATATGGCCAATCCAGATTATTGGCCCACCCTCAAAAAATCTTCACTCCTAAATTGCCAGTTAATGATAGGTGGATAATATATAATCAAATCTATGGTTGCCGGTGCTGCGAAACCTACTTCTAGCACCTTTTGCGTGGATCCATTGTTGATCTTGGTGATCTTCTGTTATTTGTTTATCTTCTTTCAAATTATCTCTTGTAATTAGACTCCATCTCCTCCTCTCCAGGGGAAGCATGCTTCAAATGAGGATTGCTTAAAAGCAATTACATTTTGATACTGGAGATCTGTACACATAAATGTAGTATCACTTCCAATTAAAAAATAGTAATGAATGTTATGTCCTGGGAGACAGAAGAGCTAAGCAATGCTATTGTGTCTACCAGCACAAGAAGACTGAAGCACAAACCTATCAACAAGCTTTTTGTTAATGTCTCTGGATTCTCTTGCAAGACCAGATAGATCAGCAAGCAGGGTTCAAAATTTGAAAGCCATTATAGTTACCGTAGATTAAGAGAGTTGGAAGGGACCTTATAAGAGACAATTACAATTTGAGACAACGATGAATCTGATGGGAGGTTGAACAACTAGCCTTGTGATGCAACAAAGAACAATGTTGAACTAAATACAGTCAAAATCATAGAAATGGTGGTAGATTTTAGGAGAAACCCTCCTATACTACCACCTCTTACTAGACAACACAGTATCAACAGTAGAGACCTTCAAGTTTCTAGGTTCTTTCATACCTCAGGACTTAAAATGGACACCTAATATCAGAAATGTAATAAAAAAGCACAACAAATAATGTTTTTCCTGTGCCAGCTCAAAAAACTCAAACTGCCCAAAGAGCTGTTGATTCCGTTCTACAGAAGAATTATTGAGTCTGTCATCTGCACTTCTATAACTGTCTGGTGTGGCTCTGCAACCAAACAAGACAGACACAGACTTCAATGGATAATTAGAACTGCAGAAAAAACAATGGCTACCAACCTGCCTTCCATGGAGGACCTGTATGCTGCATGAGTCAAAAAGAGGGCTGTGAAAATATCTACGGACCCCTCACATCCTGGATATAAACTGTTTCAACTCCTATCCTCAAAATGACACTGGAGAGCACTGCACAACGGAACAACTAGACACAAGGACAGTTTTTTCCCCCCCCCGAACGCCATCACTCTGCTAAACAACTAACTCCCACATCACTATCAAAATACTTAGTAAGATTGTACTACTATTATTCTTCTCATCCTTCCTATTACCTATCTCTTCCCACTTACGACTATAACCTTGTTGCTTGTATCTTTACAATTTATATTGTTTTACTTGTTTTCTAGTATGATTTGATTGCTTATAGTAACCTATGACTATCACTAAGTGTTGTATCTTATGATTCTTGATGAATGTATTTTATTTTTTCTTATGTACACTGAGAGCAGATGCACGAAAGACAAATTCCTTGTGTGTCCAATCACACTTGGCCAATAAAGAATTCTATTCTAAGTCATCTAGTCCAGTGGTTCTTAACCTTTTCGAAAGAATCACCCTCTTGAGCCATTGAGGAAGTTATCATGCCCCCCCCCTCCCCCAACATAACCTCTCAATCACAACACAGGGAAATAATTCTTCAATGTATGTAAACACATTTGTTGTTTTCTTTAAAATTGTCATCAGGACATATCGATGCAAATAATTAATTTCCAGTCTTTTTCCCATATCTCAACTCTGTGAAAAATTCTGATGCCACCCATCACTTTACTCCTAAACTTCGTGACACATGTATTTCATTATTATCTTATTTATTCAAGACACTTATTCAAGACCACTGAAAACAAAATTCAATGGCAAGAAAATGAAATGCCCAAAAAAACCAGTAACATTTAATGATTTAATTACAAGTGAATTTTAAGACGCAAAAAGAAATATAAAAAGGGCATAAGAACAAACCGCAAAGCAGGAACTAAGAATTTCAAGACAAAAACTCTGAAACTAAATTGAGATTGGAGGAAAATATATATTCATGCACACTGTAAAAAGGGTTAAAAAGACACAAAGAAAATTTTTTGCAGAAGGAAAGCAACAAGAATCAGAGAGACAAATGTAATAGGTAGAGTGATAGAGGTTGCTGCGCAACATGCATGGAGGATGAGCGATGCGTAGTCACATATCTGGTGTTCTGTACTGAAGCGAGCTGGAGAAACATTTTAAAACACAGTTCAATTCACTAATAGCAAGCAATCTGATGTTTTTGTACCACAGATATACAGTGGTTCACTGTATGAAAAAAGTCTCAAAAGTGTCCTGAAAACTTCTCGCTCCATCGCCCCCATATCACCCCTCCCCTTCCATACCTTTGCCCCTGTATCACCCCTTTTTGTTCCATTGCCCCCCTGAAAAATGAAATCACCCCCTGGGGGGCAATATTGTCCAGGTTAAGAACCACTGATCTAGTCCAACCCCCCGCCCAAGCAGGAGACCCTACACCATTTCTGACAGATGTCCGTCCAGTCTCTTCTTGAAAGCTTCCAGTGATGAAGCTCCCACCACTTCCGAAGGCAACTTCTGTTCTATGGGTTGATGGTTCTCACTGTCAAAAAAATTCCTCCTTATTTCCAGGTTGAATTTCTCCTTATTTCCAGGTTGAATCTCTCCTGGATCAGTTTCCATCCATTGTTCCTTCTCTGGCCTTCAGGTACTTTGGAAAATAGCTTGACACCCTTCCTCCTCTCTGTGGCAGCCCCTCAAATATTGGAAGGCTGCTATCCTGTCTCCCCGGTCTCTCCCTCTTTACGCATTCCAGGATCTAGTTGGGGAACCTGGGGAGGATTTATGAATCTGTGTGAAGATTGATGTCACGTAGTTAGCAATTAATAATACTTAGGAGTTCCCAACCAAGACGTAACTGGACTTCCTTTGTTTTTCCTTGGAGACATCTCGCTTCTCATCCAAGAAGCTTCTCCACAACATCTTCGAAGAAAAACAAGAAAGTCCAATTGCCTCTTGGAAGAGCACCTTTGGGACAACCATGACCTGGATGACTGACAATCTCCATAGACAGGTACTTAGGAGTGATGGGCATTGGACACCATGTTCCTTCCTACAATGACAAAAAAACCTTGATTTATTCAATTAGCAGTTCTAAGATCCACAAAAGAGAGAGAGTGTGTCTTTATTATGGTTCGTTGCACAGTCAGACAGATATTAAGACTGAATTTGACATTTTTATCCATCTATGGAGTGAAATTGATTTCCAGCCAGAGACGTTTGCGGTTTTGGTTTACATGAAGTTTCTCCTGGGATGGGACAACAAAAAGGAAGTGGTGGGGGCTCCAATTGGACTATTTATGTGTTGGAGATGACCAAGGTGAGCCCGAGGGAGGGGACAAATACATCATCAGTCTCGAGTTCCTTCATGCCTATAGAGATCTAAGTGAACCCACCTAGAATTTTAATTGACTCTTATCTACCACCAATTTACTTTGACCGTTAGTAGTTCTGATTCTTGTAGAGAGTGTTAGCATACAATAAACCTATATATTCATTTAAATTGCCTGGGTTCTGATTTCAAGTTCTTGACTGTCTGTTCGTCTACCTAGCTACCTAGCTACCTACCTATCATCTGTCTATCTATCCATCCATCCATCCATTCATGTAGGAGATGACTAGGCTGGGCCCAATGAGGGGAGAATCAAGCATATCATCAGTCTCGAGTCCCTTTGCACCTATAAGAGATCTAAATCCAGCCCATCTTGAATTGCATTGATTTTTCTCTACCCCCAGTTTACTTTGGCCATTAGTAGTTCAGATTCTTGTAGAGAGCTTAAGCTTGCAATAAACCTTTATGTCCATTTGAACTGCCTGGGCTTCCTGACTTACTCTGCGCTTAACACTATATCTCTGACCCACTCCCCTGATTTTCCAAACTGAGTGCACCTATATTTCCTTCTTTTTCTTCCCAGGTCTAGCCAAGCCAATGGGATTAGTTGAAGGCCCAGGAGGTTTGGGCCAAGGAGGAATGGCTGCCACACTGAGAGATGACAGCCATGAATCTGAAACGAAATACGAAGAATATGGTTATAATGCGCAACTGAGCGATCGGATTTCCTTGGACAGATCTATTCCAGACTATAGACCCAAAAAGTAAGTAAGTTCTCTACATGACCAGCCATTGGAGAAAATTACTTTTTCCTATACTTGTTTTGCATGGATCCTAAAAGTTGAATGAATTATAGACCGGAAAATTATAATTTCTAGCATACGAATATATTGAAAAACTATCATCTGTATGACATTGTTAAGATTCTTGTTTTTCTCATTTGTTTCATACTGTTTTCTGCCTTTCTTTTGTTCTTTTGCATTCCCATTTCTATTTACAAGGGCATGATTGGTTTCTTGGATTATAAACTAAGAAACTACGGATGGTTCCTTCTGAACAGCCCCGTGTTACTTCTGTGGGCTAAGGTGCTTTTTATCCGATCGTTGCCTTGGCTGCGGCTTTTCCTTCTGTCTCCCAAGCTGATTCCCACATCCTTCTCGGGAAAAGAGTGGCAGAGCCTAGAGTTGGAGTCAAGAGAGGAATCAACCTGGAGTCCCTACATTCCCACAAATGCTCTAAGTCCAACCCCTCTTGAATTCCATCGACAAGTGCCAATGGGTGGCCCTGATTTTTCATGCCTTTACAATATTCCTCATGGCAAAAGAGTCTCAACATCTTTTTATACCGTAGTGTGGTGACCAAAACTGGATGCAGTATTCTAGGTGTGGTCTTACTAAACTCACTAAGACAAATCTCAAGTCTTCTTTAGACCCAAACTTAGCAGCTGTCCTTAGCAGCTGTATAGTAGATCAAGCATGGCCAGTTTTAATGTTGATATTGCAAGTTTCCCCATGCAGTTCTTCCTAATACTCATAGCTTTCATGTAACTCTATGGTTTTGCAAATTCCCCCCAATGCCTTTTTTGTTTGTTTTACGCTAATTTGCTTCATGCTGTCTTTTGAAAACATAAACCTCATGAGCCAAGACCCTCCTTTAAAAGATAGCAGTCTTTGTTTCCAAAAAATAAAAATAAACAAACATGGGTTGGTCTGCCCACCTTTCCAGAATGAGTAGGTCTCAGTTTGGCAACCATCACAAATGTTTATCCTCACTTGAAGTGAGGTGCAGAGAAATATTATTACAAAGTGAGACATGAATGCCCAACAGGATAAAAAAAAAATCAGGAAAGAAATCCCACCCCTAGTTGTAAGTGTGAAAAACTTTTCCAGTGCCGTTGTAACTTCAAGCAGTCACTAAATCCATGGTAGTGAACTAATGGCATGCAGAGCCATTACTGCCAGCATGTGAGAGCTCGCCCAGAAAAGGTGTACTGCAAAGGTGTGCGCACTGCCCACCCAAGAGCTGATTTTTCGGGCATCTGGTGTGCATGTGCAGGGGCGCAGCGGTGCGGAGAACACACTTGTGCATGTGCAGAAGCACTCGGCGTGCATGGGGAGGTGTGCGCCATTATCGGCACCAGAGCCCAAAAAGGTTAGCCACAGGGGTGGGATTCAAAATTTTTAACAAGCGGTTCTGTGGGCGTGGCTTAGGTGGTGGGCGTGGCTTAGGTAGTCATGTGACTGGCTTGGTGGTCATGTGATTGGTTGGGCGTGGCCAACTCAATATACCTCACATCGAGGCATGCATCTCCTCGCCTGGCCTCTCGTGACTGTGGGGATGCTGCAACAGTCCGTAAGTGTGAAAAATGGTCATAAGTCACTTTTGTCAGTGCCATTGTAACTTTCAATGTTCATTCCACACAAGCAAAGTACCAGCAAAGGAGGGGAAAATAAAACTCCAGAGAAGTTTCTGAGACAGGAAGTCTAATCCTGCCAAGAACGTAATAAGGGTTAACGGAGAGGCAGTTTTTGTAAGCAACACCAGAATGTTTCCTTCCTGTCTTCCTTACAGGATTAGGCTAGTAATTTCTTCTAACAACCGGTTCTCCCGACTGCTTAGAATGTTAACAACTGGTTCTTGCAAATAGGTGCGAACTGGAAGAATCCCACCCCGGGTTAGCCACCACTGCACTAAATGAATGGTTGTTTGTCAAGGTCTACCTGGAGTTAAGCAAAAAACGTTCCTTACTACTATTGTAACTGTCTAATTCTGAGCTGCTGGACGACCTGGGAAGTTAGCTAAATTGTCCTAGTTTAAAAACAACAACAACACACCTTTGGACCCAATAATTAACTTCCAAAATTCAAAAGGGGATGCAAAGCCTCAGTAAGCAGAATTTCACAGTGAGGTTCGATTCGTGCAAACGTCAAAAGTTTTAAGTTAATTTTTGATGCCGTTTCAAGATTTCCTGTGTGTTTCCCTCATTTTTGCTTGGCCATTAGATACAAAATTGATTTCTCTTCATTGGGCCCTGGCTAGGCTTCCTAATTAAACATTGAGTTTAATTATATCACAAAAGGATGCAATGTAGATCTTAATTACTACCAGCAGCCCTTGGGGAATAACAGAGAGATAATGGGCAAATGAAAATTCGATAGAATGCTAAAAAGAAACAAAACCCAAAACTGAACGATAGCCTTTATTCGAAATCCAAACGCAACATTCAAAAAGTGCTGGATCCCTCATTGATGTTGGAATCCAATGGATCTTATGAGTTGTAGGTTTAATTTTCACCCAAGCTGGAGAAAGCGAAGGAGAACTCAGTTCTTTTAAAACATTTTCCCCTTCTGCCTTCTCAAGGTTCAACTGACTTCATAGGTGTTGTATTGATTCTTTTTGAAGATGGGGATGGAGGAGGAGGAGGAGGAGGAGGAGGAGGAGGAGGAGGAGGAGGAGGAGGAGGAGGAGGAGGAAAAGAAGAAGAAGAAGAAGAAGAGGAAGAAGAAGAAGAAGAAGAAGAAGAAGAAGAAGAAGAAGAAGAAGAAGAAGAAGAAGAAGAAGAAGAAGAAGAAGAAGAAATAATCATGATATTTCAACATCTGCCTATCCAAGGTCCTTGGAAAGGACTCAATAGGTGGAAAAAAATGTCAAATCCAATCTGAACATCTGGCTGATTGTGCAACAAACCAATTAGAATAATCTTCCATTTTTCTTGAAGCATCTGAGAAATTTGAAAGAGAGAGCAAGAACACAGCCAAATTGCAAAGCTGTTGGTTTGCCATTTAGGGGATTCATATTTTAGTGACACAAAATGAAGCATCCAAGTTCCTTGATTACAACCAGTGGTCTCAAATCCAGCTAAGAAAATTGGTCCCCAAATGAGAAAAAATAACCACTGTGCTCCTCATACCAGCAAATGATTAATTACCCTTAGCAGCCTCGATTTTTAATTACAGGTAGTGACTGTTTATATGAAATTTTTGTGGGACTTTCTCATGAAAAACCTGAAAATCGTCAGACTCGAATTCTGAGACATGCATAGGATTGCGCTGTGAGCTATATTAAGCTCCATCTCTATTTTAATGGAACAGAATCACCAAAGCAATGAAGATTTTTGAAAGAGAATGCATATTTGTTTTGATGTTAACAGTTGACCTGGAAAATTTACACTATTTCAAAGCTTTTTTTTGAACATTCTAATTTTTAAGGAGCTACCATTCCATCGGCATTGAGTTTGTTGCTTTAATTGAGCCTGAAAGTATCATCATAAAAGCAGACACACAGAAACACATACAATCTGAAAATAAATGACCAAAAAGTCAGAAATCTACTGCATAGATAATGTTCTCAAGGCAAGGCTATAAATACTTGAGAAATAGGCCTGAATTTCTTCTGGAATGGACCTGTCGCCAAAAATAGTTTTGTTTTTCGTGTTTTGCTAAAGGTTGAGATATAATTTTCCAAGTAAAATCCATCCATTGAAGTGGAAAATAAGAAGAGACTAGGAAGAACATTGACACAGGTCAGATGGTTAGTCCTTGACTTATGACCACAACTGAGCCCAAAATTGCTGTTGCCAAGGGAGACATTAGTTAAGTGAGTGCTGACCTGTCTTGCCATTGTCCTTGTGTCTAGTTGTTTTGGTGTGCAGTGCCCTATAGCAGCGTTTTGAGGGTAAGAGTTGAAACAATTTATGTCCAGGATGTGAAGGGTCTGTAGACATTTTCACTGCCCTCTTTTTGACTCATGCAGTGTACAGGTCCTGGATGGAAGGCAGCTTGGTAGCCATTGTTTTTTCTGCAGTCCTAATTACTCTCTGAAGTCTGTGTCTGTCTTGTTGGGTTGCAGAACCAACCCTGACAGTTATAGAGGTGCAGATGACAGACTCAATAATAACTTCTGTAGAACTGGACCAGCAGCTCCTCAGGCAGTTTTAATTTTCTGAGTTGGCGCAGGAAGAACATTCTTTGTTGTGCTTTTTTGATGACATTTTTGAAGTTAGGTGTTTATTTTAGGTCTTGAGATATGATAGAACCTAGAAATTTGAAGCGCTCTACTATTGATGGAAGTGGTTTGTCACAGTCTCCATCTCAGGAGATTCCTTTTATTTTGCAATCCGTTTTACAGTTCTGGTAATCCCAGAAGATCTCTATCCAAGCACTAACCAGGACTTAACTGTGGTTTGTGACCCTGGAAAAACTATATTAGAGGTTGCTACTTCCAGAGACTTAAAGACTCTTACTTAGAAACCATTCTTATTGAATTCAATGAGTCTTTTCTGCTGAAAGCAGGTGTAGTTTTATAGCGTTTAGCTGGCCATCATCATTTTGGAAGGAAGATGAAACACTGATGTAGAGAAATTGTGTCCTTTATTGTTTCAAAGATAATTGTTTGCATTTCCCAGTGCCGGAAGTATTTGGCTTTTTCTGAAGAAATATTTGTTTGACGGAATAATAATTTTTATATTTCTGTGTTTCTTATTATGCTCTGACCTATTGTTGCAGCAGATCCTGATTCCAAATCAGGACACAAGACCACAAAGGGTAGGAGAATACAGGTTTATTTGCGCAAAAGGTTCAGAGCATTAGCATGGCAAATTCTGAACCCCCGGCTCTTCCTGAGGTGTCACTTTTATACATCTCACAGCCTCAGCCTAGCCCAGGGTGTTTCTCTTATCAAGCTATACCATATCATATGTATTATAGAAAAGAGAAGTAAATCTAATGAGTCATTTTACACAATTCAGCATATGCGCACTTATCTTACTTATCTCCGTTATATTCCATACCCACCCTTGTTTACCGGAACATGTCTAGTTCTTTGGTTCAGTAATTTCGTGGTTTACACCATATTGTATTAAGCAACTTCCATTATATTTGCTAGGAAACTTCTGCTAATTATGAGAATACTTTTCTGGTAACTTTCCATTCTGCTTCATTTAAATGGCCAGTTAAAGGGCTTTCCCACTCAAATGCAAATAAGTGTTGATTGCTTTCGTGTATAGGTATTGTAAAGAAAGCATCTTTTAAGTCTATGACTGAGAACCATCTGGCAGTCTGGGGGAATCAAGCCTAAAATGACATACGGATTTGGACCACCGGATGGATGATTACAGTGGCCAAATTCATAACCCCGAGGTCTTGAACTGGCCTAAACCTACCATCCCCCTTTGGGATGCGCAGTATTGGGGTATTCCATTTGGATTCGGTGGGCACCAGAATACGGCGTCTCAAGTATAGATCGATAACTTCCTGAATTGCTTGAACGATATGCTTGGGGTATGCCCGTTGCCGGATTCTGATAGGCGCTTTCATTGGTTGAGTTTAAGTGACTGCCCGTTCATCAGAAACCATCAGAAAATTACCCCCTGCGCTATATTCTAGGGACAAGTGGTTCTAGCAATTTTCCTTTCAACAGTATTTCTTACAAAATTGCAAGGCAGTGGTTCTTTTCTTTTCTTTTTTTTCTTTTCCTATCAGTTTGGGTTTGGACTTTTTCTGCACAATTCAGCTTACCAAGCAGGAGTGACCTGCTGAGTAAATTATATATAAGACCTGAAAACTGAGGTGCCTAAAATATTAATTTCTCTGCATAGTAGCAATATCTTCTCAACCAACTCCCTCCCTGTCCCCTAACCCTTCACCTTCTAATCTCCATCTTGGGGGGGGGCGGGGGAGAAAGATTTTTCAGTCTTTGCTTAGTCCACAATTCATGTCCTACTTTGTACACCATGCAGATCAGCCATGGACAGCTAAGGTCTTCTCCACTGTCAGATTAAACATTAAGGATCCTGCGTAGCTTTTTCTCCAGTAATAGTGTACTACTAACTAGAGCATACAATATATTTGCTAGATCAATTTTTGAATACAGCTCATCTGTCTGGAACCCGCACTGCATATTGGATATTAATACAGTCGAGAAAGTCCAGAGATATTTCACAAGAAGAGTCCTCCACTCACAACAGAATACCTTACGCCACCAGACTTGAAATTTTAGGCTTACACAATTTAGAACCACGCTGCCTTCTGTCCAACCTAAGCATAGTACACAAAATTATCCATTGTAAGGTCCTACCCATCAATGACTATTTCAGCTTCAACCACAACAGTATACAAGCACACAATAGATACAAATTCAGGGTAAACTGTGCCAAACTCAACTGCAGGAAATACAACTTCAGCCTGGAATGCTCTACCTGACTCTGGTTTCTTCCCCAAACCCCAAAAACTTTAACCTTAGACTGTCTACTGTTGACCTCACCCCATTCCTAAGAGGTCTTTAAGGGGGTGTGCATAAGTGCACCAATGTGCCTACCATCCCTGTCCAAATGTTCCCTTGTATTCATATTCATTTCATGTATTCATAATCATGTTTTTACTGATATCTGTTATCTAATATATGCTTGACAAAATAAATAAAATTAAAATTAAATTAAAAAAGGAAAGCAAATAAAAAATCAAACAACCCATCCAACTAAGACTCCCTTTTGATGACTGTAAGCTCTTAATTTGGACCAGAGTTGGGGTGCCTGGATGGAGCTGAGCATTTGCCAGCCAGATGCCCTTCCCATGTCTATGTGGAGTTCACAGCAAATATTTTCTCTTTACGATCCAAAACATCAGTCACTTCCTAGGACTGAACACTCAACCTTCCAAGTCGGAGTGAACGTCTTCACTACTAGGCCTCCAAACAGCTCACAACCCATCTAATTAGGGTAGATTAAAAACCCTGCCATTTATACATAGTGATCTTGGTTTGTGTGAAAGTTAGTTAGGATGGGGAGCGTTTGTTTCTTTCCCCTCTTTGCATGATTTTTGTGTTGAGGACATTTGAGTGAACTTGGTCTGTTTGCTCAAGGGCTCAAGATAATGTATGGACCCATAAAACAGATTAATTCAGTTTAAGCCTGTTATAGGACAGAACCCAATGCTGAAGTCTACACACTCATATGGCTAAGTTTGGTTTTCATAGTATATAACTCCAAACCAAGGAGAGAGAAAAAACAGTTTATTTAGTAGTAGCACACCTTCATTTGAAACTATGGTTTGTTGTTGGTTTAAACAACTCCATTTTAAATATGATTGGTTGTCATAACTGAATCCAGAGCCTCGCCTTAATGATTTGTGATTCTACTCCATTTGTATCTGCTACACACACACACACACACACACACAGAATGGAGAATCAAGCCAGAAATTGTCTGAACAAGCTGCCATAGATTCGATCAACTCCAAGGATAGTTCAATAAACCATGCTTTTAAAAAATCTTTCCCATCCCAACCAAGAGCAGAATTCACAAGAAATTTCTCACCTGCTTTCATAACATTTCCTTTCCTTTCCAAAATGTGACTTTCGACTTTTTCAAAGCAAGCTCCAAAAAAAAATGGTGGATTATGCTTGAGAGGAGAAAGAGAAAAAAAAAACATCTTAAGCACAATTGCTTCAGAAAATTGCTGAGGTCGCACAACCAGATTAGGGATGATTTTTAGTGCGGTGTTCAGTTTTGCGAAGCTTCTTATGGATGCCGATGAAAGAAGGCTGCTATTACAATCAGAGAATTTGAAGATGGATCTAAAGCAATGGCGAATTCAATCAAGGGCTCTTCAGGTGGACTTTAATTGCCATTAGACCCAGTCTGCATAGCTAATTTGGCAAGCTTTAGGTTCCTCCTGCTGGTTTCATGTCTAATGTGCCCAACTGCCCCATTTCTAAAATAAATCCTTTATGCCTGGATAATTGGCAATTCCTGAACTTCCCTGGGTGCAGAAGGTTTCAGAGTTGAACCATTCTCCAATGGCTAGGGTTTTTTTTTTTAAACCAGTGATTGAAGAGAAGGCTCTCTGTGAAATATATGTGATGTCCTTCGAGAGAAACCTGGTTGACAAAATGTTTTTATAGGACTTGAATGAAATGAAACCAGGTTGGCAACAACTGAATTCTTTTCTTTCTTAGGTTCCCATTCTAACTCACTGCTTTGGGGACAACCCTCTATGTCCTAAATGGGATAGGCTCTCTTGCTTGAGGAGGGGGTTGGATTTGTTGTGGCCCGCCAGTGGCCAGCAGAGCTGGCAGCAGATTTGGATAGTGAAGAGGTTGGGGGCAGAAACATGGGCCAGTCCTGGGGTCTGGGGAAGGGCTCTGCATCGGAGGCAGAGATGGGGCCAGGGAGTCCGACAGTTATCAGCTGCTTTCAGACTCGGACATCAGTGAGGCAGAAGAACAGCTGGAGCCTGTTCCCAGAGTGCACATGTGCAGAGCTGTCAGAAGAAGGGAACAGCGAAGGAACAAGGATCAACTTGGGAGGAAAGCCACAGGTGGGTGGTGAATGGCCCCTCCCATAGGGAATAAAAGAGGAGCAAAAGGGGAGTGGGGTTTTGCAGGAAACAGTTAGTTCATTTGGGTGAAGATCTGTTCCTGCATTCTTGCCAAGTATTGTCTGCTACAGTGTGGCGTCTGAAAGATATCGGCCTGGCAACTCTCGAAGTCTGATAAGGTCTATAATAGTGAAATCTCTTGAAAGACTGTTGGCCGGGATTTTGCTGGAGAGGAATTGACTGTATCGGGACGAGGAGTCAGTTTCATGCTGTTGGAAAAGCCTAGGTCAGAACAGGATTAGGAGACGTCTCCAAGGTTCCTTCCAACTCTGTCATTCTGTTATCTCTCTATCTCTTTGAAGTCTTTTAGGAGGTTGGAAACAGCCTATGTCCTTTGCTTCCCATGGACATACTGTCAGGACTCCAAAAAATACACCCATAGCAAACAGAACTGAGGTGAGCAGGTTCTTCAAAGGACAAGTTTATTGGATATATCATATTGGCACAGACCGGCGAAAACTGACTCTAAAGGTTCCCATGGTTTTCATCTAATTAAAAGTAAAGATTACCTCCCCCCTTTCCCAGACAATTAGTCACATGGTCCAATCAAGGTGTTGTCTGGTTGCTTGGAACCTTCACTCTTCCTCTTTTCAGCTACCTGTGGGAATAGCAATAGCACTTAGACGTATATATCACTTCACAGTACTTTTATAGCCCTCTTTCAGCCATTTATAGAGTCAGCCTCTTGCCCCCAACAGTCTGAGTCCTTATTTTAAAGCCCTCAGAAGGATGGAAGGCCGAGTCAACCTTGAACTGGTGGGACTTGAACTGCCAACTGCTGGCAATCAGCAGAAGTAGCCTGCAGTACTGTACTCTAACCACTGCGCCACCACAGATCTTGTCCTTGGTTCTCACGGGAAACTATTTTGTTTTGGCTACCAAACCCCAGCTACCTCTATTCCCCTGTCCTGATCCCTCAGCACCATTGTGGCACACACTGAAGCCTCCAAGATGGCCTCATTCAGGCCAGCTTCAGAATTAACATATACAACTAGAGCCATGGTGGCACAGTGATTAGAATGCAGTACTGTAGGCTATTTCAGCTGACTGCTGGCTGCCAGCAGTTCGGCAGTTCAATTCACACTGGCTCAAGGTTGATTCAGTCTTCCATCCTTCTGAGATCAGTAAAACAAGGACCCAGTTTGTTGGGAGCAAGTGTTGTGGTTCGACGGCAACAGGTGTGGACGGCTGAGGTCTCGGAGAGCGAGGACTCAGATGAGGGGCCTGTGTGGGATGCAGGGATGGGGCCAGGACTGTCAGGGAGTGGAATGCTGCCTTCAGAGATTGTGGAGGCCGCAAGCAGTGATAAAGAAGTCCCCGAGGAGCCTGTGCCAAGTGCATGTGTGCGCAGGGCTGCTCAAAGGAAAGAGCAGCTGTGGCAGCACGGGCGGCTCGAGAGTAAGGCTGCAAGGTAATGGCCCCTCCCTTAAGAGATAAAAGCCAGCTGAGAAACCCGAGTTCTTTGCAGGAAGCAAAGAAGTTTTTGCACTCAAGCCTTATGGATGTTCGGACTATCTTAGATTGTAGACTTTTTGTGTTTGAAATATTTCTTGGCAACTTTATCTCGTGTTCTTGGCAGCCTTGCACAACCTTGGCAAGGCTCATTCTTATCAGAGACAATTAGTTTGAAACAGCCTTTTAACCCAGAAGGATTGGAATTCATAAAGAATCATTAAAAGGTTTTGCGGTTACCTCTGTTTCGTGTTTGTTTCCTTGGAACAAGGTTTGGGACAGAGCAGCAATACGCTGACTCTATAATCCACTTAGGAAGGGCTATACAGCACAGTGAAGTGGTATATAAGTCTAAATGCTACTGCTATCTCCTGATGTTCACAAGCTTTTCCATTACCTCTGCACTGCAAGGGTTGATCATTCTCCACTTTTGTTTTTTTTTTCCTCTTGGGTGGTGGTAGTGGTGGAAAATGATTGGAAAATGAATAAATTCTTGGATCCTACTCTCAACACCTTTGCAGGGTACCTGTAACTCTTCCATCCCTTCCTGTCTTCCCACCCCCCTGAAAAGAAGTACCTAATGGTGAAAAGAAAAAAGGGGAAAAATACGATCATTATGTTGAAGTGTTGAGAGGGGAGGTCAGTGAATTTGACAAGAGGAAGGAAACTCATTTCCCCTGGGATCATTAGCCGTATTTTAGAGAACAGGCTCTGTAATTGCTATGGTAATTGGGCTCTGGAATTGCCTGTGAGAGCGTGTCGGTTATTTTTAATGTTAATTTCTGTGCAAGGGCGAGAGACGGGAGTGTTACTTTCATGAGGTGTGTGTTGCAGGAAATGTTGAAAAGGGCCTTGATGAATCTGATCAAAAGCTCACCTGGTCTATAAAACTGTCACAATCCCTGCCGGGGTTGCACATTCCCAGTTACCCCGAGGGCTATTTTCTCACGAATGGATTGATCCTTTTGACTTCTTCCTTGCAATCCTCTCGGATGGGAAGGATCATCAGACAATATCTGGAGGGACAGTGACCTCTTCTTTCAAAAGAGGTCACGTCTGAGATGGCTAGGATGGAGAGGAATGGTCGTGCGTGGTCGAGATGACTCATGGAAGGAGGAAGCTAAGATGTTTCTCACCGGGAGACATTCAGAATCAGAATGGAGCTGGAAGGGATCTTGGAGGTCTTCTAGTCCAGCCCCTCGCTCAAGGAGGAGAACCTATACCATCCCAGCCAAGTGGCTGTCCAGTCTCTTCTTAAAAGCCTCCAGTGATGGAACTGGCACGATTTCTGAAGGCAACTTCTGTTCCACTGATTAATTGTCCTCCCTGTTAAGAAGTTTCTTCTTAATTCCAGGTTGCTTCTCTCCTTGATTAGTTTCCATCCATTGTTTCTTCTCCTGCCTTGGGGGTGCTTTCGAGAACAGGCTGACCCCCTTTGCTTTGGGGTAACGCCCTGAAACCGTTCTTCGTATGTTTTAGTCTCCAGCTCCTTCATCATCTTAGTTGCTCTTCTTTGCACTTCTTCCAAAGTCTCAACATCTTTGTTTGTAGTGTGACCAAAACTGGATACAGTATTCCAGGAGTAGCCTTAACAAGTGGTACTAATACATCATGTGATTTTGATTCTGTGCCTTTGTTCATATGTATTTTATTTATTTTAATTATTCACTTTATTGATTAGCCCTTGGGCCATATCAAAGTTCAGAGTCCCAGACACAAACTATTCTGATAAAATACGATTTGAAATGGACTTGGAATAAAATATGATTCAATATGAAACATTTTATTATTCATATTTTTATGCCTGTTACACTCCTAGACTTCTTTTTATTCTCCACAGGTGCAAACAGATGTCCTATCCCGAAGACCTCCCCCAAGTCTCAGTGGTCTTTATTTTTGTAAACGAAGCCCTGTCTGTCATCCTACGCTCAGTTCACAGCGTTGTGAATCACACGCCATCCCACTTGCTCAAGGAGGTCATTCTGGTGGACGACAACAGCGACAACGGTAACTGTTCACAAGGGTTCCCAATGCCAGCTTGCTGGTTTGTGCTCCAGTTGCATGGTCCATCCTGAGAAAAGGTCATTTTGGGTGGGATGGGGAAAGAGAGAAAGACTGTGCTGACCTTGGCTTCCCCAACAGCACGAAGGCGACTCCTCGTCCCAATAAACCCCTTTTATTTAGTTTACAGTGAATTCCACTCCAGCAATGTCCCAGTCTTTCAAGAGATTTCCCAATTACAAATCTTTATCAGACTTGGAGAGTTGCCAGGCTGATATCTTTCAGACGCCACACTATAGCAGACAATAACTGGCAAGAATGCAGGAACAGGATCTTCACCCAAATGAACTCATTGTCTCCTGCAAAACCCCATTCCCTTTTGCTCCTCTTTTATTCCCTATGGGAGGGGCTATTCACCATCCACCTATGGCTTTCCTCCCAAGTTGATCCTTGTTCCATAGCTGTTCCCTTCTTCTGGCAGCTCTGTGCACGTACACCCTGGGAATAGGCTCCAGCTGTTCTTCTGCCTCACTGATGCCCGACTCCGAAGGCAGCTGATGACTGCCAGCCTGCCCTGGCCCCATCTCTGCCTCCGACACAGAGCACATGCCAGAGCCTTCCCCAGACTCCAGGACTAGCCCATGTTCCTCCCCAACCTTCTCACTATCCAAATCTGCTACCAACTCCGCTGGCAGCAGGGGTGGGATTCTATAGGTTCTCACTTATTTGCTAGAACTGGTTGTTAACATTCTAAGCAGTTTGGAGAACCGGATGTTAGAAGAAATTACTGGCCTAATCCTGTAAGGAGGGCAGGAAGGAAACGTTCTGGTATTGCTTACAGAAACTGCCTCTCCGTTAACCCTTATTACATTCTTGGCAGGACTAGACTTCCTGTCTCAGGAACTTCTCTGGAGTTTTATTTTCCCCTCATTTGCTGTTACTTTGCTTGTGTGGAGTGACCATTGAAAGTTACAATGGCACTGACAAAAGTGACTTATGACCATTTTTCACACTTACGACTGTTGCAGCATCCCCACAGTCATGAGAGGCTAGGCAAGGAGATGCGTGCCTCGATGTGAGTGATGTTGAGTTGGCCACGCCCAGTGAATAACATGGCCACCAAGCCACACCCACACAGTCATATGACCACCAAGCCACACCTACCAACTAAGCCACACCCACAGAACCGGTTGTTAAAATTTTTGAATTCCACCCCTGGCTGCAGGCCACAACAATGGCTGAGCTGGATGTTCTTGCTGATTTCTTTACATAGGTAAAGACTTAACAGCCACAATCGAGCCTAAAATTTCTGTTACTAAGTGAGATATTTGTTAAGTGAGCTTTTATCCCATTTCACAAACTTTCTTGCCACTTTTATAAAGTGAATCATTGCAGTTGTTAAGTTAGCCACATGGCTGTTAAGTAAATCTGGTTTCCCCATTGACTTCGCTTGTCAGAAGTTTGCAAAAGGGGACCACGTGACCCCCCCCCCAGACAGTGCAACCGTCACAAGTACATGCCAGTTGCCAAGCATTCGAATTTGGATCACGTGACTATGGGGATGCTGCAAAATTAAAAAAATGGTCCTAAGTCGCTTTTTTCAGTGCTGTTGTATCTTCAAAGGGTCACTAAATGGACTGTTTTAAGTCGTGTACTCCCTCCACATCAAGACTACGTAGAAACAACACTGGTTGCCAGATGAATAACATTGTCTGTTTTCCTACCTACAGTTGAGCTGAAGTTTAATTTGGATCAATACGTCCACAAAAGATACCCAGGTTTGGTGAAAATAGTCCGCAATAATAAACGAGAAGGGTTGATCCGAGCAAGAATCCAAGGATGGAAAGCTTCGACGTCTCCAGTTGTTGGTTTTTTTGATGCTCATGTTGAATTCAACACTGGCTGGTAAGATGTTGTGCTAGTTGGCAAGCTTTCTGAAATTTCCAGCTGATGTAAACTGACAGGGGAAAAAAACGAGAAAAAGCAATGAACCATATCTTACAGGTCCCCAGAACCCATCTCTTGCCACACGTGTTTCTCTCTTTCACAAAAGAATATATTCTTGAGTTCTTTCTTTTACTTAACTTTGTTATCTAACTTCTAACGTTTAAGCTATGGCGTTGCAATATTGATAGGTTATTCCTGGCTTACCGCTTTTTTATATTTTGCAATTTTTATGCTAGTTATTTTATTCTGTTTCATTGTATAAATATATTTTTATTCCTCCCATTTCTCTGGTTGAAAAAAAAAAACAAACGACACCCCAAAAGCTTATTTAAGAGTTGTTAGGGGAAAAACAAAAATACCATTCATGTAACTTCAGAAGTAGGTTTTGAGACTAAACTTTAAGGAGCGGAAATATTTTTCCATAAGAAATTCATTAGATTCTTTGATGAACAAAACAAATCAACAGAGATTTTCTCTAATGGACAATCCCTAAAAGACCTTGAGATGACAATTTTAGAACAGCACTGTTTGAAAGGATCCCTTCAAGCTCAGCTAACGTGCTCTATCAAGATAATTTCATGCCAGTTAAAGATAAGCTTGTTCAAACTTCCCATCCCATCACATGGGTTGCCTGCTAGGAAAGGTTTTTTTGCAACTGGCCATATCCATCATACAAATACCTAGACTTCCTTCACGAGAGCATCAATTGGGTCCCCTCAAGATAGGTAGTCCTGAACTTATGGCCACAAGTGAGCCCAAAATATATGTCGTTCAGTGAGAAATTTGTTAAGTGAGTTTTGTCCACTGGTGGGATTCATTTTTTTCTTTACTACCAGTTCTGTGGGTGTGGCTTAGTGGGTGTGGCAGGGGAAGGATACTGCAAAATCACCTTCCCTCCCCACCCCTCTAACCTGCTTTCCAGCTCCATTCTCCTGTGCAGGGCAAGCAAAGGAGACCCAGCCAATCAGGTGGGATTCGGGAGGCAGGGAATAGATAGGGGCAGGGCCAGTCAGAGGTGGGATTGGCCAGTTCTCCAAACGACTCAAAATTTCTGCTACTGGTTCTCTAGAACCGGGCAGAACCGGCTGAATCCCACCTCTGGTTTTGTCGCATTTTGCATTGTAATTGCCCCATTGCTTAATGACTGCAGTTGTTAAATTAGTCACATGGTTGTTAAGGGAATCTGGCTTCTCCATTATCAGAAGGTCACAAAAAGGGATCATGTGAACCTTGGATGCTGCAACCATCATAAATATGAGCCAGTTGTCAGGCGCCTGAATTTTGATCACGTGAACTTGTAGGGCCACACCTAGAGGACTGCACCCAATTTTGGTTGCCATGATGTAAAAAAGACACCGAGACTCTAGAAAGAGTGCAGAGAAGAACAACAAAGAGGATGAGGGGACTGGAGGCGAAAACATACGATGAACGGTTGCAGGAACTGAATGTCTAGTTTGATGAAAAGAAGGTCTAGGGGTGATATGAGAGCACTCTTCCAGTATCTCAGGGGCTGCCCCAAAGAAGAGGGAGTCAAGCTATTCTTCAAAGCACCTGAAAGGCAGGACCAGAAGCAACGGATGGAAACTAATCAAGGAGAGAAACGACCAGGAACTAAGGAGAAATTTCCTAACAGTGAGGACAATCGACCTGTGGAACAACTTGCCTCCAGAAGTTGTAAATTCTATTCTATTCTATTCCATTCCATTCCATTCCATTCCATTCCATTCTATTCTATTCTATTCTCATTTTATTCTATTCTCATTTTATTCCCTATTCTATTCTATTCTATTCTATTCTATTCTATTCTCATTTTATTCTATTCTCATTTTATTCCCTATTCTATTCTATTCTATTCTATTCTCATTTTATTCCCTATTCTATTCTATTCTATTCTATTCTATTCTATTCTCATTTTATTCTATTTTCATTTTATTCCCTATTCTATTCTATTCTATTCTATTCTCATTTTATTCTATTCTCATTTTATTCCCTATTCTATTCTATTCTATTCTATTCTATTCTCATTTTATTCTATTCTCATTTTATTCCCTATTCTATTCTATTCTATTCTCATTTTATTCCATTCTCATTTTATTCCCTATTCTATTCTATTCTATTCTATTCTCATTTTATTCTATTCTCATTTTATTCTATTCTCATTTTATTCCCTATTCTATTCTATTCTCATTTTATTCTATTCTCATTTTATTCCCTATTCTATTCTATTCTATTCTATTCTATTCTCATTTTATTCTATTCTCATTTTATTCCCTATTCTATTCTATTCTATTCTATTCTCATTTTATTCCATTCTCATTTTATTCCCTATTCTATTCTATTCTATTCTCATTTTATTCTATTCTCATTTTATTCCCTATTCTATTCTATTCTATTCTGACCATGGGGATGCTGCAACGGTTGTAAGCTTGAAAATTTGTCATTGTTTCCAGGGCCGTTGTAATTTCGAACAGTCACTAAACAAACCTTTGTAAGTTGAGGACTACAGAGCAGAGATTCCTCTTCTCCATCTAGTGAATGAGATGCCTTTTTTTTTTTTTTAATTGGAAACCGCCTAAACAGAAGGGGAATATTTATGGTGTTGCTATGGAGCTATATAAAGCATGCAAAGAGAAGCACACGGTTTCTGGCCTTTAAGGGCTACGATTATAACAAGAGACAGGAAGGGAATGACGCAGCGATATCCAGGGTGACAGCTCTGCTGGGCATCTAAGATTTATCTTCCGAAAGAAGATCGAGTCTTTTTTAAAATCTTTATTGCCTCAAAAGGCAACATCTGCATGGCCATTCACTGCAGGAAGGGCTTGATAGTGAAATGGAAAGCTGAACTTGACAGAGGGTTTTGGCTAATGTTAAAGCCAGTTTCCCTTTGCAGTCAGAAACATTTCAAACAAGGCATTCAGAAATATATCCATCCAAGAGGAACAACCTCGTGTTCCCCAACTGTTACGAGCAATTGATAGAGCATGGATCAGACAGGTCCAGCCTGAGTGTGTTCCCAAGCCCAGCTTTGTATTCCCATCTCCAAATCTTCCCAAATCATGCCGCTGAAATGGAATGAATGAATGAATGAAGAAAGGAAGGAAGGAAGGAAGGAAGGAAGGAAGGAAGGAAGGAAGGAAGGAAGGAAGGAGAAGAGATGGGATGGGATGGGATGAGGGAGGGAGAAGAAAGGAAGGGGAAAGAGATGGGAGGAAGAAGGAAGGTAGGAAAGAAGGAAGGAAGGGAAGGAAGGAAGGAAGGAGAAGAGATGGGATGGGATGGGATGAGGGAGGAAGAAGAAAGGAAGGGGAAAGAGATGGGAGGGGGAGGAAGAAAGAAGGTAGGAAAGAGGGAAGGAAGGAAGGAAAAGAGATGGGATGAGGGAGGGAGGGAGGGAGGAAGGAAGGAAGGAAGGAAGGAAAAGATGGGAGGGATGGGGAAGAAGGAAGGGAGTAAAAAAGGAAGGAAGGGAAGGAAGTAAAAAAGGGGAAGAGGAAGGAAAGAAGGGAGGGAGGGAGGGATTTCCTCCCAAAAATGTTGACATAAATTCAGGGAAATCCATGGGAAAGCATTCCCCTCCCATCCCTGCAAGAGAAGGAGAAGGGAGAAGTGGAGCAGTAGTTTTCAATGAGAAAAAATTGTCCATGTCCTTGTTTAATTAGATAATTGGCTGAAAGTTGTGTAACCACCCAGCTTCCATGAAGACCACAGAGTTTGGAGGTTAAAGCACCCCATTCCTGCAAACGTATCTTTGGTGCTTCTGTTCCATGCAGATCAGCCGGACTGGGCAGGGTAGATGTCCATCACGGTGGATGCCTGCCCACTGATCTCCTTTGCTTGCAACAGACTCTGAACTGTATTTCTGCAATAATGATGTAAAGCCTTTGTCTTCTTTTTACGGCAACTTTGACAACTGCCTGTGGTTTTTGCCTTCAGGGAGCTGTCACTTGGTAATTAAGGAGCCCAAGGTGACTTCTCTCCTCACTGCACTGCAAAGATCTCCTTTTCCACCCTCCATCAATTGCTTTAGGATTCAGGGATGCAATAAGTCTAGGCAAAATGGGAATCAGGTGTGATTGTGTGTTTTGGTATGGGTCTGTCCCAATATGCATTTCACAGAGCACAGATGAAGACATGTTCATTGTTGGTAGAACTAGGAGAAGAGGGAATGGAATGAGAATAGAATAGAATAGAGTAGAATAGAGTAGAATAGAGTAGAGTAGAATAGAATAGAATAGAATAGAATAGAATAGAATAGAATAGAATAGAATAGAATAGAATAGAATAGAATAGAATAGAATAGAATTCTTTATTGGCCAAGTATGACTGGACACAAGGAATTTGACTTCGGTGCATAAGCTCTCAGTATACATAAAAGATATAAGTGATAAACCATGACCATAGTCATCTTAAATACTAAATAAGCAATCAAAATCTTACTAGGAAACTAAATAAAACAATATAGATTGTAAAGATACAAACAACAAGGTTATAGTCATAAGTAGAAAAGAAGATAACTAATAGGAAGGAGGAGAAGAATAATCATAATCCAGAAGATCTCCATATAATTCCCGTCTGGTCTAAATTGTAGAAAGTGGACTGGTGGAGCACATCAAAAGAAGACTGTATTCCCTCTCATTCTCAAACTCCAGAGATGTATAACTTCTCATGGCTTGAGGACTTCGTTTTCAAAGCAGAGTCTGTCTGAGTGAGCTTCTGGAGAGTTAAGGGATGAAACAGGAGCTTCAGAAATTTGGAAAGTCATGAAAAGAAAAAGTCACTGAATGAGGACTATCTACAATCCCATTTTAAACACCTTCCTCTATCGCTGTGCTTGTTTTCTGGAACCACATTCCCCCGGGGATCCATCTGCCTCCCTCCGCTGGAAATGTTCAACAAGTCATTAAAATCTTGGCTGTTTTCATTTAGTACATTGTTTAATACCTTCAACCTTTTCTTCATGGCTTGAATGTATCGATCATGTGCTTTCAAGTTAATGTTCAATATATAAATGTGAGTTTAGAGTGGAAAATAACTACAAAATGAGGAGATATCTCATGAGCTTCTTGGAACAAATTCATGTTATTTCAGTTTGGTTATCTCTCCCTGTTGCACAACCTATAGCTGATTCTCCCACTATACATAATAGATTTCTTTCATAAATACCTAACAATAAAATGAAGATATCAGAAAGAAAGCTTGGCTGTTTTCCCAGACCTTTAGCAGGCTGATAGGTGAGTCCTTGTAGGGTGTTTTGATTGTTATATAGACTTTGCCTTCTGGAAACCTATGATTCATCTCTTAATTTATTTATTTTTTAAAAATAAAATAAAGCCACTCTAAGCCACCAAGAGTCATATAGAGCTGGGTAGCCTTAAAGCTCACTAACTATTGTCCAAATGAATAAATAACCCATCTCGGTTGTTTTATAGGGTGGAACCAGCCCTGACCCGGATTAAAGAGGACCGCAAACGGATTGTCCTACCTGCTATAGACAACATCAAGTACAATACTTTTGAAGTGCAACAGTATGCCAATGCTGCCCACGGCTACAATTGGGGTCTGTGGTGCATGTACATCATCCCACCACAGGACTGGCTGGACAGAGGAGATGAGTCTGCACCTATCAGGTGATTTCCTACAAAAAGGATAGTTTGATGGCCGTTTCTGGCTGGTTCTCAAAACAGGTGCTATGAGAGATGATGGTGGTGGGTCATGAAATTGAAGTGGCCCTCAGGTTCATCCATATTTCTGAGCTGGATTATTGGTTGGTCTTAAACCAAGTGGCCCTGTTGGGTTCGGCTGTCATTCTGAGCTTGGGTTTTGGTCCATTTAGATCCCTTGATAATCTCCTTCAGTTTTTTTTTTTCTACTGCTCTATATTCCATCCTTAACAAGCCTGGTTTTTTTTTAATCTCCCCCCACTCCTGCCTCTTCAACCAGGCAAAACTTCCTAAAGGATGCAAACATGTCCTTAGTTCTCCCTCTCCTCTTATCTCTGCCAAACAGAGGGACACAAATGGCATTTGGTGAACTTTATTTACCAGCGAGCAGGCCTCCCTCCTTATCAGCTCCCCTCCTAACACTTTGTGAGCCTCAGAATGTAGGCAAGGAATAACTTAAATGTTCCTTGATAAACTTTCACCTGCCGTATCTCTTTCCCTCCTTTTGAAAGTGCAGGCTATTATTACATTATCCTCATTTGCATCCTTTCTCTTTTTGTTTCCGACGCCAGTGAGAAGTTGGGCAGCACTCCTCGGCTCGCAATAGAATACCTTAGGCCACCTGGTTTGAAATTTTGGACCTAGACAACTTAGAACTAAGCCGCCTACGGTCTGACCTAAGCTTAGTACACAAAATTATCTGCTATAATGTCCTACCTGTCAATGGCTACTTCAGCTTTGACCACAATAACACACGGGCAAACAATAGATACAAATTCAAAGTAAACCGCTCCAAACTCGACTGCAGCAAAATACAACTTCAGCAACAGAGTGGTCAATGCCTGGAACTCCCTGACTCCATTGTTACAACCTCAAACTCCCAAAACTTTAACCTTAAACTGTCTACCATGGACCTCACTCCAGTGGTGGTATTCAAAAATTTTTTTACTACCAGTTCTGTGGGCATGGCTTGGTGAGCGTGGCAGGGGAAAGATACTGCAAAATCTCCATTCCTTCCCCACCCCACTAACCTGCTTTCCAGCTCCATTCTCCTGTGCAGGGCAACCAAAGGAGACCCAGCCATTCAGCTGGGACCAAAAGAAACTGTGTCAAAGAGCTATCTACAAGCCTGCCATGTTAAGTGTGTTTGGATGTGTGTCGATTTATCAACATATGTTTGCTGTGAAGAGCATCCTCTTCCTTCCCCATTCTCCCTTCAAGTCGAGCAGGTGGGCTCGCATTCTTTTCATTCTGATTGAGATCCTTATTGTTCTCCTCCTCCTCCTCCTCCTCCTCTTCCCTCCTCCTCCTCCTCCTCCTGCTCCTCCTTCTTTCTCTCTTTCTCTCTCTCTCTCTCTCTTTTTCTCTCTCTCTGCCACTCTCCCTTCCTCCCTCTCTCCTTGTCAGTAACGTCACCTGGGAAAATGCAAACCATATCTGTTCCGGAATAGTAACAGAGACAGATGGCTTGGCTGATGTTTCCTCCCTGCTGGAATGTCAGATTAAATTAGCGCAGGGAAAGATGAGATCAGTCAGAATGGATAATTCCTACAATCCATCCAGCCCCGTATCCTGTTTGTCAAAACCCCAGACTGTCTGAGTCCGGAAGAACTAAGAAGACCTGAAGATGTGATCACCCAAGGCACACAAAACACGTAGAAATGGATGCACCAGGATTTAATCTTGGTGTACTTCAGGAAACATTTACGATTTGTGTCAGAAACCCCCATTTGTTTCTTTGTTGGTTTGTTTGGTTGGTTGATCTATCTGTCTGTCTGTCTATCTATCTATCTGTCCATCCATCCATCTTTCTAATCATCTCCATCCCTCCCTCCATCAATCATCCATTCATCCATTCACCTCTCTCTCTCTCCCTCCCTATTTATTATCATCTATTTATCCATCCATCCATCCATCCACCCATGCATCCACCTCTCTCTCTATAATCTAGCTGTCTGCCTGTCTATCTACCTGTCTACCTACTTATCTTTATCTTATTTGTTTGTTTGATTGTCAAACATGTACAAGATAACAGGTATAGGTATGAACATAAACAAGAGCAAAGGAAGTAAATACAGATAAATGGGGACACTAGGACAAGGATGGTAGACATGCTGGTGCGCTTATGCACGCCCCCTTTAAGGACCTTTTAGGAATGGGGTGAGGTCCATGGTAGACAGTTTGAGGTTGAATCTGGGAGGAGTTGTGCCTTTAACAACAGAGTTGGGTGGTTCTCTGTGGTTGAAGTCGTGTTTTCTGCATTATTTAAGAAAACAACCCATTTCTTTTCCACCTCCCCTCCCTTTTTTTTTTTAATTGCGGCCTGGGCTTTACCTTCTAACTTTCCCAGTGGGAAGGGTTAAACCGCAACGGATGGAAGAAACCCTGCGGAGGATTTGGCACTTTAAATTGACAATATTGATTTGCCAATCTAGTTCAATCTGGTAGAATGCAGCTGTCTCTGTTGCTGTCGAAGTCTGCCTGACATGAGGAATACCCAGCCTGTGAATGTGTCCTTAATCTCTGGAAATCTGCAGCTGGAA
Organism: Hydrophis major; assembly: GCA_033807585.1. NCBI lineage: Eukaryota > Metazoa > Chordata > Lepidosauria > Squamata > Elapidae > Hydrophis > Hydrophis major. The sequence goes on from CM066339.1 coordinate 9,894,211, forward strand.
AGGAGGGCTGGGAAATCTCTTTTTTGGGGAGGACTCCTTTGAAACCAAGATTTTTTTTTCTGGCCTTCCTCTTATCTGAGCTCCTGGGGAATATGAATGTTTCTGGTATCTATTAGCATCTGTTTATATTTGTTTGCTTTTTAGTTGGACTAGCTGCCCCATTACAGCTTTTCTGTATTATTTATTTGTTAATTTATATCCCTTGTTTGTTATTTTTACAAATAATAGCAATAGCAATGGCAGTTAGACATATACCATTTCACAGTGCTTTGCAGCCCTCCCTAAGCGGTTTACAGAGTCAGCCTCTTGTCCCCAAAAATCTGGGTCCTCCTTTTACCCACCTCGGAAAGATGGAAGGCTGAGTCAACCTTGAGCCGGTCAGGATCAAACTGCCGAACTATTGGCAGTCAGCAGAATTTGCTTGCAATACTTCATTCTTACCACTGCAACTACCATGGCTCTTAAATAACTCAAGATGGTGAACATAGCTAACACCTCTTGTTTTCCCCACCACCACCACAACAACTCTGTGAGGTGGGTTGGGCTGAAAAAGAGGGACTGGCCCAAAGTACCTGCTGGCTTTCATGGCTAAAACAGAACTACAACTCACAGACTCCACCTGACGAGTTGCCCAAGGTTACCCAGCCAGCTTTCATCCTTAAGGCAGGACTAAAACTCACCACTCCTGATGATTGCCCCAAAGTCACCTAGTTGGCTTTCAGGCCTAAGACAGGACTAGAACTCACAGTCTCCTGGTGTATTGGCCCAAAGTCACCCAGCCAGCTTTCATGCCTAAGACAGGACTAGAACTCACAGTCTCCTGGTGTATTGGCCCAAAGTCACCCAGCCGGTTTAAGCAGAACTTGAACTCACAGTCTCTCGCTTTCTAACCTGTAGCCTTAACCACTAGACCAAACTGTCTCTCCTAGTTCGCCTTGTTGAATGTTGTCTATTGTATAACGCCAGAAATGTAATGAAAATGCTTTTTGCTAATAACTCTCTGACCAGCCACCATGGAGGGACCATGTCGTATCCGTCATCTCAACTTTCGCTGTCATGCCTCCAACGGTCTGCCTATCTGTTTCCTTGATAGAAAAGTTATTTTGTGAGTGGTCCACAGTGTGAAATCAAGGATTTTAGAATTTGGCTGGATAATCCTGAAAAGGAAGTCATCATGAACTGCAATAAACCTGGCAGGGGTTTTGCTTGATTCAATTTATCAGCTGTCTATAGCACGACCGTAATTATGGTTGTTATTATTTTGATTAAAGGCAAATTGATTAGACCATTGGATGCCCCCTCCCCCGGGGACAGGGTTTCTTTCTCTTTGTGCATTTTTGGGGAAAGCAGTATTAAAATCCCATTAACACAGGTTTTACAGCCAGGGCCTAATAAACAGTAAACTCAATCATCATGAAAATAGGAGGTAATAGCCTTCTAAGGCTGTAATGATCTTAGAAGTATGGATCAAGGACAGGTGCACTTAAGGCCTGGGATGAGTTAGTGGTTCTTTATGAAGTTTGACACATTTACCTGGCCGGTCATAAATTGACGGGCCATGGTTTTCATCACCCATTTTCAAAACTTTGGAGGTCAAATTTGGTCTTTCTTATGATGTTTTTGAGTTTTTGTATGTTCTTCCTCTTTTTAATTAAAAATTCTCTTCTTCTTCTTCTTCTTCTTCTTCTTCTTCTTCTTCTTCTTCTTCTTCTTCTTCTTCTTCTTCTTCTTCTTCTTCTCCTTCTCCTTCTCCTTCTCCTTCTCCTTCTCCTTCTCCTTCTCCTTCTCCTTCTCCTTCTCCTTCTCCTTCCCTCTCTGACTCAACAGGACACCAGCCATGATTGGGTGTTCGTTTGTGGTGGATCGAGAGTACTTTGGAGAGATTGGCCTGCTTGATCCGGGCATGGAGGTTTACGGAGGAGAAAACATTGAACTCGGTATGAGGGTGAGTTGTATGTCCCTTGCCTTCATGGATTGATGTTTAGGGAAGATATGAAGAAATGAGCTTTCCCCTGTTGATATGGTCATCATCAACTTTAGCCCTTCCCTTGCTACTGTGTTTCCCTGAAAATAAGACCCTATCTTACAATTTTTTTTGCCACCAAAAAAGGCACCAGGTCTTATTTTGGGGGGATGCCATCCACTGACTAACCTCACTTGTGTGTGTCACCCTGGCCTCCTTTTCGTTGTCAGCAGCCTTCAGGAATTTCTTCTTCTGCAGCCGGCAAGGCTTCCCTGAAAGCTGCTGCAGTCGATAACAGTTCTGGATCGATCCAGAGCTTTCTTATCAGCTACAGGAAAGCTGATAAGAAAGCCTTGCCAGCTGCAGAAGAAATGGGCCGGCAAGGCAGATGTCAGGGTATGTGAGGCCTGGCTACAATTGTCCAAAGGTAAGTAGTAGGAGAGCTCTACCACCCTCCATCCCCACCCTAGCTGAATTTTTACCTGTGCATCCTGTAGTCGATGGGATCTTAATTAGGGCTTGTTTTGGTGGTAGGGCTTATAATGGGTGCACATGTAAAAATCTAACTAGGACTTACTTTCAGGGTAGGTCGTATATTTGGGGAAACACGGTACCTAACACCATAGCTATGATGTGACTTTCTTTGCTTGCATCTGCTTGATTTCTTTACAGTGGCAATACCAAAGGTAAGGGCCCCTTCAAGTGCCTTAGTCCTCAGTGAGTTGATCAATAAATCTGTCTGCAATAGTCAAGGCCATCGAAGTCAATGATGACCTGTCAGTGCTTTAGTCTGGCAAGATTCTGTCTGTAGGTGAGGAACAATAAAAGGACATTTCTCCAAAGTAACTCCGTATTTCTTTCTTGTTCCTGAGGCCTGGTATGTAGTGAGAAAAGGGTGTGTGTGTGTGTGTATCATTTCAAGTTGAATGGTTGTTGATTTCATACTTCACAGTCTTTTATTTTCTTGAGACTGTGAATGTCCTTTAACTGAAGTTTAGTTTCAGAGAAAGATGAAAACAACATCCCATTGAAAAATGAAGTCCTGCATTGCTCTGAAGTCCACTCAAGCTTCACATATTTCTTTATCTTGAAGAAGAAGAAGAACATAAAGCTAAATCTCAGGACAATAGTGTCAAAATTTAAGTAGACACTCCTGAGAACATGGCAGAATGCTGTGATGTTCCTGGAAATTGCCAGCTTCTTTGAAAGCTCAGGGATCTGCAGCTATTTTTTCATCTCCCTCATGTTCTTTCTACATACAAGCAGTTTGTCCTTTGATGACTGATGGACCTCTCTAACTTATTTATTTATTTCTTCATAAAAGGGCTGCCATCGCTTTGTTTTTGATTTGACTCCCCCTCCCCGTCTTAGAGTAATAAGATCTTGTGGTCCTTTGTACAGTCACTGATTTCCTTCCTTCCTTCCTTCCTTTTTCTTTCTTGAACGGTCCCTGCTCTGCTGTAACCATTTCTAATAACCTTGCAGTTTACCTATGCTGAATTTAAACTCTGAACTGTTCCTTTTGTTGCATTAACTGATAATGTAGCAGCTTCTGAAAGCCTCAGCGTGTGCCAGCTCAAATCCTCTCTTTTGAAAAGAAAGGTCATTGGCTGGCTATTATGTTGAAAGACACAAAAGTCATTTCCATTTTGGTTAGATGCGGGCGAGCATTTTACCTATGTATGTAAGGCCCACCTCTGGCTGAAATATGACAAGGCCGGTGACTCATTCATAGAAGAGCCAGCCTCTCTTGATGGTACCAACATTTATGCCTAGAACATAGAATAAAATGTTTGGAAGGGACCTTGGAGGTCTTCTAGTCCAATCCCCTGCTCAAGCAGGAGACCTTACACCATTCTGGACAAATGACTGTCCAGTCTCTTCTTAAGAACCTCCAGTGATGGAGTGCCCACAACTAATCAGGGTCCACTGATTAATTCCACAACTAGAGTACTGCATCCAGTTTTGGTCACTACACTATAAAAAAAAGATGTTGAGATTCTAGAAAGAGTGCAGAAAAGAGCAGCCAGGATGATGAGGGGACTGGGGACTAAAACATTTGAAGAACAGTTACAGGAACTGGATATGGCTAATCTAGTGAAGAGAAGGACCAGAGGAGACAGAAGAGCAGCCTTCCAATATTTGAAGGGCTGCGACAGAGAGGAGGAGGGGGGGTCAATCTATTTTCCAAGGCACCCAAACACCAGACAATGAATAATGCATGGAAACTGAACAAGGAAGATCAACTTGGAAATAAGGAGAAATTCTCTGACAGTGAGAACAATCAACCAATGGAACAGTTTGCCCTTGGAAGTTGTGGGAGTGTCATCACTGGAAGCTTTCAAGAAGAGATTGGACTGCCATTTGTCACAAATGGTGTAGGGTCTCCTGCTTGGGCAGGGGGTTGGACTAGATGACCTACAAGGTCCCTTCCAACTCTGATTATCTGTTACCTGTTAATTGTTCTCCCTGTCAAGAAATTTCTCTTTAGTTCTAGGTTGAATCTTTCTTTAATCATCTTCCATCGAATGGGATGGGATAGGAAGGGAAGGGAAGAGAAAGGAAGGGAAGGGAAGGAAAGGAA